>JAQPPZ010000594.1:0-705000 GCA_028583015.1 Wollemia nobilis | reverse complement strand
ATTGATTGTATATTTACAAGTCTATGAACACCATTTGGGGAAGAATCAATATCTACTAGTTTTAGAATTTGGGAGGTCATGGTTTGGAGGATATTGGAAGCCACAAAATCATATTTTGTGAACAACATTGGAGGAAGATAGAGATATAGATTTGGAGAATTTTGGGGTAGTTTTGAGAAGTGTTATTAGGCAACAAGCAAGGAGAAAGTTGAGTAGCAAGTAGGGTTGCAAATTTGGTAAGCTTTGAGTAGAAGAGTGAAGGATAATAGAGGTGTAAGTTTGAGACAAAGATTTGGGTGAATATAATCACCAACAAAATTAGAAAATAAATATTAGAAAGGTATGCAAAATTGATGCAATATAAAGTTATTATTTGAACATTGAAATCAAAATTACATCAAGGATTTAAGAGCACCATATTACTTTCATTAAAAAGAGATCTAAATAAAGTAGTCTTCAAAAGCAAGCTATATCATCTTACATTCTAACTATTCGTAAGACTACAACAATTAGTATTTACATGCATTTGGAAAGGAGAGATAAGTAGGATACATTATTATTAGTATACAAGCATTTGAAGAGGAGAGATAAGTAAAATTTGTTATTATTAGTGAAGTGCAAAGTTGCAGGTAAGTTGAAAGCAAAAGAACTATAGAAAAATACATTGTTAAGCAAAAAAAAAAACATTAAATAAAATATAGGTTTTCCAGTGTCTAAAGATACTAAGCATTCAATGTATAGAGGAGGATAAGCAGATATCCATCATGGAAGGAGAAGGCTATTGCTCAAAAGGAGCAAGCCACCATCAAAGACACCATTAATTAAGAGAGCGTGTATAAGGGTGCATTGAAAGAGTACTGCTATTGCTAAAGGGAAAAGCCAATGATGTGCAAGAGAAGCCACACCTGAGTGCTGCGTAAATCAAGCCCAAGTGAAGCCACCATCAAGCGGCCCCATTCACTCCACTACCCATTTCAACTAAGGAGTCAAAGTGAATTCATCTCTACAAAAGAAGGTGAAATAACATTCAGAGAGAATATAAAGCAAGTGACACTCAGGCGGCAGATATCGAGAGTTAAGGGTTGGAAGAGAGCATCACATGCAAGTGACAAGTGTTTGTAAGAGATGTTATAATACAAGTTGCAATGTTCATATAATGTCCATTGTGTAAAACTCATCATTTAAGAGTGAAGACCAAAATCCATGTAATGGTCATGACATTTATTGGAGTGCCATATGGCAAGTGAAAGGTAAATGAACTGGAATCTCGAATGCCCAGATCAAAGAATGCATACATAGAGAATTTGTAGATGCAATTGATCATTGGATGCACAATAGAGTAATATAAAGGTAGAAGAGTCAAGGTATGGATCAGTAAAGCATCGAAGCTTGCTACAACAATGAATTATGGAAGTTGAATCAGGAGGATGAAGTGTTGTGTAACCCCATACGTGGATATTGAACATAGAGGTGATAATGTACGTTGGAAGAGCTCAAAGCTTAGAGAACATCTAAGTTTGAGGATATGGAGAGAGTGCCAAAATTGAAGGATGTCAATGGTGATAGTGAGACAACATTGGAAGAGTAGGAAGAGTGCTAATGTTAGAACAATGTATAATTCAAAGACGTGCATAGATTGACCATAAAATTATCTCCGATCCAAGGTTGAGGTAATATAATTTTTGCACATATATTTTTAACCCTAATTTAGGAGAAATAAGGCTAAGTGGCAACTATTATTATCTAAGGTATAAAGTGGACATATTTTGGAAAAGGAAAAATATAAAACCTTAGATATAATATTGAAGGAGTTGAAAATCTATTTTATTGTTTATTTAGAGGAATTAAGGAGACAAATTTTTTTTTGTAATTTAACTACTGAAGTTACAAAATATTTTAAGGATATTTGCAATTCAATTTATATTGGAGTAAAAAGGATTTCTACATCAAACTAGACTTACAAAATTGCAAATATAGTTTATCTAAATTTCTAAGTTTGGAGTTATAAGGTATTTGACATCAATATAGGATTAAGAGATTTAGAAATCTACAAAGGTGAATCATGACATCACATAAGTTGTTTCTCTCAGAATCTTAGTTACTTAAAGGTCCTAATTATGCATCATGGAAAAATAAAGTAAGATCTATGTTAATAGTAAAAAATATTGGGAGATAGTTAAAGGAGCAAAAATTAAACCTATTGAAGATGTAAGAGAAATCCAAAAGTATGAATAATATGAAGTAAAATATCTAATGATAATACCTTTTACAATTACAGATGAAATTCAGCCATATATTAGTTCAGTTGGTACATCTAGAGAAGCATGGAATACTCTATCTAAATTATTTGAAGGAAAGAATAAAGATACCATATTAAATATTCAAACTCAGCTACATTCTTTAAAAGTTAATAATGGAGAAAGTATAGATTTGTTTCTAAGGAAAAAAGAATATATAGAGAGAAAGTTGTTGACCTTAGGAGAAACTGTAGAAGACAAATATTTGGTTCAAGTAGTTTTGAGAGCACTTCTTGAAAGTTACAAGCACTCGGTTACATATTTACAAATTTTGGGTATAGATACATCATTTGATGAATTGGTTAATATGCTACAAGAACATGAAGTGGTAAATTCAACTAAATATAAAATGACTAATAATGCATCAGTCTCAAAAGATAATCAGAAAGGAAACATTGCTTCAATCCCAAAAGACAAACCAAAATGGAATGATCAATATTGTCATATTTGTAAGAGAAGAGGTCATAGTACAAGCTATTGCAAATTTAATCCAAGGAATAAATTTCAAGGGAATCAAATGAATCAACCAAATAGGTTGTTTCAACCAAGAAAATATCCAAACCAATATAGACCACCTCAGCCACAGTTCTAGTGATAGTACAATCCTCTTCGACTATAGTATAGAGAAGGAAATCAAAAGGGTAACTTAGTCCAAGAGATATAAGAATTAGAAGAGGTTACAGAAGAACATGAAGCCAAGGCACTTTCAGTCTTATTTTATGAATATACTAATCATTTGCTTGATTAGGATACAAACAAGGAGGACAATGAAGAAGAGCACAAGTTCCAGCAAAATATTGAAGACCCATATTGAAGACTAAAGTCTTAAATAACCAAATAATGTAATACGAGGGGTGTTGGAGTATATTACATTATTTGGTACATGTCTTAGATTAGGTATTTACTTTATGTAATGTAATAAATGCACAAGTGTGCATAATATTCAATAATGTAAATGTGCACATTAGTCCATGTGTACATGAGTCCATAGAATAGGGAGTTGAAGAGTCTAGAAGAGTGAAGGCCAAGAGTGCTCCATATGAAGAGTCACATTACATTATATATGCAGAGTAATGTGAATATGTAAGAGGACATGACTTGTAATACCATTACTGATGCAGGAGCATCCGATGACAGTTCGAGCCATGTTACATCCTTCAAAATTTTCTTGAAGTCCTTCAATTTTGAAGTATATTGGTTCTTTTTCGGGAAGGGGAGATGTTGTGAAGCAGCAGGAAAAGTAGTTGGAAGGGTTAAGGAAATTGTTGGGGAGGTCGCGAAATCGCGACCTCCGAAGCTTTGGAATGGGCAGGGACCTGTTTTGTCGCGATATCGCGACGTCGCGATATCGCGGCTTTTGTTGAAAGCTGGAGCATTGGGAGGTTTTCATCGTGATATCGCGACGTTTGTTCGCCGTTTGGGCAGAAGGGGTTTTTCGTCATGATATCACGACGTCGTGATATCACGATGGAAGTAGAAAAGCGTTTGCAGGGGGAGTTCTCCGTCGCGATATCGCGACGTCACGATATCGTGATGATGTTGAAAGAGCTAGGCGCGGCGGAGTTTGGGTCGTGATATCGCGACGTCGCGATATCACGACAGTTTCAAATGGGCAGTGACTAGGCAGTGGTTGGGTCGCAATATCGCGACATGTCACGATATCGCGGCCGATGAGAAGGGAGGCAGAACAAAGCTTAAGGGCGGATGGCCAGACAAGGCCGAATTTGACACGTGGATAGCCATGTGTTGAAAATTGTAAAGGACACGTGTTTGAAATATTTTACATCCGAGAGGAGGCATGGCAAGTTTTGCACGCGGGAGCATACGTGTACTAAAGCGAAAATGAAGACCACGTATAGGGATTTAAAATCAACAGCCGCATGCATTTAAAGGGGGAGAACCACCTCTTGAAGATCTTTTCGAAAAACAACTGTTGCAGGGCATGGCCGGTATGGGGGAGACGACAGTGCAGAAAACAGTCTGACCGAAGTGATGGGTGCAGAGGAGGAAGATCATTAATGCAAACTCAGGGATAGATCGGGCAGAGATTGCCATTAATGTCAAAATTTTGAAAACCCGGGAAGGAGGGAAATTTGAAATCAAAATCTTGTTTGGTGGGAGCATTGATGGCTGGGAGGACCGGGACCTCGTTAAAACCCGAAATTTTTGTATTAGTCGAGAGGGTGGACCGGAGAGGGAGAATTACCAGAGCATCTCTGGTCTTTGTAAGCCTGCGGGCATCTTGCTATTGTGGAATGTAAATATTTTCCCGAAGCTTTTTAATGAAAAAAATTTGGAATTTGTAAGGGGTGGTGTTCCGGTCCCCGTCAGTGGTATCAGAGCGGGAGTTCCTGAGCGTACAACAGACCGTCGAAGGAGAGGCAGTTGTACCAGGACGTGTGGGAGGATTTGAGCTCGAGTGAAGATGCCTCCGAGAAGAAACCCGGTGGGTGGCAGAGGTATGGCAGCGGAAGATTTTTGGGCTTTGCAGCGGCAAGTCCAGGCCCTGCAGGAAGAACTACGCAGAGGACGTGAGCCGAGAAGGGATGCAGACAGTGAGGATGAGGTGGAAGAAGAGAATGAGTTTGAAGAAGAGGAAGAAGATGTAGATCCGGCACAGGCCAGATTGTACAAGGCCATATCCCAAATCGGGAAGAGGCCGAAGTTAGAAGTTCCTACGTATTCCGGGAACTTGAACCCAGAGGAGTTGATAGACTGGGTGAATTATTTAGAAGAATATTTTGAATACGAAGAGGTTGAAGACCCTAACCGGGTCAGATTTTCTAAGACCCGACTGAAGGGTCATGCTAGCATATGGTGGAAGGGGGTACAGTTGGAGAGGAACCAAAGAGGAAAAGAACGGATTACCAGGTGGGACAGAATGGTGGAGAAATTAAAAAGACAGTTCATCCCTATTGACTATGAGCTGGATCTGTTACGTAAAATGCAAAGCTTGAGGCAGATGAACAAAACAGTTCAAGAATACACGGAGGAATTCTATAAAATCTCCATCAGAACCGGGCATTTGGAAGCAAGTAAGGAAAAAGTGGCCCGTTACATTAATGGGTTGAGGCCCAGTGTTCAGGAGGAGTTGAGTTTGGTTCGGGTAAGCACCATTGAAGATGCTTACCAATTTGCTTTAAAAGTTGAAGAAAAGTTGAACAGAAGGTTTGACAACAAGAAAAAAGTAAAAGGGCCGGGAGGAAAGAACGGTGGAAAGAAAGAAGGAAAGGAAGAGAAGAAGGAAGAGGAGAGCAGCAGCCGGGATCAGAAAGGAGAGGAAGACCCAACACCGCAAGTTCAGAATGATAACTACCCGAGAGGAAGAGGTAGGTCTGGACGCGAAAATGAAAGGGGAGTGTTTCGAGGAACATGTTTCCACTACGGAGAAGAAGGACACCGGGCATTTGAGTGCCCACAACACCGAGAAAAGACAAACAAGAGGCCAGTGGGTCCTGCCAGAGCAGTTGTGGCAGTTGAGGATGCTGACTCAGAACATTCTGAAGAAGCTGAAAAGGGGGAAGCCATGATTGTGAGAAGGACCATGCTGGTGGATGAAGACCAGTCTGAGCAAAGGAGAAGCCTGTTCCGCACCCGGTGCAAAAGTGCGGGCAAAGTCTGTAATGTCATTATTGACAATGGGAGTACAGACAACTTGGTTTCCGAGGAGATGGTTTCTAAGTTGCAGCTGGAGAGAAGGAGACACCCGCACCCGTACCGGATTGCATGGTTG
This sequence comes from Wollemia nobilis, assembly GCA_028583015.1. Taxonomy (NCBI): domain Eukaryota; kingdom Viridiplantae; phylum Streptophyta; class Pinopsida; order Araucariales; family Araucariaceae; genus Wollemia; species Wollemia nobilis. The sequence goes on along the minus strand of JAQPPZ010000594.1, from coordinate 698,970 downwards.
TGGAAGGACCACCGAGCTTGGGTCCGGGAATAGTGTTTAGTCACGTTCCAGATCGGGAGATACCAGGATGAAGTCCTATGTGATGTATTCCCCATGGATGCTTGCCATTTGCTGTTGGGTAGGCCATGGCAGTTTGATCGGAGTGCAGTGCATGATGGACGTGCAAATACGTACTCCTTGGTGAAAGATGGAGTGCGGCACAAGTTGAAGCCATTGCAGACCGAAGATGAGAAAGTGTGTAGTAATGCCAGAATTTGTCTGGTAGAGGGCAGAAAACTTTGCCAAGAAGCAGGATTTGAGCCGGACATAAAGGTTGATGAATGTTCGGAGATATTGCAAGGGACGCAGCCCGAACAGCGTAGAAGTGAAGGTCACTTCTCCTTCTTACCCGGGGTGTCTGATGCAGGAGCATCCGATGACAGTTCGAGCCATGTTACATCCTTCAAAATTTTCTTGAAGTCCTTCAATTTTGAAGTATATTGGTTCTTTTTCGGGAAGGGGAGATGTTGTGAAGCAGCAGGAAAAGTAGTTGGAAGGGTTAAGGAAATTGTTGGGGAGGTCGTGAAATCGTGACCTCCGAAGCTTTGGAATGGGCAGGGACCTGTTTTGTCATGATATCGCAACGTCGCGATATCGTGGCTTTTGTTGAAAGCTGGAGCATTGGGAGGTTTCCGTCGCGATATCGCGACGTTTGTTCGCAGTTTGGGCAGAAGGGGTTTTCCATCGCGATATCGCGACGTCGCGGTATCGCGACGGAAGTAGAAAAGCGTTTGCAGGGGGAGTTCTCCGTCGCGATATCGTGACGTCGCGATATCGCGACGATGTTGAAAGAGCTAGGCACGGCGGAGTTTGGGTCGCGATATCGCGACAGTTTCAAATGGGCACTAGGCAGTGGTTGGGTCGTGATATCGCGACATGTCGTGGTATCGCGGCCGGTGAGAAGGGAGGCAGAACAAAGCTTAAGGGTGGACGGCCAGACAAGGCCGAATTTGACACGTGGATAGCCACGTGTAGCTTGAAAATTGTAAAGGACACGTGTTTGAAATATTTTACATCCGGGAGGAGGCATGGCAAGTTTTGCACGCGGGAGCATACGTGTACTAAAGCGAAAATGAAGACCACGTATAGGGATTTAAAATCAACAGCCGCGTGCATTTAAAGGGGGAGAACCACCTCTTGAAGATCTTTTCAAAAAACAACTGTTGCAGGGCATGGCCGGTATGGGGGAGACGGCAGTGCAGAAAACAGTCTGACCGAAGCGATGGGTGCAGAGGAGGAAGATCATTAATGCAAACTCAGGGATAGATCGGGCAGAGATTGCCATTAATGTCAAAATTTTGAAAACCCAGGAAGGAGGGAAATTTGAAATCAAAATCTTGTTTGGTGGGAGCATTGATGGCTGGGAGGACCGGGACCTCGTTAAAACCCGGAATTTTTGTATTAGTCAAGAGGGTGGACCGGAGAGGGAGAATTACCAGAGCATCTCTGGTCTTTGTAAGCCTGCGGGCATCTTGCTATTGTGGAATGTAAATATTTTCCCGAAGCTTTTTAATGAATTTTTTTTTGGAATTTGTAAGGGGTGATGTTCCGGTCCCCGTCAATTACTTGGTTATTTTAGTGTTATGGCACCATTTCTGTGAGCATTTGGTTATGCCATATTTAGGATTAGATATTAGAGTTATTTCTATGTTTTATATTCAAAATATTGCCATTATCATATACAATAGTTTATTACTTTATTTAATATATTATGGTTAAGTTATCTTAATTTTATAGCTTCAAAATCTAATAGTATTTTTATCAAAATATTCTAGGACCAAAGGAGTTTGAAGTTCTTAATGATAAAATTCTACAAGAAATATCTGAAGTTATAACAAATGAAGATAATCGAAAAATGATGGAGCCTATTACCATGGAGTAATTTCATTTAGCTTTTTTCTCTTTCAATACTGATAAATCCCTAGGTCCAAATGGGATATCTGCAATATTCTATCAACATAATTAGGATATAGTGAAGGATTATTTATTGGTGGCAATGGAATAGTCTAGGGTAAAATAATACATATCTTATTAAATAAATAAAATATATCTTACCTTGATTCCAAAAAAGAAGGATGTAAAATTGTTTTAGGACCATAAGCCTATGTAATATGGCATATAAGATTATCTTCAAAGGGTACATAGGTTAAGACCACTGTTAGAAAATAATTTTAGAAAAGGAAGGAGGACTTGTGAAAGGGAGATATATTATGAACAAGATCATAATAGCTCATGAAGTTATGTATTCAACAACTTCAAGAAAATAGAGAGCAATGATATTAAAACTTGATATAGTAAAGCCTATGATAGGGTTATATGGGTGTTTATTTTTGTAGTATTAGAAAGGTTTGGATTTTGGAAGAAATGGGTTAGATATGGATTAAAGCTTGTGTCTCTACAATTTCATATTCAATGCTAGTTACATAATATTTTAAATCCAAGAGAGGTCTTAGATAGGGAGATCCTCTATCACCATTTTTATTCATTATTATGGTAGAGGTATTGGGTAGCAATATGAATAAGGCTAACAAATATGGGCTAATAAGTGGACTAAATATAGTAATATCATCAACAACATCACCCATAAATAATTTGTAGATGATACAATCCTTTTTAGGAGCGCAAGGATAAGCGAGGCTAGAGCTTGGAATAACTTAATAAAGGATTATGAAAGAGAGTCAAGGCATAATAATAGGAAAAAATCCAAAATTTAATTCCTAAACACCCCAACTAGAATCAAAGTAGGGATATGCAAGTTACTTCAAATGAAGGAGGCAAATTTACTAGCAACTTATCTAGGGATTCCCTTATTCGAGGGGATAATGAAGATAGAATTATGAAATCTAGTTATAGGTAAAGTTCAAAATAAACTACTAGCATAGAAAGGTAGATGGTTGTCATTACCAGGAAGAGTGTAGGTAATTAAATCAATTTTACAGGCCATTCCAACATATTATATATCCTTGTTTACTTTACCAAAATTGATAGAAAAAGTTTAATTTATATTATGCAGTCCTTTTTATGGTCAGGATTACATAATAAGAGAAAATTTTCTTTTATGAAATGGAACAAGGTGTGTGATGATAAATCTAGGGGAGGTCTTAGTTTAAGAGTTCTTAAGGATGTAAACTTATCTCTTAGGGGAAAATTAATCTGGAGATTGTACAAAGAGAGTAAAAAACAATGGGAAATAATTCTTCAAAGTAAATATATTGAGACCAATGACCCAAGCTTAATATTTATTACATTATCACTACCAAATTATCTCCAAATTGATGGTGAATTGGTTAAGACCACTATTAGAAAAAAATATTTTATAAGAGTGATGATTTATGAAAGGGAGGAAGATTCTAAAAGGGATCATAGTAGATCATAAAGTTATGCATTTGATAGCTTCAAGAAAAGAGAGCAATGCTATTAAAACATGATATGAGTAAATCCTATGATAAGATTAAATGGGATTTTATTTTTGTAGTATTAGAAAAGTTTAGATTTAAGAAGAAATGGGTCAAATGGATTAAAGCTTGTATCTCTACAATTTTATATTTAGTGTTGGTCAATGGGTTAGTAACATAATATTTTAAATCCATGAGAGATATTAGATAGGGAGATCCTCTATCACCATATCTATTTATTATGAGGATAGAGGTATTGGGTAGAAATTTTAAGGCTAGCAAAAAATGGCTAATAAGTGGACTTAAGGCTAGTAATAACATCGATAACATCACCAATCAATAGTTTGTAGATGATACAATCGTTTTTGGGAGGACAAAGATAAATGAGGCTGGAGCTTGAATAAATTATTAAAAAATACAAAATAATATCATAGTAGAAATTTAATAGGACAAAATTCAAAATTTACTTCATAAACATCCCAACTAGAATAAAAGTAGGGATATGGAGGTTACTTCAAATGGAGAAGGCAAATTTGCCAGCAACTTATCTAGGGATGCTCCTATTTGAGGGGAGAATGAGGATAGAATTATAGAATCTAGTTATAAGTAAAGCTATCAGTAGTAGGAAGAGTTCTTCTAATTAAATTATTCTTATAGGCTATTCCAACATATTATATGTCCTTGAATTATTAAAAAAAATTATATGTCCTTGTTTACTATGCCAAAATTGATAGAAATAAGTTTAATCTATATTATGCAATCATTTTGTGGTCAATATTACATGATAAAATAAAATCTCCTTTGGTGAAATGGAGCAAGGTGTATGATGATAAAACTAGGGGAGGTCTCGGTTTAAGAGTTCTTATGGATGCAAACTCAACTTTTAGGGGGAAAATTATTTAGAGATTGTACAAAGGGAATCAAAGACAATGGGTAAGGATTCTTCGAAGTAAATATGTTGAGCCCAATGACCTAATATTAATATTTACTACATTCTCACTATAAAATAGTTTGCACTATGAAACAAATTAAAAAAAATCAATTGATTTAGTGATTAAATATCTAAGATGGGTGGCAGGAAATAGAGAAAATTAATATTTGGATAAATACTTGGTGTGATAAAAAATCACTCAATTTAGGTTAAATTTTGAAACCATGAATGAGATTACTTCAATATAAATAGAGTGATAGGCTTAAAACATATGTACACAGATCAGGAAGGAAGATACAAATGTAAATAAGATTTTTTTACAAGTATACAAGACATTGATGCGAGGAGGCAGTTGAGCATAAAGATAACAATAATGATTATTCCAAGGGGATTCACGGATAATATAATTTAGGAGTTGAATGGCTCAAAATATTATACAACAAAAAGTGGATATAATGTAAAACACCACAAAATAAGAATATTACATGAATATGGAGAGATATTTGGGATAGCCCGAACATTCCTAAAGTTAAAATATTTGTTTGGATAGTAGGTCATAGAAGAATTTTATCTTGGGATAATATTATGAAAAGGGGTTTTCATGGTCTTGTTGGCTTATTAACCCTTATGACCATAAAATATATCAAAATATCATACAAATCCCAATATAAAATAGCCACAATATTAAAGGTCATAATAATAATATGATGAGTAGAATAATACATGAGAAAATTAATATGTATATTAAGTCTTATATAATAAAGAAAATAACATTCATTTATACACTTAAATATGAAGGTAACTAGCCTGAATAATTTCATGAACTATGTAAGAAGAAAACTTACAATATTAATTGCTCAAAATGTATACAAACTTTATTCCTTGTCTCCCTCTTACAATAAGATAATAAGATCTACGAATATCAAATATTCATTATCTTCTCATGGAGCATTGTATCCATAATATAGCCATAGTAATGTGACTCTTCAAGTAATTGACTATTGCTCTCCATATTCTAAGTCTCATGACTCTTGGCTTATCAACTTGCCACTTGCATACTATATGGACACTTGAATCTACAATACTTGCACACATCTACATGACTCTTACACTTCTACTTACACTTCTAATCTAGGATATTTTTGCACATCCTCGCATTGCATATTTGCACTCTTACATACAAGACACATGCATATTCTCTCAATATACACTTGCACTCTAACTTACATGACACTTGTACATTTCCTACACATTGCACTCTCACATGACACTTGTGCATTTCCTGCACATTGATACTTACATAAAAAGGGAAATATAAATCACACTCTACACTATAGACTCAACCATAATCTATTACATATTTACAAATATATCATGAAGCCTTTGGAGTACATTAACATGTACTAAATAATGTAATATACATCAACAGACCCCTCACAATGTGTTCTTTGTAAAAAGGAGGAGAGCATAGACCATCTCTTGGGATACTGCTCAATAATATGGAAACTATGACAATGAATTCTTAATATGTTTGGTAATTCATGGTGATGAATGGTAGAATTGAATAATGGTTAAAGCAATGGCAGAACACTTCTAAAAGTGAGGTTTTACAAACAATCTGGGATATATCAAAAGATACAATACTTTAGACTATTGGCTAGAAAGGAATAAAATAATATTTAAAGGAAATAAAAATAGTCTAGAGGTACTAAAAAGGAAGATTTGTTTATGTTAGCTTTTGAGGATATATGTAGTGGGAGATATCTATCACAAGTCCTAATAAAATGTAGAAAATATGAAAGAAAGTAATTCTGCAATATGACTGAAATATACTATAAATATAAAGTAGTGAAAATACAATGCAGTGTGGAAGTGATGGTCACTCCATTGATATAAGCTAAAGAACTATATTGTACTATATACAAGAGTTCTACCACTATCTACTACACTCTGATATAATGCACTTGATATGCTTGATATGAACTTGATATGAAATATCACTATGAGGCCCTTTATATAAGAAGTTAGATTATTTGGCCAACACTCTACCTAGTTGTACAAGGGGAAACCTTGCACATTACAACTTGCACATTGACACTTGTGTATTTATTACATTGCTTGAAGTAACTAGCTAACTTCCCCGTAAAGTAATCTCCTGCTATAACTATGTAACAAATGTGGTACATTTACATGACCCAAATGATGTAATATACTCTAACTCTAACACCCCCCTATATTACATTATTTGGGTATTGAAGATTTCAATCTTCAATATGGATCTTCTTCTTGGTATTAAAGTTTGTATTTTTCTTCTCTATTTTCTATAACCTATTCAAGCAAGTAGTTGGTGTCTTCATAACCTATTGTTCTTGCTGAAAGAGATTTGACTTCATAACCACCTGTTGGTTCTTCCAGTTCTTCAATTTCTTCTATCCTTTGATCTAGTTGTCCTTTCAGATTTCCTTTATGCTACTTCAATTGGGTAAAATTGGTTGGATGTTAAAAATGTTGTTGATGAGAATTATTTTAATATTGCCGTGGTTGAAATATACTTCTATTGTTCATCTGATTTCCTTAATTTTTATTTTTGGGATTGAATCTACAATAGTTAGTACTATGACCTTTTCTTTTGCATATTTGACAATACCTATTACTCCATGGTCTTTGTCATTTTGATGAAGAAGCAATATTTCCTTGTGGATTGTTTTTTGAAGCCAATGCAGTGTTAGTCATTTCATTTTTAACTGTGTTCTCCACATTATACTCTTGAATAATATTTATTAGGTCATCAAAAGAAGTATCTTTACTTAGGACTTGTAAATATGTAACAAAATATTTGTAGTTGTCTGGAAGTGCTCTCATGGTTACTTGAGTAAGAAATTTATCTTTAATCGCTTCTCTTAAGGTTAATAAATTTTCTTTAATATCTGCTACCTTCCTTAGGAATAGTTATATGCTCTCACCACTGTTCATTTTTAGGGAATGTAGTTGAGTTTGAAGATGAAGGATAGTGGCTTTATTTTTCCCTTCGAATATCTTCTCTAAGCTTTTCCATGCTTCTATAGATGTCTTTGTTGAACTAATATAAGGTTGTATTTTATTAGTGATAGCAAAGGTTATTATAATTATGGATTTTGCATCATTTTCTTTAAACTTTTGAATCTCAGTATCACCTGTGCTTAGTCTTTTTGATGTTCCTTGAGCTATCTCCCAAAGTTTTTCATATACTAAGATTACTTTTACCTTATGTTTCTAAGAAAAATAGTTTGGACCTTTAAGTAATTGGGATTCTGCAAGAAAGAATTTTTTTGATGCCATGATGATCCTTGTGGTCCTCTTTTAAACTCTCTAGTATTGATTTGATTATACCTTGGGGTTTTGTAGAAACCTTATGGCTCCCAAATAGATTGAGTACTTGATAAGTTTTAAAATATGCTATTATTATCAAGTCTTATAGAATACCTTATGTCTCCCTAGTGATTTTGGATATGCTAAATGATTGATAAAGTGCTTTTGAGAATAGTAATTCAATTTTGGGTTGATTTTGAAAAGTTATTTGAATAGAAAAAATCAACTTCTATTACACCTTATTACTCCTATTGAACTTAAGCACTTTCTAATTTGATGAGGTCCTAATGGTTGGATTTATTTTATCCCTTTAATGTGGTTTTGAGACAAGTATACCAATTAATTTCCAACCCTTGATAATATTTAATGAACATCCATTTATAGACTTTGATATTTTATATTTAATGTTTTTAAATTACAATATCCTACTTTGGTGTAGTATTCATTATAACTCCCTAATTTGGAATATTAGAAAACAATAATATTTGCAATAATAGAAATTTAACTTTTCTAGGTAGAAATACTTATTTCTCCTATGTTTTAATTTACAAATATTAAGCTATAATTATCCTTTAATTTTGCTTTCAAATATGGTTGATTTCCTTATAGTTTCAACCTTATATTATACCCTTATAACTCCTTTTAATGAAAGCAAATTAGAATAAGGTAAATTCTTACCTTTATAATGTTGTAAACCTCTACGTACTCAATGTTGAATTCAGACATAGATGACAACAATATTTAGTATTCCTCCTAGCCATTATGACCAATGGTAATATTTGTATTCTCCAATGTATGGGTGTAGATGAGTTTGGAAGAATTTAATGCTTGTCTTGAACTCCTTCTATGATGGATGATGAATGATATTCAATTCTCTTCTAATTGCAATATTTGGATAGTGGATGCCTCAAGTATAACTTTTTTGACTACCTTGGCCAAGAGCTTTAAATGCTCTTCTCCTTTATTATATTCTGCAACTCCTTGCTGCTACGAATGCGCTTCCTTCCTTAGTCTCAAGTGCCTTAAATAAGAAGAGAATTTATTGAATATGATAAGTTTCGTGGTAGTTTTACTTAAATGCTCAAATAAGACACTTGAAATTCACTAGAGGATAGATGTTACACTTGTATGCCTTGGTTACAAGTGTCACCTCTTCTCTAACATAATCAATGTTCTCCCTATGTAACACTTCCTTTCACATGTACAAACTTGAGAATTATTTTGAGTGCTCGTTAGGGTTTCTTCAATGGTGAAAAGTGGCACCTTCTATATTTTTCATGAACCTTCCTCTTCAGTGTATTATTATTTTTTATTTATTTTAAATGGTGGAATCGGTAGCCGCCATGAATTCGGGTAGGCTGTTTAACTTTTTATGGTTGCCATAATATTTTGCATTGTCCACCTTGGAAGTTTTCACATAGATCTTTGTGCCCCTATAACCATAATTCCATGATCATTTAAAACCTTTTACGCCACTGAAAGCACCAATAAAGTGACAAGCATTCAGTCTAAGGAGTCTTCAGTGTATTCTTCCAAGCTTCTTAAACGCATTATTTCCAACTCATATTTTGCTATGTTTTCTCCTTAATACTTCGACGATGCTTGGTATGTGAGTTGGTTCCAGCTGGGATAATGAGCACTATTGCGATGGCTATGAGCTAGGACTATGAACAACACTACTTTAATAGTGTTTTGAATTCTCCTTGTGGATGTACGTCTAGCTCTTGGGTATTGCTTTCTCTATGCTTGGATTTTCTCCTACTTTCAAATTGCTTGTAATTCTGCCTTTGTAGATGATAGCTTAGTCTTGTGCTATACTATGTATGTTGTGCAGGTTGCTTATTTTAGATGTCCAAACTGTGGATGATTTGATTTCCTTGAAGGCTCCTTTTTACCTTACTCGAATAGTACTTCTCAACGATCGCTTGGAGATGTTTCTTCCTTATGAATAATATGTCTTTATGACACTTATAACTTGTCATTTTTCCTACGTAGGAAAGAATATTAAGGTGTAATATAATGTAAATAAACTTGTAAATAGAATACCTTCCTTTTGCACTCTTTTCTACTGGTTTTTATGGCATATTTCTTGTAGGCAAGGGCTTATTTGACGTTGTCTCCTTTTCTAGACAACTCTCTTATTTGCTTGGTTACTTTGGTAATAAACCCAAGATAATAACCACATAGATATAATATTTTGTAGAAGTAATTTTTGCACTATTTTTTTGTAAATAGCCCTTAGTGCACCTCAAATATAAGACTCACCAAGTCTTGATTTGTAGCTTCTTTTACTAATTTTGATGGTGGCTTTATTATCCACTCCTTGGAGAAATCTAATCTAATTTTGGTGGCTTCTTTGGGCCATGAAATGCTATAGGTTTTGTGCACCAAATAGTGTCTCTAGACACTTTGATAATCTGTTGGTTTTGTGCCCTTGATCTTTAACAATCAACAAACACAAACTAACCCTTTTGAGAGTAACTAGTTAAAGATCAACTAGTATAGTGCTAATGGACAAATTATGCACTTTAATGGTAACACTAATCTCACCTTATTGCTCCTGTAAATAAAGCATAATCTGTAAATATTGAATAATCTATAATTTTTACTACAATCAATATTTTAGGATGTAGTCTTCTTGCTTTCTGGATAGATAATCGGTAGGTGATACTTTTATTTCTTTTGAAAAATATCCAACTCCTATTTAATGTGCAAATATATCTTTAAAATGAAATCTCCTTTTTGAAATTTCCTAAAGACTATAATATAAGCTCTTTTTATTTGCAACTCTAATCTAAATATGGTTCTTTATGGAATTTAATAATGAAACCTTATTTAAAGTTCAACTAATTATGCCCGAGTTTCTTACATTTTAATGGCTTCTATAGTAGATGTAGATCTTGGTGTTTTGATTCACCAAGTTGTTGCCTCGTAATGGATGAATTCGTAGCTTCTTGTTGGTTTTCCAAAATAGCTTCTTGCTTCACCAAACTATGGTCTCGAACCTTCTATCTTGAGCCTAGGGTTTTGTGGCTTGATCCTTTCAGTGATATTCTTTCTTCTGTAGATTAAGAGAACTCTTATCTCTGAATTGTGTCTTCTTAATATGAGAGGCAATCGTCAAATATCTTGTATTTGATAGGTTTATTTTATTTGAACCCTCCTTCAATCTTCTTGTTGAATTCTAACTTCAAACAGGATCTTCTTCTTATAAAGATTTTGAATGTCTTGAGGTCTTCATTGGATTCTTCTTCAAGATTTGACACTCTTTACCAAATTCTTCTTCTCTTAGGATTGTTGTCATATGGTGTTAATTGTCACAATTCCTTCACCATCAGGAGCTTCTCCATGGTAGTGGATGATGAGCATCAGAAATACTCATATTTTTGTATGAGTTTCTAATATTTTTGTGTGGCAATATTATCAGAGTTGTATCTTTTTATGAGAATATATATATATATATATATATATATATATATATATATATATATATATAATGAGATTATGTGCATTACCTAATTTGTGTGAAAAGTGTGTTTTTGTGTGTATATTTGGTTATTTTTTTTATCTTCTGCATGATCTCATCGAGGTCCTACTCAGACCTAGCATATTTATGTCTCAAGGAGCTAAGGTATATCAAGGCAAAAGGTGCCTTGATCCCGTTGATGGGAGGCACCTTGATCCCGTTGATGGGAGACACCTTAATCTCATCGAGGGAAGGTGCCTTGAGACCATCGAGGGAAGGTGCCTTGATCCCATTGAGGGAAGGCACCTTGATCCCATTGAGGGAAGGCACCTTGATACCATTTATGGTAGGCACCTTGATCCCATAGAAAAGCACCTTGATCCCATTCAAAAAAATGTGCCTTGATCCCATAAAAATGTGCCTTGATCCCACCTTGCTCTTGATGGAGGACACATTTGCTGCATTGACTAGAGCTGACTGTTGACTCCATGTAAGACACTAATTCTAGGTAAATAACAAAGATATCCTATTCTTATAGGAGGGAAATGGAATAACCATCTACTGAAGTAGAATACATATGATGATAAAGTAGAATTAAAAAATCTACTACTCCACAAAAGGACAAAAGTGTTGTTCAATTATTTTGATTGTATCTATTATTGCATATGAACTGTATTGATTTAGAATGTAATAGATTTTTTATTGTAACAACATTGTAATAGAAGCTCTGTGTGTACTATATAAACACATAAAATTATATGAGAGATATATAGATTATCATTGAAGAGAGCTAAAGGATATTGTACTACAATTTTATAAATAAAAGTTCATTCGAGAGTTTTCTCATCTACGTTCAGTCTATAGATTTTAGTCAGGCGGAATTTGTTGGAGCCTTGACCCACTCCTACCTAGTATTACTCCCATTATTCTTCTTCTTTGCTTTCTAGTTATATTCTTTTATTTTTGATGTGCTTCATTTTATTTTTGCAAGTTCATTTATTTCTAGCTTTCTCTTATTTCTGCACAGTGTGGTGTGATTTATTTTTTGCAATTTAATTTATGCAAGTTTCATTGGTGTGGATTAATTAATGCTATCTCAAAAAACATTCCCCAAATGATAGAAATAGTGGACTCATATCCATAGGTGTTGTAATTGATCTCAACTTGGTGCTTCACAAGCTTACGAGTTTTCTTGGGTTGACAAGTAAATGAAAGGGTTGTGACAAAATAGGAAGAAATTAACCAATGTTTTTGCCCCAACAGTGGATTTCTCCAATGAGTTCTCCTAGGAACTCTTTTTATGATGCTTCAATGAGCTCTGCAACAAGGCTCTCCAAGGCTTCTTCTTTTTCTCCTTGAGACCTCTCCAAGGTCTTCTATCTTGTCTCTGGTCTTCTAACTAAGGCCTTTTTTTCAACCTTCTACTTTTGGAAGTGTTGGTGATGAGATATTCTTCTCGGATATTTGAAATCTGCTACTTCTTTGATCAAGAACATGACTCTATTAGTACCTCTCTATCTCTTCCAATATTGGAAGTTTTTCGAATGCGACTTGCTTCAGATCTCTTCAACTTCTTCTGAAATAAGTCTTTAACTAGTAAAGGAGATCACCTATATTTTGTTTCATGGACTCTTATCTGGAGTCTTCTTTTGAATTAGGAACTATTTTCTAAAGTCTTCTTCAGAATTAAAGCTTCTATGACCTTCTTATGGATCAAGTATTTTGTGGCCTTTTATTTCTTCAATGTGAAGTTTTTCAATCTTGCAATGGAGATCTCCAATCTCTAAACTTCACACAACTCTTCTTATAGAGTCTTTTTCTGCAAAAAAGAACTAATATCTACATAAGAAAAGCACATAGACTTTTAGGCAATGAAGGTGAAATCCTTCTCTATCTGTTCTAGGAAGTGTACCAACTTTTGAGAGTTAATTTTATGCAACAAAAAAAATTAGACAATGGTTAACATTAAAAAATCCAGATCCTCAAATGGTCTTCACTTGTTGATCTGTCAAACTAGTGGAATGAATGCTGAGTCCTAGTCTTCACAAGTTTTTTTGCAACTTTGTGGAAAGACTTTGGCTAAATGCAATCTAAGAATTTTTGTAACTAAAATTTATTTTAGTCCTCACTTGTGACTCCCCTATTGACTATTGACCTATTGGACTTCTCTTATGATGAATTTTGTAAGTAGCAGAGCACAATGGCAAGTTCGATTTACAAAAGTGCAAAGAGGAACTATGATGGATGTAGGTCCTCCTATTCCTATCTTGATTCATCATGGTTCTGATACCACTATTAAATTTTGAGGATATATACAATGGGAGATATCTATCATAGGTCCTAATAAAATGCAGAAAATATGAAAGAAAGTAATTTTACAATATGATTGAAATATACTATAAATAGAAAGTGGTGAAAATACAATATAGTATGGAGGTGATGGTCACTCCATTAATATAAGTTAAAGAATTACATTGTACTCCATACAGGAGTTCTCCTACTATCTACTACACTCTAATATAATGCACTTGATATGCTTGATATGACCTTGATATGAACTATCACTATGAGGCCCTTTATATAGGAAGATATATTCCTTGGCCAACACTCTACCTAGTTGTACAAGGGGACACCTTGCACATTGAAACTTGTGCATTTATTACATTGCTTGAAGTAACTAGCTAACTTCCCCCTAAACTAATCTCCTACTCTAACTATGTACCAAATGTGGTATATTTACATAACCCATATGATGTAATATACTCTAACTCTAATAGTTTAGACATAAAGGAGTCCAAACCAACCCTATCAACTCATCCAATCCCTAATATACAAGTAGAGATCCTTGATAGATGGAGTCATGTCATAAAATGGAATTATGATGTTGGGTACAAGAGAAACAAAAAGAAGGTAAAAAATATGAAGTGGAAACCACTAGATGTGGAGATGCTCGAATTGAATTTTTATGGAGCATCTAAAGGAAATCTAGAACCACTAGGAGGAGGAGGAATAATTAGAAATAATAGAGGAGATATTTTGTCTCATTACACTTACAATAGTGGATTTAAGACAAATAATGAAGTTGAAGTTGGGTGGCTTTGGAAGGGTTAAAAATATGCAAACAAATAAAATTGAATAGAGTATGGATGGAAGGTGATCCACTAATAGCAATTTTGAGGAAAGCAAAGGCTCCATGGAACATACAAGAGATAATTGTGGAACAAGACCTTGCTATAGAGTTTGAAAAAAATAGGTTTACACATATGCTAAGGGAAGGAAACAAATGTTCAAAAGACTAGCCAATAGACGGGTTTTAATTGAGGACCATGAAGTTAAATTATATTTTCCATGGTTAGAGGAAGTAGTAAGTTTAATTGAAGCTAACAAGAAAATGTTGACTGCCTAAATTAAATAATGATTAAAATTTACTTTAATGTTTTCTAGTGGTAATATTTGCTTTATTTTATAATATTATACATTTTCATATAAACTATTTATTATAATTATTATGGTTGCACTTATGCTTTAGGAAAGAAACTAGCAATCAAAATCTGGTAAAGCGGACTATGATAGTGCGATGTTTTGAAAATATTACTCTACTAAGATGCAATGCATATACAATAGAGGTGGAATTTTGATTTTGTGAAGGTTTTTGTAAGAAAATATAAAAAAGAATGATGTTGAATTCTAGAATAATTATATTCACATAGAAAATTGATAATGTAGGGAATTCTAGAATAATTATATTCACACAAATAATTGATGATATAGATATCTAGCTATAACAACTCAATTGAGATGAGAATTGAATCTGTTTTAAACTCTCAAGCTCTAAAGGAGGGAGTTGTGATTTGTCAAGGGTGGGGACCCAAATACAACCTCTTGTTCTCCTATAAAAAAAATCTTTGTTTTTCTCTTTATATACAATAAGATAGTCGAAATAAATTATCCTTTGCATGCATTTTTATTTTTTAGATATTAAAGACATTTAAAAAGTAATTAAAAAATGATTATGGTATTTTTAGATAAATTTTATTTTAAGTAATAATTAATTAATTTATTTTTATTTGGATGATTTAAAAAATATAAATAAATAATATTAATTTAATATTATACGTTAAATGTTGTAAAAAGCTACATACATAATTGTCAAATTATTATAATGGTATTATAAGGGGCCTAGCAAATGGTCTGATGCTTTAACGATCAACAAATATGAAGGTTGTAGGAGTGTGAAAAGCTAGAGGTTGAAGGAGCGTGGAAGGCTGAATGATGAGATGATCTTTGGAGTATCAAGGCTAAAGGAGCATAAAATGCTAAATGATGAGTTGACCTTTGGAGTGTCAAGGCTGAAGGAGGGTGGAAGGCTAGGTTGGTTGAAGGAGCATTGAAGGCTGGGATGTTGGGTGGAAAGTTGGGATAGTTGAAGGAATATGGAAGGCTGATAAGATTGGAGGAGTGTGCAAGGCTGGGTCGGCTGAAGGAGTTGCAATAGAAGGCTAGGATGTTGAGTGGAAGGCTAGGAATGATTCTTATGCTGAAGGAGCGTGGAAGGTTGGCCTTTGTTGGGTGGAAGGCTTGTTTGAGACCAGATCAATTGAGGGAACCACAACAACAAGTTGGGTTGTTGAGTGTAGTGCAACAATAGGTCAAGTTGTTGGGTTGAAAAGGATTGAAAATCCAACTAAGTGTTCTATTATTTACAATTCAATTTATAGGCTCTAATGGCCCAAAATACATAACCAAACCCATCAAATCATGGATTTGATCCAATATGCTTAACCATAAGCTACAAAAGTGCAAAGGAGAATGCACGTAACTTTCTAAGCTAGGAGAAAGGAATAATGCTAACTATAAGATCCTTTTTAGCTATCTTGAAGTACACACTTCCTACTTTGAGTTCACACTTACTAACTAACACTCCTAAATGACAACTAGAAGATAACTAGTGCCCACAAGTGCATGTGAGAAGGAGACTCACTTACAATTATTAATTTGCAAGAAATAAACTATGCAAACCTAGCTAGGAACTACTAGAGGGGTCATATGAGGGATCAAACATCAATCCTCATCATGCCTCCCCACAATAGAAGCATTGGACTCCAATGCTTTCAGAAGAGTAGGAAAGTCACGGGACATCTGATGAAAAGAAATCCAACGAGCCTGATGCGACAGTTGTCCTCGTCGAGCCACAAGATATGAGGTGGTAGACCCTTGGCGAGTCTGTCGAATCTTTGTGTCATAGATCTGATCAGAATCCAATGGTAACTGAGAATCAGGAACCACGTCCACAGGATGATTGATAGCTGGTGTTGTCTCCAATGTAGAGTCAAAATACAACTTCAAAAGATCTACATTGACGACGTCATGAATTCCCAAGTGTGCGGGAAGATCAAGGCGAAAAGCATTCTCGGACACCTGTTGAAGAATAGTATAAGGCCCATAGCGAATCGGTTTGATTTTACTATGAGTCTTATCAGAAAAACGTCGCTTGTCAAGATGCAACCAAACTTTGTCACCAACTTGAAATGGATGAGGAATTCGATGTCGATCCATGGCCTTTTTCTTGTTCTTGTGTCTTTTGCAAAATCTCAACCACCTTTGATTGTAGATTGTGCAAATGCTTGAATAAATGAGTGTGCTTTTTCTTGCTCCTTTTGAAGATGTGAAGTGACAGGAGAAGGCAAAGACAAAGGTAACTCATAAGGTGCCAAGGGCTGAAATCCCATACAAACCTCAAAGGGTGAATGACCTGTAGAAGAATGTAGGGCCCTATTGTAGGCATGTTCAATATGAGTGAGACTCAAGTCCCACTTTGCTGGTGAAGCGTGATGATAGATTCGTAAACTTTGCACAAGGGTACGGTTTACCACTTCAGTCTGCCCATCTGACTGCGGATGATAGGCGATGGAAAAGTTAAGGGAAACTCCCAAAATTTTCCACAAAGAACGCCAAAAGTGACCCACAAAGCATGAATCACGATCCGATATAATGCTGGTAGGTAGACCAAAGGAACGCCAAATGTTGTCAAAGAAAAATTGGGCTAAGTCTGCTACGGAACTTGTCTTGCGGCATGGAATAAACTTAGCCATTTTATTGAATCTGTCAACCACCACGAACACACAATCATGTTGTCGCACTGTCATAGGAAAACCACTAACCAAATCCATGGAAATGCTTTCCCAAGGATGGGAAGGAATGGGCAAAGGCATGCCTAAGCCAAACTTCCTGTTAGCTGGTTTTGAGCGACAACAAACTGCACACTGTTTGAGAAATCTCAACACATCCCTCTGCATTTTAGGCCAATAGAAAAATCTTTGCAAGTGATGAAGTGTTTTGTGCTTCCCAAAGTGACCACCATAAAGTGTAGAATGAGCTTCCTTAAGAAGTGACACTCTAGGCTCACAAGGAACACAAACCTTGTCCAATTTGTAAAGAAGTCCTTCTTTGATGTAGAAATCTTGGAAAGGACGCAAATTGGAAGAAGAAGGCTTACTCACTTGCTCAAATATTTTCCCAAAATCAGGATCCTGTGAATACTGATTAGGCCAAGTCTGAAATCCCAAGTGTGAAGTGGACATAACTGTTAAGGCAAGAGCGGTAGGAGGCCTACTCAAACAATCAGCAACAGTATTACTCTTCCCCTTTTTGTACTTGATCACCAAGTGAAATTGTTGGAGGTAAGAGGCCCACTTCATATGTCTTGATTCTTCAATTTTACTTTGAGATTGTAAAAACTTGAGAGGCATATGATCAGTGTGTACTACTGTATCTTTTCCCAAAAGATAATGTCTCCAGTACTTAATAGCTTGAACTAATGCATACAACTCCTTGTCATATGTAGAATAGTTCAACTTAGCAGCAAAAAAAGTTTTTGAATGATAAGCAATTGGATGACCATTCTGTTTGAGCACAGCTCCTAAGGCAACTTTAGAGGCATCCGTTTCAATCTCAAAAGGTTGAGAGAGGTCGGGTAAAGTTAACACAGGTGTTGTACAAAGTTTCTTTTTGAGTTTCTCAAAGGCAATCTCTTGGCTTTTCTCCCAATGAAATGGAACTTTAGACTTAGTGAGATAATGCAATGGAGCTGCAAGGGTGGAATATTGAGGAATGAACTTGCGATAAAAATTCGCAAGTCCTAGAAAACTCCTTAACTCAGTGAGAGTTGTAGGAGGGGACCACTTAAGTAAAACATCAACTTTTATGGGATCTACCTGAATTCCACTTTCACTAATCACATAGCCAAGGTAAGAAACTGAAGTATTGCCAAAAGAACACTTGGAAGAATTGGCATATAATTGATTCTTCGCAAGAAGATCAAGTGTTTGCTGGATATGCCTAAGGTGTTCCTCCCAAGTTTTTGAGAAAATCAATATATCATCAAGATATATTATTACAAATTTGTCAAGTACATCACGAAATACATCATTCATCAACCTCATGAAGGTTGCAGGAGCATTAGTAAGACCGAAGGGCATGACCAACCATTCAAAGAGGCCCATCTTCATCTTAAAAGTTGTCTTCCATGTATCCTCAGCTTGGATACGCACTTGATGATATCCACTTTTGAGATCTATTTTTGAAAAGAACTTAGCTCCTTGAAGCTGATCTAATAAATCATCAATGCGTGGTAATGGATATCTATTCTTTACAAAAATTCTGTTCAAAGCACGAAAATCAATGCACAATCTCCAAGTGCCATCTTTTTTAAGAACCAACAAAATAGGTGAGGCACAAGCAGAAGTACTTTCCTTAATGAAACCCTTAGACAACAAATCTTCTATTTGCCTTTTTATTTCTTCATTTTGCAAAATAGATTGTCTATACATGGGTGCATTAGGTAGTGAAGAACCAGGAATGATTTCAATGCTGTGATTAATTGTGCGAATTGGAGGAAGAGACTTTGGCTCCTGAAATATGTGTGAATAACTTTGCAATATTTTATCCATTGAAGAGTGTTGCTTTGGAATGGATGTGGATGTAGAAGTGTTTTGAGAGCGAATGAAAATTAGAGCAACATCACCACCTTTTTTAATTACTCTTTTTGTTTGCTTGGAACTTAGAATGATGTTAGGAGTGTTGGTGCTTTTAATGAGAAAGACCTTACCATATTTTTGAAGTGTGTAGGTTCTTTTGAAAGCATCATAAACAACTCTCCTATCATACTGAAAAGGTTGTCCAAGCAAAATCCCACAACAATCCATAGGAGTCACATCACAAGTGACTTGATCTATGAAATGTGGGCCAAGTGCAAATTTTAATGTGCAAGTGTGAGTGATTTCCGAGCCTCTTCCACTATCCTTCCAACCCAAAGAATAAGGTTGAGGATGAGGCTCCATAGGTAACTTCAAACGCTCGACAATGGACCTCGCAATTAGATTTTTCTGCGAGCCATTATCCACTATACAATCTGTTGCAAAATTATGGAGCAAATGAGCTCGAGTGATGAACAAAGCATCACGAGCGCCCTCTGATGAACTTACATTTACCAAGGTAACCTCATTGAGCTTACCTCGTAATTTCGTGTATACTCTACTCTCTCCTACTGACTCAAGGGGACCTTTAGAAGCATCCTCCTCTTGAGTAGTAATGACTAAACTTTTCTTCTTAAGCTTGAAACAATCAGCTTTTTCATGACCCTTTTTCTTACAATAGTTACAAAACTTTTTAGAAGAAGAAGAAGGTTTAGAAGAAGAAGAAGAAGAATAGGAAGTAGAAGCGGAAGGGGAAGGAGAAGAAGGAGATGGAGAAGAAACATTCTTCTTTTGAGCAAAATTCTTCTTTTGTGAGAAAGAATTATTCCCTTTTGATGAGTTTGCAACCACTTGAGGAGCAGGTGCATGGAATGCTTGCGAGTGCGCTTTGAACTTGTCCTCCGCAAGTTGCGCCTGGTTGAAAACTGAATCCAATGTTTCCATAGAAACAAACATAATTTCTCTGTACAAGTGCTCTAACAAGCCACTTTGAAATTTGAGAATCAAAGCTGGAACATCATCCTCCACATTCACAAGTATCCTGTACATGTTGAACTGAAAAATATATTCCTGTACAGTCATATTAGTTCCTTGCCTAAATTGAAACCACCTAATTACCAAATCCTTAGAATAATTGGAAGGATAAAAATTGGTTTTTAGACAGTCTACAAGTTCATCCCAAGTAGTGAGTTCATCATGACCTCTTTTTCTTTCTACAAGGACTTTAGCTAAACCAGAAAGTTTTAGCTTAGCATAAGGAACCACATCTTCATCTGAAAGCTGAGAGTAAGAAAACCAAGAACTCATGTCAAGAATCCAACTATTCAAGACATCAGGGTTCCTGGATCCATCATAAAATGGAACTTCACAACGAACTCTCAGACGAGAATCATGAGCAGAAGTTGAAGCATTATGCACAGAAATGTCATTTACCTTCATGGCAAGATTGCCAAGGACTTCTGCCATGGTAGTATCATTAGCTTTATCTGCTAAAGCATTTACAACATGGGCAAGTTCTGCCACTTGGGCAGCCAAGTCAGAAGCCATGCTCAACCGGGTATAAGCCAGGAGTAAAAAAATAAGAAAGCACTAAATCAAGGGAAAAATTGAAATTTTCCTTGTTACAATGGAGTGCCTCTGAATTTTGAAAATTACTCCTAAGGCTCAAAATTTGAAATTTTAAACTAACCTAAGGTGCAATTTATAATTTATTAATTTAAAAATAACTTAAGTAAAAATTAAATGTAATTAATCAAAGATTAATTAATTTTAATTAAGTTATTAAAAATTAAATTAATAAAAATAAAATTTAACATGCAACCTTAGAATAGTAAAAATTAAAAAAAATTACAATAAATTACCCTTGATATTGCTGCCTGAACTGGAACTGCACTCAACTTATCTGCATGAAATTTTGAAACTGCCAGTTACACGTTTCTCGAGGTGCAGAAAACAAATTTTGCATGGCACAATTCCCGAGGCAATGTGCACATATATGCTCAAAAATACCTGCACCTTATCTGCAAAATTGTTTGGGCCTACAAATGTTTTTGGGACCTGCTGGTGCACGAAGGCGGCAGTACTACGTGTGCAGGCCATAGACTACACGCCTGTCGACAGTTAGGGCTACGACACCAATCGCCACAGTGCCGACCGACAGTCTGCTTGACAGGATCAAAACTTGTCAGCCAACACGTCGTCGTCGATTGTGGCTAGCTGCGACTGAGCGGCTATGTGGTCGTGTGACTGTGTTGCTAGCCGTCGGCATAGCCTATCGTGCCGGTGTCGTCGGTCGCGGTCGCGCGACGTTGTCGGTGTGTGTCGTGTGCGCAGTGGTGCTGACTGTTGTGCGTGCGTGGTCGGTGCCGTTGGTGCGTGCGTCGGCCGCGGCGGTGGGTGTCGTCGTCGCTCGGGTGGTGTTGCCGTGGCTGCGTTGCGGCGCGTTGATCGACACGTCTGCCATGGCCGACGCCGATGGTGTCGGTTGGCGGTCACGGCGACAGGTTGGGTGCGTCAGACTTGTCTGACGCACTTCGACTAGCCACGGCTATCGACCACGCACCCGTGGTGCTGGTGCGGTAGCCGAAAAGGCCAAAAACCTTAGGCCCCTAAAAAAAATAAAATTTTTTTTTTTTACAATAAAAATTAAATTAATATATTTAAACAAATATATATTAATTAAAAAATTTAAGTTTTTCTAATAACAACAATGAAATTTTTAAAATTAACCAGGGTGGCTAATTTAAAAACATTGAAAAAACTTAAACTATTACAAATATTACCAAGATCCCTTCAGTAGCTCTCCTTTCAAGATCCGGTCGACACACGACCAGCGTTTGAAAGGCAACCAGACCCAAGTCGACACACGACCTGGTATAGAACTCCTCCAGCTTCAAGACTCCTCTATGGCGAGGAACAAATGGCTCCCTAATACGCATCTCTCCGTAGGAGTAGTCCAAACCTGCCAAGGGATTTTTGTAAGAAAGGAAATGGGGTAAACTTCTCCTATACTCCTTGAGCATACGGAGAAAGTTGGAACGAGGATTTTGACGCCTAAGGAACTTCCTTCTACGTATGGTTTTCAAGCTCCCCTTGAGCTTGAACCGAGTCCTCAATGAGAAAATATTTCTCATAAAAAAATTATCTCCTATCCTCTCACCTCACAAGCCCTAGTGCAAACATGAACTAGGCTCTGATACCAATGAAAAGGATTGAAAATCCAACTAAGTGTTCTATTATTTACAATTCAATTTATAGGCTCTAATGGCCCAAAATACATAACCAAACCCATCAAATCATGGATTTGATCCAATATGCTTAACCATAAGCTACAAAAGTGCAAAGGAGAATGCACGTAACTTTCTAAGCTAGGAGAAAGGAATAATGCTAACTATAAGATCCTTTTTAGCTATCTTGAAGTACACACTTCCTACTTTGAGTTCACACTTACTAACTAACACTCCTAAATGACAACTAGAAGATAACTAGTGCCCACAAGTGCATGTGAGAAGGAGACTCACTTACAATTATTAATTTGCAAGAAATAAACTATGCAAACCTAGCTAGGAACTACTAGAGGGGTCATATGAGTGATCAAACATCAATCCTCATCATGGGTGGAAGGTTTGGTCAGCTAAAATCCCTTGTTTTTGTCTTTGATGTGCCTTTGGGTTTGGAACCCATAGGTATTGGGATGGTTTTTCTTCCTCTTTACAACCAAAAAATGTGCTTAGGATTAGATTTATTCTAAAAAATATCTCATATTTTAGGAGCCATATCTTCATGAAACGTTATCCAATTTAGCTGATTCTTGGATCAACTTGTGCAGAATTTGAATAAATTTAAAATGAGTGGTCATATGCAATAATTCGAGCAATATTGAGGGAGGAAGATTCAACTTTGTGAAGTTAACTATTCGGAACAAGGGCAGTGATGATTTTTCAAGTCATAAAAAACGAAATTGCAAATATTTGTCAGCTAGGGTTTGAATGATGGGAAGAGCAATGAAGGGCTAGGACTTTAGTGAGGAAGGAAACTAACAATCCAGATTTGGTAAAGCAGACTATGATAGTGTGATATTTTGGAAATATTACTCTACTAATAGATAGTAGAGGTGAATTTTTGGCATTGTGAAGGTTGCTATATGAAAATGTCAAGAAAGATGCTAAATTCTGGAATAATTGTATTCATACAGAAAATTGAAAAGATCCAAAAAAATGAAAATCAAGAATTCAAACATTTTATGTAAAATGATGTAGGCTTCTAGCTATAGCATCTTAATTGAGATGAGAAGTGTATTTATTTATAAATTCTCAAGCTCTAAAAAAAGTGAGTTATAATTTGTCAAGGATGAGGGACCCGAGTACAACCCCTTATTATCTAACAAAAAAAATTATTATAATACCATTTAAATAAACAAACCATAAATATTGTAAAAAAAATAAAAATAATGATCCATAGAAGAGAGTTGGTTACATCCACAATCTTTTTTTACTACCAAGTAAGATTCAAATCCCAAATTATTCCCAACAAAATCTATTAAAACTATAAAATAATTATATATAATATCTTTGAATTTTTAAATATAAATTTCATTGTTTTAATTTCTTCCTTACTAAAAATAATACTAAGTACAACTAAAAATATATCAAAAAAACCACCTTTCCCATATAATTAGAATTAAAATATTTAAAATAAAATGATTTCCACTTTTGGCATTGTCCGTCTGAAATTCCAATTGCGGCTTTGGTTTTGAAGGCACACTTCAGCTATAAATCGCTGGCTCTTAATTAAGGCGTCACTCTGGAGTTTTGGCGTTGATGAAACTTAACTAAAAAGACGTCGGCGTTCGGTTATAACGAATTCAAGCGATCTATATCGAAACAAATCTGTTTGCGTTGCGTTCGTCTGGATACGCCACTCCGATGGGGTGGCGCCTTTCCAGTATCTTTTAATGAATGCAGCGCGGCCAGATTGCTCTGTTTGTTCTTGAATTCCATCTTCAGAGTTCTGATATTATTGCGCTCTGCCTTTTTTCCATTCTTACTCGCAAGGTTTTTTGAATTGGGACACCATGCCTCGCCGCCGCGAGGAGGAGGAGGAGGAGGAGGAGGAGGATGATCCCGAAGAAGAAGAAAGTGGAGAATATAAGCAGGAGGAGGAACAGCCCGAAGAAGAAGAAGAAAGCGGAGAATATAAGCAGGAGGAGGAACAACCCGATGAAGAAGAAGAAAGCGGAAAATATAAACAGGCGGAGGAAAAGCCCGAAGAAGAAGAAAGCGGAGAATATGAGCAGGACGAGCTTGTAGAGAGCGATGAGGAAGGAGATGATGGAAGGAAGCAGGCCGAGGGAAATGGAAATGAAGATGAGGACATGTTGGAAGAAGACGAAGGCCAACACACGGAGGTTGAAGATGAAGAGGAGGAGGAGGAGGATCCGAGTTCGGCAAGGAAGCCGAAGCGTAAGCGGTCGATGTTTATTGATGATATTGCAGACGAAGACGAAGACGAGGACGATGATGACGAATATGTTAACCCCAGAAATAAGAAGGCCAGAGGAGCCTCGGCCTTCATCGACGACACTGCGATCGACGCCAGCGACGAGGAAGAGGAAGAGGATGACGGCGCCGAGAAAGGCTTCATC
Source organism: Wollemia nobilis (assembly GCA_028583015.1). Taxonomy (NCBI): domain Eukaryota; kingdom Viridiplantae; phylum Streptophyta; class Pinopsida; order Araucariales; family Araucariaceae; genus Wollemia; species Wollemia nobilis. Next base: position 674,174 of record JAQPPZ010000594.1, on the reverse strand, counting down.
GACGCCGACGGCGACCTCGACGGTGGCGAACCCGGGCTCCATGCCCGCTCTCGATTCCAAGAAGAAGACGAGGACGTGGACGACCTCGAAAGGAGAGTGCACGAGAGATACGCAGTTCGCTCCGACGAGTACGAATTCGACGATCCGGAGAGCGGCGGCGATGTCGAACAGCAGGCCCTCCTGCCCTCCGTTCGCGACCCCAAGCTGTGGATCGTCAAGTGCGCCATCGGCCGCGAGCGCGAGGCCGCCGCCTGCCTCATGCAGAAGTTCCTCGATAAGCATTCCCAGCAGGAGAAACTCAACACAACTTCGGCAATCGCCCTCGACCATCTGAAAGGTTATCTCTACATCGAAGCCGACAGGGATGCGCACGTCAAAGCGGCGTGCAAGGGCCTCCGGATCGTCTACGCCCAAACCATCAAGGTCGTCCCCATCAAGGAAATGACGGACGTTATTGCAGTCCAGAGCAAGGCCGTCCAGCTTGGGAAAGACGCGTGGGTTCGGGTGAAAAACGGCAGATACAAAGGCGACCTTGGCAAGGTCGCCGATACAGACAATATACGGCAGAGGGTGACGGTTAAATTGGTGCCGAGGTTGGACCTCAAGGCCATGGCCGCCAAAATTGAAGGCACGTCCATTAAGAAGAAACCCAGCGTCGTACCCAACGCCCGGTTCGTCAACATGAGGGAAATCAAAGAGCTGGGCATCCCCGTGGAACGCAAGCGGGACCCCGTCACGGGAGAGATGTTCGAAACGGTGGAGAACATGATGTTCAGAGACGGGTACCTCTACAAAACCATGTCGGTGAAATCGGTGTTTTCCCACGGCGTCAACCCGTCGTTGGACGAGCTGCAGAAGTTCCAGCGTCAAGAAGACGAGATGGACGGCGACGTCTTCTCCGCCCTTACTGCCAACAGGAAGAAGGGGCATTTCCTTAAGGGGGATCTGGTTACCGTCGTCAGCGGCGACCTCAAGAATTTGATGGGCAGTGTGGAGAGAGTCGACGACGGCAACGTTCTGGTGAGGCCACACATGGAGGGGATTGAGGTTTTGACGTTCAACCAGAGCCAGATATGCAAGTTTTTCAGGGCGGGTGACCACGTCCGGGTGGTGGAGGGGAACCGCCGGGGCGCCACGGGAACCGTTGTCAAGGTGGAGGGCAACGTGCTGGTGGTCATCTCGGACCGCGCCAACGACGACATGCGGGTGTTCGCGGACCACGTGGTGCGGTGCGAGGAGGCGGCCTCGGGGCCGACATCTCTCGGGGGCTACGAGCTCCACGATCTGGTGGAGCTGGACCGCGCCAGCTTTGGGGTCATCGTCGGCGTCGAGAGCGACGGGTTCCGCGTGCTGAGGGCCGTGCCGGAGCGGGCGGACGTGGCGGGCGTGAGCGTTAGGGACGTCAGAAGAAAGGTGTTCGACCGGGGATTCAAGGCGCGGGACCTGAACGGAAATGTTGTGGAGGTGAGGGACATGGTGAGGGTGGTGGAAGGGCCCTTTATGGGACGGCAGGGCCCCGTGGAGCACATGAACAGAGGGCTGCTTTTCGTGAGGGACGCGCAGTGCCCCGAGAATAGTGGGTTCCTCTGCGCCCGGGCGGAGTCATGCGCGATCGTCGGCGGCGCTCGGCAGCCGGGCATGTTTCGACCTCCCGCCGGACGAGGGAGGGGAAGGGGGAGGGGTGGAAGAGGGAGAGGAGATGGGTTGATGGGGCGTGTGGTGAAAATACGGCTAGGGCAATATAAGGGGTACAGGGGCCGAGTGGTGGGCGTGCAGGGGGCGACGGTGCGGATCGAGCTGGAGTCGCAGATGCGGGTGGTGCAGCTCAACCGCGACCACCTGACCGACGCCTTTGCGACGCGGATGTTTGAGACAGGAGGCGGGAGGGAGACGCCGGTGCACCCGTCGGCGACGCCGATGCCGCCGTACATGACGCCCTCTGATCCGTCTGCGACGCCGATGATGGTTATGGACGAGGGCATGAGGACTCCCATGGTGGATCGCGCGTGGAATCCTAATGAGGTGATGATGACTCCCGGGAGAGAGGAGTGGCAGGGGAGGACTAGGAAGGGTCGTGCGAGTCCTCCGAGATGGCGAGGTTCTAAACCTTGGAACAGGAGGGACCGGAGTCATTCGAGGCATAGATAGAGAGGGAGAAGGATGAGTTTCCATTCTTTGTTGGTTGTAAAATAACGAAACAGGAATCATGCAGCGCCGATTGTTATTTTTTCTCCCTCAAATCCGTAATACGATGCTGTTGTTGAATAAAATGCTTTTTAAGCAAGGGCCGAAGCCGTGACAAAAACAGATTCGAAGATTGCAATTTACAGCTTCTTTATTGTACAACTTTAATGTGGGGTTTTGTTCTAAAACTAACCATCACATTTAATTTAAGTTTGAATTGAAAAATTATAATTATGGACAAGTTGAGAGTCCATGCTTCAATCAATGCATGTGTTTAGTTGAAAGTCCATGCACAATCGTTGAATGTCATCTACAATATTTTTATATTCCTAATGTTTTTGTAACTATTGAATTTTAAAAGGAAAAAATAATACATAAAAAGATGTAAAATGTGTGAAAAAATAAAGTAATACTTCTAAAAGAATTATATAGCTAAAAAATGATATATATTAGATGAGGAATATTACCATCGTCTATATTTAATAGTCATTTCAAATATACATAGTTTATATTTAATAGTTATTTTATATAGACATATATGGTAGACACTTAATTTTTCATCTAAGGTTAATTTTCAAGCTTGTCAATCCTTTCATTAATTAGTTTTTCAATCAATCAAATTAAGTCAATTTTCCTTGTGTTTAAATTTGGATTATTTATTGTTCCAAAAGTGATGGTGTTGGGCATGAGTGATCAATAGCCTAGCAATGCTTTTGTAAATCCTCTAAACTTAGAATTTTTCTCATCCATTTTTTACTTCCAAAAGTTATGATGTGAAAGTGCCATTGTGAAAGCATTGTTGGTATTTTTGGTTATCATGAGTTAAAATAATAAAGTTTGATTTCCTTTATTTTTTTAGTCACCTACCATTAATCAACCAAATCCCTAAAAAACTGATTTGTAGCTCTTAAAAAATCCTAAATCTAGTAATTGACATTCTCATGATCTTCCATTAATGGCTTCTTGATCTCTTTTTAAATTCTTACCTTCTCTAATCTTGTCATATTCAATGTAATTATTCTCTAAGGATCCATGGTTTTCTATAAAGCCAAAACTTGGGAGAGCCCAATCCATGATCATTTTTGGGTAGCAAAGCTCTAGGAAAATTTTATCCATGGTCTTTTGAAAGCAACAAAATTTTATCAAAATATCTCTAAAATCATAGTAATCAAGCATTGTGCATGGCAAGATTATGCAAAAATATTACCATAATCTTGTGAAGTTCATCCTAACAATAAATCTTTTATAATTTGAAGGAATTCAATAGCCACCAAAAACCGCCTAAATGATTTTGATTCAAATTAAAATTGGAATTTTGGAAGGATCATTAGACCACATGGGTTGTTGGAGTCCCATCGCAATCATCATTTACAACATCCTTTCTGCACAAAATGCAAATAAGGAGAAAATTAAGTTCAGATAGTGAAGGTATTAATGATTTTTATATTGAGGTTTAGGGGTGTTACATTGAACCTTGCAAGGGCACAACCCTCAATACTACCCTGTATTTCTATAGGGTATGCACGAAGGGAGCTACCCCTTGATCCTACAAGGAGGTTTCCACCCCTTTACCACTAACATAGGTGGTGATGGACGTTAGCAACCAAGGCATAAGAAGAAACACAACCACATTGAAAAAGAGGCTAGAGCTTTTGCTAGGGCAAAGAAAAAAGGTATTCAAAGATCTTGAGACATTGTATTTGTCATGACTCATGACACATCTTATAATTTATACCTTGTGTATATTATAAGCAATACAAGAATATTTGAATTTTTGTATCACTTTCATGTGTAGTTTGAGGCTTTAAGCTTGTATCACTTGCCACTTTCATGTGTAGTTTAAGCTTATAGTCTTACACCATTAATATAAGATTTGTATAATGTTAATTCATTCTTATATGCATGAAAAAATCAATAAAAATTTGCATTTTCTTTGGTTTTTTTTTTGGCTAAAATTTTCCCTAATCTTTCTCAATCTCGATTCTTTTTCTAGTTTGATTCTAGTTTTCTCTACTATGATGTGAAATAACTCCCATAAATTATTCTCTTTTATTTTTGGTTTATCCATGTTTTTGTTAATACTACATCCTTATAGGATGTATCCACCTTGGACAAGGATTATGTGGTAATCATGAAACGTTTTTATGGAAAATATATGTAGAAGAAAATTAATATTCTTAGTTGTATATGTTGTATCAGATCATTGCCACTTTATCATAAAAATAAACATTAGCAATCAAGATGTAGCATGCATCATGGAGAGAGACCTTTAGATTCCTAAAACCACCCAATAATTATGGACAACTAGTTGCTATTCTATTTATCCCGTGAACTTGATATTTTATTTATAGTTCACTCCCTTTTTAATGAGAAATATCATGTTGATCAAGTGACATCCTTAAGACTATCTCTTTATACTTTTGGAATTCCATCCATCTTTGCTTAAGAGGGAATCCCTTCGTTAGAACAAGATGAGTGGAGTTTACCTTTCTATTGCTAAAATGATACAATTAATTATTTTGGCAACCTCTTCTATGTTATATTTCTATTTTCAAATACAAGATTATGTCATTTGTAAAATTTTTACTAAAAAATGAAGATTATTTTCTTCAATTTATAGTCCTTTGAATTTATTTGAAACAATGTACACAATTTTTTTAAAAAAGAGAAGTTATATATTAATACTAAAATATGCAAAGAACAAAGGATTATCCAACAAGTAGTTTAGGGGTCATAATATTTTTATCCAAAAGGAGGAACAAGAAAAAAAGTAAATTTGAAAACTCCAAAAAGTGTGTCGATATACAAAGGGTGTCGGAGATGCAAAGGATACCATAATCACCAAGAAAACCTAAAACACCAAAAGATCTAGAATCATGCAACATTCTAGAGTTGTCCACAGGCATCGAAATCTCCATACGTGTCAAAATATTCAAAGGCTCTAGAATCTCCAAAGGCTCCAAAATTGCTATATGTTTTTTATCATTTGTGCCACTCATGTTGTCTGCTTTTATTTTTCCTTATTACTCTGAGATGCAAATAGGCTATGTTTATGGTCTCATTTGAAAGGCAGTCAACCACCATATTATAACTCCTTCCAATATGGGAGTATTGTATATACTCAAACATCTGCTTCAATTCTCTTTGTCTTCTCTGAACTATTCATTTTTGGATTGATGATAATTATTTCCCCTTATATAGGGAAGAGATCACAAGTATTGAATCACCATACACATGGAATTGTTTTATACCTTATTTCTAAGATAATTTTTGCCCCATTTCATAGTCTATAAATTCTACAACATTATTGGTTGTTTTTCCCAAATCAATTTTGAACTAAAGCATTTCACGGTGTGGTGCCACTAGAATCACACTACCAACCATTACATGGCCTAGGTTTGATTTAGAGGCTCCATAAAAAAAGTACAAGGAAATTTATCTCTAGAGGTCTTATTGTTCTAACCTATGGCCCAAAATTCAAGAGATTTTGGAGTTCCATTTGGTATAACAATTGTATCTTTTTTTCTTAATATCCTAATGTCTTGTTGTTTATGATATATATATATATATATATATATATATATATATATATATATATATATATATATATATATATATATATATATATATATATATATCTATAGATATATATATCTTTGGTGTTCAAGACTATCTTCCTTAAAACTCTATTGGTTAACACTCAAAAATTGGTTCTTTTGTCATACAAAATTATCTAGTTTTTGTCCTTTCAATAGTATCAAATGATCAATATTGGTATTGAATACCAAATTTTTCTGATAATATGCTTATCCTTGGACCCATTTGTTTATTTAGTCCCAACAAGTTAGGTAATTTTCTAATTGAAGGTTCCTAATATTGTTGATCCTAGTTGTTGGGTTATTTCAATCCAAATTTTAATTGCTTTTGTACATTGAAATAAAATATGTGATGTTGTTTCATTGTTCTTAAGACATCTATATAAAATATGAGGCCCCATGATATTCATCTTAATGAGGTTATCTCTAGTAAGAATCTTGTTTTGGAGCACCAACCAAAGAAAGGCTTAAATTTTGGGAGGAATTTTATAATTCCATACCTTAGCTATGGTTGAGTTCTTTTAACTTTATTTTTTCATAACACACCTTAGCTAACTGTGTAAAAACCTGACCCACTAATAGAGCCCCATATGATCTGACCTAGAATTTGGAGAGAGAGATTAATCCCTTCAGTTTGGATGTGCAATTGTGTCCATGACTCTTGGTCAAGATGTGGTAGGGGTGGATCTCCCACTTATTCAATTAAGACTGCAAGAGAGTTAACACCCAATTGTTGTAGGTTCATTTTTATTTCTAGGGAACAATTCTTAAATATTAGAAGTCCTCCCAAGAGTGGGTCATCCCATTTATTATTTTTTTTACCATCCCCTAGAATTCAAGAGTTATGATTTAATATAATATCTTTAGTTTCCACTATATATTTCCAAATTGAGGAGAAGCCTATTATGCTTTTCACAATTTTTAGAAGTTGGATTCCAATAGAGTTGTTTAGATATTTTAGACACCAAAACAACACCAATCCGATTACGTGACAACAAGCGCTGATCGCATTGACACAAACAATCCCTAGGGCAGCCCCCAGAGGTTAAACAATGGTCCTAACCACTTCCAAAAGTAGTTTTAGAGGTCAGAGGTCAATTTGGCACCTTTTAGGCACTTTGCTAATTATTCGCTCCACCCCGAAATGAGTACAGACTGGTACTCGTTCCACCCAGGGATGAATTCCAGCGCTCGTTCTGGGGTGGGACGAATACCAGGTTTGATCGACAAAAAGTCAAACCTCGGCACAAGACAACTCAGAACTGCCACTAAGCTCTCCCTGCATGGCATTGGAATACGAGTGAGTTCTTTTGACAACTCAGATCTGCCACTTGACTCTCCATTCACTGCATGGGAATAAGAGTGAGCTTTTCAGGACAACTCAGATCTGCCACTTGACCCTCCCTTCATTGCATGGGAGTGAGAGTGGGCTTTTTCATGACAACTCAAATTAGCTACTTAACTCTCCCTTCATTGCATGGGAGTGTGAGTGAGTTCTTTTGAGCATGCAGAAGCAGTTAAGAAGCCCTTGATCAAGAAGAAGTCTTCTCTTCACAAAAAGCATTCATGCTAAGTAGCACTTCTGCATGTTAATTCAAGAGACCCCTTGGGTCTATAAAATGGTGAGTTTCCTCACCCAAAAAGGGATAGAGAGAAGGAGCATTTTGAGCAACGAAGTGCTGCCATTTTACTTACTTACGATTTGTGCTTTTACATCCATAATCTCTCATTCGAAAGGGAGGTTATTGGGTGATTTTTGGAAGCACGAATCAAGACCCAAAACCCAATTTTTGGCTACAAAATACCACCAATTTGTCGACAACACATCACAACAGGTTTCGGACTCATCCCAAGTGGATTGGTGTCGAAACAAGGTCTCAACCGATGGGCGGTTTGCCTTCGGGCACCCCCTGCCTTATTGCAGGTTTATTCGTCTCACCCCGAAACGAGTACCAATCTGTTGCAGGTTTATTCGTCCCACCCCGAAACGAATACGGATCTGTATCGAATTTGGTGACTGTTTCTTTTGCAGTATTTTGCTAGTTACATGTTTATGCTTCTATCAAATTTTTAGTTTATTTGGATTCATTTTAATCATCGTTATATTTATCTTTTATATTCATTAACAGTAACCTTTCATATTTGCGAGTTTCATTTTCATACACAGGTGCTACTGACTCTTTGTTTGTTTCTTTGAACGCAGGTCTTCAAATATCATAGGAGCAGCAAGGAGTCGAGATTTATCAACACAAGCGATGGTGACGTTTTGGTCCGCCCATCTTATATGTGGGCACGCGGAAGAAGGAATTCTAAACAAGTTGTAAAAGATCAACTATTTAACGCTCCTATCCCCTAAAAAGGAAGGAGACTCATTGTAACACAAATTTGAAAAGCATATCAATAAAAAGGGCCACGTATTTCTATATTTCTTTTATATCTCATGTGATTCATCTCTTTTCTTTCCTTTTCATGCATTTTTCAATACATAGGCTTTAAGCGTTATCTTTAGTTTCGTTTACATTGCATTTTTAGTCTATCCTTTTTTTTTCGAAATCTCGTGCTTTCAATGGCGATCACGGTGGGACCTCTGTCCTCTATTTTTTTTTTAGGTTAGATTTCTGATCTGAAATTGCTTGTTTTGATTACAGGTACCTATTTTTCAGTCATTAGACTGTTATTCGTTTCGGTCCGCGATGATTACAGAATTGGGATTCGTCTCACCCAGGGGCGAATAGGCATTCGTCCTACCCTGGAACGAATACTGTTCTGATATTCGTCTCACCCAGGGACGAATAGCGTTCTGTGCATTTTTTAGAACAGCAAATCAGAGACATCCTTTTGGGCAGAGAAGAGGTAGGGGTTTTTAACAAGCCTCTGTCAAATTTCTGTTTTCTATTTTTTGTTTTCGATTTTCAGTTTTTGTATGGCTTAGGGAAAGTTTCCTTTTGTTTGCCTGTTTCATTTTTTGCAAATTAAAATGAACCCCACACATCACGTGGTGACTTAAACCAAGGAGCTGGTCGTAAAACCCCAGCCCTTGAGCAAGACCAATGGTGGATTTCATCACCACGTTGGCTTGAATATTTGCATACATTACCCCGATCGCGACTGTTGCTAGACGTAAATCCTGACGAAAGCTGACCAAGTGTAGCTAGGGTGATTCCTAGCGCATGAGGATAAGTCTTCTATGGTAGGTGTCATAAACAGGGCGATTCCCCTTTCGTACCGCCTACGTACCACGTACCATCTGCTCTCACGTACCAATAGTTTCCCTCACGTAAGGGCGGGTATATAGAGAGGTTGGTATATCGGCCTGGCAATGGTATATTGAAGGGGCGACCATTTATGGGAGTCATAAGAGCCTTCATACTGCATTTAAACGTTCTTCAAAAAGCTTTCAAAAACAAACATCAAAACACACTAAACCAGATTTAGGGCACACTTTTAATCTTTAAAAGAGATAATCATTGCTTGCATGTGTGTGATCTTTTCTATTTTGTGTAGCATAAAAATCAAAAAATCATAAAAAGATAAAAATTTACATAGCTCGTAGAGAGTCATCACCATGGTATTCACTCGTAGCCAAGCCCAAGCACGGGCAAAAGCTGTAGAGGGGGTACAAGGGGGCACAAGTCACCTCCGATATAGCTCCAAAGATTTGGTCATACCGCCTTTTAGGCAAACTCAATTAAACTGTCCCGTTCACGTCGCGACGGAAAGAGACCATAGAGGCACCCCTTCAAGGGACAACCTCTTAGAGCACACACTCTTCCAAGGAGAGTACATTCAAAAGCAAACACCCCTAGAGGCTAGATATGAGTACCCACCATGCACTGAAGCGCCAGAATAGCCTAGGGTCCCCAAGGAGGAGCCATATGATTTTGTCATCCCTCCTTTAGCACGCATCAATGTTAGAAACAACAAGCAACCTCTAGAGCACAAGGCTCTTAGACTTGGGCGAATTAATTCAGCCCTCCCTTTTCACATTTATGAAGAAGGATATGAGGATGATCATTATGTCCCTCAAGAACAATACACAACATGAGAGCGATGTGCTTCCGCACCTACTTTTCATCAAGATTCCCCATTGAGGCAAGAGCCTCGAGTGAATGCTGCCAACCTCGACAGAGGGAAGCGACATATAGAGATCTTGGATCATCATGACCGAGATAGACACATAGGTGAGGCATCTAGGCCTCCTAGACCTAACACAGTAGAGCAAAATGACCTGGCCTACGCCAGATATGTCACTCATCAAGAGCAGCTCACAAAGCTTAAGAAAGATCAACAACAACTAGAACACTTATATAACCTTAATAAGGAGCGCATTCAACGCCAAGCAGATGAGCTACTCAACAACAATGTGCTTGAGAGGGTCCCAATTCCTCGAATACAAAGGATAGAGAGACATGAGAGGCCTGAGAGGCATGATCCTTTGGCACAAAATAGAACATACCAAGTGTGGCCCCCGAGACCTCCTAGAGTTGAACGGGAGGCCACCCCTAGAAACCATTATGGGCACCCTCCATGGGCACCCATCTATGTTCATAGACCTCGCCCAAAAACTCCTCAAGAAGATTATGAGGAGTATGAACAAGAGGAAGAGAGGGCTGAAATGCCTTATCAAGATAGGGGGGCTGCTATTCAGCCACCTCCCTATAGGCCTCAAGCTCCCTACAACCCTCAGAGGAGACCAATTCAAGAAGAAGAAATCAAGTCTTCTGATGCCTATAAAGCACTCTTAGAGCGCTTAGAGTCTATGGAGATCAAAACTTCTGGGCCCCAAAAGCCCACCTTACGCCAACTCCGTAGCCACCCAGTGCATCCATCAGTACCAGCACCTCCTTACCCTGAGCACTTTAAGCTGCCCCAGTTGGCACTCTTTAAAGGGGAGGAGGACGCCCAAGAACATGTAACCAGATTCCTGAGCCAATGCTTCGGCATTCAGGATAATGATGCTTTGTTATTAAGAACATTTATAACCACGTTCGTAGGCCCTGCCTCGGATTGGTTCACCCACTTACCAAAGCATAGCATTTGTAATCTAGATCAGTTAGTGGATGCGTTCCTCGAATGCTTTGCCTTCAACACCAAGAAGAAGGCATCACTTAGTGACCTAGCCAGCCTCAAGCAGTATGAGGAGGAATCTATAGCGGCCTATGGGAACCGGTGGAGGGCTTTGCTTTCAAAGCTGCCTTACCTCCCTCCTATGTCCGACCTCACACAAATGTTCTCCAAAAGCTGTTTGAGATCGATCTCTGTGCTATTGTAGCTGCAGCAATATGCCACTCTAGAAGAAGCCCTGGCGCAAGCCAGAATTATCGAAGAGATCAAAATTCAAGACGGTGAAATTGCTAAGCCGAAAAAGAAAGAATGGACTAAGAATAACAACAAGACAGGGACAACGCAATAGAAACCCGCCGCGGTCAATCAAGTTGCTATTAACATACCTACGCCTGCCCAAGCAACACAACCTCAAAAGGCTAACTATCAGGCAGTCCCTCCAAATAATTATGACCAAGAGAATAATCAAAAAAAGCAGAATCAACAGCGTCACCCTCAGCGACAATTCACACCCTACACGGAGTCCAGAGATTCCTTGTTTGACCGCTTGTCAGTGGCAAATTTGATTAACCTACCCGAGATTCAACACATAGATCCCAATGCGCCAAAACCTAAAGGCTATAGGGAGGAATTATATTGTAGGTTTCATAGACGGAGAGGGCATGATCTTAATGCCTGTTGGAAATTCAAAGGCTTGGTGCAAGATTTGATTGATAACAAGACATTAGTGGTGGACAATCCCGTAGCACCAGGCAACCAACAGATGGGAGTCTTCAAGGATCCCTTACCAGCCCATGATACACAAACAAAGCATGTCCCAGTCAATGAAGTCACACAAGATTGCCCTATGCAAGGATATGTTGGCATGATTAGCATAGTGACTCGAAATAAGAGGCATCCGAGCACAGTTGCCCTCGTGACAGCTATAGGAGAGGCATCAACAATGTTACCACCTCAACAACACTCTCCTCCGCCTAGACCAGTGGTCACGATTCGGAGCAAGCTTACCCAAAGCTTGCGGACCACGTCGGCTAGGCTTTCCATCTATGAGCTTATACAACAATCGCCACCTCATCGAGAAGCTCTAATGGATATCTTAAAGGCCATCGAGTTGCAGCCCCACGAGGCAAATGCTTTCAACAATTTTGTGGGGCACGTCCAAAGGTGCACTGAACCAGTTATCACCTTCAGAGATGATGAAATCAAATCAGTAACTGGTGATATGGCGGATCCACCCCTGCACGTCATCGCATGGGTCAACGGGATTCCGTACAAAAGAGTGTTGGTAGACACTGGTTCGTCCAGTAATATCATCACAACAGCGATGCTAAAGCACTTGAAGTTGCCTGCGTCTCACATAGTAGCCTCCACATATACATTGCGAGCATTCAATGATGCAATATGCTCAACCGTTGGCACAATTGTCCTACCCATTCAAGTGGGACAAAAGACAATTCCTACATTGTGCCATATCTTGGAGGGTGAGATGGCTTACAACATCTTGTTGGGCCGCCCATGGATCAGGGACATGAAGTGTGTCCCTTCGATAGCGCACCAGTGTCTCAAGTACACCTTTGAAGGGGAAGTGCATGTGGTTCCCGTAGACCTGGAACCTTTCAAATATTGCAACTCGATGCAATTAATGCCATAGTCGACCCTCCCATCAATGCATGTGGATTTTCAGTTGAATCCATCCAAACAGGGTCCGACTTCGCAGGCATCTCCATTGTCAAAGCCCTTGGATCCTCAGCCTAGTTCATCTTCATCGGCTGGTCCTTCATCAACAGCGCCACCTATGGTGGCCACAACGAAGGATAAGGGCAAGAAACCCATGGAAGAAGTGTCACCTTCGGTCTCAAACATCTCTACTGAAGAGATACCTAATAGAATGGAAGTTGAGACCCCTAGTCCACCCGACATGGAGTGGACTCCAGAAGGACTTCCGTTCTCTCCCCCTCAATCGCCAACAATCACTGTTGAAATGGCCAATACGGGCCTGGGGGAGTATTTAGTGAGGAACATTGTTGCAACGCCCACACTTGAGTCTATGCAAGACATGGGGAGACCTCGCCTTCCCATCGACAGTGTTGTTCCTCTAGGCTACCCGCCCAACCAGACAAACTTTGTGTATGGGGGCCTTGATCATGGTGTTGAACCTTCCATGAAAGAAGAAGAAGATGAAGAGCCCTTTGTGGAAGATGTCAATTATTTGTCTAATCCAGGCTTCGCTTTAAAATATCTTGGCCAATGCAATTGGCATGGATATGGGTTAGGCAGGTATGAGCAAGGAGTGCGTGTTCTTTGCCAACCGAGATACCAGATGCCTTATGACAAGTCGGGAGTAGGGTTCAACCACCCCCTACCCTTGGACATCTTGGTAGAGAACATGCAAGGCCTAGGGATAGGCAACAAGGATGGGTTGGCATTGGATCCCTATGCCAATCCTAACACGACATACACATTGGGGGATTATCTCCCATTGTTGCCAAATAACCTTGTTGACCTCAACAACCCTTTCCCTTCGCCTGAAAAAGGAGAAAATTCAAGGGCTCCCCTACAAGAGGGGTATAGACACAATCAAGAAGAATCCTCAGAGGATGAATCGGAATATGAAGTAGCACCATGGGATCCATTTGAATCGGATAGCAATCACTCAAAAGTGACTCCCATGGATGATTATCAAGAGAGCCTCTTAACAATGTTCCCCTTGGGTGCTCCGATCGAGCAGGTGCCACTCCAAGGAAATCAGGTCCCCCCGTAGAGAGCGGAACAACCCCGATGGGACCACATCAATTTGATCGAGCAAGATGAGCCTAACATGTCGCAGGCAGTTATTGGAGCCAATGAAGGCCTGTGGATCTCCGATAGTGATTATGAAGATGAAACTGAGATGGCATATCTCAATCACATGCGACAATCAACAACAATATCCTTTGGACATTAATGACATATTTGAACAAATGAACATAGTGCCAGGACATGAGTGGCACTTAAACCCCATGCAATGGGATCAAGTGTTGAATCCACCACATTGGGTACACAGAGAGCAACTTCCGCCTAGGGACCCTATTGAGTTACCAGTGTCGAGGGCAGACCCTGTCCTTTTATCCGCACATAGGGCCGATCCATTTGTACCCATCCCTCTAGAGCCAGATCCAGAGCATCGAGATCATCCAGGATGTCAGAGAAAACACACCCGCGGTAATGGAGATCAAACTCATTTCATCAACATGATCTCCATTGACTTAACCGCCCCCATCCACAATCCAGCCGATCCAACACGGTCATTGTATCTAGACATGGATGCCATAGACTGGGATCACGTTAATTCACCACCATCCCCATCTGAGTACTGGCCCTTCGGTGAGATGCTTCATTACACCCCAGGACCAACTCAAGATATCTTTCATGCTGAAGAGGAACCCGAAGTTCCCAACGCAGATCTTAATTCAGCAAATGATATCAATTTGATCCCAACTCCACACCAGTTGGAGGACGGATCCCACATGTTAATTGAGGAAACAACTGACATAGACATCGGCTCCGACCCAATAGCTCCACAGATCATCAAGCTGGGGGTAAGTTTGTCCCCCAAAGAGCAAGCCGATTACATTGCCCTTCTCAAGGAAAAGAAGGAGGTTTTTGCTTGGTCATACAAAGACATGCCGGGGCTAGATCCGTAGCTAGTCACGCATAATTTAACGCTTGATCCGACAGTCAAGCCAGTAAAGCAAAAACTACGTAAGATGCATCCAACGGTGGCCTTGATGGTCAAAGACGAATTACAAAAGTTGTTGGATGCACAGTTTGTCATCTACGTGGATTATCCACCATGGTTGTCCAACATGGTTCCCGTCAAGAAGCCCGATGGGAGGATTCGCATATGCACCGATTTTTGAGATCTAAACAAAGCGAGTCCTAAGGATGATTTCCCCTTGCCTAGCATCGACGCATTGGTAGACGCTACAACGGGCCACGAAATGCTTTCCCTTATGGATGGTTTCTCGGGATACAATCAAATTCGTATCAATCCCAAGGACCAACTAAAAATGGCGTTCACAACGCCTTGGGGGACATTTTGTTATAGGGTTATGCCCTTTGGCCTTAAAAATGCTGGTGCAACCTACCAACGTGCCATGACATACATCTTCCATGATCACATGCACAAAACTTTGGAAGATTACATGGATGATTTGTTGGCCAAGTCTCTCTTGTGCCCAAATCATCTCGATGACTTAAGCACGATCCTTGATCGCCTCATTGAACACAAAGTCAGACTAAATCCCAAGAAGTGCATCTTTGGCGTCACATCTGGAAAGCTCTTGGGTTTCATAGTCTCCAAATGAGGGATCGAGGTGGACCCAAACAAAGTCAAGGCAATCCTTGAGATGCCTCCCCCAACTACCATCAAGCAGCTCAGGAGTCTACAGGGAAAGGTTGCATCAATCAAGCGCTTCATAGCGCAGTTATCTGACAAATGCCGACCCATGAATAAATTATTACACAAGGGGGTAGCATTTCATTGGGATGACGAGTGCCAGTCAGCCTTTGATGATATCAAATAGTACTTGGCTTCGCCGCCAGTATTGGCACCACCAAGACCAGGAGTGTCATTCTATTTATACATCTCAGCCACTGAGGTAGCTCTGGGCGCCATGCTAGCCCAGAAGAATGAATTTCACAAAGAACAGGCTACATACTATCTTAGCCGCACCCTGGTCAGTTATGAACTTAACTATGCATACGTTGAAAAGCTCTGCTTGGCAGTGGTGTTTGCTACCAAAAAGCTATGCCATTACATGTTGGGCCACATGACGTATGTTGTGTCTAAGGAGAATCCATTGCGATACATGATGAGTCATACTTATCATAGTAGCCGCACGGCAAAATGGATCATGTTGTTGATGGAGTTTGACATAGAGTTCATTGGACAGAAATCTATCAAAGGTCAAGTCATCGTCGATCAACTAGCAGAGGCTCCTCTTGAAGACGATCAGCCTCTAGTCGTAGAGCTACCGGATGATGGGGTCTTCCATGTTTCAGAATCGCCAGATTCTGATGAGCCTGAGTCCCAGGCTGACATAACCCTATTCTTTGATGGCTCTAAATGTGAGCAAGGAGGTGGCGCAAGAATTGTATTCTTCACACCGCAAGGGGCTCCGATACCCTTGTCATTTAAACTTGACTTCCCGTGCACCAATAACAATGCCGAATATGAAGCCTTGCTCATAGGTCTTCAAACAACAATCACCATGAACATCAAATGCCTGAACATCTTTGGTGATTCATTGTTAATAGTCAACCAAGTGAAAGGGGTATTCCAATGCAAATGCCCAGTTCTGCAGGCCTACAAAGCCCTTGTGGACAAATTCTTGGCAAAACTTGAATGGTATGACATCGAGGCACTCCCTCGATCATCAAATCATTTTGCGGATACTATGGCCTCCTTGGGGTCACTAATCCCGCAAGACATGACTGGTGACATGACAACCATTCAAGTCAAAACATTATCGCAATTAGCGATGGAGCGTGCAAGCTCTGATTTAACGCCAGGAATCCACTTGATCCAGATTGAACCATCTCCGGATAAGTTCTCTCGAATCCATGCCTGTTTGAAACATGCCAACTGGGGGTCCTTGTTCTCCCCTACTCCCCTTAATAGCAACACAACGCTGTTCTTGCAGATTATTTCCTGCTCAGCTTTTGCTAGGGATGATTTGCAAGAGGGATTGGTTGTTCATGCCATCGAGGTTTTCGATCAGCAGGATTGGTATACACCTATTAGAGATTACCTCAAGCTAGGTACCCTCCCACTTGGATTGACGCATGCCACAAAATGAGCATTTAAACAGAGAGCGGCAAAGCATGTCTTGTTAGGAGACATTTTGTATCGTCGCAACTACGAGGGGATCCTCCTCCGTTGTTTGGACCAGCAGGAGTCCACTTGGGCGATCGCCCAAGCGCACGATGGTACCTGTGGTGGCCACTTCAGTGGTATGGCCATCGCAAAGTGCATTCTTTGCATGGGCTATTATTGGCCATATTTAGAGCGAGATTGTTGTGCTTATGTCAAGAAGTGCGTGAAGTGTCAACACCATGCTAATTTGACACACGTACCTTCTCAGGCCTTGCAACCGATCCAATCGGCTTGGCCATTTTCATAGTGGGGCTTTGATCTAATCGAAAATATCTCCCCTGCATCGTCCGGCCATCACACGTTCATCATTACGGCCACAGAGTACTTTACCAAATGGGTGGAAGCAATTCCGCTTACCTCTACGACTGGAGCCCGCATTGCGGAGTTCATTTTGCATAACATCATATGTCATTTTGGTATTCCATCCAAGATCCTGTCGGATAATGGGACACCCTTCAAGAATAAATATGTGCGTGCTTTGACCACAAAGTACAAGATTCAGCATAGCTTTTCAACACCCTATTATCCGCAGGCAAATGGGCAAGCAGAGGCATCCAACAAAATGCTAATTGCCATCCTCAAGAAGACGGTCATAGACAGTCATAAGGATTGGCACATTCAGATCCCGCTTGCTCTTTGGGCTTATCGCACTAGCATTCGGACACCCACTGGGGCCACTCCATTTTTGTTGGTGTATGGTTCTGAGGCAGTCATGCCTCTTGAGTTGGAAATTCCTTCCCTGCGCATTTCAATGCAAGAATTCATAGATGATGACACCGCACGACAAGCCCGGTTAGATCAACTTACGTTGCTTGACGAGAGACGCATCAATGCTCTCGAGCATTTGCGTATCTACCAAGAGCGACTTAAGAGAGCATACAACATGAAAGTTCACCTGAGGGACTTCCAGGTTGGTGACCTGGTCTTAAAAGAGAACCAACAGAATTCTAACTTGTCGTCCCATCTACGGGACAAGTTCGCGGCAAACTGGTTAGGTCCTTATGTGATTGAAAGTAAGATAGGACCTGGAACATACCGGCTAGCCTCTCTTGATGGAATCAAGGAACTTGAACCCTTGAACATCAGTCATTTGAGGCCATTCCACATCTAACCGAACCATAGCTCAAACCAAAAGCTCCAAGGATTATCACAATTGCTTGGTCAACCCCAAAAGCTCCAAAGGTTTCCATAAACCCTTTGGTCAAACCAAAAGCTCCAAGGATTTCCACAATCGCTTGGTCAAACCCAAAAGCTCCAAAGGTGCCCATCCACCCTTTGGTCAACCCAAAAGCTCCAAGGATTCCCATCAATCGCTTGGTCAAATCCAAAAGCTCCAAAGGTGTCCATCCACCCTTTGGTCAAACCAAAAAGCTCCAAGGATTATCATAATCGCTTGGTCAATCCCAAAAGCTCCAAAGGTGTCCATAACCCCTTTGGTCAAACCAAAAGCTCCAAGGTTTCTCATAATCGCTTGGTCAAACCCAAAATGCTCCAAAGGTGTCCATAAACCCTTTGGTCAAACCAAAAGCTCCAAGGATTTCCACAATCGCTTGGTCACTCCCAAAATGCCCCAAAGGTATCCATCAACCCTTTGGTCCAACCAAAAGTTCCAAGGGTTACCAACCGCTTGGTCACAACAAAATCAAAAATACAAAAACAACAAAATCACCAAAAATTACAAAAAAATCTGCATTTCACTTTCATGCATACTTCAAAAAACATCAAAAATACAAAAAAATAGTTGCATTAGGCATCACATTCATACATTGCATATTTGTTGGTCATACGGCTCAAAGGCACCATAGACTGTCATTCTTTGGCACAATCCACCATTTTGCACATCTTCCATTTTGCTCCATGCATACATCCCGCATCACCCCATCTTCATTTTTAGCTAAGTCATTTGTCATCTAATGTATCTAGAGTTTTAGTCATTCAGTTGTCTTTAGCTGTCTAGCCACCACTGTACAAAGTCAAACAGATTTTACAAAGGTAGAGTTATACTTGGACAACATCTTGTTACGTAACATCCCATCACAAGTTAAAAACACATAAAACAATTCCCAAGTTGTGTAAACGCAAGATGAAACCTGTAAAGCAATTTAGAATACCACATAGTGAAAAAGGTTATCTCGCTCATCCCCTTGTGCGAATGATCCCAAGAATGCTGAGAGTTGGCAAAAGGACAAGATCTTCCCCATCCATTCCTTCTAATCAATAGTGGTTTTCATCACTAACAAAAATTCCAAAATCACCATTGGTTCCTAAGGTTGTAAGGATTCGTACTACACGTCCCTACCAAGGATGGGTAGTCATCCCCAAGGCCTAAAAGAATCAATGACCATTCCCACAAAACATTTCCACAAGCCATCATCACATTCACCTTTGGTCTCTCAGGTCGTAAGGATTCGTACTACACATCCCTACCAAGGATGGGTAGTCATCCCCAAGGCCTAAAAGATCCATACCCTCACTTCCTAATCTCCATATTACCCGTTGGTTCCCAAAGTCATAAGGATTCATACTACACGTCCCTGCCAAGGATGGGTAGTCATCCCCAACGCCTAAAAGGACCAATGTTATTCCCCAATCACCTTACAAAGCTCAAAAGCCACATCAAATAACAGTGGTTATCCCCACTATTCAAAATCCTTGCTCAAAAGAACAAAAAAAAAAAAATAGAAGATGAACAAAATAACAGTGATTTTCATCACTTTGTTTATGAGAAAATATCCTCCACCATTGCGCCAATAAAATACATGAACTTGAATCCCTAGAATTCTCAACATTCAAAAACCATCTAGGTGATCCTCATTACAGGTTTGGTGTCCAGCCTACCTGGCAATGGCGGTATCCTACCTGCATGATGATATGTCTATCACATAGGCTTTGCGTGTGAGCAGACCAATGTTTGCATGTGGATGATCTAGCTTATGGTACCCTAGATTGTCCCATGGATTAATCTTGCTAAATACAATGATGGAGTTAGTGGAGATAGTTTGGTGATCCTCAGTACAGGTTTGGTTGATAGCCTATCTGGCACTGGCGTTTTCCTGACAAATACCACATAAACAAACTCAATTGCACACACAGGGATGTGAAATAACTTGGTTAACCTCCAAGTCGGATTTATACCTTGTTCAAAAGTCTTGCGAGATAAATGTACAATCTTGGCTAGTTAGTTAAAATATCTAAATCTCAGAAAAGCTTAACTACATTATAACAACTGGTACATTTTATTCCATACATCATCATCAAAAAAAATATGCAAAATACAAAAACAAAGTTTTCACATGCATTGTCATTCCATAAAGTCATCCCATTCATATAGCAAGTCAGTCAAATCTTGCACAGTCTATGGTGCCAATGACAAAAAATGAACAACTCATTTTATTTATTCCATTGGCATTCATCATACAAATTAGAACCATCACATTCATAATCGCATATGCATACATTAATGTAAAAATATGTACATAAACATAAATCATGAAAAGTGCATCCACAAAAAAATATGTCATCTGTATATATATCAAAAAAAGAGATGCCCGTAGGCTACAAAACTGGTCCTCTGACCCCGCAATCGTACAACAAAATCCCCAAGTCTAGGGCATCGTCCACCATGATCATGCAGGATCGGTGCGACGAGAACTACCCCCCATGGTGCGAGTCCTCTGAGACCTCTCAGGGCGGCTACTACTCTCCCCTGCACCATGCCCACTGGCCTCTCCATCATCCCGTCACCTCCGCTGAGAGGATACTGTCTGCTCTGTGTCGCTCCCTCTCAAGCATCACGATGATCCACCTCCAGATAATGCAGGTGTCAAAAAATGAACTGATGTTTATTATTCAGCAATGTTTAAATAGAGGTTACAATTGTCGGGAATAGTCACCGACTGAAACAGAACTGTTACAGGAGTTGTAACAGTAAGCTAAATAATGTAATACAAACAAAATATATTAAGTACGCTAACATCCCCCTTTATTACATTATTTGGGTAATGTAATAACTAATAGCTATACTAACATCCCCTTACATCATTTTGCAATACAAAGAGAGCTGCGAAACAATTCAAATTTGACACGTGCAAGTGCCTTAGTGAAAATGTCTGCAACTTGAGCATCGGTGGGAATGTGCTGAAGCTGAATTCGATGCTTTGGAACTTCATCTCGAATGAAATGAAATTGTGTGTCAATGTGCTTTGTTCTTTCATGATGGACTGGATTCTTGAAGAGGTTCATAACACCCTGATTGTCGCAAAACAAGTGTATTGGATATTTTGATGGATGGCCCATACTTGTCAGAATGTGACGCAACCATATCACTTTGCACACAGCTTCACGTGCGACACGATACTCTGCCTCTGTTGATGAAATAGAAACCACCTGTTGCTTCTTGTTGTGCCAAGAGACAGGACCGGATCCCAGATGAAAAATGTATCCAGAAGTTGACTTGCGATCATCAAATGATCCGGCATAGTCGGAGTCCGTGTATCCTTGCAAGAAGAATTTGTTGTTCCTCTTGTATTCTAGGCCATATTCCATAGTACCACGGACATAGTGAAGAACACATTTTTTTGCTTTCCAATGAGTGGTCTTAGGCTCCTGCATGAACCTCGAAAGATAGTTGACAGTAAATACGAGATCTGGCCTAGTATTGGTCAGATATATGAGACTCCAAATCAACTGTCGATAGAGAGTACCATCTACCTGAGGTGAATCATCATATTGCGATAACTGAAGTCCATTCTCCATCGGAGTTGCCATTGGCTTGCAATCAGTCATGCGATATTTTTTCAGCAATGTCTTGGCATATTTTTTCTGAGACACTTTGATGGAGTGCTCCTTCTGGCTGAATTCCAGACCAAGACAAGTAATGGAGAAGTCCGAGATCTGTCATCTCAAAATATTTGCACAAGTTTCTTTTGACAGTAGAGATCATAGTTTCTGAACTCCCTGTAATGAGAAGATCATCCACATAGAGTACAAGCAACACTATCTCAGAACCCTGTTTCTTGAAATAGAGGTTTGCATCTGATGGACATCTCTTAAATCCATGCTACATAAGGTGATTGTCTATTTTTATATACCAAGCTCGAGGAGCTTGTTTCAGACCATATAAGGATTTGACCAATTTGCAAACCTTCTGCTCTTGGCATTCCACTTCAAATCCTTCTGTCGAGTCATGTAGACTTCTTCTTGGAGATCACCATTTAGAAAGGCACTTTTGACATCCATCTGGTGAAATTTCCACCCATATTGTGCTGCCATAGCACACATAACCCGAATTGTGGTCATCCGAGAAGTAGGTGCAAAAGTTTCCTCGTAGTCAATGCCTTCCTTTTGAGCATAGCCCTTTGCAACAAGACGGGCCTTATGCTTATCAATTGTTCCATCTACCTTGTACTTGACTTTATATACCCATTTGCAGCCAATGGGTTTCTTTCCATGCGGTAGATCAACAAGCTTCCAAGTTTTATTTTTCATCAAAGACTCATACTCTGTATCCATAGCGGCATTCCACTGAGGCTCACTAAGAGCATCTTGCACTGATGCAGGTTCAAGATCATCTATGGTAGACATGAATGCCCTGTCGTCATCAATATCCATATCCTCTGCTTCTGTATGTGGAGTTACGAAAGTTCCTCAAAAGATTGACAAAGATCATCAACCTCACCGGTTT
Organism: Wollemia nobilis; assembly: GCA_028583015.1. Taxonomy (NCBI): domain Eukaryota; kingdom Viridiplantae; phylum Streptophyta; class Pinopsida; order Araucariales; family Araucariaceae; genus Wollemia; species Wollemia nobilis. The sequence continues at coordinate 651,730 of JAQPPZ010000594.1, read as the reverse complement.
CTTTGGCTTATTTTTCCTTTTGAGCCATATTGCGTGTACGAGGTCTATCCAAGTTCAAATTGGGAGGAGTGGATAAATTTGCGTCTCTGATTGTATTTGTACACCATTTTGGGTTCTTCTTCGATGGTGGTGAAGAATATGTAGAAGGACCTCCTATCTGTGTTGACGAAGGAATATTCTCTTCCTTAGATTCCACAATATATAGGTGTACTTTAGATGTGCTCTGTGATGTGAAAGCTTCATCAAAGACAACATCTCTGCTGACATGAATTTTCTTGGTCAAAGGATCTATCAAACGATATCCTTTAGAGTGCTCATCATAACCAAGAAAAATACATCTCAGTGTTTTCTCATCTAGCTTCTTCCTTTTCTATTTCGGTATGTGCATGAAAGCGTGACATCCGAAAATACGTAGATGAGATATGGAGGGTTTTCGACCACTCCATGCTTCCTATGGAGTCATTCCTTTTAGGGCCTTTGTGGGTGCCCTATTCAACAAATATACTATAGTGGTGACAGCTTTTGCCCAATATTGTTGCCCAAGAGTAGCTCCTGTGAGCATACAACGAACCATTTCCATGATAGAATGGTTCCTTCTCTCAGCAACTCCATTTTGCTGAGGAGTATAGGCAGTTGTTAACTGTCTCTTGATTCCATGCTTATCTAAGAATGCAAAAAATTCATTAGAGGTAAACTCCCCCCCTCGATCTGAGCGAAGGGTTTTAATAGAAGCTCCTGACTCCTCAACGGATTTCTTGAACTGCTGGAAGAATGAGAAAGCTTCGGATTTCAGTTGGAGAAAGAAAACCCACATATTTCGTGAGTAGTCATCTACGAATAACTGAAATTACCTCTTCCCTCCACAACTTTTGGGTGTGAAAGGACCGCACAGATCGGTGTGAATTAACTCCAGAGGTTTTCATGCTCTTGTTGAGCTCTTCTCAAATGGTACTCTATGCTGCTTTCCTGCCAAGCAGTCGAGCACACCGGCAATGTGGCGAAAAGGGAAGGAAGACCCTTTACCATCTCATACTTACTGAGCTCAAGTAAGTAGCCAGAACTAAGATGCCCATATCTCTTGTGCCATAGGGAAGTTGCCTCCTTGGTAGAGACAGTCATGGCAACATGTGGAGTAGAGATAGCATCTAGGGCAAATAAGCCATGCTTATATGAAGATGTTGCAATCTGCTTACCCTTCCTGGTAATAGTACAACACTTCTTTCCATTCTCAACATGAAAGTTGACAACCATATTTTTATCCAGGATTTGTGTGACTGACAACAAATTGTTAGCCAATCCGGGAACATAGAGGACTTTGTCAATCGACACTTGCCATCGGGAAGAGTGACTCGAAATCGTACCCTCTCCCTGAACCCTGTAGGTTTTATCATCAGCAATGATGACAGGTTTGCCCTCTTTGGCCACAAATGATTCAAACCATGATCTGTCGCCAGTCATATGTTTGCTAGCTCCAGAATCGACATACCAAATAGGATCCCTCTATGTGGAATCTATGGTAGTCATGAGCACCTTGTGTGCCCATTCAGAATCTGAGTCAGATTCTTCAACAACAACATTCACCTGGGGTTGCTTGTTTTTATTTTGTGGTTTTTTTTGGCCTTTTTGCTTGTTCTTATGCCAACACCTGTTGGTGTCATGGTTGTCTTTCTCACAGATCTTGCACCACCTCTTCTTCTGTTGAGGTTGTTTTCCTTTTCCTTTCGTATCCTGTTGAGAGTTTCCTCCTTTCTGAAAGTTGCCTCCTTTTTGCCCATTACCTTTCTTCCTCGAACCCTGCCTGTTGGTGTATAGGGCTGTATTGGAAGAATCATCCTTGTGAAGTTTGCGTGCTTCCTATTGTTGAAGCAGATTGACCAAATCGATGTAGGTAATTTGTCGTTGAGACACCTAGATGGAGGTGATCAACATATCAAATGAAGAAGGCAAAGCTCTCATCACAAGTGAAATGAGAAGCTTTTCGTCCACAAAATCTCCTAAAGAATTCAATTTCTCTTTCAATTCAGACACTCTGCATAGAAAGAGTTCAACTGTTTCACCCTGTCTCAAACTCAGGTTATGAAGTTGTTGAAGATGAAGAATGGTTGAATCATTATTTCCCTCATAGATGGTTCTAAGGGCATCCCATGCCTCTTTACCACTTTCTTTGTCAGCTATATGAGGTTGCACTTCATCTGAAACAACAAACAAAATGAGCACCTTTGCTCGACTGTCTTTCTTGTCAAAAGCTATCTGATCTACGGAAGGACCTGTGGATCCTGATGCTGGTGAAGGCCTAGGTGTTACTCCAGTAACAATATCCCACAAATCTTCCATTTGGAGAATTGCATTCATATTATGTTTCCATGGTGTATAATTTGGACCTTTCAATAACTGATGAGGATCAGTCATCAATTTTGCAACAACGGCCATAGTGAAGGTTCCTTATATCCCCAATTGGTCTCCCTTTCGATATAACTTTTGCTAGGCCGTTATACCATACAAAATACCCGCCCTTACGTGAGGGAATATAGGTATTTAGAAAGATCAACAAAAATCACCCGTCCTTACGTGAGGGAGACTATAGGTGAGTTTTAGAGATCATACGATACGTGGAACATAAGCAGTACTGAAAGGGAATCGCCTTGTTGATGGCACCTACCATAGAAGATTCTTCTCATGCGTGGGGCGTAACTTCCCCTAAAAACTATGAAGAATACTTCGTCAGGATTTACGCCTAAACACAAGAGCGATTAAGGGTAGTGAATGGAGTAAAAAAATGCAAAAATGACGTACTTATTCCTCCCCGACGATTTATAGAGAACAAGATCAGACGTCATTGTTGCAGCTATATTAGGCGATAGATACAGTAGCCCAAAGCATGACAACTTTACCTGTAAGTGTGGGCTAGAGGTACCATTTTTACCGAACGCTGCGGTGCAAATAAATTGCACAGATGGGTTTTTAATTATTCCGGGGACTTAAGGAGTGATTTATATTTTTTTAACTTTTAATGAAGTAGTGCAAAAAAAATGAAATATGCAACATACAACATAAAAAGTGCCCACAAGAATTAACCCTCCAGGTGTCGGTCACAGCCGAAAATGCACCTTTTACAATTCGCCAAATTGCTTTTTCAGAAAAATTACTCACATTCCCCCTTTGATTTTTTTGAAAAAAATATCCCCCCTTAAAAAAAAATCTCTTTAACAAAGCATTTTAAATAATTATTATGTATTTAAAGTTAAAATAGATAATTTTAATTTATATAGTTTTAAAACCTTATGAAAAAATAAATTAAAAATAAATTTTAATTTATAAAGTTTTAAAACTATAGAAAAAATAAATTAAAATTAAAAATTTTAACTAAAAAAATAATAATTAAAAAAAAACCTTTGAATTTTTTTTTTTTTACCTTTGAAAGGGGGGAGTCGGCGGGATTTGAACCCCCGACTGCTGGGTTCCCGGAACCCACCATGCAGCTCACTTGCCAGTGAGCCCGTGGGCTGATCTGGGAGGAGAAAGGGCCCCCTCGTATTTGAGGACCTCAGCCTGCTGCCTGCAGACTCCTCTGCAAATCATGGCCTCCCGTCCTCCTCTCGTGCTCTCCTCCTCTTTGCTACCCGAGCCCACTGCCACAGTCGTGCACATCCAGGTTTTTTTTTTTTTGTTAAAAAAAAATCCTCGCGCGCGGGGGGGGCGACGGGGCGGCTGCGCTGCATCAGCCAAGGGCGCGCGTGTCGTGCAACCTCCAATGCGGGGGGGGGTTGCGCAGGCTGTGCTATGTTAGGCAAGGATGCGCATCGTGCAGCCTCCAACGAGGGGGGCTGCGCAAGATGCGTTGCGTCAGCCAAGGACGCACGTCGCGCAGTCGCCAACGGGGGGGCGGGGGGTTGCGTAGGCTGCTTCCTGTGTCAGCCAAGGACACACGTCACACAGCCTCCAACCAGGGGGGGGGGTTGCGCAGGATGCGCTGCGTCAACCAAGGACGTGCGCTGCGTATTTTTTTTTTTTTCAAAAAAAATTCCTACGTTCCCCGTAGCCTCCAACGGGCCGTCCCTCGCTGCGTTCCAGCCGTTCAACGGGGGCCTCCGCCCTCTCCACAGTCGCGCGTGGATGCTGTCTGCATGCGACAAAAAAAAAAATTCTTTCTTTTTTTTTTTATTCGCTCGGCTGCGCGGGAGAGGAGATAGCGCACGGGCTGGGAAAAAAAATCACGCCCGAAAAAAAATAAAATCATGCTCTGCTCCTCATCTGTAGTTACCTCGCCCAGAAAATCAGAACAGCTCTGATGCCATGTCAAACAACGAACTGATGTTTATTATTCAGCAATGTTTAAATAGAGGTTACAATTGCCGGGAATAGTCACCGGCTGAAACAGAACTGTTACAGGAGTTGTAACAGTAAGCTAAATAATGTAATACAAACAAAATATATTAAGTACGCTAACAACAGGCACTTGTCCACTAAGGTGGATAACCTCATCCTCCAGCTCGTCCCATTGTCGCCCCAAGTCCCTCGCCCACTGATGGTATGTTGCAAGGTTAACCTCACACTATCCCAACTGCGCCCATAGGAGATCCCTCTCCTGTAGTGCATCCCCAAGCTCCTGATCTCACCTCCGCAATAACTTCGTCAACTACGCCACCTCTACATGCAACCTCACCTCTATATCCCCTGGCACGGTCGGCTGCATCGGCCTCTCTGGAGCACTGACCTACTCCGAAGCATCCTGCATCTCTGGCTGCTCCTCCTCACCAAAGTCCTCTCCCACATCTGCCACCTCCACCATCTCCACATCAACAGGAGCTCCCCAACCCTATCCTAGTGCCTCTGCACCCTCTCCGCCTACCGCTGCCTCATCCCCTCCCAATGGCCCCTCACCTTGCCATTGTCGAAGCATCCACCACTCTTGGTACTCGACAGTAACTCTGATGTCATCCACATCCGAAGTGTCCAGTACTGTATCCACCTCCTCACATAGTGGCTCGAGGATCAGCACAGCTAGATTCCTCTCATCACTCCGATGCTGATAGACTACGGGCTCCCCAGGTAACCCTTGGTGTACCCCAAACTGTCGTGTCACTCGAAGATAATGGAAGTATTCCTGCTCTGTCCTGTGTCGTCCAATGACCCACTTCCACCTCTAGACCTTCCGAAGCCACTCATCAGCATCCGAACATGCGGGACAATCCCGATATGGCATCCACACCACATCTCCTGGAGTCAGTCGTGCCAATGCATCTATGTAATGGTCCACATCTCTCGCAAACCGCCAACTCTACCCCCGCTCCTTAGATCGATACCATAAAGCCCCATAACCAATGTCTCTATCCACCATGTTAACCTGTGTAGTCCAGGGTAGCCCTAGTGGTCGCTCCATGGCTATATGCTGCCAGGCCTAGCTCTGCAGTAAAAAGCTACAGCCAATCCCCTTTCGCTTCGACGACGGACCTCATACAGACTCATCATATAGTTGAGCCAAGAGCGTCTGGCCCCATCTCATGATCACAGGCTCTGTCATAGGACAGTCCACTAACTGCCACACCACCTCTAGTAGGTTCCATGGGAACCTCACCCTCGAGGAGTCTGGCAACAACATGTTGGAAATGAGGCTCATGAGTAGTGTATGCCTCACTTCCAACACCCTCCTCTCGTACCACCACCACACTAAGATCCCACCCATATGACAATCATCCTTTGCTCTCTGCACCGCGTCCTCCACACCCAAGTCCTCCCCATGTCCAAAACACTAGGTCAGTACAGCCATCCTCTGGCCTCGTGGCGTCGCCCAGATGGGAACCCCATATATCAGAATCCGAAGAATCCGATACACATCCTCTAAGGTGACTGTCATCTCCCCTGTAGGAAGATGGAAGGTGTTCGTCCAAACGTCCCATAGGCTGATCAAAGCTATCAAGTATGCCCGATCCCCAAAAATTGGCTCCAATCGAGCCACATGCTTGAGCCCCAAGGCATCAAGCCACTCCCAATCCTCTGCACTCAACGCCTCTCGGGCACTCAAAAAAATAGTCAGTACCCAATACCGACTCTTCACCACCTGCACATCACAGAACATAAACACATCAAAACCATGCATCAAATCACCATCACATGTGCAAAAATGCATCAATATACAGTAACATCATTCATTCACCTGTACCTGTTACAATTTAAAAACATACAAACAACAAAAAAATTGATATGGTTTATCTATGGTTTTCAACCTAAGTTTTACAATTCAAACAAAAAAACTTCAAAAAAAAAAAATGCATCTTTTTTTTTTTGATTGGTTGAAAGGGTGTTGAAAGGTCCCTAAACCTTGTACAAGAGGAATTACATGAATTCAAGATCGACCGAGATGGTCCAAGAACTAAATATCAAAGAGCGAGCAAACCTCCACACGAGGAAAGGTGTCGCGAAATCGCGACCAGTTTGGTGATGTCGCGAAATCGCGACAAGTTGCACCGTTGCAGCCAAGAGAAGAAGGGATGTCATGAAATCACGACAAGAAGCACCATCAGAGCTGAAGGAGGGAAGGTGTCGTGATATCATGACATGTTGCAAGGTTGCTGCCAAAAGAAAGGAAGTGTCGCGATATCGCGACATATTGATAGATTGGAGCCAGAAGAGAAGAAGAGTCACGAAATTGCGACATGAAGCAAAACCGCAATCGGGCAGAAGAGGTGTCGTGAAATCATGACAAGAAGAGACATCACATCCGAAGAGACAAGGTGTCATGAAATCACAACAAGAAGTAAGACCGCTGCCAAAGAGAAGAGGTGTCGCAAAATCGCGACAAGAAGGAAGACCGCTGCCGAAGATAAAAAGTGTCGCAAAATCGCGACATTTATGGAAGACCGCTGCCGAAGAGAAAAGGTGTCACGATATCGCGACATGATGGAAGACCGCTGCCAAAGAGAAAAGGTGTCACGATATCACGACAATATGGAAGACCGTAGTCGAAGAGAAAAAGTGTCGTGATATCGCGACAAGATGGAAGACCACAGTCGAAGAGAAAAAGTGTCGCGATATCGCGACAAGATGGAAGACTGCTGCCAAAGAGAAAAAGTGTCACGATATCGTGACAAGATGGAAGACCACAGCCGAAGATAAAAAGTGTCACGATATCGCAACAAGATGGAAGATTGCAGCCGAAGAGAAAAAGTGTCGCGATATCGCGACAAGTAGCAAGAACGCATCCGAAGAGAAAAAGTGTCACGATATCGTGACAAGTTGCAAAAACACTCCCGAAGAGAAAAAGTGTCACGATATCGCGACAAGTTGCAAAAACATGGCCAAAGAGGAAAAGTGTCGCGATATCGCGACATGTTGCAAAATCGCGGTCGAAGAGAAAAAGTGTCACGATATCATGACATGTTGTAAAACCGCGACCGAAGAGAAAAAGTGTCGCGATATCGTGACAAGATGGAAGACCGCAGCCAAAGAGAAAAAGTGTCGTGATATCGTGACAAGATGGAAGACCGCAGCCGAAGAAAAAAAGTGTCGTGATATCGTGACAAGTTGCAAGAACGCGCCCGAAGAGAAAAAGTGTTGCGATATCGTGACAAGTTGCAAAAACGCTCCCGAAGAGAAAAAGTGTCGCGATATCATGACAAGTTGCAAAAATGCGGCCAAAGAGGAAAAGTGTCGCGATATCGTGACATGTTGCAAAATCACGGCCGAAGAGAAAAAGTGTCGCGATATCGCGACATGTTGTAAAACCGTGGCCGGAGAGAAAAAGTGTCACGATATCGCGACAAGTTGCAAGACCGCGTCTGAAGGAGAAAAAAGTGTCACGATATCACAACAAGAAGAAACCTCGTGGCCAGAGGGAAAAGGGATGTTGCGATATCGTGACATGCTGAAATTTCACGGCCAACAATGAAAGGTGTCGCGATATCACGACAAGTTGACAAAACGCGACTGAAGGGGGAGAAGAAGGAAAAAAAGATGCAAAAACTCGACCAGTTCCAAGAGCAAACAAACCCAGTCTCCAGCCAACCACTCACATTGTGCAGACATTGGTACTTGTAGAAACATCCCTTAGGCCAATGGGAAAGGAGTCTCTCCAAACATGAATGTCAGATTTGCCAACTCCCTTGTTAGCAAGCCAGTCCGTAGCTTTGTTTCCCTCCCGGTACTGATGCTTAATGACTAATTATGGGTAAATGCCAATTAGTGCCTTGCATTCTTGGAAGATCAAAACAAGGGCCCAGAGAAGCACAACAGTCCCACTGAGCCAGTTGATACATTGCAGTGAGTCTCCTTCTATGATAACTTTATTGATGGTCAAGCCTTCCAAGAGGATCAAGCTTTGGAGCAGAGCCCGAGCCTCTACCATATTGTTAGATTGAATTCCCAAGTTCTGGGCAAAGGCCAAAATTATTTCTCCTCTATGATTTCTGAGAATTCCTCCTCCGTCGGCCGCTCCTGGGTTGCCTTTGGCCGCACCATCGAAATTAAGCTTGTGCCACCTAGTAGGAGGTAAGACCCACTTGATAACAGACCTGTCAACAAAAGTACGGGGTGTAGCAGAGAAATTGGAAAGATTGAAAAGTTTTGTTAGGTCCGATTCAAGGCCAGGAGGGGGGGTTTGGAAGACGATACAAGAGAGGCATTCTCCATGGCAAGGGCCAAGATTTTGGCAACAACAATATTCTTATCAGTGGCTTGGTTTTTGAAAATTTTGGCATTTCTCTCAAGCCAAATCTGCCATAGGAAAATGTGAAGGCAAGCTTGCCACATGAATTTAAGTTGATTGCTCTTGAAAGGCCGGGGCCATTGCTAAAAAAGGAGGGGAATGGAATGAGGGAGGGCTACGAAGATGTCGAAGGTGTTAAGAACCTGGTTGAGCACTGCAAGAGAGAAGGAACATTCCAAAAAAACATGCGAAGTTGACTCATAGGAATTTTTACACAAGATGCACCAATTGGGGATGAGTAACCCTCTGATTATCAAGTTGTCAGTGGTGAGGATTCTATTTTGGATGGCCAACCAACAAAAGAATTTGACCTTGGGAATGATCTTGGGAACCCAGACCTGATTAGATAAGTCCCGACCATCATTGGGAGTTTCTTGACTATAGTAAGCTGATTTAACAGTGAAATTCCCTGAATCTTCAAGGTTCCAGACCATGGAATCATCTTTGTGAGAGCTGGGGATGATGCAAGTCCTCAACAAGTTTTGTAACCGCTTGAGCACCTCGGTGATATGCCTAGGCCCATTAAGAGCCAGGTGTTTCCATTCAGGTCTTGTAATACCTGGGTTAATGAAATGACACACCTTATCTCCAAAGGTGGCTTCGGTAACCATCTTGAGCACTGCAAGATGTGGATCTTGGCTGAGAGGTTTGTCACGGATCCACGGGTCATCCCAGAAATGAATGGTCGTTCTAGTTCCAAGACACCACCTTAAGCCTTCCATGATGATCTTCCTTGTTTTGGTGACGCCATTCTAGAAATGAGATCCACTAGGAAGGTTATGTTCTCCAAGAAAGGGAACCTGATGGAGGTACTTAGCTTTGATGATGTCAACCCAAGTGACTTTTTCATTGATGGTAAGTCTCCAGGACTACTTGGCAATGAGGGCCATGTTCATCCGCTTGATGTCCCTGAATCCGAGTCCTCCATCCTTTTTATTGGAACAGACCCTATCCCAGGCAACAAGTGAAAATTTATTCTTGTTTTCATTTCCCACCCAAAGGAATTTGCGTTGAATTTTCTCAATTCATTGACAGATGGAAGCTGGAGCTTTAAAGATAGATAAGAAAAAAATTGGAATACTTTGCAGACAAGCCTGGACTAGAGTGGCTTTGGATGCCTGACTGAGCATTGAGCTTTTCCAACCTACAAGTTTCTTACTGAGGCGATCTAAAACAGGGTTCCACATAGCCAAGACCTATTTGCCGTGGAAAAGCGGTAATCCAAGATAAGTAGTTGGAAGGCTCCCAATGATACACCCAAGGATTTTGGCAATCCTATTTTGCCTGTGGATGGGAGTATTGAGAAAGTATAGCTTGCTTTTGCGGTAGTTGACTTTCTGGCCAGTCGCCTCTTCATAAGAATCAAGAATGTTCTTAATGATTTTGGCTTCGGGAATAGAAGCATGAGAGGATAGAATAGTATCATCCACAAACTATTGATGGGTATGGCATTGGTTGTTAAGGCTAGTTTGATCCCGAAGATGAGACCACTGTTGCAAGCAACAGTAAGGGTTCTTCCAAGGGTTTCAACCAAAATGATGAAGAGGAAGGGTGACAGAGGGTCCCCTTGACGGATGCCTTTGAAACTTTGGAAGAAACCTGTGGGTGAACCATTGATAAGAACAGAGAACCAAGCATAGAGATACATTCATGAACCATCTTGATCCATTCTTTGTGAAACCCAAACTTCTCAAGGACCTCGAACAGGAATTTCTAGGAAACCCGATCAAAAGCCTTGTTCATGTCAAGCTTAAGGAACATACTGGGTTTTTTATTTTTAGATGCCAAGTGGGCCAATTCATGGACAATTATCACTCCATCAGCAATGAATCTGCCTTTGATCGAGCTCCCCTGGCACTGGTCGATGATGGAGGGAAGGATGTCTTTCAGCCTATTTGCCAAAACTTTGGTGATAAGTTTGTAGATGACACTACAGAGACTAATAGGTTTGAAGTCGGAGAGAGAAGCACGATCATTGGACTTGGGAATTAAAATAATGAAGGTGGAATTGGCTTCTCTCGAAATATTTTTTTCTCTTTGGAAGAATTTAACCACAACAACAACATTAGGGCCCACAATATCCCAAAAGTGTTGAAAAAACCAGGGTGGGAATCCATCGGGTCTAGGGGCCTTATCAGGTTCCATTGCAAACAGAGCTTCTTTGATCTCCTCTTCAATGAAGAATTGGAGCAATTTCCCATTATCATCGTTAGACACCAACTTTGGTATGTTCTGTAGCAGAGAACTTGCTGTGCGGGGGTGGTAGTCAACACTTGGACCTAAGATTTCCTGGAAGTGGCACACAACTTCCTGTCTGATAGCATGGATGTCAGAGACAATGGTTCCATCAGCCTTGGTCAACTCAGAGATTTTATTTGAGCCTCTGTGGTGCATGGTGGAAGCATGGAAAAACTTCGTGTTGGTGTCTCCTTTGAGCCAGAGGCTTCTAGATTTTTGCCTCCAGTAGGACTCTTCCTTAGCCAAGGCATTGTGAAAGTTTGAAAGGAGGATTTTTTCTTCCATGAAAGTTTTGACCCTCTGATCTCCTCCCTGAATCAGATTTTCCACCCTTTTGAGCTCATCCATCAGATGCTTTTTTTTGATAAAGAGGTTGTCGAAAACCTCCCTATTCCAGCATTTCAGCTTGAGCTTGACCGCTTTGAGTTTGAGGAATAGATTCGTGAGAGGGTTTGGACAAAGGTTTTGCTGCCACCATTGTCGAATACACCGACCTAAATCTGGATGGGTGAGCCACATCTTTTCAAACTTGAAAGGGGTTTTGAAGATTTTTTGGGGGTGGGAACAATCCAGAATTAAGGGGTTGTGATCGGATCCAATTTTTGGGTGGCTATGAAGCCTGGCATCGCCAAAAATAGGAATGAGTTCTTTGGATAAGAGAAATCTGTCAAGCCGAATTTGGATGTGATGAATGCCCACCCTTCTGTTGCTCCATGTGTAGTTGGATCCTTGGAGCAGCATGTCCATTAGCTCGTTGTGGTTGACAAAATTGCTGAAATCTTCAATGCAGCTGCTAGTGATCGGATTGCCTCCTTGCTTGTCAAACAGGTGAAGGGGAGCATTGAAATCGCCACAGAGCATCCATGGAAAGTCAAGAAAGTTATTGCGCATTGCGAAAATGTTATCCCACAACAATATTCTGTTGACAGGACTATTTGGTCCATAAACATTGGTGGCGATCCATTGGAGGTTAGTGACTTTATTGGTGAACAAAATGTTGATGGTTTTGTCAGAGACTGAAAGCACTCTCCCCTCAATAGTTGTTGGATCCCACAAACAAAGGAGACCCCTAGATGCCCCTGAGGAGGGACAAAAAGCAAAATTGCAGTATTCCCAGATTAGCTTGCAAACTTGAGTGCTGCTATTCTCGTCCAGTTTGGATTATTGAAGAAACATGATATTTGGTTTTAGGTTTTTTATTACTGATTTGACAGCCCTCTGTTTAGCAGTTCCGTTGAGGCCTCTGACATTCCAAGAGATGAACTTCATCGAGTTGACTTGGGGTTTGCTTTGCGACCTCTGCCTCTCCCTTGAGACGGAGTAAGTTTAGGTCTAACTTCATCCATGTCTTGGTGGGTGGGTTGTTCGGAAATAGGGCCCAAGGAGGTAGGCACAGAGCCATCAGCCATTTCAATATCAGTTGCTTTGGCAAGCTTTTCTGCATTTGACAGATGTCCCCTTCTCTGTTCTTTGTTGACATCAGATTTGGGTGTGGGAATGGGAGATTTCAACGGGTTGGATGTTTGGAGAATGTCGTTGGTGTTATTCCCAGGGACAGTCCGGTGGGGGGATGGAGAGCGGGGAGACTGGCACAGGGCAACAGACTCAGGGGAAAGGGAAAGAGGATGATTTTGAGTCGGGGAAAGGGAAAGAGGACGATTCTGAGTCGAGGGAAGGGGTGGGAACGGAAGAGAAAGGTGAGAGGGACCAAAATCAGTGGGTGAGTTTGGAAAGGTCATTACAGCCTTACCTTTGGACAAGAGAGACTGAATCAAAGTGGGTGTGGATGAGACGTTTGGATCTATGGGAAGGTCATCGGAGATGTCCTCTCTAGTATGAAGATTTTTTAAGGGAGCAAATTGATTAGAACAAGAAGGAAGAGCACTTACATTATTGGGTTTGCCATGATTTGAAGCAGAGGTTTTAGGAGGACCATCAGATCGGCCATGGCCCTGGCTAGAAGCCTTTTTCTGGGTGTTGAGGACCTGGGAATCCTTCTTGCGGCCCAAATCGCTGGGGATATATTTTTTCTAGGAAGGGCATTGAGAAGCCAAATGACCCTGAGTATTGCACTCCAAACAAAAAGCGGGCTTGTTCTCATACTCCAAACCTTGACGTCTTCTGTAGCTCTTGTAGTTGATGCTGATGCAGGTAGGTAGAGCCGAATCTAGATTAGCCATGACGTAGAAACGAGCATATGTCATTCTGGTTCTGGATCGGGTAGCAGGGTCGATGGCAACCAAATATCCAATCGATTGAGTGATGCCTTTGAGTGCATCGTTGTAGAAGAACTATGGGGGAAGCCCATGGAGTTTGATCCAAATTAGAGCGATGTTGATAGACTAAGTTTTAGGGTCAAAGTCTTCCCCCCATATCCGTAGAAACAGGCTGTGACAACCGAAAAACCAAGGTCCTCCAGTAAGAATGCGGTGGGTGTTAAGGGCATTGTTTAGCCTTATCATGAAAAACCCCCTAGGAAAGGCCACTAACTCCAAGCTGCCCAAAATTCACCATTTGGAAAGATCCCACTCGCGGATAGTTTCCATATCAGGTCAGGCACCGACAAATTTCCCAACCAGAGAGAGAGACTCTTGGAAGATTAGTGGCTCCATAACCTCACTTGGAAAAGATACTTCAGTGCCCAAAATAGAGAAGGGCAAAGGAGTTTGGAAAGAAAAATATCCTAACGAAGACCTAACTTTGTTCGCAAAGGACAAAGACCAAGCAGGGGGTGAAACCCTAATGTTATCAGACGTCGGTTTCACCATGCCATTTGGGTCATCATCGTGAAACTTGCTGAGTGGGCCTGTAGTAGGCCCAACACCATCTGCAGGGCCCGAGGACAAACCTGCGACGCCATCACCCTCCAACATTCCTCCAACATTGCCATCGCCATCGTCCACAGACGCTCCCGTTCCCGCTCCCGTTCCCGCCATCGCCAATTTGACCCAAAAAAAAAAATGCATCTTTACTTTCATCTAAACCTAGGTAAAACCTAGGTCGAAACCATAGATAAACTATGTCAATTTTTTTTTGTTATTTTTTAGATGAAAAAAATGCATCTTTACTTTCATACAAAAAATAACAAAAAAAAATTGACATAGTTTATCTATGGTTTCGACCTAGGTTTTACCATTCAAACAAAAAATTCATCAATTTTTCATCTTTAATTTCATACAAAAAATAACAAAAAAATTTGACATGGTTTACCTACGGTTTAACCTAAGTTCACCATTCAAAACAATTTTTTTTTTAACCTAGGGTTTCATTTTTAATCATTTCCAAAAACTTGACATGGTTTACCTACGGTTTTTAACCTACGTTCACCATTCAAAACACAAAAAAAAAAAAAATCATCCATTTTTAATCTAGGGTTTCATTTTTCATCATTTCCAAAAAATCGACATGGTTTACCTATGGTTTTTAACCTGACTTCACCATTAAAAAAAAAAACACAAAAAATTATCACTTTTTTAATCTAGGGTTTTCTTTTACAAACAGAAAAAACCTACAATGGTTTTCCTATGGTTTTAACCTAAGTTCACCATTCAAAAAAAAAAAAAAATTGACATGGTTTACCTACGGTTTCGACCTAAGTTTCACCATTCACACAAAAAAACATTTTTCTAACCGTGGTTACCCTAAGGTGTTACTCTAAGTTTCATTTAGGTTTATTTTACGGTTTTCCATCTAGGTTCCCATCGGTTTGCATACACGTTTCATTTCGTTTCATGGTCTTTAAATCAAATTCATTCACCTTTTAATTAATTAATTAGGGTTCCATGTCTTAAACAAAAGAAAAACACAATAAAAACAAATTTGCACTTTTTCAAATTAAAACTCGAGGAGATAGTTCACTTACTGGTCTCGCTTCGGCTTCATCGCTTGACGACCCGGTCTGTGCACTCATGGTAGCTAGAAAATTTGGCAGCGCTTCGCGGCAGAAAATTTTCCTCCTCCTCAGAGCTCCAATTCGCTCGCGATGAACAGTGCAAATGAGCCCAATCCGTTATTTTTGCATATTTATAATTTTTGTTTGCTGGTATTTGTTCCTTCCTGGAATGAGCACTTTTCCTCGGAGGAGCGCTCGTTCCACCTCAGGACGAATAACAACATGGTATTCGTCCCACCCTGGAACGAATTCCAAAATTCAAAAAAAGAAAAAAAACAACAAGAAGGCAAAAAAAAAACACCATGACCAAAACACTAAAAATTGCCAAATTCGAGTGCTATTGCACCTGACATTCTTGGCATAACAAAACAGATGTCGGGGTTTACATTATCACTATCTTTATCCCTAAGAAGGCTACCATGGCCAGACCGCTCCACGGGAGATCAGATTTTTGACAATGTTTACCCCTTATGGCATCGCAAAATGGGTTTACCCCCACCAAAAGCAGGTTCATAAATCGGGAAACTGCATGCACATTCAATGGTAAACAACTGAAGGCACCCTTACCTAAGTCATCTTGGGTCAAGCGACTCGTCACTTTTCTCATGTCGGTCATTCCCTCATCGATTCGTCGCTTGAGGGGGTAGTCACACTTAGTTGCCAATCAACAACAATATACCCAATCATGAAAATGACACGCATTCAAAGGATCATTGACAAAGACAATCGCGCCCCTGCTTGGGGCAGCAAACAAGAAATTATCGCAAGCTGATCAAACACTTGGCATTCATGAATCATGAACTCAGGGTTCCCACAGACAAAAGGTTACGCCCTTTGCCTATTCATGACTAATCAATGTCCAAGCTCAAGTAACACCTCACCGAAAAAGGTTAACACTTGAATTAAGTTCCTTCACTCGTCAGAAGTAAGGATTCAAGAATGCATGCCCTTTCCATGCTTGGGGCATCAAGAGTTTGTTAGGTTACTGAGCAACCCTAATAATTAGTGCTTTGGTTATCTATTTTTGCTCGACGCTACGCCTTGCATAGCACTTCCCAAAAAGGGTCATATATAGACACCAAAACAACACCAATCCGATTATGTGACAACAAGCGCTGATCAAATTGACACAAACAGTCCCTAGGGCAACCCCCAGAGGTTAAAAAGTGGTCCTAACCACTTCCAAAAGCAATTTTAGAGGTCAGAGGTCAATTTGGCACCTTTTAAGCACTTTGCTAATTATTCGCTCCACCCCAGAACGAGTACAGACTAGTATTCGTTCCACCCAGGGACGAATTCTAGTGCTCATTTTGGGGTGGGACGAATACCAGGTTTGACAAAAAAAAAGTCAAACCTCGGCACAGGACAACTCAGAACTGCCACTAAGCTCTCCCTGCATGGCATAGGAATACGAGTGAGTTCTTTTGACAACTCAGATCTGCCACTTGACTTTCCATTCACTGCATGGGAATAAGGGTGAGCTTTTCAGGACAATTCAGATCTGCCACTTGACCCTCCCTTCACTGCATGGGAGTGAGAGTGGGATTTTTCATGACAACTCAAATTAGCTACTTAGATCTCCCTTCATTGCATGGGCATGTGAATGAGTTCTTTTGAGCATGCAGAAGCAGTTACAGAAGCAGTTATGAAGTCCTTGATCAGGGAGAAGTCTTCTCTTCATAGAAAAAGCATTCATGCAAAATAGCACTTTTTCATGTTAATTCAAGAGACCCCTTGGGTCTATAAAATGGTGAGTTTCCTCACCCAAAAAGGGACAGAGAAGGAGCATTTTGAGCAACGAAGTGTTGATATTTTGCTAACTTACGATTTGTGCTTTTACATCCATAATCTCTTAATCGAAAGGGAGGTTATTGGGTGACTTTTTGGAAGCACGAATCAAGACCCAAAACTCAATTTTTCTGGCCACAATATCTTACCAATTTGCCGACAACACATCACAACAGGTTTCAGACTCATCCCAAGTGGATTGGTGTCAAAACAAAGTCTCAACCGGTGGGCAGTTTGCCTTCGGGCACCCCCCGCCTTATTGCAGGTTTATTCGTCTCACCCCGGAACGAGTACCAAATTGTTGCAGGTTTATTCGTCCCACCCTAGAACGAATACGGATCTGTATCAAATTTTGTGACTGTTTCTTTTGTAGTATTTTATTAATTACATGTTTATCCTTCTGTCAAATTTTCAGTCTATTTAGATTCATTTTAATCATCGTTATATTTATCTTTTATATTCATTAACGGTACTATTTCAGATTTGCGAGTTTCATTATCATACACAGGTGCTACTGATGATTTGTTGTTTCTTTGAATGCAGGAGGAGCAACAAGGATTAAAAATTCATCAACACCAGCAGGGACAACACTTTGGCTTGCCCATTTCACATGTGGGCATGCGGAAGGAGGAACACTAAATCCATGATTGTAATTGAAACTATGTTAATGCTCCTACCCCCTAAAAGGGAGGAGACGTCTTTGTAACCGAATTGGAAGAGTATAAATAAAAATGGCTGTGCTTTCTATACTTCCTTTCATCTCATTTAAATTCGTCTCTTTTCTTTAATTTCATGCATTTCATTTTATAGGACCTTAAGCGTTAACTTTGGGTTTTGAATACATCGCATTAGTTTTCCTTTCAATATTCTGGAATCTCGTGCTTTCAGATATTTACATTTTAAGATTTTCTTCCATGGAGATTTTGGTAGAGTGAACAAATTCTAAAGTATCTTAGCACTTAGAGCCTTGTTAACAATCATTGTTTTCTTGATTCCTAGGCCTCCCTGCTCCTTTGTCTTGGTAACATGATTTCCTTCCCCCTTGCCATAAGAAAGTTCTTAGAATTGCATCTGATTTTTGCAAGATATACAAGGGTGCATGATACATCAATATTTTATAAATTAGAAGACTTGCTAATACTAATTTGATTAAAACAATTCTTCCTTCCAAGCTCAACCAACCATTTATTTCCTTCTTCTCAATCTAGTCAAGGTCCTTCCTAAAGTTTCAACTAGAAGAATATAAAGGTAAAGGGAGAGAGGACACTCTTGCATTAATATTCTAGTGGTTTTAAATAAGTTAGTAGGTTATCCATTGGTTTTAATCTTCTAGTGGTTTTTTGGTAAAATCCATGGGAAGAACAACCCATAGCCAAAAGACTAGTATCTATTAAAGCATTTCAAATTTATTCATTAGAGAAGAATATTTCTCATGCATTATTGGTAGGTAATTCATCCTTGAAGGAAGAAAATTCCATGTGCAATACCTATGAGCTAGAATTTAAAGAAAAAAAATTAAAATTCTATTTTGTCAATGTAGGTAGAGGTTTCAAATTGGTCTTTGTCATGATTACCCAATACGATGGATTTTAGAAATTTTACCATTTTTAAATGGAAAATTCTAGTGGCTAAAATATAGGTTAACAAAGGTTGATTACCAATTTATCAATGTTATTTACTATTTTTATTGAGGGTAAACATGAATTTAGTTTATAGCTAAATTGGTCTTGCTAGCTTGTATTTCAATGTATATACCACAATCTATTTTTAGCATATATTGCAAATCATATGAGATTCCCTTTAGATTTAGATACAATGATAAGGTGACCATAATGGGGATGAATATTGAGCTCACCTAACTACAATAGAATCTTAGTTTTTTTAGGCTTAAACGTGGAACCTCCTCCTAGAAAACAACTTGTCTTAACATGTTAAACCAACTTTTTAGAGATCAATGTATTTTACATCTATGTTGCCAAAATGGAAAATTGAAAAAGACACCACAACCACAACAATAATATGACAAAAAATAAATTGGTTAAGGTTGCATTCTATGAAATAAATTTTTACATATTTTTGGGGGCCAAAAGTAATCCCTTGTGCTCCTTGGGCACCGTGACCTCCCATGGTTGTGGTTTGACTTTTCACATCTATCGATCAGGTGTGTTTAGTTCCCTACACCTCATGTGGGAATGCTAGTCATAGGAAGTTTGAGGAAGTGTAGGGTATGGCTTCACCAAAAAAACTTAAAGATTTTTATCAAGGTCGGTTCCTTGTTAATATGTAGTCTTTTGGTGCTCATATTTCTTGTGCTACCCTAGCCTATTCTACTTGAATTCTTTGGGGAGAAGAAAAGAGAGAAAAAAATAACATAGAAATTAAGGGAAAGGTAAAATCTACCTAGCCTATCTCAGGTTGGTGATGTGTGAAGAGAATGCTATTTCCATATTACAACTCAATGAGATGAAAGAACACAAGAACCAAGCAAGACAACACAATTGAACACAGGTTTGACAATACAAACATGTAATATATATGTATAACCAAAAGAGGCTTGAAAACTTATACATGTATCTGGCCCAAGGCTCAAGTCCAAACTATGAAGATAATTTTTAAAAAAGAGATACAATGCCATACAACAAAACAAAATCCAAATTTATTTTTTGCCTATGATATAGATATTCATAGCATTTATTACAAAATTTATAATTTAAAATTCCCTCCCAAATGTTGGAGGGAAGTAGGAGAAAAATAGAGTACATTAGTTAATGACTAAGGACTACATACAACTACATGGTACAAGTGGACTAGGTTTACTTGCAGTAGACATGGGTTCACATTTATTGATGAGTCCCACCTTTAAAGGGGAAGTCCTAGTGGCTTGAGGTATTGCTCCCTTGTCCTTACTAATTTTTATCTTTGGTAACTAGAACTCAATGTCATATCATACAAGGTGCCTCCTCCATGAGGTCATGTTGGTCCAATTGTTGTTACCATTGGACATTTTGAGCTCATTTAGTTGTCATTGATGTCAATATGATAATTTTTCATTAACACCAAATTGAACACATCAATATATCATTACCACCATGAAGTACATCATCATTAACACCAGGAAGCAATGCAAAGAGATGGAGAAAAGTTTTCCAAATATGTTTTTATAAGGGTTTTTGTTAAAACCATGATGGCACATTAAAAGGTTTTTTATTAAAACCATAATGATAGTTTTCTAATATTGTGATGGCAGAATTAAGGTTTTTATTAAAACCAAGGTGGCAAAATTAATTTTCATCAACCCAATGAAGTGCAAATGACAATTTGATATTAACTCAAGAGGGATTTAATTTTTATTAAAGTATAAAGTTTATAAATTAAATTTATAATATTTAAATTATTTTGAATTTAAATTAATTATAAATTATAATTTATACAAGTTGACATCATCAAATCGAATCATTCGTCAACGTTGTATGCAAAGCAAATGAAGGGTATTTAAACCCTACGATAAACCTTAGGGAATGGTGAGTATCGAATTCGAATAAAGCAAAAATCTAAAGCCTCTAAAATTTGCAAGTGGTGTATTTGCCAAAATAGGACAACACATTTTAATCAGAGCAGAGCATCATGATCGAGGCAGTGCATGGTGTTCGAAGCAAGGGATAATGCAAAGGGAGAAGCACTCGCAGTATAGTTTGGCGTTAGACGTAGGAGAAGGCCAAAGGCTTTGAAGCCTTTGTGAGAAGAATTAAGCAACCTTAGGGCTTAAGCTAAGCACGTGGAGTGCTTAGCTCACACGACTAGCTTGTCATAGCTAAGGTGCCAGTCGTGGAGAAGGCGCAGGTTCGAAACTCCAAAAATTACAAAAGGGGGATTCACCAAAGGTTTTTATAATTTGATTTTTGATTTTTGCATAATACTAAGGTTTAGGAGGAATAAGGGAATATTTGTGGTATTTGATTATTGTGCTAAGGTTTTAGAGGTGTATGTGGAATTCGATTAATTATGCTAAGGTTAGGGAGTTATAAAGTGATATTAATTTATTTACCTAAGTGGTAAATAGGTGCTTTATTAAGATATTCTTGAAGGTAGTTTTTGAAGATCATCCTCCAATCAAGAAAAATGTATGAGCATATTATTCCATAGTTGAATTGATTGATTGGTTTTCTGGAAAACAAGTTTGGAGTGAAAAGGATTTGATTAGGGTTACCTATTGAGTGTGTTGAGTGATTGCTTCAAGGTTTTCTGGAATAAAGAAGTGTGGTTAAAATCTTGTTTGATAAGCATTGTTGTTCAAGCCATTAATGAGTGAAGAACTTGAAAAAAGGTTTGAAAAGAACGTGATTATCATTGTTATGTGAGATTGGTTGTTGAGCATTGTTGGAAACATTTTAAGTAAGTAATCATATACTTGGACTAGGGTTTGTGAGCAAGGATTCTCTCATTGAGTCATTGATTGAGTAGAGTTGGTTGAGCCTAGTCAAGTGGATGTGTGAAGTGATTGTTCAAGTTCCATAAAATAAATTATTATATATTTTGAATTGAGTTGAAAAAGTGATTGAGCATTGAGTTGAAGCATATTGAGTCTCTAAAAATTCTCCTTATGTTTCTAAGAAAGTGATTGAAAGTATTTGAGAAGATTTGAGGTAAGTCTTTGAGAAGACTTGTGGACAGTTTTGGGTAAGCTTTTGTGGAAGCTTACAATACAGATTGGACAAGTTCTGAGTGGAATTATTGAGCAGATTGGACAAGTTCTGAGTGGACTTGTTGATCATATTGGACAAGTTCTAAGTGGAATTGTTGAGCATATTGGATAAGTTCTGAGTGGACTTGTTGAGCAGATTGGACAACTTCTGAGTGGACTTGTTGAGCAGATTAGACAAGTTCTAAGTGAACTTGTTGAGCAGATTGGACAGGTTCTGTGTGGACTTGTTGAGCAGATTTGAGAAAGTTCTGTTATGGAATTGTTGAGCAGATTTGATCAAGTTCTATGTGGACTTGTTGAGCATATTTGAGCAATTTCTGTGTGGACTTGTTGAGTAGATTTGAGCAAGTTCTGTGTGGACTTGTTGAGTAGATTTGAGCAAGTTCTATGTGGACTTGTTGAGCAAATTTTTGGTGTAGATTTAAGGACAAATTTTTACCAGACTAGAGATAGAGATTGAACATAGTTTTACTAGACCAAAGGATTGTGTTTAGTGCAGATTTGAGACAGAGCTTTGGAGGTGACAAAGCAGAGAGGACATAAGTCTCCAGTGGATAGAGATCCATCATCCAGAGCAGTAAGGATAGGTCTTCTGAGTGATGACAAGAGTCTTAAGTGGAGAGAGATCCACAAGCCAGTGTAGTGGAGGCAA
Organism: Wollemia nobilis; assembly: GCA_028583015.1. NCBI lineage: Eukaryota > Viridiplantae > Streptophyta > Pinopsida > Araucariales > Araucariaceae > Wollemia > Wollemia nobilis. The sequence goes on along the minus strand of JAQPPZ010000594.1, from coordinate 629,757 downwards.
TTGTCTTCAAGAGGATCACTAGCCAGAGTAGAGGAGGAGTTCTCCTATGGATAGAGATACACGAACTTGATTTATGGGATTGGTGTCTCCTTTGGGCATAGGTCCATAAACATTGTAATAGGGAAAGGATTCCCAAGAGATTTATTGAGGAAATTTTAGTGAAATATTTTCTCCGTGGAGTAGCCCACATTGGGTGAACCACACAAATTATGGTGTCTATATTTTGTGTGGTGATTTGTGCATTGCTTTGATTACTGCTATTGGCATTACTATATTTACATTGCATAATATTGATTTGGAAAGTAAAAGTAAAAATTGGTCTTATACTATTCAACCCCCCTCTCAGTATAAGCTTGTGTTCTTAAGTTACTCTTTCAACTCCTCTATCAAAAATATGTCATAAAAATAAGGATTTAGTACAGTTATGGTGGCTTTTAAGGGACCTTTGATTATTCAAAGGTAAAACATAAAATCCTGGTATCCTTTTCTATTGGGCACAGAGTCATGCCTAAATCTTATTGATTGCATCAATGACTTCCTTCTAGTCCTTCTCTAGTGGGGCTTTAGACCAATTATGGTGCCAGTAGCACTTATGGAGTTCACATAGCTCTTAAAATATATGTGGTATGTACTCTCACTGGGCATTTTTAAGGAGGACTTCTAAAGAAACAATGGGATTTACCAAATCAAGTGGCATTAGCTCAACCAGTTAAATTCCTCAATATTAAAGAGGAGACCAAGGTTCAAATCTTGACAAGTGATATATGGATAATATCCAAGCTTTGTTATAATACCACTATGTGGTGATGATTTAATATGGGTGGGGCCCATTTCAATCCTATATAACCAATTGAAGAAAAATAATAATGGGTTTTACCACCATATTCATTTTCTCTTCTATGGAGAGGTTTGGGGAATTTCAATATTCTCTAGTTGGTTAAGATGTTGGTACTCTTATTATAGTATAAAATCCTTATCTGAACCAAAGGGAGTAGGGATACCAACTACCACTAATTAAGAAATATTCCCTTTCCATTCATTCACCTTCTAGGTGAAGGTCTCAAATTTTTCCATGCAATTGCAGGCCACTTGTTGGGAGGCAAGGACTGTTGTGACCCTTTGAATTATGATATCTTTATTTAAAATCCCCATAAAATTTCACTGTTGATGATTTGCTTGACTGGGCCTTGAGGAATAGGGAACCAACTGACTCTTTGATTTTTTGAGCTTTCCTTTGGCTTGTGTACATAAGGAGGACATGGATCGGATATTGTCTATCGCTGAAAGAAGACTCTTACCTTCTTGGGTGACCCATTTCTAGATAACCTAAATGACTGCTATGGGTAGTTTTGAACCACTGGGTCTCTTCCCCAACTCTTCCACTTGCACCTTCTACTCCTCTAGCTTAGCCTCCTTTTTTTCAAAATTTAGCTAAGAGGCATCCTAATTTAGCCTTGAGTGTTTTGGCATCAGCTTGAGAGTTCTTGAACATCTATCTAACTTTCTCTAACTCCTTTTTAGAGAACTTCTTGACCTCCAAAATATACTTTCAATTCATCATATTGAATATTTTTTTCATTAAATTTGAAGGTCATTTTCAACGATGCATTTCTAGAGCTCAACTCTACTATATTTGATAATCCTAAGTTTGCATCTCCCTTAATTTCTTTGGCACTATCAGTTCAAAGCTAAGTAAACCCAGTCTCTCTCCTCAAAGGAGTAAAGTGATCTTGCTGTATGAAGTGGCAGGTTGAGAGGCTTACCATTTTTCTTCTTGATCAAATTGTTGTTGATCCTACTTTGTGTCTTTTTATATATGAGCTCTTGGACAGATGCGATGGGTTTAGGGTTAATGGATTGAATCATGCTCTTAGTGGGAAGTGGCAAGGGTTTTATGAAATAAAAAGGAGCCAAGGGTTCTATAGGATATTATGGTGGAGTAGGTCATGATGTTATATGGTGGAGTAAAAATTATGGAAAACTATAAAAATAAGAATTTTGAGAAATGGGTGGAGTAATGGGGGCAGATCACAAAGGTAAAATGGATGAAGGAGGTTCATTGGGAGTTGCTTGGATAGTTGAGAAAGTTGGAGCTTGATGAGACGATAACTCAAGAGTTGCATTTTGTCCTAGGACCTCTCAAGGCCAGTGGGTTTTAGGGGATTCCTTGGGACTCTTCTTCTAGAAGAGGGAGTTCTTTGGCTTGAGATTTGTTCTTTCTTTCCTTATCCACATTCTCATCCTCTAGGAAAGACCTCTACCTATTTTTGGACTTCTTATCCTTCTTTTCCTTAGTTTATTTGCTTGATGATTGAGCTTGGTGGGTTTGGGTGGTTTCATTTGGGTCAACGGAGGCAAGAGATCTTGCTATAGGTGTCTTTGTCTTTGATGATAGCTATAAAGGTGTAGGATCCCCAACTAGTAGGGTGTTTAGCTCTTATGTTTGTTTCGGGAGTATCTCCTACTCAAATTCTTCCATGTCATCATCACCCTTAAATGCATTTGACTCATCATATAAATCATTGAATATTTCATATTTTAGGTTCTTCCTTGGTATAGAGGTTGTGTCTTTGATTATCTACCTATAAAACCACTAGTTTTGAAACTTGAAATCATTATAGTATTGATCCTATAGCTACTACTCTTTGTTATTTTGTTCTTTAGATCTACCATACCTTTAGGTTGTCCTTCCTCCACCAGGTCAAATTAGGGCTCAATATCTCTAGCATAATTCAAAAAACATTCCTTATATAGTGGTGTGTAGCCACTTTCTTTTGGGTTTATATATAATTTTAACCTCAGTCACCTTTGAGGCATGAATTTTTTTTAATTCATGATATTGGACAACCATTCCTAAAAGACACCATCTGGATCATAAGCCCATGGGTCATTTCAGACCTCGGGCTCTAGGATCTTAAGCTTTTCTTCTAGAAAAACAAAAACCCTCCTATTTAGCTATTTAATCCCTCCCAACTGGGCTAGGAATTTATGATAATTAATCTTACTCTGCCCTACCCCATAAATATTATTTTATAATATCTAGCTACCAAAACATTTTTAAAGAAAAAATCTTTCTAGTATGTACCAGGGAAGTAGATGCATTGGTTTGGTGAAGTTGGGGATGTGAATAATAGTGTGGTTTTCCAAGAAAAAACAATCTCCCTTGTAATACCTTCGTATCTTTTCTAAGTACCATTTTGGGATGCACATCAACTTTACCCCTTTCAGGGCACACAAAGACAACAATAGGAATCTATCTACAAAGATGTAGTAGGAGGATCTTCAAAAAAGGGCTCTCATCCAAAGGGACACGAGGCACCTTTGACCATATTTCTTTGATCTCTTTAGGTCTAGGTCTTGATACAATCTTGGGTTCTAGGACACAACCAAATGTACCAAGTGGGATGGGTACTTGAAAGTTGTTATATAATTAAAAATTCCTTCAGCCCTTTGTGTATCTACTCAAGTCAAAAATTAATTCTCTTTCAAAGGAGTTGTATCTTAGTGAAAATATGACCCCTAATTCTTCTATATTCATGAGCTCATATTCTTATTCCCCAAAGATAATCATCATCATGCTCAAGGCTTCTTTTTCATTGTCTTTAAATAGAGTCCAAGATACTAGGAAGTTGGGTATCTCACTTAGTTGTCATTCATTGAGAATATCTTCATTAAGGGCTTTCAACATGTTGGGACATTTTCTAAAAACTTGGTTGGTTGCGATAGGATCAAAATTAAACCTTTGGAGAACCATCAAAATATTTTGCACTGCTTTAGATGAAATGAAAATTTGGAAAGGTCCATCCTTATTGTGGACCACCCCCCACCAGAAATCAAACCTATAGACGTATGCTTCCATGAACTCTAAAAACTGGTGCACTTGAGGTATCATATATTGGGCCATGTAAGATATCCAAATTTGGGTGGATAAATTCCTATCTAGGACATCTTGGTATCTCTGGAAAGTGCCTTCTCGTTGACTCTTAGTATTTTTTGATGTCCTAGAGTCAATAATTTTCTTTAATTTTCTATAATAAAAATGACTACTTTGTGTGTCTTAGGACCTCCATGTTTTGTATTTCACCTAGTATTTCAAGAGTGGGTAACCTTATTTGTTGAATCCATAGCACTTGAAAACACTTCTTAGCTCTACTCTATGAAATTTTTTGGCTCTTAAGTTATTTTAGACTTTCTCTCCATTCTATATTGATTACTCCTGACATTTGGTATCAGAGCAGGCTTTCCCTGCCTTCCTGTGAAACCCCTTGAGGGGGGATTTCCCTCATGGAAATCCTCCCTCCCCCGATTTTTTTCCCTATTTTTTTTTTTAATTTTTTACCGAGGGAGTATGCTCTCCATCATTTGATGGATCAGAAACCAGATGGTAAAAATTTTAAAATTTGGAATTTTTTTTTTCTTTCAGTTTTCCTGTTTGCAATATGTGGGCGTTGGAGGGTTTTGTTCAGTAATTTTGATGTCCGTTGACGGCAAAATTGCTGGAGATGGCAGGGAATGAAGGATTTTTAGGTTTTAATATGAAATAAATTATTGCTTACATGTCTTGTGCATGGCTCCTTCATTTTACCTAATTGGTTGGACAAATGAGGTAACCCCTTTTATTTTTCCAAAGTTGCTTTGAATAGTGTTCCATTTACTGTGATAGACTAATTTTGAATTTTTTTGCCCAAATGATGATGGGCTTGAGTGATAATGAGTTCCATGTCTTCAATCATTGTCACAACCTTAACCACTATGATTTGGATAGAAAATTGGCTTCAAAATTTCTTAATTAATTCTCCTCTCCAAAGAAGGATGTGGGACAAGCATTTGTCCAAGAGTCAAGTGCTGGAGGATTTATGACATGTTTAATGTTTTGTATGCTTTTGTTATTCTCATTTTTTTTGACAATATTATTTCTTCTAGTATCTCCCATCAACCAAGATTAAGAGTAGTAACCCATCTATTTCAGTGACCTCTATGGCATTTTTTTGGGTTTTAAACCAATAATTATATAGGTGTCGCTCCACATAATGTCAAACTTGGTATGCTTCCTTGGTTTGTTTTGGTTCTCATCCCGTTTAAGTATCATGTCTTCAATTAGAAAATATTGTATGGTAGTTTTATTATCAAACCACCTCTTTATATCGACCCGATGTTTGTTCAGATGGGCCCTGGCCTTTTCTCTCTACTCCAACTACAATTGTTCTCCTATCCTTAAGGATATAGCATCATGTTATTGGAGTTCAAGTTTATGGAGTAACTATAGGGTTGGTAATTCTATGGAGGTGGGTAACTAGGCCTCTTGATCATAGACTAAGGATAAAGGAGAAATATGAAATCCTTTCTTAGGGATTATTATCTTTACCCAAAGAGGTTGGCAGAAATGTTGATGTCATAATTTTTGGTTGTCAGTTCCTATCCTTTTTAGGATTCTCAAAATATTTTTGTTTGAAGACTCTACTAGGATATTTCCCTACATATAGTAATTGGAAGAGGTTTTTATAAAAATACCATACTTAAGAGCAAATTATATTACCTCTATCCCAATAAATGTGGGTATATTATCTGTTATAACAGTATGTGGTACTCCAAATCTGGTAACAATCTCCTCATAAAAGTTGATAATGACCTTCTTAGTAGCTTGTTTGAGTGGCAATGTTTCTATCCACCTTGTGAAGTAGTCAATAGCAATGAGGATCCATCAGTGCCCCTCACTAGAAGGTGGATTTATTGTTCCTATAAAATCCAAACCCCATTATGAGAAAGGCTCATCTGCTAAAATAGGTTTGAGAGACAATGCAGTGTTTTGATTTCTCTCATTGAAAAATTGTACTTATTGCATCCTTGCACCCATTGTTGCACATCATTAAACATGGTGGACCAGTAATAACCATCCCTCATTAATTTTACCATTATGGTGTGTGCTAAATAGTATCCACTAGAGAAACCCTGATGAAAATCTTGCAGCAAGGAGGTAGTCTTTTTTGTTTCTACACATCTTATGAGTGTTCCATAAAAATTCCTCTGAAACAAAATCTCTTTAATGAGTGTGTACTGAGCATTCTATATCTTGTATGACCTCATTTGTGAATGGATTAAACTTGGTAGATATTGGTTGTACCACATATATTTAATAAGGTCTTGGACCCAGTCCTCATCCTATTCAAATATTATCTGGCATCCTTCTTCTTCCTCTTCTAATTATTCTACTTCCTAGGCCAAACTTTGGCACAATGGTTTACCTCTAATAAACTTGGTGGCTTTGATATCAATATCATATTCTAGTATCTAGGTGACCCATATGGACCTATTATCACTAATTTCCTCATTCATGATGTAGTTATTAACACTAGAGTGGACACCATTTTATTTTTTACTAGAGATCATATACTTGAAGTTTTTTAAGCTTCATATCAAAGAATAAACTTACCTAATGATGAAACCATAACATTATTCATATTATTTAAGGGTTTGTCTAAATAAGGCTATAGGATGCTCATTGCCTTGATTTTTCTTTTGGGTTAATACTGCTGCAATGTTGGATTCTCCCCCATAAGTATAGAGGATGAAATCCTTGTCAAATTTTGAATTAGCTAATACCAGGGCCTTCACAATAGTTTGCTTGATTATTTTGAAAAACTACTTCCCTTCCTTGGTCCACTGGAAATATTACCTCCCTTTTAACATTTCAGTGATGGGCCTAATAATGGAGGCAAAGTCAAGGATAAATATTTGGATAAAATTAATAAGCCCAAGAAAATATTGGATGCCTTTCTTATGCTAGGGTAAGGACAACCCTAAAATATCTTTCACTTTGTGAGAATCTATGGCTGTCCCTACCATATGCCCCAAGATTTTTTCCTGTGTGGCATAAAATACACATTTATTATGGTTAAGAAAGATTCTAAATTTTTGACAATGCTTTAATATTCTTTCTAGATGCCCTAAATGGTCTTCCTTCATTTTGGAAAACACTATGAGGTCATCAAGGTAGACAAGGATTATTTGTTGAGAAGGTCATGATAAATAATAATCATAGCCCTTTGGAATGTTGCCCCAACTTTGATAGGCCGAAGGGTATTCATTGATAAGAAAAGTGCTCCACTTATTAGTGAATGTTGTCTTATGTTGATCCTCTTCTTTCATCCAAATCTAATTATAGCTATAGAAGCCATCTAGGAGTGAGAATTTCTTTGATCTTGCTATGATTTGTAGGATCTGGTCCATGGAGAGTAGCAAGTAATGATATTTAAGCAAATCTCAATTAAGGTCTTTGAATTCAACACATAATTGAATATTTCCATTCTTTTTTCTAACTAGAACTAGATTGGATACGTAGGTGGTATGCTTTAGTGGGTAGATAATCTTGGCTTCTAGAAGTTTGATGAGATTTTACTTCATGAGTAGCTCTATCTTGGGGTTCATCGGTCTTTGTTTCTACCTTACAAGTTTAGAGTCTAGGTCAAGCTCTATGGTGTGCTAGATAATATTTTTATCATACCCTTTTAGATTTTTCATAGCCTTAGGCCATTACTCTTGTATATTTATGACATAGGTCATTAAAGTTTTTTCTTTCATTCTGGGTGGCATATTTCACTATCCATATTGACCTCAACCTCTACTTCTTAATAATAAATTTTGTCTATAGTAACACCCTTCCTATGTTTTTAGTGATCATTAGGGGTGAAGAGTGACTCCAAAGTAATATGCCCCTTAGGTATCTTGTTGGTATTGAGTTGGATAACTTGGTATTCATAGTATTCTTGTATCTCCAAGGTTTGTTTCTCAACAAATTTTGCCTCTTGTTGTATGGAATGTACGATGTGCTCATCGTCTTCAAACACTTTCCATGAAATTGTTGTTAAACCATGAACATTAGGAATAATTTATTCATAGGTAGGTTTATATAACATTAGGAAAAATTTAGGATAGATATTAAAATAATATCCTCCTTAATAATATCTAACCAACGTGCTTAGCAAACAAAGCGTCTAACAACTAACAACTAGGTAGGTTAACGTAGTCAAGTTGACTATAGTCACCCACTTACCTAGTTACCACAAGATATTCCAAACAGTGAATATCTTCGAGGTAAAAAGTAAAATAATGCAGTAATTTATATCTACCATGCAGTAAATAAAATCTACCTGATGTAGAAAAATGGTAAATATCCCAAATGATGGAATATTACTCTAACATTCCCCCTTATTACATTATTTGGGTAATGTATATAATTGTCCCAATATAGTAAAAAATATGTTGATATGCTGGTTCTTGATTTTGCTCAGGCTCTATCACAGTGCTCTAGTTGCTCTATGAAAAAAGTGGGTCATTCCTAATTTTGTCTTCGCATAAACAAATGTCCTTATGGTAATATTGTCATCCAATCAAATTACATGGGTAACCAGTCACTGCAATCACTAGGTGTAGTAGAGTAGATCACTTTTATACGAGGTTCATTCTGTTTACAATATGATTTTACAAAAAATGTGTTGATAAGGTAGCTAAGGTGTCGATCGCTAACAAAAATGCACCCTTATAAGTTTCTCCCCTTGTTGCAAAAACATATTGTAATCAAATTTCTAAAATAAGTGTGACTAAGGTGTCGGTCACTGTCGAAAATGCACCCTTATAAGTCTTCTTCCCTTTTTACAAAAAAATTGTGTGAAGTAAGAAAATAAATGTTTATCCCCCCTTAATTGCAAAATATGTGCAACTTAAGAAGCTTGTTAAGGCTTTTACAAATATTGCCTCCTAGGCAAATTTTACACCAGAAAATTCCCCCCTTTTGTTACAAGTACTTCAAACAAAGAGAGTTTGCTATTTATGAAGCCTAAAAAGAGGTACAATCACCCCTTTATTGCTAGTACTTCAAACAAAAACTTATGCTATTTATGAAGCCTAAAAAGAGGTTTTGGAAATGGTGCTTGCTTAGGGTGACAAATTTGTTTCCTTTTTACAATATTATCTTAGCCATGAGCACTTTGTGTGCTCTTTCTGAACCAGAATCAGAATCAGACACTTCACTAGTAACATGGTTTTTGTGATGTGCCTTTGCCATTTTAGTTTTGATTGTTTGAAAACCAACACTGAATGGTGTCATGGTTGTCCTTTTTACAATTTGTGCAAAACTTTGCTTCCTAGGCAATTTTATCAAAAAAAGTTCACCAAATAATCCTTCCTTATTGCAAGTACTTCAAGCATGGTTGCTATTATGAAGCCTAAAATAAAAGGTATAATTTTGATGACTTCTAATTTTTTGATTGCCTTTACAAGTTTTATCTCCCTCTTGTCAAAATATCTGTTTGAAGGAAGAAAGGAATTATCCCCCCTTAGTGCAAAATATTTGCTACTTTCAAGGAAACTTATTTTACAAAAACTTGTTATTTCTTTTGATATACCCTAGAAGAGTACCAAAAGATAATTCACTCAAAAAAATATTTAATGGCAACTGCCTAAAAATCCTCTTGAATAGGAATAATCAGTTTGAGTAAATTAAGCCAAACAAATAAGAGTGAATTAGGGGTTTTTATTTAGGAGAGAATATCAATTAAAATTGATTTTAAATCTATGCAATTATTTACACAAATTATTGTAAAATTTTGGGGTTTTGAGTGTTCTTGATTTTATGACTTATAATTGCAAAAGATGATGCAACAATCAAACAAGAATACCCAAAAAATTCTTATCACATAAGTGTCGGATGCAACAAAAAATGCACCTATTTTACCAATAAAGGTGTCGAGTAAAATCAAAAAATGCACCTTTTAATTTTTGCAACAAAATTTGGATTTGTGTTGTGCAAAAATTTGATATTTTATGTCTCCTCTTGTTTTTCAAATTTGCAAATAATGTGGCATAAAACAGTTGCTTTTTCTTTTTGTTCTGCAAATTTAACAAGTTTGATTTTGTTTTAAAGTGCTCCTCATTTTTGTGTTACAATTTTGAAAAAGAAATACAATTTCTTATCTTCCTCCCTTTGTTTTACAAAATTAACAAATAACACTCCTTTTAAGACAAGTCGACACATGACCCGTGTTTGAAAGGCTTCTAGAACCAGTCGACATACGAATTGGTTTTAGTGGACCCAAGGTCTTCAATTTCTTCTCAATTTTGCAAAAAATAGAATGTGCAATTTTATGTCTTATATCCCCCCTTGGAGAAAACAAATGCACAATTTCAACTTTGATATTTTGCAAATTTCTGTCTCCTTGTTTTAGAATTGGGCAAAAAATAATTCAAGTTTGATTCTTTATTGTTTGCTAAATAAACAAGGGTTTTGAGAAGAATTTAGGTCTCCTAATTTTGCAAAAGAAGTGCAAAAATTTTGTGTTATATCCCTCCTTGAGAGAAAAAAAATGCACTATTGCCTTTTGAAAATGCAAAATTTATGTCACCTTGTGTTCCAATTTTGCATGAAAGAATCAAATTTCTTTGATTTTGTCCCCGTTTTGATGTTGCAAAATTAACAAGGTTTTAGGGCTTTCTAATTTGCAAAAATAATGGTGCTCTTAAATGTCTTATATCCCATTTTTGGGAGAAAACAAAATCCCTCTTTTATTTGTAAATTGCAAAAAAATTACCCTTTTAATTATCAATTTAATTGCATTTATTCTAATCAATTTAAGTATATTTTCATTAATAATAAAAATTATTTTACCTTAAAAATCATGTCTTATAAAAAATATGATTTGATATAAAATAACATTTTAAGTTATTAATAAAAAAAGACTAAAAAGAATTAAAAATACAAAAAAATAAAAATTAAAGAAAAAAAAACACCTTGCCTTTCTTGTTTTGCTTCGAAGAACAAAAGGTTTAGCTTTTACGCAGGCAGTATTTGACCTGCAGTCTGGCGGGCTCCAACACCTTACCAGGGAGTGTCTAACCAATTCAGCTAGAGAGCTGGATGGGAGCTAAGGGAGAGCTTCTACTTTTTGGATCCTTTCCCATCGATCGACAAGAAAAAAAAATTGGGACGATTAGTCCCACATTGATGAGGATGATGCTTTTGGGTGAAATAAAAACACTTTGCCCTGCTTCTTAACGTGATTGCCCATGGGCAATCAAGCCTATGAATTTTTGCCTAATAAACCAATAAACTCCCGTGACATCAACACGGTCTGACCAACTACGATCTGCCATGTGGATGCTTAGTAACTTGTCACATCAAACACTTTGTCACAATGCCAAGTTAGATCTTGATTGCCATGTCAGATCCTTGATAGGCATGCACTCTAGGTCAACAGTTTGCTAGATCAACCCAATTAGAGATCACCATGTCAGCAGGTTTTGTAGTCCATCAACTCAACCTAATTAGAGATCGTCACGTTAGCAGTCCACCAGCTCAGCAGGGTTCTCTACTCCATGTGTCCACCAGAAGCACACCTCACATCAGATCTAGTTAGACATCCTTGAAATTTGAGTCGACAAGAATGTGTGTGCGAGGATGTTTCACAGGAATGCAGGGATGTTTTACGAAATTACGTGCTTGTCAAGTGGTTGAATTTCGTGTCAGGCTATGAGATGCTTTGAATTTAATATTATTGAGGTATGTGAAGTTCTGTGCAGTTGAAGATAGCCTCCTCCAATATTAGCACCCACATGCTAGTGGGATCCACGCCCTCCAGTAAATGTAAATCGAGTGGGGGATTCCGCACTGTTAGAGTGCTTGACGGTTGACAACGTCAGTGCTATCAGGTGCATAAGCTCCAAGGTGTGCTGGCAATGGCATATAGCACCCACTGTAGATGTAGTGCCTTCATTGAGCATGATCGGCCTCCTCAGATCAGGTGCTAGAACTCCTTTTCGATCACCTATCGAGAGGTTGCCGACGGGATCGTGGGCTATTATACGAACTAACCAGTCAACCTCACACGAAGCAACCAGTCAGTAAACCTCACCTTGAGAAGTGAGCCTTACTGCTTAGGATCTGCCTCGGGATCCATTCCAAGCAGCAGGTCTAGGGGGGTCCCATCTCAAGATTTGTTCCCCCTCAATCCAGCTTCGCCCTTGTCCCAATTTCGTAGGTTTCTCTCCACCAAGAGCTTTGATACCAATGTTGTTAAACCATGAACATAAGGAATAATGTATTCATAGGTAGTTTTATATAACATTAGGAAAACTTTAGGATAGATATTAAAATAATATCCTCCTTAATAATCTCTAACCAACACACTTAGCAAAAAAAGTGCCTAACAACTAACAACTAGGTAGGTTAACGTAGTCAAGTTGACTATAGTCACCCACTTACCTAGTTACTACAAGATATTCCAAATAGTGAATATCTTCAAGGTAAAAAGTAAAATAATGCAGTAATTTATATCTACCATGCAATAAATAAAATCTACCTGATGTAGGAAAATGATAAATATCCCAAATGATGGAATATTACTCTAACAAGAATATCATTATCTAGAATTTTCAGCCTAACAATGACCATAATGTTATGTTGGTTGTCCCATAAATCCATAGTTGGATCAAATTGGGCTCTTATAATTGCCAAACAGTTTGCATCTGTATTCTAGCTTTAGGGAACCATAATTATATTGATGGCATAAAAATATTCTAATAAATCCCAACTATGGTTTTGGGAGGATCTCATCATCTACTTTTTTGTTGTGCATAAGGATATTACGTATCTGATGATGAGCTAATTATCCTCGAATATCAACAATTTTTTCACCTTTTTCTTGGAGGCTAACAAAAGGCCATACACGAGGGCTTCATATTCTGTCAAATTATTTGGGTATTTAAATTACAATCAGAATGCCTACAAAGTTTTCTTTCCTTGTGATGAAATGAGGTACACCCATGCTCCTACTCTAGATCTTTACCTTGACCCATCAAAGTAAAGCTTCTAGAGCCTGGTTGGGTCTTCCTCTATCTTCATGATTTTGAGGAGGACCAACTTTTCATCTTGTACAAGGTATATGTCTATTCCCCTTGGCTTTATCACACTATTTAGGTCTAGGTCCCATGATCCAAAGGTTTTTTTAATTCTATTGGATTTATCGTGGGGTCTACCCCTTCTAGAATTTGGCCATTATTTATCAATTTCTCATACTTTTCTTGGGTACCAGGGATACTTTCCTATGAGGATCATTGTCTTCATGGTTTACTCTAGGTCCTTTCCTTCTCTTTTAGGTATTCCTTTATTTTTTATTTGATCTAGTATAGTGATTATATCCCACAACAACATAGGCACAATGAATTTCTTTAAAAATTCCACTATACTAAAATATTTTGACGGTTTATTTTCTATTATGTTGATTCTCCTATGTCGTCTTTTACTTGCTCCTTGTGAGGACACCGGATTGGAATTGAGTTTGGTTGTCTGGTAGGGCACTTGTTTTTCTAGGGATGATGTAGACTTCTCTCTCATCCCATGTTACTAAGGTCTACTTTGGTGCTCAAGTCTCTGGTATGGTATTTTTTGATGGCAAACCTTATGCAATGGTCTTTGGGATGGGATTTTTTGATGGTAAACCTTATGCAGTGGTATCTGGTATGGTATTTTTGGATGGTAAACCTTATGCAGTGGTCAGGATCAGTGTTTGGGCAAGATTGTTCTGACATGTGAGCAGAGACATTAGATACATACCTGCTAGAATATCCCATAGTTTGGAAAGTAAGGATCTAAGTAGCAATATGGCCAACCATAAGGATCTCCTATGAATTTTTTCTAAGATGGGGTCATATCTCTTACCAGGTTTGTAGAAGCTAATTTTATAGGGATTGGTATAAACACTAATTGCCTTTCAATATTTTGAAATGGATCAGACTCTCTATTAGGGGGAGTGTATCTTTGATATTTGTTCGATGGAGGCCAATATCCCTAATTAATTTGGTGAAAATAAGGACAAGGATAGTTCTAGTAGCTAAACCTTTGGAAGCTCTACTGGTGCTTGAGGTATATTATCTCATTGTTCATGTCCCTCATAACATTTTACATTATTTTAATTTTTGGCTATTGTGAGATTGAGGGGCAATGATAGTGGTAAACAAGAATTCCAATAAAGGAGACTAACCAGACATGGTAGTTGGTTGGAAGGTGGTTGTTTGGATGATTGGAGGGGGCTAGTACAATGGATGAACATATAAAAATGAGTATAGGTGGCTTAGGGGCTAACCTCTCAATCTAAATGAGATATCTCTCAACTTGGGTGGCTATCCCATAGGCTACTAGTAATGCGTTGTCTCCCTAATTTTTTACCATCATGGCTATTTTAGAATTGATTGCTTTAAGATAATATATGGAAGCCATACCTGGTATCAATTAGATTTCTTCTGGAATTATTTTCTAGGACTTTTAGAATCTGGAAATGAAATCATCCATGGATTCCATAGGGGTCCTCTTGATAGTTGTCAATTGTTCTAATGGAGATACCCATTCGTATTTTTCCTGAAGCACTAAAAAATATGATTTGCAAGATAGTCTTAGTTGGGGATGGAGTTGAAGGTGAGAGAGACATACTAGTCCCTTGTTTTTTCCCTAAGGGAGGCTACTAGAAGTTTGAGGGTGATGTTTTGTTCTCCAATGTTATAAAGCACATAAACTAACCATATGTTGGAGATGCTTGGTTGGATTGGTCGCATCCTCTTTAGTAAAGTATGAAAATTACTTCACCACAAAGGGTGGGACTTGTTTCCAAGTAGTTAGCACTATTGTTAGTCACAAGGGACCTCCATTATCCCAAGTTAGGAGTGTTATTTAGTTTTGGTTAGGTAGGGTGACCATATTTTTTCATTAATTTCTTCATCGATTGCCAAGATTTAAAGGAAGGACGAGCAATTGCATATTTACTCTTATCATTGATCTGGTGGTAATTCTTGTGCTCATGAAACTATGAATCCACCTTTAGCTACCTTATTTAGGGATTCTTCTGTTTTTCTCACAACGAAGTCGCTAGGTGGTGGTTGTGAAACTAGAAGGAGGTTCTCATCATAAACTCATCCAAAAATGGTAAAATATTTTGGGTTCTTTCTATTGAGTAGCAGAGTCGCAAGGTGAATTTATTGAATATTTTAGAAAGCTCATAACCATGGGCTTCATCAAAACAATGACATCAGGGGATGTATTTTCAATTTAGTCCCATCAGACATGCCAATTTGAACTATTGAGATCCAAAAGTGACCCTTTGTGCTCCCTGAGCATTACGACCTCTTGTGGTTGTGGTTTGGATTTTCACCTTTACCTAGTGGGTGCATTATATGCCCTGCTCCTTGTGGGAGCGCCTTCCTAGGAAGTCCGAGGAAGCATGGGACACGACTTCATCAAAAAACCTCCATGTTTTTTATCAAGGTCGACTCCTTGTTCAGATGTAGTCTTTTAGAGCTCGTATTTCTCATGCTATGCCAGCCTATTCTACTTGAATTCTTTGGGAAAATGAAAAAGAGAAAAATAGAAAATAACACAAAACGTAAATTGTGAAAAGTAAAATCTACATAGCCTATATAAGGGTGGTGATGCACCGAGAGAACGCATCTTAAAACTTAGTGGGATGAATAAACACATGAACCAAGCAAGACAGTGAAATTGAACATAAGTTTGACCATACAAACATGCAAAATATATGTATAACCAAAAGAGGCTCGACAACCTGTACATGCAGCTGGTCCAAGGCTCAAGTCTAGATTGAAAATAAAAATAAAAAAGGAAGAGAGACAATGCCACATGTTAGATTCTTGACACAATAAAAAAATCCAACTCTCTCTTTTTTTGCCTATGGTATAGATATTTATAGCATTTGTTCCAAAATTTAAATTTTAAAATTCCCTCTAAGATGTTGGAGGGAAGTAAGAGGAAAATAGATTACATCGGTTAATTATTGTGGGCTAGGCAATAGACATGGGTTCACATTTATTAATGAGTCCCACCTTTAAATGAGAATTCTCAGTTGCATAATAACATCTTATAAAAGTTTCATTATATATGTTATTGCTTAAAAGACTATAGCAACTTTACAATGCATTAGAACTTTTAAAAGATGTCTCTTTGAGTTGTGTATATTAAAAACATAAAATAAAATTTATATGTCATGTTTTTTTAACATAACTTTACTTTATCTTATAACCTTTCTAATTAAATTTCTAAGACATGGAGGTTCTAGAATGAACCCAAAAATCAACCTAATTATAACTTTTAAACCTGATTTTTTTTTTTTTGAGTAAGTTTGTTATAACTACTTCAAGTGCATACTTTATCGTGACAATTGATTCAAAAACTCATACTATGGGATAGGCAATTTTCAATACCATAATTTAAAGAACCTTAATAATGGTTCATTTACATGTCAATAAGATTTGTAATGTACTAATATATATGCAAGTGTGTGTTTTGGCACTTATTGTATTTTTTGGTTCATTGTTATTTTTTATTTAAAATATATCTAACAGGGCTTTCCACATACATTTGGCTACCAAGGTTTCTACAAAAGCCTAAGCTTGAACCAAACTTCTTTGTCTAGGTCTTCCACTTTTTACCAGTAAAGATATGATAGAATTAAAGCAAATACATGATGGATAATTCACTATGAGTTCATTCTATGAAATCTTAAAATTCCTTCATAGCCTGCATAAATGTGTATTTTGAAGATTCCTCCAAAATTCAAGCCACCATTACTTAATTCACATTTCCTTGTGTGATGCCATAGTAGATAAATAAAAAATTCCACTCCTTAGTGGTGGAAAAATGTGTCCATAACTAATGGATGAATATAAGGTAACCTTTGAGATAGAAACCTCATGAAAAACAACTCTTGATGCCAAAATTCACTAGCAGGTTTGTAGGGAAATGAAGAGGTCATGGAACAATATGTTTCAAAGTAAATGCACTTGCATTAAGGAGACAAAACATTCTTCACTTAGAGAGAGCTGGTGAATGGATTGTACAAGTCAATAGACTATCATCAAATTAGTAGTAGACTTTGTTACACCTTGGTTTAAATGGGATATAAATAGATGAAACTCTGGTGATTTGTGGGAAGATGTCTGGATTTTCCCTTCTCCAATTTTGATTTTGAATGAATTTCGAGGTCTCATAAAGCTCCTTTCACCAATCAAGGGAAATAATGTGGCATATTTTATCCAAGCTAAAGGTAAATAAAGGCAGAGGTTTGAAGTTGATAACAATATTAATTTTCTTAAATTTCATAATAATAATAAAAAACTCTAGTCAGTCTTTGCTTTCATCGCCTCCATGTTTAACATAGCATTGGAAAATTAAGATGATAGAATCCAAAACCATAGAGTACTATTGTGGATATGTTATGGATACAATATTATAGATATTACAACAGATCCAAACCACCTTCTATTTCCTTTTAAATAAAATTGGCTTAAATAAGGATTGCCAAAGGTTAGGGTATTCTAATAATTTGTTTCTGATTAAAGGTTTCTAAGAGAACAACTTTTACAAAGAGATGCTACATGGATCCTCAAAATACAAAGAGGAAGAAACAGTAAAACCACATGCTCTTGCATTGTCTCATAATTTCATTAATGACAATGGTTTGGGATTTTTTATTTTTTATTTTCTTGATTTGAACTACAAGTACATTGGACTCAAGGATTTCTTGCCTGAATGAAATCCGAGACTTCTAAGTTTAGGTCAAATGTTATCGTTTAGATTGACAATTTAGAACTGATATTGATAAATTGGTATTAGTAATTAGAGAAAAAAGAAGAGTGTTCAGGAACAAAATACTTACTAGACAAGACAAGTACTTATAAGAGGATAATAGAAAGTAGAATTAAGAATACCAAAATTCAATAGGACCTGTTAGAAAGAAATTACTCCTTTTATATGGAAAGTTAAGCTAAACGAAGTCCTCCCTTATAAAAGGATAATAGAAAGTAGAATTAAGAATACCATGATTCAGTAGGACCTGTTAGAAAGAAATTACTCCTTTGATGGAGAGTTAAGCTAAAAGAAGTCCTCCCCAAAGTGGGTGGTATGAAGAAGTCCTCACTTTTGTCGCATGGGAAGCCCCTAGATGCTTAAGAAACAAATTTATCTTTGACATGGTTGTGCAAGGTGATCCTGAATCGAAGATGGTATTACCTAGAATGATTTATTACAAAAACTATAGATTCATTACCAGTTGCCAAAAAAAATACTAGAAATTTGTTGCCTATCATTAAGCGTGCTATTTCTCATGGTCTTAGTAAACCTTAACTGTACCTTGGTTGTATATTGCTGGATATGAATATCAATCTTTGGGATCTAGATTTATAGCCATGGTCCATTTGTGAGGATGATACTGTTACTAACCATTTGGTAAAATTGTATGTCACACTAAGGATTAGAGATGGATCCTCTGAACTCCATAACTCTAGGCTTATAACTGATACATGATCCATTCCAAGAAACATTAGCTTTGGAAAACACCAAGGGTACTCTTTTAATGTTTCTTCACAATGTCTATTTTTGAGTTTTCTGTATAATGTCTATAAACTAAGTGGAGTGTGTAAGAAATTCTTCTATCCTTTCCTATATATTTATACTTTTGCTCTTTGATTTGATTTCTACCTATGTCTGGGAAATGGGTTGCTGAAATTGAAATGAATATTACAGTTTTCTAGTCAGCCACTTCCTGCTTTTGTTTGTTTATTTAGAACTTTATACCTTCTTAATTTGGTTCAAACTTGCTTTTGAAAACTCTTCTGATTGCTTGGAATATAGACTTAAAAAAAAAAAAAAAAAAAAAAGCCAAGATTCCCATTGCTGCTATAGGCTATGTGGAGGATTTCAGAAAGATGAGGGATATCATAGGGTGAGTGAAGATGAGGGATATCTGATTGCTTTAGATTTCAGAAAGATGAGGGATATCTGATTGCTTTAGATTTCAGAAAGATGGGAATCCATAGTAAACGAGCACCCAATATTGCAGCGCATATAGAAAGGAAGGCGCACTTTTATAGGCAATCGATTAAGTCAAGCAACTCGTTATCGCACACGACAAAGTCTTCAAGTGAAACCGAGTAGAATTTAAAAAGAAGAGCAAGCACTTTTATTGGCAACGGATCCAAAGCAGAATCGCTTAGCGTTCAACGCAAGCAACGCGCAAGACAAAGTTGTAAAGTGAAACGGTGTAGAACTTTTAATTATTAGTGGATTGGTAAAGGTTTGACTGATCAAGTATTTATTAAGAAGAGATTTACATTCAAACTCTAGTTTAGGTTCAAACCCTAAGAATACTTTGTACCAAATTGATAGGTTGTTAGAAGCAATCCCTGTCATTTAAACTCTGCCTGCCTTACTAATATCTGTAACCAATTCCCCTATGTAACTAAAACAAAAATTAAATTTCAACCAAATAAAAATAAATTAAAAAAATCATCCAAAGCAAAATCACTGGCAAAGCAAAATCACTCCCAAAAGCAGAAGCGCATAGTCCAAAGCGGAGGAGCGTAGCGTGGAAGGTACGCAAAGAGTTATCATTTTTTTTTTATTATATAGGAGAGTTGATTACAGTCGTCATAGGAGTAGGGTTCAAATTATAGGAACTACTCCTAACAAACTTATATATCTCGTTCTTGTTGATTAGGTGTGAGATGGGATTATGGGTTGCTCCGGGTTTGTATGGTTGTCAGTCTGGCACGTATTTAGAGGATTGGGATCAGACTACTACCTTTTCAAATGGTGGCTTCCCCCAAGGTTTGAACCTAGGTTTTTTCTTGGTAAGTGCCTACCTAGCCCTTGGAGGTTAAAACTTTTGGTAAGGAAAACCGTTCCCGTATTTCTTGGGGGTCAAGACTTTTCGTTCCACAGGGCCTTTTCCATCCGGGTATACTCCTCAGGCTAGTCAAGGTTTTTTTTGTATCTAGTGGAGGCTGCCAGGCTTAAACCCCAAACCTCCTTTTGAGGATTGAAACTTGCCATTAAAATACATGGTGTGGATTGGTGCGCAACTGTTATCATCAATCAGACAAGACAAAGTTGTAAAGTGAAACTGAGTAGAATTTTTATATTGGTTTTTTTTAATATTTTTTTATTTATAATTTAAAAAAAGTGTGGAATTCATAGCTAACAATTACATAAACTTAGATTAGATTATTCTATGAAGATGTCATATTTGTATTCAAATTTTTTAAAAATAATTTGAAAACTTTTATTAAAACAAAGATCATTTACAAGTTGGGAGTAGACGTCTCTTAACCCTAATCGAGAAGAACATCGTATACAATAAACAACAGTAAAAGAAGATCTGCATTGGAGCCAAATCTCTTAAACCATATTTCTACAATGATTAGTAAAAGAAGATCTAAATTGGAACCAAACCTCTTAAACCATATTTCTACAATGGTTGTCCAAATTAGCTAAACACTAGATTTGCTCACCAACCTGCTTAATTATCTCATCCTTAATAGCCATGCCACTGAACCCCTACCTCCTTCAGTACCCATTTTAGCCAAGAAATCTATCACTTTATTTAGATCTCTACTCACATAAACTGGAATCACATCATCTAATTCCCTCTACAATTCCTTAATTTGGGTGACAAGAATCCTCAACCTCCATGTCTTCAAAGCAAAGTTTCTCATGCAATCTAAAGCTCCTACCAATATTTTAGAATATGATTATAGGATTATCCTCCTGTAACCTTGTCTTACCATCCAAATAGAAGCATATTTGATAACTAAGGCTTTTGCTTCATTGTTTGTGGCCCTTCTTAGATCTTGCAGTTCCCAATAGAGCACTGTCCTAATATGATTCCTACACACCACTCTAATTCTAACTCTACCTAGATTGCCTTTTGCAACTCCATCAGTATTAATTTTAAATCAACCTTTTGGGGTTGGTTTCCAACTAGCTCTGTCCTACCCTCTTGCACTTCGACTTCCTTCTCCATCATCCCTATATCAGCATGAGTTTCCTCTTTAGCATACACTACCACAATTTCTATGACTTTGCTCCAAATGACTTGTCAAACGCCATCCAAGGATGAAAATGTTTCTCTATTTTTTTTTCATTTCTCTCCAACCACACTTGCCACCAAACAAAGTTTAATCCAAGTTTAAGTGATACAAAGAGCTTTAGATTTAAATCTACCCCTCTTCCATCTTTCCCAAATATTAATTTGATTCAAATCACCATTGGCTCAAATTTTATAAGATAAAAACCATCACTCCTAGATTTAGCACATGAATGAGCACTCAAACATCAAGTGGTCAGATGTTTCTTTGCTTTTGTAGCATAACATAAATTGAGATGGACTAGTTGATTCCTCTACATCTCATATTATCAAAAGTAAGAATTTCATTGTGCATGAACTGCCAAACAAAGAAGATTACTCTACATCTCATATTATCAAAAGTAAGAATTTCATTGTGCATGAACTGCCAAACAAAGAAGTTTACTTTTTACCAACCCTTGGAATGCCAAATATTTCTCCAATCCTCAACCTGATATGCATGAAGAGGTATAGGAAGGATCTTATCATATCCATACTTCATTGTGTAGACTCCAAGGCTCCCATAATGCCAAGCTAATTCATCCTCCTTATATCTACTTGTGAGAAATATTTGTGCCAAGATTTTAGTCATGGTGGGTGTCAATTCCGAAGGGATTGGAATTGGTCACTCATTCAACTTATTAAACTACTTAAATTTATAATCCCCAGTGACTAGTGTTGAAATAAATTTCAATCTAGATCCAACCCGTATTTCCATGGTTATTTTTACTGGTTGGGAATTTTTTTAACATTTATTAATTGAAAGAGTATAACATAACTTTATTGTAATTTATATTTAAGCTCATTTCAAATACATGCTGAATTTATAATCATTTAAAAATAATAATATATTTTACTAAATATATTAATAATATATTTTTAATAAATTATACGTGGGTTTTATTGGGTCACTCCCATCAAAATACCAAAATATTACATTTGTTGTTAGGTCAATTAAACCATTTTCAACATGTCTTTTTATCAAAATTATTTTTCATTTCTTTTTTTTATTAAATATATTTTGCAACTTCTTTGAAGTGTTATGTTTTCATGATCATCTTCTTAACATCATTAAGATTAAGAAATACAATTTTACTTTGCTAGTTGCCTTCTAAAATTTGAATTTCACCAATATGGAAATCAACATTGCGATTAGTTAAATTATATGCTACCTAATTTTCTTCTCTATAAATATGCTCACATTTCCAAGAGATTACCTCCAATAATAGGTTATGAACATTAGCAATAATACCATTTTTCATCCAATCTCCACATCCATTTTTGTTGATAGCATTGATGATAATTTGTGAATCCGCCTCAATTGAAATATGTTTCCATCATTTTCTTATTACAATTTTAATCCTTGTAAGAAGTGCCCTAACCTTTGCATAGTTGTTAGTTGAAGTTCCATATAATTCTAAGCAAGTGAGGATAATTTTGCGTTCATTATTTTTCAAAACACCACGTCCACTTGCTTTTTTCAAATTTACTTTAGAAGCACCATCAAAATTAATTTTAACAAATCCAATTTCTAGACACTTTCATTTTACATTAGATTGAAGTAGATCCTTTGTTTTAATTCCATTATTGCATATAATTCTTCCATGTATGTTCAAATCATGTAACCAAGTTGTTACCACCTCTTTTTCTACACTTGAGACTTCCCATGATGAGCACCATATTTGTAGATATTCTACAAGAGAGGCAATAATATGGTTCTAAACTTGGGCATGATTTTGAGATTTATTTTTAAAAATCTATTATTCCTTTCAAACCATAAATTTCAACAAATAATTGCAGGGCCAATCCTCCATAGAATACATAATACTTTAGCTTTGAAATAGTTAATTCAATGTTTGATCAACTATTTTAAAGTTGATGGAACTATTCAATATATTTTCATAATTTTAAAAAGTAACCCCAAATGGTGTGAGAAAAGGGATAATGAAGAAGTAAATGTTCTAATGTCTCTATATCCTTCTCATGCAAGGCACATCTAAAAGGTCCATGATAGCTTCCTTTGTAGACTCTCTCCTGTAAGAATCTTACTTTGAACTGTTAACCAAAGGAATGTTGAGGCCTTTGGGAGAGCCTCTAATGACCAAACATTATTCCAAAAAAATCTTTGGGACTAGAAAATTTTGATGTCTATAAATCCTCATATATCAATTTGACCAAGTATCTACCATTCTTTGATAGATTACAAACCAACTCATCCTTTCATGTAAAAAATAGTAAATAAAAACTTTTGAAGCATCTTTTGAAGTTTATCTACAATTTGGTTGATTTCATCTCAATCAACTAGGTTACTAAAATAAATCCATGATCTAGAGTTGTTTCTCATATTAATATAGTCATTTATATTTGGACCTTTACAATCTATGCATGATTGAGCCAACGATTACTATTTTGAGTTAAAGATGAGAGGATAAGGCTTCAACCAAGCACCAAACCAGAAAATTTCATAATTCCCTTCATTGAATGAAAATCAAATATGTTTCTTTATCAATTCAAACTATTTTATATGAAGTTCCATGTTGACGATCCTTTGGGTAGGTTTATTTTTCTAAATAATTTCGTTGCATCAAAATAACCTATATATTTTTGAAGTAATATTTTTGCATGAAATTCCAAATTGACAATCCGTTGGGTAGGTTTATTTTTCTAAACAAATTCATTGCATCAAGAGAACCTATATATTTTTTAAGTAATATTTTAGCCCAATTCTTCCATTGATCTCTGAATAATCTCCACCCAAGATTTGTCCCTAATGGAAAACTCATAAGTCTACAATTTTGTAAGTCTGCTCCTCCAATATTCTTTCCTTTGCGAACCCCATCCCACTTACAAAGAGGAAACCTAAATTTTTTCTCACAACCTTTTCAAATAAAGTCTTTGAATTTTATCAAATTTTGATGCTATACTTGCTAGCAATCTTGAAAGTGATATCATAAAAATAGGGATGGATTGTAATGTATTCTTTATGAGTTGTAGCCTTCTCACCATGGTTAAGAACTTACCTTTCTAACCTATGAAACAAGCTTTCATTATATCCAAAAAATACACCCAAGGCTCCTTTTTATTTCCTTTATGAGACAAAGGAATATCCAAATAGGTTGACAAAAAAATTCAATATTAAACCCTAAAATATTCACAATATTATTTTGCAAATATAGGGCAATGTTAATGAAAAATCGTAGAGTTTGCAGTATTAACCATCTAATAACATTCTCATAGCATGATAATATTGATTTTAACTCCATGGCCTTACTGACTGAAGGATGCCCCAAAATAAAAGTATCATCAACAAATTATAGATGATATTTAAAGGGACCATTTTTTGCAACTTGAATACCTTTGATTTTTCCTTCTATTTTTTCCTTTGAGAAAGCTCTTTCTAATGCTTATGCAAGAATAATAAATACATAAGGAGATAGTGGATCACCTTGACGAAGTCCACAAGATGACTTTAACTAACCAACAAGATAACCATTGATCAAAATATAATATTTTATAGTGCTATAACATTTAATCCATTCACACCAACCATAATCAAAACCAAACTTTCTAAGAATACCACGTAGAAAATTATAGGAAACCCTATCACATGCTTTGTTCATATCTAATTTCATAAACAAACCTAGTTTTTCATGGAGAAAAGGAATGTATGGCCTCCTATGTAATGATTATACCATCAAGAATTTTTTTACCACAAACAAAACCACCTTGTTTCTATGAGATAACACAACCTAGAATGCCTTTCAACCTATTTTCCATAATTTTTGAAATGATCTTATAAATAATATTACAAAGGCTTATTGGACAAAAATGATCAAAATATTGTCTTTCCTTTCTTGGGAACCAACATAATAAAAGTGGCATTGACCTTACTTATTATAGTTTTCCTTTTCCAGGACTCTTTAACCACAACTAACATATCACTCTTAAATAAATCCTAATTTTTTTGAAAGAAAATTGTAGGAAATCCATCAGGTCCAAGTGCCTTGTTGGGATGGAAAGATAAAACTACTTTATGGAGCTCCTTCATAGATATCTTCTTCATCAAGCTTTCATTTTGTCCTTATGTGATAATTGAGGGAATATTTTGCAAAAGCTTATCTTGTGATTGCTTATCTTGCCCAATATATGATAAAATATTTTCAAAATAATTAATTGCTTCCTTCATTATATCTTCTTCATCATCAATATTTATTCCTTCTAGAATTAAAATATTTTGATCTAGCAAAAGGAAAATTTTATATTTGTTGAAATATGATTTTATTTTTGTATATCTATCTCCCTCCTTGAGCCATATCTCCCTAATTTTTGAAACCAATATGACTCTTTTTTAATGCATTATGATAATCAGAAAGTAATTATTTTTCTTTCACACAAGAATCCTGATCCGTTCCCTTAATTTTTACTGTCTCTTATAAAGTTTTGAGCTTAAATTTAATTTCTTTATTTTCTCTAAAAATGTTACGAAAAGAGTTGGCATTCCAAAACTTCATTTTCTCCTTTAAATATTTTATCTTTTGCACAAACTTGTACATACACGATCCTTCAAATTTTGATTCATCCCACCATGACATAACCATATGAAAAAAATCAAGGTCTTGGAGCCACATAGAGTGGAATCAAAATGGCTTTGGATGACCAGTATTGGGTAAAACACAAATAAAAAAAATGGGTTTGTGATCTAATTCTACTCATAATAAAATATTTGAAGAGATTTTATACTTTATTTACCACCATTTAATGGATAACAATAATCTATCCAATATTTTTGCTATATGAGTTTGCCCAACATGTCTATTATCCCATGCATATTGAAAATATTGCATTGATTTAGACCATCCTAGAATACCACCATTATTTTCCAATGGATATAGAGCAATGTTAGAATCACCCCCAAGAATCCATTGATCATAATGATTCAACATTGTATTTGACAAAAATAGTCCTTCCAACATCTTTCATGAGGAGTAACTATAGTTGGAGCATATACATTTATAGCCCCAACTTTGATGTTTTCCTCAATCTTGTAAATTAATCCAACATCCCAATTAATTTTTACTTCTACATTTCCCATACCATTTGCATTTGTCCCATATTATTGCAATACTACCCGAAGCTCTTGTAGAAGAAACTGTTAGACAATCACCCATATTACAGATCTTCTTAAAAGCATCCTTACATTCCTCACTACTTAATTTTATTTTCTTTTTCTTAAAGTAAACGAAGGACTATAACAATATATTAATTCCTTAATAACTCATATTTTATAGGTCTTATTCATACCATTAATATTCTATGATATCATTTTTATAATCACTTTATATTTTTAATAGTGGGATTAGCCCCATTTCTTGTTAACATCTGTGATATTTTTATTTGGCTTCCCACCAACACTCTCTCTCATCTTCATCAATCTATTTTATTTTATCATATTATTCATAATGAGACTTATCTTCTAAAGATTTATGTCACCCTAAAGAATCTATAATGCAAGGAATAACATTATTAACATTTTCTTCTTTATGTTTCTCTAAAAACCCTAAAGTGCATAGATGATCCTCCATAGTCATTACTTTCTTATGCTGGCCTAGAAATCTTAAATTTCCTTGGGTGTACTTCATATGATTTTATCTATTATGTTGTTGAAATCCTAAAGTGTAGTGAATACATTCTATATTTCTTTCATTTTTATTGTAAGGAGAATATTTTATGCTACTTGAAAAAAATGAAGATGATTTACTTGGATTAATCTTGACCTCCTTCATCTCATTTGCTTTAAAATTTACCTCCCCATATTCCTTTGCTTTAAAATTTGCTTTTCCATATTCCTTCACACCTTTAACTCCTATACCTGAACTTGTCCATTTTACTTTTGTATCCCTCATGTCATTTTTTCTTCTAATGCTTGATTCGAGTGAAATGTAATGGCATTTCCCATATGATGATGCAGAGGGGTATTTCTTACCACTTTCTAAGGAGTGGGAAATACTTGATTTGACCTAGCTTCTCCTATGATATGATCTTCTTATTTCATATTTAAGTTTCCCTCATGCTCAAAGTGTTCCATATCTCTCCATAATTTTTACTTTGTAGTCTCTTTCCATGTGTCTAGTTTCATGGCATTTACGACATAAAATGTGATATTTTCGTAATCCACTTTTTTATCATATTCTCTTTATTAATATTTAATCCTAATGGAATATGGTAAATTTTTTGAAATATCTATGGAAACACATATTCAAGTGTATACAACATGCCTTCTCTCCTTAGTAATTGATCCCTCCTAGATGAAATCATCTAGAGTATTACCAATATTCTTCAAAATATCCTTATTAATGAGTTGATAAGGAAGTACAAATAGCCTTATCCACACTAGAAGCATTTCGATAGTATTTTTCATCACAAAAAAATTATCACTCCATGGTTATAAATATAATACATCTTTGCTCCTAAACCAAGGACCTTCATCCATTATTTTATCCCTTATTTCTAAATTGGAGAACTTAATGAGAAAAAATCCTTTCGAAAGAAAAGTCATGAAGTAATTTGAATTCAAGCCTCACTTCCATTTGATCCAGTTTTGAATCTCATAAAAACCTTCTAGTATCCATGAAAATTACATATTAAACTCTTGTTTCAAGAATCATTATATCATGCTCAATCATCTCATCCGTGATTGTCATTTTTGGTGTAGTATTTTCTACCTAGATAGGGTTTGACATAGTTTTATATTCCTCTTAACTAGGGTATCCATACTTCCAACTAAGGCATCCTTACTTCCAACCAAAGCAACCTTACTTTCAACCAAGGCATCCTTACTTTTAGTAATATAACTTTTTTTCCATGTTACCTAGAATTTCTTCACATAAATCCTTTAGTTTTTAAGTTTCTCCTAAGATATATAACAAGAAGTGGCACTTGCTTATTGATCAAACTTTGTTTATATTTCTTGCTTCCTTCTCATACTTCCTACTTGCTCCTAGCTCATGCTTACTCCTGGCTCACACAAATCTTTGATATATATATATATATATATATATATATGATGCTAAACTTTTTATGTTCACCTATAAAAAAATCTTAATGTTTAAAGTATAATTATAGGCATTGTTACATCACCTAGGTACTTAATATTTCTCCTATTACATATATTGGGTAAATAACATCCTCATGAGTATTTATTTCACATTTAAAAAGTTTTTTATTTAAATATATAAGAAATGAAATGATATTAATTATGTCCATGAGACCAAAATAGTCTATGGGACTGAGATATTTAATACAAGATGAAGTATGATGTACAACCCTACTTGCTTTTGGATTCAAAACTTAAACCTCCTATTCAAATTTTCAAAGTCTAAAAACATCCAAAAGGAAAAATTGTTCAATAAAGAAAAATTCCAATATCCTCTTATCATCTTTTTGAGTGTGTTTCTTCTATTGTTGATTTTGATAAGAAGTTTAATTTTTTTTTTAATTCTCAAATTTTTAAAAAGTTCAATTAGTGAGTTTACTTTTAGAGTGTCTTCATATTGAGTATTTATGTCTTTGTAGGATTCATATTCCATGATAAAATATTTTTTGGTCTCCACTATTCCTGATGTGCAAAATACACATCGTTCTAACCATATCTCTTGAGATATTGTCCATCTCCTACTTTCGCATCTAAGATGGTGTAAACTAAGTCTTAGTTGGGCTATAAGCATTTTTTCCTTCCATTTGATCTTTGCATCTATGTACTTATTTTGGTTATGTTCATAGTTTGGGTTAAACTCATTGATGTATAACTATTTTTCTTACTAGATTTTTAGTCCACATAGCAAGTTTAAATTTTTCCTAACATATTGTTATTTTCTTTGTTGGAGTTTTGGACCTCATAAAATGTATGCTCCATTTTTCCATCCATTTATTTTTTTGATTCATCCATGTGTCTTCTCTTCTATCCATTACAAAACATTTAAATATGCATAAAATGTTATCGATCCTTAATAATTGGCCCTTCCCAGATGGAATATTCTAGAGTGTACCAATATTTTTTAAAGCCTTTTTATTGATAAGCTAGTATATAATTTCACAATGACCAATCCACACAAAATATTATTACTCCATGGTCTTAAATATAATCCTTCTCTTTCTGTTTAAACCATGCATTGTCACACATTTTTTTTACTTTCATGTTTAAAAGTAGAGACAATAATGAGGAAGAATCCCTTTTGAAAAGAAACATAAAATAATTTGAACTAAATATCTAGTTCTAGTTAATCCACTTTTAAATGTATGAATAATTTAGGTGGTGTCTATTGAACTTACATGTTAACCTTCTATTTTTAAGAACCATGATGTCATGTTGGATCATATCATCCTTAATAATAAATTTTGGTGAGTGTTTTCCTCCAAGATAAACATTACCATAAATTTATTTTTCTTTTTTCTTCATTTAGGGCATACTTACTTATTGTTAGGGCCTTCATAAATGATTTACCTTCTTTGCTACCTAGATTTTACACATAAAAATCCTTCATTATTTGAATTTATGTAAATATGAAAGTAAGAAATCTAAAGATGAGGATCACTTCTTACTTGCACTCCCTCCTTGATCACACTCACACCTATGAAATTTCAATATTGAAGTATAGCATGAAACTCTTCACTTCCTTATATCATTATCAAAATATTGAGGTTCACACATGGGATTGGAACCTTGGATTATAATGTGTATTTTGTTACTCCCACCACTCACTCTAGATCATATGAACAAAAAATATTAAGGTTAACCCATAGAATTGAAACTTTGCTCTATTATGTGAAACTCATCACTCTTGATTGATTGCTCTAAACCCTATGGAAAAATGTTAAGGTTAACCCATAGGATTGGAACATTGGCCTTTGGTGTGAAAATTATTTTTCTTCACCATTGGTTGCAAATATTAGCATGTGATATTGGAATCTTAGTGTACAATACGAAACTTCTTACTTTTCATTGCTTTCTCCAAGCCCATGGAAATTATTTGCAATGTTTTAAATTGGTCATATGGTATTGAAATAGGCCCCACCGTATTGCATTATGTTTGGATTATCATGATATTATAAAAAACCACATAATATTAGTATTCAACTTATAAATACATTGTCTACTAAGATCTAAATTTGAATTCTCATCTTAAAACTAATGTCTTTATATATTTGAACTTAATCCATTTGATTTGATGTCATGCATAATTTTTTAAATTTGTTATATATGATTGAAATTGATATTACAACAACATGGAAATTATGTGTCTAATGCTTTGCAAGATTTGAAATTGGATCTCCTTGAAAGTTGAGGAATTTAATTGGTTGAATTCATGCCATTTGACTGAAATGCCTTGGTTTTAGGTTGTGATACTTTTCATTCCAAACCAATTGCTCTAAACTTATGGAGTACACAACATGGACTTTTTTTTTGAATTGGTTATATGGAATTAACATGGACCCCGCCCATAGTACATCATGACCACATAGTGATATTACAACTTGAATATTATTCATGTATCACTTGGTAAAAATTTAAATCTAATCTCTTTAAAATTCAAGAAATTTAATTGATTAAGATAATGCCATTTAATTAGACATTATACAAAACTTTCTTTATTTGGTTATATAGAATTTAAATGAGCCCCACTTGTATTACATCATGACCACATAGTGGTATTAAAACAACTTGACTATTATGCATGTATAACTTGGTAAGATTCAAACCTTAGTCTTCTCCTTAAAAGATGTAGACTTTAACTGATTAAGCTAATGTCATTTAACTAGACATTATGTATAATTATTATAAATAAAATTTTATATTTTATATTTACTCTATATAAATAAATATATTAAAAATTAATTTCGTACACTTAATAATATAATATTGTTTATCTAACCAACCTCGTTATGCTAGAGGAACTTAGATGTAGACTCACCACTACACTAATGTACATTATATTGGAAATAATTGTTATGAATAAATTATTTTAAGAAAATTAAAGTAATTGTTATAAATAAATTATTTTGGGAAAATTAAAGGGTGAAATAAGTTTTAGAGATTTGTGGTTGTGCTAGAGGAACTTAGGTGTAGACTCACCACTACACTAATGTACATTATATTGGAAGTAATTGTTATAAATAAATTATTTTAAGAAAATTAAAGGGTGAAAGAAGTTTTTGAGATTTGTGGTTGTGTGTGTGGTGGTTGTGGTAAGGGTTTGGATTTTAAGGGTGTATGCATGGTGGTTGTGGTAAGGGTTAAGGTTTATAGGGTGTGTACATGGTGGTTGTGGTAAGGGTTAGGGTTTGTAGGGTATGTGCATGGGAGTTGCATGGTGGTTATGGTAAGGGTTAGTATTTACAAGGTGTGCACATGGTGGATGCATGGTTGCTACCAATGTATGGTGGCTATGGCAAGGGTTAAGGTTTACAGGATGTACACATGATGGCTACATGGTGGTTGTGGTAAGGGTTAGGGTTTTTAGGGTGTGCATTTGATGGCTACGTGTGCATGGTGATTGCATGGTGGATATGATAAGATTTAGGGTTTATAGGGTGTATGAATGGTGGCTATGGTAAGGGTTAGGGTTTATAAGGTGTGTCTATTGTGGATACATGGTGTTTGTGGTAAGGTTTAGGGTTTGCAAGGTGTACCTATGGTGGCTATGTGGTGGATATGATAGATTTGTGTTAGAATTGTTTTGGGAGTTGAATCCAAGAATAAAACCATGGGAGTTATAGCAAGGGTTAGGGTTTCCTTTGTTTTTAGGAGTGGATAGGTTGTAGGTTACAATCCCTACAAGTGCAATGGGTAGTTTCTCTCTAATTTTGGATACTTTTGTGGACTAATGGTCAAGGTTCGATTACATTCATGAAGAAGGATATCATTTATGTTGGCTATATGTGGTCAATAATATTAGTATTATTAGAGCTTGTCATGTGAGGAGAAATATTTTTGGAGTTAATACATGGCAACAAGATAAGGGGTTTGTAGGGAGAGCATGGATACAACTACCATGAAAAACACTACTCAAAATATTATAAGCCAAAGTGCATGGACTGAATTAGATGAAGAAATATGAGAAAAAAAGTTCTAGAGAGAAAAGCAGTCATGGGTAATGAAGCTCCAAGATCAAAATAGATCATTGATACATAATAAACCAACTCTATGATAGAAGCAATGAAGGAAGATATGGAAATATCCTTTGGTGATGATCTAATAGACAATTGGTTGGAGAGAATAAAAAACATGATTAGAAAGTTTTTAGGCCCTTGGATGAGGATATTTACCATCAAAAAATGGGCCATGGAGAACTGGGGAGTCAAAAGGCATGTATATTTTACTATATTCCCTAGAGGATTATTTCAAGCTATATTCATGGACATGGAAGATATGAGTATGTCCTTAGAAGAGCATGGTTCAAGGAGAATATAGGACTCCATATTAGATGATGGTTGACAGGCTTTGATCCAAACAAATAAAAAGTAGGTTTTACCCCTGTGTGGATTAGACTATATGGATTGCCTATTGAATATTGTATCTCAAGAGCACCAAGACACATTGGAAACTCCATGGGATAATTCATCGACTATGAAACCACCATGGAGAAACACTCCAAATAGGTCTATTAAACTAGCAACACACTTCCAAAGGTTACATAAGCAACACATTTTCCCAAAATCCTAGAGTTAAAGGCAAACACACACTTCCAAGAGGTAGATTATGAAAACCTTCATTTTCATTGTAGAAAATATTTTGAGATAGGTCATCTAGCATTTTACTATGTTAAAATGGAAAAAATAATGAAAATTTTATAATAAATACCCAAGAGACAAGATAACAGACCAATTAAGTGCCTTCCAAGTGGGTGATCAAAGATAAGAATAATCAATCCTTAAATTTTGACAAGAAAGAAGAAGCACCAAAAATAATAACTAGCCAAATTGGGGATAAAGGAATAAAAGTCAGTAGAAGAGATTCATATAACAAAGGAGAAGAGGCCAGGGATAGTAACGAAGGAGGAGGTGATAAACTATAGGTAGAGCCCACTATAACACAAGCTACAGATAAAACAAGAAGAAAAAATAAATATATTTCAATCGAGGGGAGGAAGACCCAAGAGTGGAAATTAGCCACCAAACCGAAGAAGTGGAAAGATATAATATGGATCAAAATGTAGGAATCATATTGGTAGACAACTCAGAGGAATATCCAAGAATCTCAACTAGATGAAGACCAAGGTAATGTCGAGGTTCTAGAAGATAGTGTGATAAAGGTTGTAGTTGATACATCATTAATTAAAAGATAAATATGAAAGATCAAGCCAAATATAGGCCATGAAAAGCTTCCAGTAGGTAGATCATCCAAATCCAACAAATTAAAAAAATATACAAAGAAAAAAGTGGCTAACGAGATGCAAAAAATAATACTACTAGGTAGTGACATTATCACACCCTGTCCTAAAAAATGAATCTAATATCCTAAAATATTAGGGGACTAAATGCCCCCTGTCAAACAAACACTGCTTAAATATTTCATTCAAACTATGATACCAAACCTTTTGCTATTACAGGAAATACAGTTAACTGGGGGAAAGAGAGAGAATATAATGAGAGGAATATGGAAGAACCGCCAATGGTGTAAGGTAGAAGCACATGGGGACTCTAGAGGTTTACTCATAGGTTGGGCATATAATGATGTAGAGGTGTTAGAAATTGACAAATCCAGAGACCAAATGGAAATGGAAATCATGAACAAGAAATGGAAATGCCTAGTTATTAATATTTATGCTCTAAATCAGTATACAAGTAGAAAAATATGGCAAGATCTAAAAATAAAAGCAAAAGTGTGGAAAGATAAAATATGGATGATAGTTGGGGATTTTAATACACCCTAAATCCAAGTGAAAATAAGTGGCTCTAGATAAATTACTAAAAGCATGTTAGATCTAAATGACCTCCTAATTGAATCAAATTTAATGGATTTAGAGCTAGAAGGAACCAAATTCACATGGTCCAATAGGAGGATAGGACCACAAGGAATCTAATGTATACTAGATATATATTTAATATCGATAAATTAGTACCTATAAATTTAGAAATTGGTCTCTCAAAGCTCTACCAAGAATAGGATCAGACCACAACCCTTTGATAGTTAGTGTAGATGTTAAAAATAGTTAAAATTACCTTTTAGATTCAAACTGATATGGTCAAAAGATAGGAACTTTAAGGAAAATATCAAGTTATGGTGGGACTCAAGAGTCGATGGATCTAAAATGGCCCAACTAAGTAAAAAACAAAGAATGTTAAAGAAGTGGAATATTCTTTTTTGAGAACTTACATAGTAAAAAAGGAATCTAGAAAAATAAATGCAATGAACAACAATGGTTCTTAACATAAGAGGCAACAAGGAAGCTCTATTACAATAAAGAAAATATTTTTTACTACAATACCATGACTTACTGAGGAAAGAGAAAATATTTTGGAGGTAAAGGTCAAGAATCACCTAGCTTCAACAAGGCAATAAAAATACAAAATTCTTCCATGCCACAACCGTAAGACACAAGAGCCAATAAAAAATTTAGAAAATAGAAAAGGAAGATGGCACTATCATAGAGGAGGAAGATAATATTGCTAATAGTGTAATGGAATTCTTCTCCAACCATCTAAAACAAGACTCAATAAGGGAAGAAGAAATGGAGGAATTAATGTTGAAGCATATCCCCAAAGTCATTACCAAAGAGATGAATAAATAGTTGAATAGAGAAATCGAGGAGAAAGATATCAAAGAGGTAATATTTAGAATGAACAAAGATAAAGCACCAAGTCTAAATGGTTTCTCAATAGGTTTCTTCCAGGAGTGTTGGGATGTGGTAGGTGAATATGTAATTGCAACAATGAAGGAGACACATATATTGGCCATATTACTTAAAGAAATCAACAACACTTTTATTGCCCTAATTAAAAAAAAGAATAAACCAAATAAATGAAAGGAATTTAGACCAATCAATCTATGAAATATGATATATAAAGTGTATGCCAAGATATTAACCAAGATATTAATGAAGGTTCTCCCCAAAATTATCTTAGAAGAACAACAAGCCTTTCTTCAAGGTAAGTAGATTTTAGATGGTATCTTAATGTCTCATGAGGTGATTCACTCTATAGATAGAGGAAAGAAGGAAGGTATGATAATTAAATTAGACATAAGCAAGGCTTATGATAGAGTTTCCTAGAACTTCCTACTTAAGGTCTTAAGAAAATTTGGCTTTTCATCAAGATGGTGTAACATCATAAACGATTTAATTTCAACTCCTAGGTTCTCGATTCTTGATAAGAGAAAACCTACTAGATTCTTTGAATCTTCCTATGGAATAACAAAAGAAGACCCTTTTTCATCAGCCCTATTTATCATTATAGAAGAAGCATTATGCAAGACTATAAAGGCCTCCCATGAGAAGGGGAAATTTCAAGGTCTCAAAGTTTCCTCATCTATGCCACCCTTCACCAATCTACACTTTGTAGATGATACAATTCTCTTTGGTAAATATTCAATTCCTAAAGTGAAGGAGTTCAAAGAAATCTTGGTTACTTATGAAAGAGCCTCTAGGCAGAGAATCAACTATGATAAATCCAAGGTTTACTTCCTAAACACTCCCATTTGAAAATATAAAAAAATCACAAATATTTTGGGCTAAAACGAGGAGAAGCTCCCAACAACACATTTCTTGGAATGACCATGTTCAATGGAAGAATGAGGAGAGAAATGTGGAATCCAGTTATTGAAAGGATTCAAGGTAAATTGATAGGATGGAAAGTCAAATTACTATCTCAAGCAAGTAAAATGGTATTACTCAAATCAACTCTCTTATCAATATCTATCAATTACATGTCCTTATACAAAATGCCTGCAAAATTTATTCAAGTGGCTAAATATATCTAAAAGAAATTTCTTTGGTTAGGAACAAAGGAGAAAAAGAGAATAGCTTTGGCTAACTAGGACTAGGTATGCAAACCCAAAAGAGCAAGAGGCGTTGGTATGAGTAAGATGAAGGATATGAATATAGCTCTTGGAGAAAATATAGTGTGGAGGTTCCTATATAGCAATGCTACATGGTCATAAGTCATTAGATCCAATTACTTCAACAAGAAACCACAAAACAAGAGCAAAAATTAGAAACAAAAGGATCATCCATTTGGAAATATATAAACAATTATAGGACCTTAATATAAGAGGAAGTCAGGTGGATTGTAAACATGCATAGTAGGAAGATATTCTAGGAGGATAAGTGGTGTGAGGAAGCTCCATTGGAGAGGAGGAATGACTTGAACAAAATCAGAGAGGTGATGACAAGAGAATGGGGGAAAGAAATCCATAATTACATATACACCTCACCATTGGGAGAAGCTTGCTAGAAGGAACTAGAGAATGGAGAAAATAGAGAGGAAGAACTCAAGGAGGAAATCAAAATATTAGATAGAATAAAGAAAGTGGTTTTTATCTCCAACTCTAATAAGCAAGAAACTCTTGTCTAGCCCCATGATACAAGTGGTGATTACATAGTAAAATTAGGCTATAATATTCTCATAGGTCATAGAGAGGGGAATTATGAATGGAAATTAGTATGGAGCAATCTTAGTGCCCCTAAAATTCAAGTATTTATGTGGCTAACTTTAAACAACAAAATTTTAACATGGAGCAACCTAAGGAAAAGAGGATTCCAAGGGCCAAGCAAATGTAGTCTATGCCATAGAGAGGAGGAAGATGTGAACCACCTCTTCTTGAAGTGCTCATACTCAATAGAAATATGGAGTAAGTTCCTAAAGGATAATAAATTTGAATGGGTTATGCCCAACACCATATAGGATTTATGAAACCAATGGAATAGCCCAACTAAAGAAAGGCTCTCCAAGTGGACTTGGAACTTATTCATAAGCACATTTTGTTGAATAATATAGTATTAACATAATAGTATAATATTTAGAAATGATATTCTATCACCAGAAAGATCATATAACAAGATTCAAACATTTATTGAGGAATTGATCAGATGTCTCACTGTATTGGAATCAAAGAAATATCCTCTATATATGGAAAATTATGTGTGCAAACCCCTGGCTCAAGGGTGATTCAAGTTAAAATTTTATGGGGCTGCCAAAGGAAACCCAAGGAAGACATGAGGAGGAGTGGTCATCCGAAATAGTAAAGGTGAGATAATCACAACCTACTCCAAGTACTATAAAATATCCACAATGAATCACATGGAGGCTAGAGAAACTCTAAAAGGCCTCAAAATTGCAAGGAGTCTAGGAATTAAAAATCTAGATGTAGAAGAAGATTCACTTTTTATCATAAAAATACTAAGGAAGGAATGGAGAAATGAATGGGAGATAAAATTCATTCTAGAATAAGTACATGACGTTATTCATACCTTTAAGAATGCAAGGTTTAACCATACCTAAAGAGAAGGCAATAAAGTTGCTGATAACCTGGAAAATTATGGTGTCTACTCAAGATCCAAGGCATTTTGGGGCAAAGGAATTATGGATATCACTAAGGTGGTAGAGAAGGATTGACACGAGTGGTCAAAAAAATTCACAAAATATATTGAATTAGATTAAGTGAAGATCCCATAAATAGTATGGTAGGAGGTACTGTTAAGTTGATTCAAGTGAGTTCAACACAATTTTGGACAAAATTGGAAATGATAAGTTGATAAGGGAGTACAGATAAAATGTGTTTGAATTGTAATTGAAAAAAATACAAATGCTAAATTCTAGGAATTTAGGGGAAATCATTGTAAAAGGGAATAGGCCCCTTTCAAAACCTGATCTTTACCCAATAAAAAAAAACTTGTTAAAGCGACAATAAAAATATAACCGCTTTCATATCAGCTATGAATGTCTTAAGAAGCTATGTAGATATTGTTTTTATTTTATTTTAACCTATGTCATAGGCCGAATTTTAAAAATGAGGCCAAAAAATTTGATTTTAAAAGAGGTTCAAGCAAATTTGTTAATATTAGAGGCATACATTTATTTAGCCTTACATGAAACCTTAATTTTTTCAAAATTTTAAAATAATTTACTAAACATTTCCAACATACTTTTATAAAATTTATATGTATCAAATGTCAAATTTTCTTCTTTGTCAAATATCTTTCTAGTTTCAATCTTAACAAATTTGAACTTGAATCAAAATCCTTGACAATGATTATAACCACTAAGATGAACAAGCCATCTAAATTAAACGACATGCATACTACATAAATTCCACGTATCCATAACATTGATTTTATGATTTGTTAAATAATGATGTTAACAACACACTTGAATTAAACCCTAGATATTATTAAGATATTTTATATTCAGATTTCTTTGAGGACAACTTTGATCTTCGAATTTTGTATATCAATAGAATTTTATTGAAAACATCAATGTCTATGAAATTATTGCTTATTGATGTTAAAATGAAAGTTCAAATAATTAAGAGTCTATTTATGTATTGGTAGCATGATATCACTAGGTATGTAGACTTCCTTTGATTTTGTCACTATGGTCCATGCAAGAGGTTTAGCATGAGTTACATGCATTTGGAAATACAAGTCTATGGGGGTTAGTTTAGCCTCCAAAATGGGTCATAGCATAATGACACATGTTCCTTTAAAAAGGATTAGCTTACGAGATATTGTGGGCTAGACTCATGATGCTTCAATTTCTTTTAGTATGACATGGTTAACAAAATATATGTGATTTGTGTCTACCTAGTCATTAAAAAGGGTAGAATTTATGTTGAAAAATCATGTGGGGTTGTGTGCACACAAAATACCCCCAAGAATCCAAGATAAACTTTTTTATATATGATAAAGTCATCCTTAGTCCCAACAACACCATGTATCATGTGGCCACTATGAGATATATAGGATCTTTGGAACTAGGATGGCATAGGTTCAAATACCACATGTTTACCTTTTGTGGAGGAATGACACGCCATATTGTCAACATGGATTGTGTTGTCGATGTGAGTGCTTCCAAGGCTTGATGACCCTTACTCTCTAGTGATGAAGAAGGTAACTATGGTTTTTGGGTTGCTCATAGGTCACATGGATAATGGATTATGCACAACTCTTTGGCACCTAGGAGGTATGGGATTTAATTCCCTTCACTTCCATATTGCTTAGATTATGTTGATGATTTGGTTGTTGTTGGTTGGGGTTGATGTGATGAAATTCAAGGTAAATGTGGCACCCAATTGGAGGCATAAACATAGTTTTTCAAGTACATAAATGGGAAGATTCAATCCATAAATTCCAAATTATAATTGGTTATATATTTGTCTAGTCACCTAGATATGGTCAATAGAAGGCTCAACGAATAGATGGAACTCTATTATTTGATGAATTAATGACACTTTGTAGCAATGTGTTCATTGAATTTATCCATTATTTTCCTAGTCATTTGCATAGTTAGTGCATAGGTGGAACCCTCAAGTAGTGGATTTTATAGAGGTAAATTAGTATTTTTTTTAGTTTCAAAAGTTTTTTATGATATTTTATATGATTTAAGGGCCAAAATTTTAGAGGCCATAAATTTTATTCATGGAAATGTTTTAAACCCTTTTTCCAAATTGTATTATTTTTTAAATTCTCTTTATGGCAATGGTATTTTGGGTGAGTGCATGAGACTATATTTTTGCATGAATATGATGGACCATTCACCACATGTGCCTATGATCAATAGGTAAAATTATACCTTATAGAAAATTAATATAGAATCTCTTTTACATAGCAGGGGACTATGGAGATCTATGTTAATGAAGTTTCAACTAGGACTGATTCTCAAGAGAAGAAGGAAAAGTACTAGGACAAGAAAGATGAAGTGCATGGTGTGATTCATATTTATGTGGACAAGATGTATGATAATCATATTAATATCCATTTTGATCCTAAGGGTTTGATGAATTTCTCCATGATATTGACCAAGTTGATTCCACTTAAATCAATTGTTCAAAGGCAAATATTTCTACCTTGAGTATGGATAGCTTTAGGATCATTTATAAGTATATAAATCATTTTAAGAAGTTGCAAGGGTATACTTGAGTTGCCAATAGAACCATATAATCAAATAAGGGTGATGTTGACTACCTTAATATAATCTTCAATAATATTTTAAGAACTTATGAGTAGGTAGCCATGCTCTTTGAGATGCATTATGTTGTATTTTTTAAGTAATATGTTCCTAGTCTTGATCTTGTGTTTTTCATCTCATCTACCAAAAAATATTAGAAGATACATACAAGGAATGATGGTTCCCCTATTTGGTATCATACAAAAGAAGTGTTCAAGCTAGGTTCTCCAAAGAGTAAAAATATATAGAAACAAAGGAAGAATTCTAATAATAGTTCCTCCAAGAAGTTTATGTTTGGGTTTTGTAAGAAGGAAGATCACAAGGTAAATTTTTGTTACCAACACATTAATGGAGGCAATTACGAAGGGAGGCAAAGATAGTATTCTCTTTCCATAAGGTGATGATTATTATGGGGGTACATCACAAGTTGATAGTAATCTAAGTTATTGGACCTTTGAATACTTAAAGGAATGGATTATAGATTCAAGAAAAAACATTATATATGACAAAGCATCATCATATTTTGATGGATTATAACATATGTCATTGTGATGAATGTTGTTATTATGGATGATTCCTATTTGTAGGTGTCTAGATGTGGTGAGGTGACTTTTGGATCCTCATAATTTAATGCTATTCTTCATGTTTGAGGTGTGGGCCCTAATATCCTTTATTTTTATTGCATTACTCATGTTTTATGTTCATTCTTGAAGACCGCTACCTGAGAGATTTTTTATTGAATAATTCGAGCAATGTTTATATTTTTTATGCATGAATTACATTTCATTGTTAAATAAGACAAACAAGAAGGTATTTCCCATGTACAAGAGGTAATATTCTATGTATTTAAAGAAAAATAAATATTAAGTTAGAATGAATTTTTAGTTATGTCTAAGATCTTGCATAAATTTATATATAAGATCCTCACCAAGACCATGGATAATAGGATGAAGTGTATTATGCCACTCATTATTGAACCATGCCAAGGAAACTCTATGCAAGGAAGGGTCATCACTGATAGTATGATAAATATACACGAGTTGATCCATTCAGTCACCATTAACAAGTTACGAGGTTTCTTCCTAAAGTTGGACATTAGTAAATATTTTGATAGGATTTCATGGGAATTTATCTTTGTTGTTCTCACTAGATTTAGTTTCCACCCCAAATAGGTTTGCCTTATCAAATCATACACTTCATCAGCTTGGTTTTTTGTTCTCATCAATGGGGCAACGATTGGATATTTCAAAATCCATCATGGAATCAAATTGGGGGACCCTATATCACCATTTTTATTTATCATTATTGCTGATTCTATAGGGAGAACCCTCAAGGCGACCTGTGCCAATGGTGCAATTTCCAATGTTAAAGCTTCCTCTAGACTCCAACTGGTTTCCCACCAATAGTTCATGGATGATACCATCCTGGCTAACCACTCCAACATTCTTGAGGCCATAATGATCAAATCAATCTTAGGCACCTATGAGCAATCTGTGGGCCAAAAGGTCAACTACTTGAAGAGCAACATATTTTTCATTAACACTTTGAACAAAATACAATAGAAAATTACCAATATTTTAGAATGTGTCATTGGCAAACTCCTTGCAATTTATCTTGACCTTCCCTTGTTCCAAGGGAATTTAACGGAAAGCATGTGGAACAAAATTATCCATAAAATAATGAAGAAACTGGTTGGCTAGAAAGGAGCC
Source organism: Wollemia nobilis (assembly GCA_028583015.1). Lineage (NCBI taxonomy): Eukaryota > Viridiplantae > Streptophyta > Pinopsida > Araucariales > Araucariaceae > Wollemia > Wollemia nobilis. Next base: position 587,933 of record JAQPPZ010000594.1, on the reverse strand, counting down.
CTCCTTAGTAGTGTAGGAAAGGTAACCTTAGTCCAGTATTGTATCCAAAGCATCCCTATTTACTTCCTTTCTCTATTCAGGGCCCCAATAACAGTCTGTAATAAAATTGAGCAAATTTAGAAACACTTTCTTTGGTTTGGAACAAAGAACAAACTCGATTTCCCTCTCATTGCTTGGGATAAAGTCTACCTCCAAAAAGCTCATTGTGGACTGGGATTCTAAATCATGGCAATGATCTACAAACAAGAGTGGAAAATCATCTCTAATTCTCCTGTTCAATGGGTAGATATCATAAAAAAGAAATATCTAAGGGAAGGTTCCTTACTTGATGATTCTCCCATCCCACATGGATCGATATTTTGGAATTCTATATGCCAGGTCATACATACCCTTCAAAAAGGAAGAAGGTGGAAGATTAATGATGGGTCCCAAATCAGGTTTTGGGAAGATCCTTTATTAACCACTTGACCGTTGATTCTTGATCAGTCATTAAATAAATTTAAAGCAATTTTTGACTAGTTATTTGAAAGCAAGGTGTGCAATTTCATATCATTCCAATATATTGTACTGATATGGAAAACCTTGCCACATGATGTTGGTAATCTGGACCAACATGTCACTAGCCAGACCATTAAGAGGTTATTTCAAGCTGCATGACTCAAGATACTCCTTTTTGGTATCTTTGTAAGTCAGGCCTATTCTCAGTCAATACCACATATTCCATTTTGGATGAACCTACTACTGATTGGTTTCTTTCCAATATTGTCTAGTTAAAGTATATTATCCCCAAGGTTGCCCACTTCTTTTGGCTTGTACTCTAGAACAAAATCCTCACGACTGATAACCTCTTTACCTGCAACATGATTCTTCTGAATAGGTTATTTCTTTGTATGACTACTTGGGAGTCGTTCGACCGCATCTTTATAAGTTGTTCCTTCACCAATAGGATTCTATCTTCGCTGTTTTCTTTGGCTAACATCACTTGGGTTTCCACCAACTCAATTTCAGACCTTTCTTTCCAATGTTGGAATACTTTTCATTCCACCCATATTGAGTCTTTGTAGTCTTTCATATTACCCTAATTCTTTTGGCAGGTATGGCTTGAAAGAAACAATAGAGCCTTCTATGAAACCAATAGGGACCCAAAATCATTTTTTCTTAGGATTACTTCTCGAGATACTAAAAATGCTAACCTGGCTCTATTTAATGATAATATGATGTCTCAACATGAGATACAGTTAGCTAAGTCCCTCAATATATCCCTCGATATTGTTAGAATAATAAATTATATCCTAAGTTGTTACTAGGATAATCTGTGTGGCTGAGATTAGCTTAGTTAGTTATGATTCAATGGATTATATTGTACACCTTTGCTATTTAAGCAAGGTCTATTTCATTCAATAATATCAAGTCTTTAATTTTTCCAACATGGTATCAGAGTGGGCCTTCTCTGCCCTGTGAGCCTGAGGATATTTTCCTCATAGGGGGATTTCCCTCATGGAAATCCCCCCTCCTTTTTTTCAATTTTTTTACCGAGGGAGTATGCTCTCCATATTTTGATGGATCAAAAACCATATGGTTTAAATTTTTTTGGGAGGTCTTTTTAGTTTGTTGTGGATTGAAGTCTTTTACTATAGATCAAGGTTTTCTAATCGAAGTGTTGGATTTCATCATTATGGATGCCACATATTAGCCATTCAGGTTTTCCTCTTATCGCGGTGATAATTCATTTTTTGTTGGTTTATGACAGATAATGCAGTAATATGCATGAGATCTGTTCGAAACCACTACCTATTTTATTCTCTATTTGTTGAGAACCTCTTCTAGTGGAAGACCAAATCCCAAATCCATGATATGTTGGAATGGAGGTGGTTTTCTAGACTGGCGTGGATGGAGATTTTAGTTTAGGTCTTGTGTAGTTGTTTTGCCGCCTATGCATTTGGAGATCTTTTGTGATGCTGCTGTTACCATGAGTTTTTCCATTGGGATTTGCTATATTTGGCATGATGAACCACTGGTTGATGTGGTGAAATATGGAAAATGTAGCAATAGTCAAGAAAACTACAAGAAATAGTGGTGAGTTTGAAATATTCTAAACCTGCCATGATTTGCAACAATCACAGATCAAGCGCCTAAGGAGATCAATAGTCGTTTGGCTGAGACATGGTTATAATATTGAGGAGATTATTTGGTGTTGGTGTGCCACCATGATGATGACGTGATCCATTACGGCTATTTTATTTCTCAACTGCATAGTTTCTCTAGCATGATAGGGATTGGCGATGGTGCTCGACATCTTGCCCAGTTTTTTTTCAATCATGTTATGGTGAAGTTATGATCAGGCCATCCCATTGAATACCCTTATGCGCTCTTGTGTCAACAACAATACTGCAATCAAAAAATCCACCTATGAATTTATTTTTTGTGGGATGGTTTTTTGGGATGACCAAAAAAGCTGTGTTAATGCATTTGAGGAGAATGCTTCAATTTGCAAGTCTCGAATTTCAAGGTCTGCAAGAGACACGACCTCGTATGATGCATCGGTTTGAATTATTTGGGCATCAGATACAACCAAATAATGTTTCAGTGTTTGTATTCATCCTCCTCCATCGACGGGAAGCTAGAATCAAATCTTGATGGACCTCGATGAATTAAAATTTGTTGCTACTAACATGGAGGACTTCATTCAATATTACTTGAGCTCCACGCACCACGGGGGTCCAATCATCAATGAATGAGCCCAAAAAGAATCCAGATATATTTTCATAGCGAAGATAAAGGCCACACTTTAAAAAAAAAAAATGTAAATGAGGGCTGTATAATGGACCTGCGGTTGTTTTCAAATGGATCGCATGTTTTTTATTATGGCATTGTATAATCGGTGATTCTGTGATGGCTGTGGAGGCTAACTTTCTGGCCCTCATACTTTAGCCAGTTTTTTTTTGCCAATGAAAAATTCAAATGAATGATTTGTAGTTGGCGATCGAGCTATCCGCATTGTAAGTCGTTGGTATAAACCTGTACCCAAATGAGCTTCTACGGTGGTCGATGGGCAAAAGGTGAGAAAGGCAATGAGGATGATGAAATCAACAGAGTTTTCTTGTTCGATGGCCATGTGGTTGCGATAATACTATTCATGATCGATATCTCCAATCCTCTTTTGCATTGTAGAGAGTGGTTCCTTGATTATTTTTAGGTATGCTAAAGATTCACGGTGAGCAGAGCATGACTAAGTTTTTTTATGTCGATTGAAGGTGAGTGGAGATTCTCCTCAGCAGTACGATTTATTTCATGACTGGAATCTAGTTTTTCAGGGATCGTAAAGGATTTTTTTTTGGCGATCGTACGATATTTGTTTTTGGTTCATTGGAGTTACGGCGTGAATGAAAAATTAGGATGATTTTCATGATGTTGTCATGTTGAAAATTTTCATGATGCTGTCTTAGTTGATTCACATCAAACGATTTGTTGTCACCAACCATTGAAGATAGGGAAACCAGATGTAACAACCACTTCAAGTAATGCTCATTGCTGGAGGTAAAGGTATGATTCTCATAGATTTTGTGATAAAATCATAGGTGGTTAGAATGTATCGTTTGTCCCAACGAGGTCCATGCTCTTGACCCCCGAAGGTGGATCAGGTTTTATTAACATGTTACACAGGTGGTAGAGGCTATGGCAGTGGCCATAATCACGGTGAATGATGGGCACCAAAGTTATTAATTAAAATTTTTAATAACTTTATTAAATGGCCCACACAATGGGTCCAAATTATTTATTGATTTCATTAAAAAAAAAAAAGTTAAAAAAACATTTTAATAAAAGTGGGTGGGTCCATTTTATTTTTGGTATATATGTAAATTATGATGGAGATTTTTTCCTAAAACCATGTTTTATTCCAATATTTCAGGAATATTCCTTTATGACGGAGAAAGAATAACACTACTATTTTTCCTACAAAATAAGACCAAAATATCACCCAATTATAGGGGTGTTTATAGTCATCGAAAATGTTTTTTTGAGATGGACACAATGGTGGTGTCCATTTTCAGTTTTGAAACTATTTTCTATACTTTTTTGTGGCTCAAAATTTTTTGTATCATGGAGTGCATTCTCGGTTGAACCCGACACTCCCAAAGCTTTGTAAGTGATCCTAGTATCTAGTCATCTCCTCTATATCACCTAGTGGTTACAACGGCTAGTTACCCATGCATTCCAGTAGGATGATTAGGTCACCATAAGGACACGTTAAAATCTACCTTGGTGCTTCATTTTTCCCTTATTTTTGCTAGTTTTCTAAAAAAAATTTGGACCTTGTTATCAGCACATTGTGTTCATATAGGTGGAAACCACATACTTATACTTGTGGAGTCAATTTTGGACATCCCTTGTGATTCTTGTGGTTCTTTCCACACTATATTTACACTCTTATTTTTGTGAAAAAAATTTAGTTTCAGGGGGTTTTTCTTTAGTGACCTTCTTTCATGGTTTACAACCTTGACCTGTGTCACAAGCACCAATATGGGAGTATGGTTTCATTCAGTTTGGCGAAGAGGCTTCTCTACTTTTTTGAGACTTCTTATGGATCCTTTGCAGGCTTCTTGATGGAATTTGTCCTTAAGGGGGGTTGAGAATCTTCCTTCATCCTCCATGCACATCTTCCTCCTTCTTTCTATTATGACAAGTGGTTTTCTCCCTTGTGGTTTTTCATCATCTCTCTAGCAAAATTTTTATGGATATATTGTACATGAGTACCTTATCAGGCCTTGTTGTTGGGACTCATACTTGTGGATATGCCACTTGTTTTTTGTTTTTGTTCTTTTTTCACTACCTCCTAGTATCACTTAAGGGGGTGTTAGTATATCCTAGTACCACTTAAGGGGGGTGTTAGAATAATAAATTATATCCTAAGTTGTTACTAGGATAATCTGTGTGGCTGAGATTAGCTCAGTTAGTTATGATCCAATGGATCAAATTGTACACCTTTGTTGTTTAAGCAAGGTCTGTTTCATTCAATAATATCAAGTATTTCATTTTTCCAATAGATATTAGTAGCTAAACCCATCCTGAAGTGGATAGAGCCTTAGTGACTTGGGTTCCTCTCCCTCCTAGATGGCTAAAGCTCAATTTTTATGGAGCCACCAAGGGAAATACCAGTAGGGCTAGCTCTAGAGGAATAATTAGAGATGAGAATGCTAAAATCATCCTAGCCTTTGCAAAAAATGTATGGGTATAGACAAACAAATTTATGAAATCCAGAGCCATTTTTAGAGGGGTCCAGGTTAATTTGGAGATCCACGTCAACAAATTTATCATTGAAGGTGACTCAATGAATACAATCAATTACATCAAAGACAAAGTGAAACCTCCCTATCATGTCACATTGCTAATCCATGAGACTATCCTTAGTATTTGACACTTCAGGGACCTATTAATCCAACACGTGTATCGGGAAGGCAGCATAGCTACTAACATCATGGTAAACTTTAGTTTGATGCTGTATTCCTTTAGGACCTAGAGTGCAGATTTTTCCTAGTGTCTTTTAGACACTTGTCATGATAATGATGCATCCACCTCTTCTTGATCTGTACAAATTTTGTGATAGGAGTCACTGCCCACATGCCTTGTTGACTAGGCTTCATCACATATACTAGGGCAGAGCCTGATGTCCACCTATTTTGTTGAATGGACACCATCACTTATGCTAGGAAGAATTATGATGTCCACTAGAATTGATGATTGAACATCACCTTATCTGATTTAGATGCATGGATAAGAATGTTGAACCTTGTCAAGTAAAGAACCCACAATTTGTTCATCAAGACTATGATGCTCCTAATAATATGCACTAGAGGAGTTGGAATGTAAGTGGGTGCATTTTCCCAGAACCCAATGGAGTAAACATTTCCACATGCGAATTAGAAAACATTATTGGAAATTCAGGAATGATTACTAAACCAATATCCACACAAGCTTTGACAATAGATGTTGGAAAGGTGAAAATTTTGAAATGGTAGAGTTGCTGCATAGAATAAAGGCATAGACAATACATTGCAAGGTGTGAATTGTCCATGTGTACTTTACCCCAAATGAATGTTGTGATCCTTCCAATCCTGGCACGTTTAGTAAGTTGTGCCACCTAATCAATTATTTCGTCCATGCCAATTGGGATTGACAACATTACGTAAGTAAGGATGGTAGATTGGGCATTTATTAGATACGTATCCCCCACTGGATATGTCTCTACTATGAAGGATGCATTCATTAGTCCATACCTACAATCAAACACCTACCCTTTGAATTGTCCACTCTAGATTTCCAATCCTTTCTTCATACCTCTTAGTCTGGCCAACACTCAACTAAGGAACCCAATCATTCTTGGGCATGGTAGGGCTTATGTGGTGAGGCTTTCCAGGGTTGGATCCTTCTATCAACGACCCATATTGAGTGCTTTGCCCAAAGGTTGTGGTATGAATCCTGTGTGGCCCATGGTGGCTTATTTTTTTTAACTTAGAATATGCTAAGATTTGTGAATGTGGCGTATGAGCATAATCAGAAAGTGTGGTTTGGTATTTTTTGTAGTCATTTTCAAAGAGAGGATGTTCCTATTAAATAGAAATCAATGGTGCTTGTCAAGCCAAAAATTCTTCAACTTGATCTGATGGTTGAAGATAATTTAGGGTCCCATGGTCTGCTAAATTTTTTGAAAAAGTTTCAGGGAAACGACCCAGAGCTTTCAAAGGATTTTGTCCAGTCGTGGGATAGTGGCACTGTGTCTCTCAAGGGACTCACCTTTGTGGTTATGATTGACTCGCTGGTTAAGATAACACAACTTCCCAATGATGGGGAGATAATATATAGGGATAAGCATTTGATGATAGGGAATGTTGGCAATTTTGGGTTTGAGATCCTAGCTTCTTGTCTATGAGTTGTCATTGATGTCAAAAGGAAATGACATTAATGTTAAGAGGATGTGTTGGCTTCAAAGGTGGAAGATTCCAAGAGAATATTTTTAAGAGAATCCGGAGAGATTCCATTGGCAAGGGTTTTTCATTAAAACCAAACCGATTTTTATTAAAACCAAGTTGGATAGGGTTTTTATTAAAACCAAGTTAAATGGTTTTTATTAAAACCAATGGAGGTTCTCTTTATTATTTATTTAATTATTATTTAAAACCCTTCAAGGTTTTAATTAATTAATTATTTAATTAATTAAGGGAGAAATTATTTTTAATTTATTAAAAATACTTAAAGGTTTTTTAAACCTTTTTTTATTCTTAATTTATTAAAATTATTTAAGGGTTTTTAAACCCTTTTTGAAAAGACTTTTGATTAATTTCGAAATGGTCTTTATTTTCGCCGACGTCAAGGTGTCTTCGAAGAGACTATTTATTCTCCAACTCCTAAGGTTGGAAGGCTAATTAATTCAAAATTCCCCGAATGCAATTTGCGGTGTTTGTGCTCTATATTCGTTGCGATCGAAGGAAGACTTAGAAGCACGTGCGGTTGAAAAGTCTTCGAGAGTTTTTTTCAAGGGTGAAGTGGAGGGAAGTTCACTTGTGAACTTCGTAGCCCGCGTGGGCTAGTGGCAGCGAAGGCTGTTGTTGGGCGCTACATTGGCGGAGGTCACCGTTTCGAGTCTCGTGGGGGTGCTTTGCTAGAGTAACACACGTTTTTATTAAAATGTCTTTATGCCACGAAATTCGAAGTTTCTTGGACAACGATTTATAAGGTGTGATTAAATTTTATGAGTTTTGGCTTTTGTGATTAGCATTGAATAAAATCTTAGGAGAAATAAGGGCATATTTCTTTGGATGTATTTTTAAGATTATTCTTTGCTATGCTAAAATTAAAAATGGAGGTATAAGGTGTGAGTCTGTGATTGTTGATTTATTGGCATGTTATGGTGGTTGTGTTTAAAGAAGTGGAGCTAAAAGGTGTAATAAAGGAAGTTTATATTATTGCTCATTTCTTTTTATTCTAACCCTAACTTGGTTGGAAGTTTGAGAGTTATGTGTGGTGACGACTTGAAGGTTCAATTATCTTCTACTCCAATAAGGTATGGGCACATTCTTCTTATGAGTATGATTGGTGTATGTTTTCTAAAATAAGGTTGGAGTGAAAAGGTATTCTACTAGGTATCCTTTGGCTAGGTGTAAATCCTATTTTCTGGTTTGTTGAAGACTACTTATGCATTGTTATCCTTAAGGAGAGTTTTTGGTGAATGCATAATTTTTGGTTTGAGATAGTGGAAGCTTTGTGCACTAGGGTTTATATTTGTGAGTCTAGCTACTTGCATTGAGTTGGTGGAACCCTTGGTTGGCTGTTTTGAGTTTGATGGTTGAGTTGCTTCCATAGAGGTTGTTTGATCAAGTTATTGCTTTACTTGATTCATGATATTGGGCTTACTCCATTGAGTTGATTTGAGCAAGTTATTCTTTGCATTTGGTGATATTGTGTTGGTGGCTGTTTTGTTCAAATATCTTTGGAGGGAAAAGGATTTCTACTTGTTTCCTTTTCTTGTGATGATTGGTTGAATGCTTCAAGGTTGATGTTGAGTTGAATGGTGTTGGTTGACTAAACCTTGTTTGATGAGCATTGTTGTTGAAACCCTAATTGATGGTGAAAAGAACATGAGTATCATTGTTATGTGATTCTTTGCATAGTTGGCAATTGTTGGGGTTTCATGTTCTTGAAAGAAAACATTCTATCCTATCCATTTTAGATATTGAGTTGAGTTTTCAGATTTGAGATTGAGATTGAGTTGAGTTGATTTGAGTTGAGTTTTGAGATTGGGATTTGAGTATAGAACATATTGAGTCTCTAACAATTCTCTTTATGCTTCTATGAGTTTGACAAATCACATTGGGTCTCTAACAATTCACTTTGTGATTTCCTACTAAGAAAGTTTTTCTTGGTGAGCTTGTTGAGTTTTTGGATAGGTTCCGATGGGGACTTGTGAGCAATTTTTGGACAAGTTTCGGTGGGGACTTGTGAGTAGTTTTTGGACAGGTTCGGTGGGGACTTGTGAGCAGATTTGGACAGGTCCTAGCAGAGGACTTGTGAGCTGAGTTTGATAGTTCTATCAGAGAACTTGAGGACAGAGGTGCATTGGTTCTATGAGAAGAACCTGAGGATAGATTTGGCAAGTCTTTGAGAAGGCTTGTATGCAAAGGATTGATTTGTTCAAGAGTTGGACAGATTTGACAGACAGAGGAAGACTTGTACTAGACCGACTGACTATGTTTGGTATAGGTTGCTGAGCTACTATGGACATGATCATAGAAGGCAGAGGTCTCTTAGGCTAAGCATTGAGGATAGGAGGTCTTCGGTGGAAAGGAGTTCCACGTGCTGGCAAGAGGTAGAGGCGGTTGATCTTCGAGGGATCATTTCTGAGCGAAGGGGAAGGTATCTCCTTTGAGCAGAGGCTCATAAATTTTGATTGGGGGAAGGTATCTCCTTTGGGCCAAGGCTCATAAACATTGTAATTGGGAAGGATTCCCAAAGAACTTTGAGATAACTTTTAGAGAAAAGTTTTGTGGACGTAGCCTAGCCATTCTGGGTGAACCACGTTAAAATTGGTGTCACTTTGTGGATGATATTGTGCATTGCTTTGATATTGCTTTGGGTATATTGCTTTACTATTTTGAAGTATAAAGGAAAAAGTAAAAAGAGGTCTTATACTATTCACCCCCCCTCTCAGTATAAGCTTGTGTTCTTCAATTGGTATCAGAGCGAGTGCCTTCAAAAAGTTTAACAACTTGAAGGAAAAGCTAGTAAAGAACACAATGGATCATTCAAGTGGCAATGCAACACCTATTCTTGATGGGTCAAATTTTGGTCTTTGGAGTGCAAGGATGAAGGTTCATCTAATGGCACTTGGGAATGAGGTTTGGGAAGTGATTGAAGATGAGTACACTATTCCTGAACATGGTCCTAATACTAAAGAAGAAAGGCTCCTACATCAGAACAATTCAAAAGCAATGAATGCAATCCTGAAAGGCTTACAGAAAGTAGATCTCACCAAAGTGATTCACTGCAAGACAACTAGTGAAATGTGGAAACAGTTGAAGGTGGTTCATACAGGTGATACAAATGTCTGAAAGGCCAAGTTGAGACACTTCAAAGGTATGTTTGAACAACTCAAGATGAATGATGATGAAAATATTAGTGACTACATGCTTCGTATGGATGAGGTTGTTAACTCCATGAAAGACTTAGGTCTTGAGCTTGCTAAAAATGATGTTTGTGATAAGATTTTAAGATCTCTTCCTAATAGATTTAGTGAAAATATTTCTGCTATTGAGGAAGCTAAAGATTTGGATAAGTTGAAAAAGGATGAGCTCCATAGTATACTTGCGAGCATTTGAGTTGAGAACTCAAGTGAAGGTTGATGTCAAGAAAGAGGCGACTTTCAAGGCTACCAAGAATTCCAAGGGTAAACAACTTCAAGATAGTGATGAGTCTTCTAGTGATGAAGAGGCATATTACAACAAGAAAGGCAAGTTCTCTAGAAAGCACAAAAGTATGAAAAATATAAGATGTTTCAATTGTGGAAAGTTTGGTCATTATGCTACTGATCGTCTTGTTCCCAAGAATGAAAGTGATGAAGATAAACAGGATTCTAAGAGCAAGGATTCTGAAAAGCACAAGCATCACAGGAAAAACAAAGATGAGCACAACAATCAAGGAAAGAGGTATTCTCACAAGCACAAGAAGAGTTTCTACCTAGACAAAGCAAGTAAGTGTTCTAGTAGTGATAGTGAAAGTTCTTCAAGTGATAATGAAAATGAGATGTTGTTCATATCGGAAAAAGAGGAAGAACCAAAACATAGATTCATTATCATGAAATGTCTTAGATGTGGAAATTTTGGTCACCTTGAGGATGATTGCACAAATAATGATTTGGTTTCTAGTATGTATGAGGATGCTTCAAAAAACTATAAGGAAGATGCATGTATGGTTTTTGAAAAGGGTAGCACCTCTAGTGATAAGAAATCTGAAAAAGGCTTTGATGATTCAAAAAGCAAACAAATAGAGGAAGATATAGAGGAAGGTGAAGTAGATCTTGAAGGTGAACTTATTAGTGCTCTTAGTGCTTTGGAAAAGGAAAGAAAGAAGAATGCTAGACTCAAGGATAAGTTAGATGAATGTTGTATGGAGAGAGATGATCTTATAGAAAGTCTTGACTTCTCTATGGCTAAGACACAAGAACTCAAGGATGAGTTAGAGTCTAAGGTTCTTGAGTATAGTGAGTTAGAATAGAAAATGGCTTCTTTGAAAGAGGAAACTAAAGAGTACAAGGATAAGCTTTCTAGGTTTCAAGATAGCTCCAAAAAGGTTAAGTCACTCATCAAAGGTCAAAGAAAGACAACAGATAAAACAGGCCTTGGTTTTGTTAAGCCACACAAGGAACAAGTTGGAGAGTCTAGTAAGAGACTCCAAAAGGAAGAGAGTTCTGATGAGGAAAGTATTTCAGAAAAGGAGTCCTTGAATGATAGATGCACAGAAATAGAAAACAGAATTCAGAATGAGAAGAAGTTTTCAGAACCTAAGAGGTCAATTAAAGGAAAGTTTCAAGGCAGATGTTTTGCTTGTCACAAGTTTGGTCACATGGCTTCACATTGCATGGCTCAAGTGAAGGAGGTAAATGACAGTTTCAAAATTGCTAGTTACTTTCAAGGGTATTGCTACTCTTGTCAACAGTTTGGGCACAAGGCAGTTTATTGCAAGGCAAATAACGAGAACAGGTTTGGTCAGAACAGGTTTGGCCAGAACAGGTTTGGTCAAAAAAGGTTTGGTCAGAACAGGTTTGCCCATAATAGGTTTGGTGAGAACAGGTTTGGTCAGAACTGGTGGATTCAAAGATTAGGTTTACCTCAGGGAAACAACATTGTCAAGTGTTTCAAGTGCAACAATGAAGGTCACATAATCAGACAGTGTAGAGCTAAAATTCCAGAATACAAGAACATGAATAGTGGCATGATCAGGTCCAAGGATCAAGGCATGGACAAGAACAAGGATGAGAACAAGAACAAGAATAGTGACAGGAACAGGAATATGGACAAAGAGTTCAAGAGAAGGCCCAGCAAGGAAGTTATAGATGTTGATGATGATCAGTGCCTAATGGGAGTTTTACTCCCACCCAAGAATTAATCACCTCATCAGGAGGTGGGGGAGGGACTAAGCTAAGAGGCTCATTCTTAGTCCCGAGCCCCAAAGGTGACCCTTTGCCATTGATGACAAAGGGGGAGATATTTGAGTAAGGGGGAGAGCCTCAAGACAGGGGGAGTTGTTTATGTTGAGTTTATGTGTTGTTGAGAAGCATGGTTTGCCATCAATGACAAAGGGGGAGATTGTTGGCAATTTTGGGTTTGAGATCCTAGCTTCTTGTCTATGAGTTGTCATTGATGTCAAAAGGAAATGGCATTAATGTTAAGAGGATGTGTTGGCTTCAAAGGTGGAAGATTCCAAGAGAATATTTTTAAGAGAATCCGGAGAGATTCCATTGGCAAGGGTTTTTCATTAAAACCAAACCGGTTTTTATTAAAACCAAGTTGGATAGGGTTTTTATTAAAACCAAGTTAAATGGTTTTTATTAAAACCAATGGAGGTTCTCTTTATTATTTATTTAATTATTATTTAAAACCCTTCAAGGTTTTAATTAATTAATTATTTAATTAATTAAGGGAGAAATTATTTTTAATTTATTAAAAATACTTAAAGGTTTTTAAACCTTTTTTTATTCTTAATTTATTAAAATTATTTAAGGGTTTTTAAACCCTTTTTGAAAAGACTTTTGATTAATTTCGAAATGGTCTTTATTTTCATCGACGTCAAGGTGTCTTCGAAGAGACTATTTATTCTCCAACTCCTAAGGTTGGAAGGCTAATTAATTCAAAATTCCTCGAATGCAATTTGCGGTGTTTGTGCTCTGTATTCGCTACGATCGAAGGAAGACTTAGAAGCACGTGCGGTTGAAAAGTCTTCGGGAGTTTTTTTTGAGGGTGAAGTGGAGGGAAGTTCACTTGTGAACTTCATAGCCCGCATGGGCTAGTGGCAGCGAAGGCTGCTGTTGGGCACTGCATTGGCGGAGGTCGCCATTTCGAGTCTCGCGGGGGTGCTTTGCTAGAGTAACACACGTTTTTATTAAAACGTCTTTATGCCACGAAATTCGGAGTTTCTTGGACAGCGATTTATAAGGTGTGATTAAATTTTATGAGTTTTGGCTTTTGTGATTAGCATTGAATAAAATCTTAGGAGAAATAAGGGCATATTTCTTTGGATGTATTTTTAAGATTATTCTTTGCTATGCTAAAATTAAAAATGGAGGTATAAGGTGTGAGTCCGTGATTGTTGATTTATTGGCATGTTATGGTGGTTGTGTTTAAAGAAGTGGAGCTAAAAGGTGTAATAAAGGAAGTTTATATTATTGCTCATTTCTTTTTATTCTAACCCTAACTTGGTTGGAAGTTTGAGAGTTGTGTGTGGTGACAGATTGAAGGTTCAATTATCTTCTACTCCAATAAGGTATGGGCACATTCTTCTTATGAGTATGATTGGTGTATGTTTTCTAAAATAAGGTTGGAGTGAAAAGGTATTCTACTAGGTATCCTTTGGCTAGGTGTAAATCCTATTTTCTGGTTTGTTGAAGACTACTTATGCATTGTTATCCTTAAGGAGAGTTTTTGGTGAATGCATAATTTCTGGTTTGAGATAGTGGAAGCTTTGTGCACTAGGGTTTATATTTGTGAGTCTAGCTACTTGCATTGAGTTGGTGGAACCCTTGGTTGGCTGTTTTGAGTTTGATGGTTGAGTTGCTTCCATAGAGGTTGTTTGATCAAGTTATTGCTTTACTTGATTCATGATATTGGGCTTACTCCATTGAGTTGATTTGAGCAAGTTATTCTTTGCATTTGGTGATATTGTGTTGGTGGCTGTTTTGTTCAAATATCTTTGGAGGGAAAAGGATTTCTACTTGTTTCCTTTTCTTGTGATGATTGGTTGAATGCTTCAAGGTTGATGTTGAGTTGAATGGTGTTGGTTGACTAAACCTTGTTTGATGAGCATTGTTGTTGAAACCCTAATTGATGGTGAAAAGAACATGAGTATCATTGTTATGTGATTCTTTGCATAGTTGGCAATTGTTGGGGTTTCATGTTCTTGAAAGAAAACATTCTATCCTATCCATTTCAGATATTGAGTTGAGTTTTCAGATTTGAGATTGAGATTGAGCTGAGTTGATTTGAGTTGAGTTTTGAGATTGGGATTTGAGTATAGAACATATTGAGTCTCTAACAATTCTCTTTATGCTTCTATGAGTTTGAAAAATCACATTGGGTCTCTAACAATTCACTTTGTGATTTCCTACTAAGAAAGTTTTTCTTGGTGAGCTTTCTGAGTTTTTGGACAGGTTCTGGTGAGGACTTGTGAGCAGTTTTGGATAGGTTTCGGTGGGGACTTGTGAGCAAGTTTTTGGACAGGTTCTGGTGGGGAATTGTGAGCAGATTTGGACAGGTCCTAGCGAGAGGACTTGTGAGCTGAGTTTGATAGTTCTATCGGAGAACTTGAGGACAGAGGTGCATTGGTTCTATGAGAAGAACCCGAGGACAGATTTGGCAAGTCTTTGAGAAGGCTTGTATGCAGAGGATTGATTTGTTCAAGAGTTGGACAGATCCGACAGATAGAGGAAGACTTGTACTAGACCGATTGACCGTGTTTGGTACAGAGTTGCTTGAGCTGTTGTGGACGTGATCATAGAAGGCAGAGGTCTCTTAGGCTAAGCATTGAGGACGGGAGGTCTTCGATGGAAAGGAGTTCCACGTCTTGGCAAGAGGTAGAGGCAGTTGATCTTCCGAGGGATCATTTCCAGAGCGAGAGGGGAAGGTATCTCCTTTGAGCGAGAGGCTCATAAATTCTGATTGGGGGAAGGTATCTCCTTTGGGCCGAGGCTCATAAACATTGTAATTGGGAAGGATTCCCAAAGAACTTTGAGATAACTTTTAGAGAAAAGTTTTGTGGACGTAGCCCGACCATTCCGGGTGAACCACGTTAAAATTGGTGTCACTTTGTGGATGATATTGTGCATTGCTTTGATATTGCTTTGGGTATATTGCTTTACTGTTTTGAAGTATAAAGGAAAAAGTAAAAAGAGGTCTTATATTGTTCACCCCCCCATCTCAGTATAAGCTTGTGTTCTTCAGGGAAGCTAATTTTCTTTTGGGACAAAGGAAAATTTTTCACCAAAAAGGACAACGACTTTGTCCAGGAGGACCTCCCATCATTGTGGAATCATGTCTTAATTCTTGTAATGTAATATTTGATGATCGACAAGCCCTCCTCTCCGTTGTGAATTTTTCATGTGGTATTATTAAAATATTTGAAGGATGTCAAATTAATCAATATCCTAGATTATCTATTTCAATAAATGGAAATTTCCATTAACAGCACACGCAAGGGAAATCCACTTACCCAAAACATTGGGGCTTACACCTGATAATCTACAATTATATCAGTCAAAACTCAAACCAAAGAATTATGGAAGCTGGTGGCCTTGTGGTGAACCCCAACTCTAAATCCATCTTGGGTTATCTCCTGGTAGTGATGGACATTGTGCCCTATGGCCCATTCATTGATGTTGAAGCTAAATCTCCTGACAGGGTGGGTAATAAGAAGCTAGTGCTCAACTCCTCTTTGACACCCACTAGGTATTCGACCCGGGTCAAATATTCCAATGAGAAAGGTAAAAATGTTTTATTTTCAAATGCATCCACAATTGAATTTTTTTCTATTACTCATAATATTTAGAAGACTTTGGCTAGCCCGTATCCTAGTACGATATCTATCCAACCTGTGGATGATGCAAACCAGGTGATCGATCTTGACAACATTGTTTTATTGGTGACGTTAATGCTATTGAGGGCAGGCAAGATCATCAACAAAATTAAGACTCAAAATGTGGGACTGGTTGGAAAGGATTCCCCCAAGTACGATGATGATGAGGACTACATCTCAAAATGATACTTTTGGATGGCCTCCCTATGCTTTGGGGCTTCCCCTTTTTGTCTGCTGACTGTTACATTTTTTCTTCTGTTAGCTTGTGGGTGTTTTCCTCTTTTGGTGTTTGTTGTTTCTGTATTTCGAGGCCACCTTGGATGGTCCTATTTTTGGTTTAATATTTATATGGTTTTATACATGTTGGGATGACCCCTTTTCATCATGTGAAAGGTTTTGGGTCCCTTTTAAAACCCGTTATCAATAAAAAAAATGTATATAATTTTAATGCATTGGAGTTATTGGATATAAATGATATTCTAATTTTGTGCTCCTCATTAGAAATGAATGTATGTGATATGTGCTTTATTCTCCAAAAAATACAACCAATAAATGAATATTGAGAATTTATAATAATATAATGAGAAACAAGTATAGATATCACCATTGATGATGTCTTCCTAGTGGGTACTGAGTGCTACTTGCAAACATGATATCTTAGACCAATTTGAGATGAACTATTTTTTGTTATGTGATTTCTTTTGTTTGACCATATTTTAGATGTTTTTACAATAGTAAAAACATTGTTGATTGAGGATGATTTCTACCATGTAGAATATTTCCAAACCATTTTCTAAGGATACATTCAAAGACTATTTATAAGCATAAAATAAGAGTCAAAGATGTTCTTAGTAAAATGTTGTGAGTTTGAAACTAGTGAAGGTGCACCCATCTTCACCACCAAAAATAATAAAGTTGAACTAATGTAACATGGAGTAATTTTGAAATGTTAAGGGGGTGGCTACCTACTAAAGGCCATTACCAATCAACAATTTCTAGTGATCCAATATTTGACCTTATTGGCTTGTATTTACCACAAGTGTTATCTTGTATGAGGAATTGAATACACTAACAAAGGTATTATGCATCAATTAGAGTCAAATAGCCTACTTACAACATCATGTTCAAGGAAAATATATGACAACCAATTGATTTTAGTTTTTGAAGCATTTTTCAATGGAGGTAATGTGAGAACCTTGAGTTGCATTGCCAAATCAAAGGTTTGATGAGGATGCATAGTAAATAGGAGGTGTGAGGTTTTGATACATGTGGAGAAAATGAGATTTAATAGATTATGGTATCTAATGGCAGATATTAACTTCATTATGTAATCACATTATCATAGTTGATTACTTGGCAAATGCAAGGGAAGAAGCATGTTTAAAAAAAAACAAAACCTTTTATCCTACATACATTATGGATGGAACTATATTAATTTTTTTTGTAGTATGATCTTCAAGTGATTGAGATAAGACATTTAGAAACCCATTGTATGGAAAATGTAGCATGGCTAATATTTTATTTGAAAAAGATGCTATTAGAAAAATGTTATGAAGAAAAGAATATTTTTAAAAAGAAAATAAATGTTTATTCTACATAATATGCAAGGGATAGATTTGGTATTTAAATACCATAAAGGCCAAAAGGGAAAGTGATTTGAATTGATGAGTATCTTTGAAGGTGCATCATGAAGAACTTGAAGATGATTTATTTTTTTTACTTGATGGCATATTATTTTTCAACAAGATATAGTAGTACTTATATTCATCAAAAAGTGGTTTTTAAGCCCAATGCATTAATTCCTATTGAAGAAAATAAGACAAAATATATCAAAGGATTTGAAGAATACATGATCAACACATTATTAAGTTTGAGATAGGGTTATTTTTTATTCATTTCATAAATCAAAGTTTGAAGGGGGTTATTTATTTATTCCATATTTCAAATCAAAGTTAGATTGCATTGTCCATTGGAGATAGTTCTTCATTTGAATTAAGTAGAGGCCTAGTCCAACTATTATTTTGTAGATAGTAGAGTGTATCCCTATTCACATATCATCTTGTGAAATGTCACGTGTTCCTATTGACAAGAAGAGCAATGTACATATGGTTAGTTGAGTGTCTCTAGTGGGAGAGGTGTTATGGATAGATGTGTGTGTCCTTATTTGTAATTATAAGGATGAATACTGCCCCTCTCCACTTTTAATATAAGATCATGAATAGTTATATTTGTCCTTATCCTTGGTTGTGAATTCAATACAATAAATAATTGAGTTTATCCCTATTCATAATAATGTAATTCATGTATTATAATGGATGTCCTACTCCACGAACCTTTAAGTATTGGGTGAAATATTGTGTATGTCATAGTTCATTGGGTGTTAGAAGATATTTGTGGTGTTTGTTTGTCCTAGTCTCACTATCAATGTTCTTGATCCTATTTGGAACATGATGTAATAGGAGGGGAATGCTAGAAATATTACATATTTATATAGAATATTTAAAGGATGTATTTGAGAGTTATAACTAGATAGGTAATTGATAAACAACTATTAGAATCAATCACCCTATACTTTGTATATAAACATCCATTTTTATCAATAATTTTTTTCCATAATTATACATAGGTACATCAATTTTGGGTTGTTGGAATATATTACATTATTTCATACATGCTAATGTACCACCTTGGGTACATATTTAGATTAGAAAAATATCTTAGACTAGAATGAGAGTATTCACATTATGCAATGTAATAAATGCACAAGTGTGCAAAGGATTTTTGCAATGTAAATGTGCATAGTTATCCATGTGCACATGTGTCATAGAATAGGAAGATGAAGAGTCATAGGAAGAGTGAAGGTCAAGAATGCTCCATATGAAGAGTCACATTCTATTATATATGTGTCTATGTGGGTGTGAGAAATATATAAAGTGAGATACAAAGTGATAGATATATTGTCATATATAACTGTAATGGAGAGTGAAGAAGTATGATGTATTTGAGGTATTTATTCAATAAATATTATATTTTTGTGATAATTTGTTAATAGCATTTATTTGAATTATTTTTGAAGTTGTTCATGAGTTTTGTATGCTTAGTATATTGTCATTATCATATATTTCATATTGTAACTTTATTTTAGATCTTGTGGTTACTTTATCTTGAGTATTTAGCTTCAAAAGCTAACAGTGGTATCAAAGCCACAACAAGGTTTTGTATTGCACAAGTTTTTAGTTGCAAAGGATATTTCTAGTGGTTAAGGATAGACCAATAAATTTGAATAAATTACCTCTGGAAAGAAAACCAGAGAAGATATGATTTCCCACTGCATTGAAGGAAAACCAGTGAAAGTTGAAGATTTACCTATTACAAGAGAAAATTTGGAATAGAAGGATATTTATAGGTCTTGAAGATAGACCTTGAAATTGAAGAGATTAAGAGACCCTTGAAGGAGGTCCTATTGAAATTTTTTATAGAGATCAGAAGATTCCAGATAAAGTTTTGGATAGATTCTTTCCACAAGGTTGAAGGAAAACTCATGAAGACTAGGACTCAACATAGATTTGGTTCCACTGGTTTTGGGAATAACTTGTGAATATTATTGATTTTAGAATTCTAGAACTTTGAATGTATTTGGTTGCTATTGTCTAAGTTTTTTTTGGTAGAATATTAGTTCTCAAAATTTGAGAAGCTTCTTACAACATATAGAGAATAATTTCACCTTTGATTTCTTGAAATTCTATGTGCTTTCCTCGTGCAAGGATTGTCACTTTTTTTATAGAAAAGTAGACATTGAATATTAAGAAGGTCCAAGAAAGAAGAACCCATTGAATATTTAGGAGAACCAATATGGAGGTCCTCATTGAATATTGAAGGTTGTAGATTGAAGACTATAAATTGAAGATTGAAGAGACACAAGAAAGAAGTCACATAGAAGAGACCCAAGAAAAGAGGTCACATTGAAAAACTCCCAGATTTGGAATATTTAATATAGAGGAGGACTGCAAAAAGGTCCTATTGTATATTTGATAAGAAAAAAATTTGGAGATCCAAGGAAGAGATCTCATTGTAGAATTTCCATAGTTGGAAGATTGAAGAAACTAAGGTAAGGTTTCATTAAAGTTTTTGATTAAGAGAGTTGAGTAGTTGTAGGATTATAAGAACAAATAAAAGAGGTCTAAATAAGGATTTAGAGAAGAAGGATAAGACTATATAAAGCCTCATCGCAGAGTTAGAAGACCCAAGAGAAAGGTCTCAAGAAAATTTTGAAGAAGAAGAAGAAGGCTAGAGAAAGCCTCATTACAGAATCGAAGCAGTGACCATTGAAGGGTATTTGAAAAAAAATTCATGATAGAATATTGTAAATAGGATAAGATCCTCATAAGAGGAATTTGGGATAATTTTTGCCATCCGAAAAAAATCCCAAAAGGAAAAATGATTTGGCAAGAAGTTTGCCAAATTTTGGAAATTTTTGAAGTCCTGAAGACATAATGATTAGGAAGACAACAAATGAGATTATATTTGAAGTTAGAATTTGAAAATAAGTTTGAATAAGGAATAAGGATTGAAGAGGCTATATATTTGAGAAATTTGAGGACAACCATGAAGGTTTTGTATGCTGATTTGTAAAATAATAAAGTTGCTGATTTTCGAAGGAGAAGTTGAAAGGTCATAGGACAACAAATTAAATAGAGCATAGAACTGTTATTTGGATAAGGTTTTAGAAGTTTTGGACAACTAATTAAAGAAATTATTTATAGTAAAATAATGCATCAAGTTTGAATATTATTTGACATCAAATAATCAGATTTTGTAAGCAGTGATTTGAGAGTTTTGAGCTACGAATTTAGACAATATTAAAAGAGAAAAGTAAGCTGCATTGTGAAGGAGTTTAAGGAAATATTTGGAAGAGCTTTGAATAGAAAATCACTGGAGGATTTAGAATTATCTAAATTAGGATGATTTATATATATTTGAATAGCAAGAGATCAACATTTGTAGCTGAAATTTTCAGAAGTTGATAGCATATATTTGAAGGAAAATAAGAAGGAAAAGTTACAACAAGAAAGCTTATTTTTGGGCAGAAACTAGAGCTACAAGTTAAATATTCTAGAGCAGAAAAAAAAAAGGGAGTATAGCTAAAAAATTACATAAATTCAAGACAATAAGCTATCTAGAAGAAAATCCACAAAGGAGGCCATAAAAGGTGTGTAAAAAGTGATGCTATAAAAAGTATTCTTTTACAACTTTTTGAAAGTATTTATTATAAGTTTTTGAAAGCATCATTTTTAGAGTTGTTAAAATCTAGAAAAAAGAAGTTTTAATAAAGTGTATTTAATCCAAGGAAAGAGACACCATTATAAATATAAAATATGTAAAATATAACAACAAGAGTTAAAGCTTAAAAAGTGCTAAAAAGGAGTGATAAGGAAATTATTATATGTTGTTTTTTTATATAAAAAAATACATATTTATTCTAAGTTTTGTTGAGGCTGAATAATCCTAAAAAATAAGGTATATTTAAGGTGTCTAAAGATGCTAAAATCAACATTCAACCTGTAGAATATTTTGGTGAAGGAAACCTCCAAAAAGAATGGTAAATACACCAAGTAAAGCACCAACGAGTTGCATAGGTAAGCACCAAATAAAAGTGCAAAGGTGATACCAAAGCTTAGGGATGTAAGCACCCAAACATTACCTAGAAGAACAACCACCGGATAGAAGAGGATCCATCACTAAAAGGAGAAGAGCCACCATGGAAGAGTCACCAAAAAGGAGCACCTAAGTGAAGGAAAGCCACCGTGGAAGAGCCACCTATAGAGGAGAACCTAAATGGGAGAAGAGCCACCATTGAAGAAGTTGAAGCACTATTTTCAAGCCCAAAAACATATACAACAAAATAAGACAAGATTTTTTCTATTGAAAAGGTATTAAGGGAGACCAAAGGTCTAAGTTATTGCAACCACCAAGAAGGAAAAAATAGAAGACATGCATAATGGTTTTTGCAACGTTGCACTAGTCTCTTAGTACATTACATGCACTACCAAGTATGAAGAAGAAGAAAGGAACACAAGTAAGGAAGACAAAGCATCAAAAAGCATTACAAATTTATCCCTAAAGTTGAAGAACATTATAATATTGCATTTACCACTTGTCATAATGAAGGAGCACTACAAGTCTTTGACAAGTCACAGGTTATATTAAAAGGGTAAGGAAGTGTTTTGGTGACACTTGTCACTTGTCTTGCAAGATTTCAAATGTTATCAAGGAAGACCAAATGTTTTTGGAAAACATTTATTACATCAAAGGGAAATACTTTGGCATAGTCCCATTTACTACAACAAGGATTCTCATATGTTGAAGGTGAAGTTCCTTGACTATTTTGAAGAGAAGTTGACCAGCCTAAGTGGAGTAAGAGCACGTATTTTTAAAGCAAGTCCAAGTATAGCATTAAGGCGGGAGCGTCTAAAATATTAAAGGTATTTTATTAATTTTGGAATTTATTTATGCAAAGGAGTTATAAGGATTATAGGAGAATTATTATCTAAGGTTAAAAGTATTTTATTGGAGAGATAAAACTTTTGGAATATTATTTAAACCTTAGAAATCTGAATATTGCCATTTGAAAGCTCTTACAAAGTATTGAAGATTATTTTGAGAATTGAAACCTTTATTTTTGAAGTTTTGTAATTTGATCATTTGAGTTTACAAAACTATTTGAAATATTTGCAATTAAAGGAATAAGGTATCCTATATCAAATTAGGAATACAAAACTTGCAAATATTACTTTATAGAATTTTTAAATTTATAGAGTTGGAGTTTAAGAAATCCAACATCAACATAGTTTTATGAAATTTAGAATTGAAGAATTATATTCTTGAATTTGGGAGATAAAAGAAATTCAACATAGAAGATTTTGACAAAATAAAACATTGCATTGATAGTTTAGTCTCTAATTCATTAATTATAAGAGATATAAATTTGAATATTTTCAAGATTTGAAATTGCATTCAAATCATTGATTGATAAGAGGAAAGTAAAGTTGCTATTTTTGAAGAATAGAAGTTGAAAAATTATATTGTCATTTTCAATCATTAGGGAGATACAAGGAGTTCTACAAAACATAGAATTGAAGGAATTGTATTGAAACTAGGGAGTCATAAGATAGACTACTTCAAAGGTTCTATCAAAAATTATTCTCAAGGAATTACATTCTACAATATTTGAAGAATTAAAATTTAGAATTCAATAATATACTCAAATTCAACTCAAGATATAGAAGTTAAAAAGTTTTTGAGAAAGACAATATATTCAAAATTTGGGAGATATAAGGCTTAAGTATTTGGAAGGTCGAAACATTAAAAAATTATCCTTAGTCTATCATTTAAAACTAAGGAGAGATAAAGAATATAAAATTTGAGATTGCATAAAATAATTGCTTGATAAACTAAACTAGGGAGATATAAGGTAGTCAACTAAAAGGCCTAGAGAATTGAAATATTTACTATTCATAGCTAGATGGATGAAATAATTAGAAATGCATTTAATGAAGATAATGAAGGACTGCTTCATGAACTTAGATTTTATTCACAAAATCTAATAGATGGCTTTGATGGATTCAAATACTTACCTACATATTTGAAATAAATATTCTCTTTGTTTTTTAAGGAAGCTAAGGAGGAGAAGTTTATGATATTAATCGGATATCTTCATGAAACATTATTTAAGACTTGGTTGAATGCTCAAAATATGATTATTCTTTCATCAAAAGAGTGTTTAATGGTTTATTAATCATTAATCACTTTTGAGTTCTTTTCAAGAATGAAACATAAAAAAGTAAAGAATGCTATAAATGAACCTTTGAATCCAAGTTATTTTTATTGTGATGATTTACTAACTCATTGCATTGAATATATATCACTAGTAAAAATATAGAACCGAAGGAGAAAGAGAAACAAGAAAATACATCAATTCAAGCAAGACAAGATGAATACTAAATAAAATACTAAGGAAGACATCTATACAATAGATCCAATTGTTAATATATAGGAGGTAGAATGAAGATAAGAAGATGAAGACAATATTGAATACTAAAGTCTTCAATAACCAAATATTGTAATACAGGGGGTGTTGGAATATATTACATCATTTGGTACATGCTAATGTACCACCTTGGGTACATCTTTAGCTTAGAAAAGTGTCTTATATTAGAGTGATAGTATTTAGTTTATGCAATGTAATAAATGCACAAGTGTATAAAGTATTTTGGTAATGTAAATATACATAGTTATCCATGTACACGTGTCATAGAATAGAAATATTAAGAGTCATAGGAAGAGTGAAGGCCAAGAATGCTCAATATGAAAAACCATATTCTACTATATATGTGTCTATGTGGGTGTGAGAAATATATAGAGTGAGATATAGAGTGATAGATGAATTTTCATATAAAGTTGTAATGGAGAGTGAAGAAGTATGACGTAGTTGAGGTCTTTATTCAATAAATATCATATTTTTATGAGCATTTGTTAATAGCATTTATTTGAGTTATTTCTTAAGTTGTTCATGAGTTTTATATGCTTAGTAGATTTCCATTATCATATATTTCATATTGCAACTTTATTTTAGATCTCGTGGTTACTTTATCTTGAGTATTTAGCTTCAAAAGCTAACATGGATATGGCTCGACAATTATTGCATGCTAAGCAGGTGGAGTCCAAATTCTAGCATGATTATATGACTTGTGATGCACATATTGTTAACAATATATTTACTTGGGCAATCCAGGATGTGAATCCTTTTAAGTATTGAGAGGAGTTAAGCATAATGTTTTCCAATTCTATATCTTTATGTCTATTGCATGGGCTTATATTCCTAAAGATAAATGAGACAGACTTGAGGATAAGAGTCATCACTACATTAATGTGTTATATTATGATACTTTAAATGCTTATCACATTTATGATATAGTTAGTGGAGATATCATCATTTGATATGATGTGGTATTTGATAAGGTGCTTTCATTGCATCCTTTTGTCCAATTTTTAATACTCTTGGTATATTACCCTATTCCACCTATTAGTTTTTCTCTTCCTCTAAAGGTTTATATTGCTTCTTATACCCCCTCAAAAGTTTTTGTTGATTGTTCTTTAGTGATTTTTTATTATCCTAAAAAATAAAATCTTCTAGTGGATCCTAGTGATATGATTGTTTCAATTCCAAACATGGCATCGACATCTAATCCAATTATGGACTTTGATTTAGATGAGTTTTATATCCCTATGCATTATGTGAAAGTGTTGGATTCTATTATTGATTGTAATCATGTGATGGATGCTTCAATTTTTTATTTGGATATTTTCTCTATATAGGATGTGCCTCAACATTTTATAAATCACTTAATACCCAAGAAGGCTTAAAATATTCTTCAATATACCCAATCCATTATTTCTTGGGAGTATTATTAGAATTATCCTCCCTTTAAAGCCTTAATATTGAAGTTTGATGATTCTAGATATCCTCTCAATTTCTCAGAGGGTAAGTGATGTATTGAATGGTAAGATGCCATGTTGGCATAGTATGAGTCATGAAGAATTAGACATGGGAGCTTATTCCTTTTTCCAAGAGAAATAACTTTGTTTTCCATATGTGGGTATATAATACCAAGTGTACATTTGATAGTTAGGTTGGTAAGCAAAATATATTCCTTATTGCTAAGGATTTCACATAAAAGGAATGCAATGATAGCTCAAAGTCCTTTTCCTTCTTGCATGGATGGATTTATTCAGATGATCCTATCTATTAGAGCTTCTTATGGATCAAAATTTTAACATATGGATGTGAAGGAGGATATTTCTACATGTGGTAGCCACATGATTTTAGCTTAATGGGTCTATCAAAATAAAATTTTATCATTCCATTTGTTTGTATAGTAGTATAAGGAATATGTATAGTATACAATTAGATGTCTTATTAGATAAGATTACAATTCAATAGCTTGTATGAAATTATTGCAACACAATAGATTCATCATGAGTATTGTGATGACCATTATGGAATAATGGTATTATAAATAGAATGTTTGTATAAACGAGTATAAAAAGAATATTAAATATCATGATGAAAAATAGTAGAAAATAGTAGAATTTAGTGTTAATGTCATGGTAAATTGTCCTTGTCTAGTATCTTGGTCATAAAGTTAAATTTCTTAAGATATGTTGTAAATAATATCTTGTAAACCTTATCAAGTGGCATTAGCTCAATCGGTTAGATTCCTCAAAATTTCAAGGGGGAGACCCAATTTTGAATCTTACCAAATGATACATGGATAATATCTAAACTTTGTTGTAATACCACTATGTGGTGATGATGTAATATGGGTGGGGCCCATTTCAATCCCATATAACCCATTAAATAAAATTATGTAAAACCTCTAAAAATCCAACATAGTCCAGAGTACTTTTGAACATATTGTATAATTAATAAAATACTATAGGAAAAGTCTAAAAGAAAATTCTTTAGAAGCGTGTAATATTTTGACTATCTCATGTAATCATAAATATCCTAAGAAAATTCCAAGAATGATATCTAAAATATCTTAAAATTATGAAAAGAGTCCAAAAAGAAGATCTCTAAAAAGTGTTTCCATATATCCATCTAGATCTCTTCATACATGTAATATCTAGCACCCATGAGCCTATAAATATGGGAGAGCCCCCTTATAGGAGGTAATTTGAGCAAGTGTGAAATCAAGCAAGTAAGACAATGTCTAGTGTGAGAGTAAGGTCTAGCAATTCAAGCTAGATAAAAAACATGTCTCCTTGTCCAAAGGGTGTCTAATATTTCCATAGTGAGAGTGTGGAATACGATTGTTGGGTGGGTCTGCATGAGGTGGAGGTACAATAGGAGGGTTGCATTCACTCGTTAAGGAAATCTAGTAAGCATACATGTACTCTTATATTTTTATATGTAATTAAAATATTTCTATAGTTATTGTGTCACCCTATTGTACTATTATAAATTTCCTTGTTTAACTTTATTTATGCCATTATGTACATTTTTTTGTGGATGAATATTATGTGCTAGCTTACCATCACCATATAGAGACAATGTTTACATAAAACAACATAGTGAGAGGAAGGCTCAAGGAGACATTTTGTTTGTGCCACATCTTGATAGGCCCACTCCCTTGGTTTGTTCTCTTAAGAAGTCTTTGTATAGGCTTAAGAAAGCTACTTGTTCTTGGTACAAAAGGATCTGCTTTTTCTTTAACAATTATGTATTTTGACATTGTGCAAAGCATGGTGTATACATCAAACATAAACATGGATATATTTTGGTTAGTGTATTATATGTTTATGATCTTCTCATTATGAAAAGCTCAATATTATTGATCTTAAAAACATAGTCACAACTTTATGAAACTTGTGAGATGAAAAATTTGGGGCTTACACACTATTTCTTAGGGATCTAGATTGATTAATCACCCACTCATATCACTACCTCATTTATAAATATACCTTAGAAATTCTATAGTAGTCTTGGATGGATGAAAGTAATCACACAAAGATTCCATTTACTCAATATTTGAAGCCTTGAATGAAATACACCACTTTATTCATATATGATAGTTTGTACCTATTGCTTATTGAAGAGCTTAACTCAATAAATTACTTCCTTTTCTATCTATTGTTTTTTAAGTATATGTAAGCATTAAGTCATTGGATAATGACCAAGCAAAATTTTTGGTATGTTAGAGGTATCTACTACATGAGATTAATCACCCACTCAAATCACTACCTCATTTCTAAGTATACCTTAGGAATTCTATAGTAGTCTTGGATGGATGAAAGTAAGCACACAAAGATTCCATTTACTCCATATTTGAAGCCTTGAATGAACTAAAACACTCTATTCATAGATGATAGTTTGTACCTATTGCTTATTGAAGGGCTTCACTCAATAAATTATTTCCATTTCTATCTATTGCTATTCTAAGTATATGTAAGCATTGAGTCATTGGATAATGACCAAGAATTTCTTTTGGTATGTTAGAGGTATCTACTACATGAGATTTTTCTATTCATTTGGGGATGCTCTAGTGTTGATAATATTATCTAAAGTAGATTGGGTAGGTGACATAGGCCAATGTTGTTTGACCATTGACTTTATGTTCTATCTTAGTTATGGACCAACCTCTTTTTTTTTACCAATAGTACACCATAGCTAAGTCTTCCATGAAAACTAAGTATTATGTTACTAATAAGGCTACCAAACATATTCAATGGATTCTTATAATCCTTATGCAGTTTATTATTCTTCAATAATTTTCAATGAACCTTTAATCTGAAAATTAAAGTTCCATCAATCTTGTTTGAAATCATATTTTTTACTAGTGGAAGAATCACATTAAGGTATAGATGCACTATTATCAATTTTTTGATGCCCATAAGATGCTTGATATAGTCTACGTTCATTTAGTGAAGTAAATATTGGATATCTTGATAAAAGTCATGGTTAAGGTTCCTTTTGTGTAATTGCAAGAGCATACTGGAGTACGACTATATCCCTTAAGGGGTTAACTTATAAGGGTCTTTTTGCATGTTTCCCAATCAGTTTAAGAGGGGATGATAAAACATATAGTGATAATCATTAGTTGAGGTCATGATTGACCTTGTATTGTATTCACTTATATATTTCCCTAGGTGCCATTATATACCTTCTATAGGTGGTTTAGTTGTAATATTGTAATACTAAATATTATGGTTAGTTATTTAACCTTGACCTAATATCTCCTATCATTTAGGTATTTATACCCCTTGATTCCAACCATTTATTTAACAATTGGTGATAATTATTTATTAATTATTATGGTTATTTAGTGTTTAAGGGAACCTTTTATATTGTGTTGTGTTATATGAGATTTATCTTTTTTTTTTCTAGTTAATGTGCGTATTTCGAACATTGAATATATTGACAATTCAAATAATTTTAATTTAATTACATACATAGTGTCAGTATAATTATCGTACATAAAAATACAAGTACTAATATAATATGATGGTGAAGACATATTGAGTGATACTATATAAGTTTTATAGACAATGTTTACTAGTTGCCTCAATCTCCCTAACATGCATAAAGGATGCCCAACCATGGTACCACAGTCTCTATTGTTTCAACCATTTCCACCTTCATATTATTCTTATAATTTCCACCCTCATTGATGAAAAAATAAATATTACAATGAGTTCTCTCTATATATTATTCATTTAATTATTCCTCTTACTTTTGATGTGGTCATTATTGTTATCTCTAAACACAACCATCAAGGGGTTTGGGGCTTGGGGGAGACCCAACAAGTTGGATGTTCCCATGCCTTGTGTAGAGCAAAATAGTAGGAAGCACCATGAGTAAAAGGGAAGAACTATATATGGGGTGACCTTTAAGGTTTTTAATTGAGGTTAGTTCCTAGTTTGATTTTAACTCCTTGACCTCTATGAGCTAAGGTCAAGGGTAGAAAAGAATGAATGGAAATGAAAGCAAAAAAGAAATAAATTGAATTATTGTAGAAAGTAAATCTTAAGTTATGGAGGTGATGTGCCAAAGAATTAAAAATGGCACCCAATTTTTGACTACAAGTGGCAGTTGAACACAAATATTATCACCTATGGCTAGTGAACACAACTAAGTAAAATACATTGATAGTAATCAAGACAAGTTAAGAGAAGGAGAACATAGTAAAATTAGTCACAACTTCTATTAACATGCAAAAATTATTATAAGGCAATGAGTCCCAAGGTATTGATCATCCCTAGGCATGAGAAAAGGCTTAGGGTCTCCTTGTTATAGTAGGAAAGAAGAGTGAAAGGAAGAGCCTACAAGACTAGGTACTAGGCACAAGAAAACAACTTCAAATACCTTTTACAATAAATTTGGGTCTATTTAAGCTAAGAGGAGGGTGCCTTCCATTTGAAGTTTTGTGTAGAAGGCCTATGGATATATTTTATTCTTGTAGATAAGAAATCCTTCTAGAACTTGCATAACAGTAGCTTTGAGGTCTCTAGATCCAAGGCCATAAATGATAAGAGCTTTTGGACCATCAAATGATTGATGCAACTAACTAGGCTCTTTGTTGTTGTGTTGAGGTGGCTACACCATAACTCTTCCACCACACTCCTAGGATATATCATTTTACTAACATGAAAAACTTGGCCTTCCTAACTAGTGAAGGTGGGTAGGGTAGGCTCACATGTATGGTGGGTGATGGTCGTAGCTAGCATGTAATTGAATTTGATGAGCTTGGTTGTGATAATAAAGCTTTGTGGCCACTGGAAGATGCCTTATTTAATGCTCCTCATCTAATTTTCTTCTTTCATGCATGACTACCACGTGTCTTTGGATGGGATGGAACCTCCTTTGGATAATGATAGACCTTCTTCTTAGAGCATTGGTTCTTATAGAGGGGGGAAACTGCCCTATCATGTGTGATTCTTGGTTAGATCCACTAGGAGCCAAGGTGACTTCGAGGGTGTGTTATATTTGTAGACATTAAAATCTAGGAATTTTCATTTCATCACATAATTTTACATATTAAATTATATAGCTAGGTCTAAACTTAGGCATATCAATTACCGTATATTTCACCCACATTGCACATCACAATTATGCATAATAATATATGCCTAAGTCTAAACTTAGGTATATAATTCCTGTAAACCACATTCACATTGCATGTTCCATGTTTTCATAGTAAAATTATGTATGCCTAAGTCTAAAATTAAGCATATAATTCTGCACATTATTCATTCACATTGCACATTTTAGTTCTGCATAACATTATGTGCCTAAATTTTGACTTAGGCATAAAATCTTGCACATAATTATATTTTCTATATTTTATTAAATTTGGGAAATATCCTCCTAGGATACCCTCTCTCCTCACTTGACATGTGTCCTAGCCACATCACCATCACCCACTTGCCACATCTCACACCTCACTCCACTTCCACCTACCCACTTGCCACATCTCCCAAGTTAAGTGAGACACTTCTAGTGACTCACTACAACTGCCCAGGATAGGTGGTTGCCTAGTCCTTGCCACTTGGAAGCCCTAGATTGCCACCTATCCTTCCCTCAAAAACCCTCAAAGGCCTATGAAGGCACCATCACATGACCAAGAAGAGGAAGGGAATGCTAATGTTATGCTGCTAAAATCATCACTCATGTAAGCAATATACTTATTTTCTATTTCCATTTACATTAGTCATTTATCATATTCATTGTGATAGGTGCTACTAAACCCTTGTCTATTTGCATGTGTGCATGTTACAGATTCAACAAGTTCAAGTTCAATAGGTTGGCTATAAAAAACCCACCTCCAACATTGATTGTGGCATAGAAGAAGTGAAATACACCATTTTTTTTATTGTAAAAGAGGATCACCTCCTTCAAGCATTTTTATTGTGAATAACCCTACAAAGAGGCTTATTGTATTTAAAAACTCATTTTATGAAATATAATGCAATGCTTTATTTTTAGTGCAATGGTTTTCTTCTTTATGTATACAAAATCTTTAATTTATTTTCTCTATTTTTGCATTACATGTTTTCTCTAGTTAGGTTTTTTGTAGCAACATTCTATATCTTGATTTGCAGGTGCTACTAACCTTATTTAGTTTTCATGTGTGTAGGTAACATGTACTTTGAAGAAGATGATGAAGTTTGAGTGGTCCCTGTATTGGATACTTGAAGCCCACTCACCCTTGGAGCTGTAGTATAAGGACGAAGAACACACCGCCATTTTCTAGAGAACTTTTAATATCTCCCCCTTGTTTCTTATCAAGGTATTATAATAAGAAGAGAGGAATTGTAACATTACCCCTAACACATTTGGGGTAATTCAAAAATATTGTAAAAAATTGTATCAATATCAACACAGGATTATTTTAAGCAATCTCTCTTTTCTGTATTGTATTCTTGTTTGTGTTCATTATTTTTGTTACAAAAAATGGATAGAGATGTGCATTTCCATATTCTACTTGCCTTAAGTGATTCTTGTATCTAGTTATTTACTCTAGTCCCCTAGTGGTTGTAGTGATTCGGTAAGAGGAGTAGATTACCATAAGGACAATCATCATTAAAGCAATTCAAAAAGCCCCAAAGGCACAAAAACCTTTGATCAAATCAATACAAAATGCTCCAAAGGTACCCAAATTCCTTTGGTAAAAAATAAATAAATAAATAAACATAAAAACCACAAAACAATATAAAACTAGAAAAAAACAAAAACAAAAATCTCCAAAGGTACATCAATTCTTTTGGTCAAAAACAAATTCAACAAGCTTATGGAAGAATAGAAATGCTCTCATATCAACTTTATAACAAGGCCATGCGACTACACTGGTACAAGGGATAGAGGTGTGCATTTAATTCTTCTACTTAGCCTCAAGTGATCTTCATATATAGTAACTTATCCTATACACCTGAGGTGTGCATTTTCTTCCTCCACTTAGCCTCAGGTGATCCTCGTATACAGTAACTTAACCTATACACCTGGCAGTTGTAGCAACTAATTATCCATGCAATCCAGTAGGATGGGTAGGTTACCATAAGGTCCTTGAAAAGTTATTCACCTCAAGCAATAAGTATCGAATTGATATCTTCTTAATTTCCTAAGAAAGCCATACGACTGGACTGCTCCAAGGGATAGAAGTGTACAGTTATCAATAATGGCCGAAATCACAGTTGAAACAAAAAGGAAATCATCCATTTCATTCCAACGATTGTCATATTTTTCATTTCTTTCATTATTTCATATCATCTCCATCGACTCATCTCTTGAAGGATAGAAAAAATCAACAAATTCTACTTTCATAATCAAAGTCAACACTCAAAACACTCAATCATGAAAAATACGCTCATTAAATTGAGTATATTTTCCATGATTGGGGTAACACAATTTTACTTTTATTTGTGACCATCTTACACAACTCCCCTTAAATTTCAAATGGCTACAAAATCATTGCAAAACCCTTCAAATCATCATATCACATCATCATCATCTCGAGTGAACCTTGTATCTAGTGATTTACTCTAGAAACCTGGCGGTTGCAATGATTGGTTATCAACACAATCTGGTAGGATGGATAAATTACCATAAGGACACTTATTCAAAATAATTTCACATCATCACATTTGAAATTAAATTAGGTTGGTCCTTCAATTTTTGAGTGACCTGTGTTCAAGTAGATTTACCTAAGGTTGTCATTGATGCCTACTATGTGGGGTTACAAAACACAAAAAATTTATACTTCATAATTTTTCATTTAGGAATTTCTAACAGTCACTAGGACAAGCCCCTAGGGTGATTGGTTACTTTACTTCATCATATTGCATGTTAATCAAACAAAAAGTAAAATTTGTAACAACATAGGTCCACGCCAAACTTGGGGCATCCAACTTGATCTTGATTTCCAACATTTGCATCCATCACATCATGCATTTTTACAAAAATCATCTTCATCATCATCACATCATTTAGTGAACCTAGTATCTAGTGGATTACCCTATACACCTGGTGGTTGCAATGACTAGCAATCCATGTAATCCGGTCGGATGGGTAGCTCACCATAAGGACACTCATTCAAACATTCAACATCAAATTACTATGGCATTAAATTAGCTAGGTCCCTCAAAATTTGATTTGAGTATGTCAAATCAAATTTGCACAAGGTTATCCTTAAGCCCATTATGTTGGGTACAAAAGAAGAAAACAATCAAACCAAAATATGGTATAATAAAAAATCACCTAAGTATCGAATTCTTGAATTATTGGTTACTTGAACCCATAATTTGGAAGGAATTGCTAAAGTCATAGTGGAACAAGAACTCCAAACATGGTCAAAGATTTTACCACACATCTTGCACATCAATGAAACCAAAGGTAAATTTTCAAAAACACAAACAATCCCAAACTTGGGGTATCAAGTTGATCAAAATATCATACTTTTTCATACATCACATCCACATCATGAAATTATCCACATCCTTCATCATACACACTTGGTCAATTAGCTCATGGGTTTCATTCTTTGTCCATTTGCCAATTGAGGGGGTAAACTTACATCAAAATTTTCAAGTCATTCATTCTTTGCATCGAGAAGATCTGAGTCCATTTCTCCATCCATTTCTCCATCCAAATAAGCTAGGTGTCTTTTTTTTTGCACCACATTGTGTTTCATGCAATGTAGTACAAAAAGGGACATTTGTAGACACCAAAATCTAGGTATTTGCATTTCATCACATAATTTTACATATTAAATTATATGCCTAGGTCTAAACTTAGGTATATCAATTACCGTACATTTCACCCACATTTCACATCATAATTTTGCATAATAATATATGCTTGAGTGTAATATTAGGCATATAATTCTTTCAAAACATATTTACATTGCATGTTCCATGTATGCATAGTAAAATGATGTATGCCTAAGTCTAAATTTAGGTATATAATTCTGCACATTATTCATTCACATTGCACATTTTAGTTTTGCATAACATTATGTGTCTAAGTTTTGACTATGCAATGATTCATTTTTAGTGCAATGGTGTTCTTCTTTATGTATACAATATTATATAAACTCAAGGACACAAAGGAATGGGTTCACCAAGAATAGTTTTAGGACTCGCTCAAAGTCTAGGGTGGAAATATTTAATGTGTCAATTAAGCAATCACCTATGTTAGGTCTTTGTATGCTAAACTATGAAAATTAAAGAACAATGCAAAACATACGAGATGCAAGGAGACAATGTATAACCCTAGTATAATTATTTGATTTGATGATATCTAACCCTAGGTTGTAAGAAATGAAATGTTTTTCTTTGAGCAAGGGCACAAGTGAAATGCACAAACAAGACTAAACCCTAGATGCAAAACTATATGCTTTTATTCTTTTCAATGCCTAGAAAGCAATCAAATATTTTTCCTTTTTATTTATAACCTAGGTGTGAAAAACTATAAAAATGAACAACACACAACCTAAAAGCTTTATAAAGGAAACTTATTTGATCTAGTGTTTGATCCAATATTTTTCTTGCATCTATAATATCCAATAGCTTTGAATATGCAAAATAGCTTCACAAAAACTCTAGAAAATATGGTCAATGTTTGGAGGCCTGCTTAGGTTGCTATAAGACTAAGTTTGGAGGTGCAATAGTTAATCGCCCTTGTTCCTTTTAGTTTATCACTCATAATAAAAATGAGTTTTGATATTTGGAAAAAACACAACAAAATATGACAACATAGAACAACAAATGAAATGCAAACAAAATGGATGCAATGCTTAAAGAAGGATGCAATTTTGAAGACTAGGGTTTGGGGATAAATAATTTCCCCCAAGATAATATCATATGAAATGCAAATGAAACATAATAATAACAACAAAAAATGAACATAGAGAAATATAAAACAAAATGTAGAGGGTACGCAAAATGAAACCCTAGGGTTTTGGGGTAAATAGTCACATCAAAACCTAATTAAACTGAATCTATGCCCAATAGGATACTAAGCACGAATTTGGTAATAGATCCAAAATAGATGTAGAGTGCTGTATGGGTGAAAGCAGGGCTTTTCTTGAATTCGTGCCTTGTAGTAGATAGGGCATGAATTCACACAAGAGGGTTAAAAACCCAAAAACAAAGACTAAAAATGCAACAGAACACAAACTAGAATGAAAATGCAAACTAAATAATGCAAAGAAACAACCCGGTGATATCATGGAAGAATAAAAGGTGGAATATCTCTCTTCCTCAAGAAGAAAAGTTATCTTCAAGGCCTTCTCCACTTGCAAAATTATAAGGAACACACCAACAACATAACACCAAAGCACCAAGAGCACCAGAAAATAAGAGAACTCTAATTTCACACGAACTATTTGATAGATTGATTGCGGAAGCACTTGGGGTCACTACGGAGTGTTGGCAATTTTGGGTACTTTGGGTACATTGCATTTGCTCAAGTGAATAAGTTGTCATTGATGTCAAGAAGATTTCGAAGGAATTTGATTTGATGTCAAATAATTTGTTTTGATGAAGGTTACGTCATGACAGTTTCAAAGGTCTTTTGCAAACCCCAAGCTGACAGGTTCAAAAAAAAAGTTTGGAAAAGTGTCATGATATCGCGACATGTCACAGTTTCGTGACTTAAGTAGGAGAGAGAAAGCATTTGAGAAAAGTGTCACGATATTGTGACATGTCATAGTTTCACGACTTAAGTAGGAGAGAGAAAGCTTTTTAGAAAAGTGTCGCGATATTGCGACATGTCGTAGTTTTGCGACTCAAAGAGGAGAGAGAATGTACGGAGTCAGAACTGTCACGATTTCATGACATATTGCAAGGAAGGTTGTACGGAAGAAAAAATGTCACGATTTTGTGACATGTAGGAGAGAGAGTCTGAAAGGAAAAGTGTCACGATTTCACGACACAATGCAGAAGAGAGAGTCCGAAAGAAAAAGTGTCATGATTTTGCGACATAATGCAGAAGAGAGAGTCCGTTGTGTGAATTTTCATGATTTCATGACATGCTACAGAAGTCGAAGTGAGAACTGTCATGATTTCATGACATGTTGCAAAACTTGAAGTGAGAACTATCACGATTTAGCGACATGTACCAAAGGGAAGAGTCTGAAATGAGAATTGTCATGATTTTGCGACAGGTTGCAAAGAAGACGTACGAAAGCTGAAAGTGTCACGATTTTGCGACAGGATGCAAAGAAATCATACGGATGTAGAAAGTGTCATGATTTCACGACAGGTTGAAGAGAAAGCTTATGGATGTAGAAAGTGTCACAATTTTGCAAAAGATTGAGATGGCAGCATACGATTGGAGAAAGTGTCATGATTTCACAACAGAAATAGATAGCAGGTCTTCAACAGAAGAAGCATCATGATTTCACAACAAATTCAAGAAGGGAGAGCTCAAAGGCGAAAGTGTCACGATTTTGTGACATGTTCTGTTTTTGCAAGTGCAAGCTGAGAAGAGGTTGAGAAAGCAAGAAGTGTTGCGATATCACAACAGAAGTAAAGATGAATTCGACATAGGCTAAAGTGTTGCGATATTGTGACAAAAGCCAAAAGAAAGCGTACGGTTGCAAAAATTTCATGATATCGTGACATGTTGTAGTTTCACGATAGAAGCTACAGGAAAGTTACAAAGACAGTGAAGCCGACAAAGTCAAATTTTAGCCGATGAAGATTAGGGCTTGCAGCCGACAGAGATTAGGGTTTGCATTTGCATAACAGCTGACTAAGAGTAAAGTTTTCATCTTGAAAATTCTATTATAAAAGGAGGGTTGTTTAGAGAGTTAAAGTGATGTTTTTGGTGTGCGTTCGAAGTGTGAAGTTTGCAGATAGAGTGCAGGGGAGAAGTTTGATTGTCGAGAAGCAAAGTGAAAAATTCGATCGAAGTACGTAGAGTGTGCGAGGACAGTGCAGGGTGTTTGCGTAGAAAGAGCAGAAGGCATAAAAAGCAAACAGGCAAAGTCGAACGAGGACATTTTGTGCTAGACCGAAGGACTGTGTTTAGTGCAAATTCAAGGACCAGCTTTGGAGGTGATAGAGTTGAGGACAGAGGTCTCCAGCCAGAGTAGGGAAGATAGGTGTCTTCTATGGATAGAGTTCCATTTGCTAAGGGTAGCGGAGGCAGAGGTCTTCTAGAGGATCACCAGCCAGAGCAAAGCTAGGGGATTGGTGTCTCCTGTGGGTTGGTGCCCACAAACTTGAGATTAGGGGATTGGTGTCTCCTTTGGGTTGGTGCCCATAAACATTGTAATCGGGAAAGGTATTCCTAGAATTTGGATTGATAAAATTTAGTGAAAGCTTTTGTGGATGTAGCCCAACCATTTTGGGTGAACCACGTTAAAAATGGGTCTTCAATATGTGATGCTTTCTATCTTGATTAATGTTGTATTGATGCCACTGCTATCTAAAGTTAAAATTATTAATTGGTTAAGTCTTATACTGTTCACCCCCCTCTTAGTATAAGCTTGTGTTCTTCAATTGGTATCAGAGCCGATTTCTCCAGAAAGAGCCTAACAGCTTGGAGAAGGATCTTGTAGAGGAACATACAGATTCAGAAAGAGATGAAGAGGTTGAGTTCAATCTCAAAAGTGAATTTTTCTTGGCTTTGAGAAAACTTGAGAAATTCAGGGAAGAGAATTCTGTTCTCAAGCATCAATGTCAATAAGAAGAGATAACAAGATCAAAATTGTCTCAAAAAGTTATAGACTTCAAAATTCTAGCTGAAGAAGGGAAGAAGGTTTAACAGGTTCTGACAGAGGCTTTAAAAGGAAAGGAAGCTAATTGTGAGAAACTAGAAGAAGAGGTTATGTCTCTTAGAGTAAAGTTGGAACAGTTGGATCTCAGACAGAATACTCCGTGTGAAAAGAAAAAGAAGGATGGTATCACCATTCATGAAATAGGGTCTTCGAGCAAGATCAATCTTCATCCTGAAGAACGGTGGATTCTAGTTGGTCACAAGAAGAACAATCATCCAAGGCATCAAAACAGTTTACATAATACTTTCCATGGCTATTGTTTTTCCTACAAGAATTTTGGTCACAAAGCTATGCATTGCAATAAGTCCTTGAATAGCCATTGTAAGGAAAATGTTAACTCTTTTGCACCTATTATGAATAAAAATGTCATGTGTTTCAAGTGCAAGAATTTTGGGCATATATCAAGGATGTGCAGTTTGGATAGATCTAGCCTTGAGTTCACTAAAAAGAAAAATGAGATCAAATCGAAGTCAATGATAGTTCAAACTGCTTTTCATGCTCAAGAAAAAGTAGAAAAATGGTATCTTGATAGTGGTTGTTCAAAACATATGACTGGTGAAAAGGAAAAGTTTTTGGTCTTAAAAGAAACAAACAAAGGAACAGTCAGCTTTGGAGATAACGAGTCGGCTAAAATCTGTGGTAAAGGGACACTTAGTTTGGATGGGAAATCCAAAACAAAAAATGTGCTTTATGTAGAAGGCCTAAGACATAATCTTCTAAGTGTGAGTCAACTTTGTGATCAAGGGCACATAGTATCCTTCTTTTAAGATAGATGCGAGATAAGTAAAGAAAAAAATGGAAAACTCATTGCGAGTGCTATAAGGACTCCAAACAATCTTTACATGCTGAGTGAGATAAAAATGGAAAAGTGTTTTCTAACTCAAGAGGATGAGAGTTGGCTATGGCATAAAATATTAGGGCATTTGAGCTTTGATAATCTTGTCAATATTAGTAACAAGGAAGCAGTTAGAGACTTGCCCAAAATAAAAAGGCCCCATAATATCATTTGCGGTCCCTGTCAACATGGAAAACAGACCAGAACCAGTTTCAAATAAAAAGGGTATACTTCTTCAAAACCATTGGATCTTATTCATACTAACTTATGTGGCCCCACCAGAACTCAGAGCATTCAGGGAGAAAGCTACTTCATGCTGTTTATAGATGATTATTCTAGAATGACTTGGGTTACTTTTCTCAAAGAAAAATCTGAAGCTTTTGAAAAATTTAAAGCTTTCAAAGAAATGATTGAAAATGAAACTGACAAGAGAATCAAATGCTTAAGATCAGACAGAGGAGGAGAGTTCACTTCAAATGAATTTATGAAAACTGTGAGCAACAAGGAATCAAAATAGAATATTTAGCAGCAAGAACTCCTCAACAAAATGGAGTAGTTGAAAGGAAAAACAAAACTATTGAAAATATGGCTAGAGCTATGTTGAATGAGTCGAAACTTTTAGATGGCTTTTGGAAAGAGGCAGTCAGTAAAACAGTCTACATTATCACCAGGGTCCAACTTGGAGTCAATCATCATAAAACTCCTTATGAGTTATGGAAAGGAAGATCGGCTACAGTAAAATACTTCAAAATGTTTGGGAGTAAGTGCTTCATTAGAAGGGAAGATCAAAATTTGGGTAAGTTTGTTCCTAGGTGTGATGAGGGAATATTTCTTGGATATTCCAACAGAAGTAAGGCCTACAGATGCTTCAACAAAAGAACACATACAGTTGTAGAGAGCATAAATGTAACAGATTGATGAAAAGACAGGGATAAGAGAACCAGTCAAGGAACTCAGTGATGAAATTTGTCAAGAAGAATTCAGAGAGGTTTTAGATGAAGAAGAGGAAAGACAACAACTACTTCCCAAAACTCCTTCACTATATGTTTAGAAACATCATCCCAAAGATTTGATCATTGGTGATTCAAACAGCAAGCAAACAAGAAGAAGAGGCATTCCTTCACGTGATTCTACAAATGTTTCATTATTATCTCAGATTGAGCCAAAATATTTTAGTGAAGCATATGCAGATAAATTTTGGGTAAAAGCAATGGATGAAGAGCTAAATCAAATAGAGAAAAGTGAAACTTAGGATTTGGTTCCAAGACCTAAGGACAAGAATGTCATTGGCACAAAATGGATATTCAGAAATAAACTCAATGAGGATGGAAAGATTGTCAGAAACAAAGCTAGGTTAGTCTGCAAAGGTTATGCTCAAGTAGAAGGTGTTGATTTCAAAGATACGTTCTCTCTTGTTGCTCGTATCAAAGCTATCAGAATTTTTTTGGCCCTTTCAAGCTTCAAATCATTCAAGGCATATCAAATGGATGTAAAGTCAGCTTTTCTAAATGGGGTGTTGGTAGAAGAAGTCTACATAGAACAGCCAAAAGGAGTGTCTCTATCAAAACAGTCAGACTATGTGTGTAAACTAAAAAAGGCCTTGTATGGGTTAAAGCAAGCATCGAGGGCTTGGTACTCAAGACTTGACAATTATCTTCATGAGAAAGGCTTCAGGAAAGGCATGGCAGATAGCAATTTGTATATTAAGAATGAATATGATGATATGTTGATTATGGTTGTCTATGTTGATGATATTATTTTTGGGGGAAATAATACTCAGATGTGCAAATTTTTTGCTAACACCATGCAGAAGGAATTTGAGATGTCCATGATTGGAGAGCTGTCATTCTTTTTAGGTCTTCAGATTGCTCAATCAAAAGACGATGTATTTCTATCTCAAGGAAAGTATATCAAAGAAATGTTGAAGAAATTTGGGATGATGGACAGCAAACCAGTATGTACTCCAATGATTACAGGGTGCAAGATGAGTAAAGATGATGAATCTCTAGCGGTAGATCAGAGGTTGTAAAGATCAATGATTGGCAGTTTATTATATGTTACAGCTACCAGACCAAATATCATGCAGGCAGTTGGGTTAGTAGCAAGATTTTAGGCAGCTCCAAAATATTCTCATGTTATAGCAGTTAAGAGGATATTTAGATATCTGAAGGGCACTATGGACTTTGGGCTTTGGTATCCCAAAGGTGATGATTTCACCCTCATAGCTTATTCATATGCAGATTGGGCAGGCAGTATTAATGACAAGAAAAGCACGAGTGGTGGAGCATTCTTTCTGGGAAAGAGTTTGGTTTCTTGGTTAAGTAAGAAACAACCTTCAGTTTCCTTATCTACACCAAATGCAGAATACATAGCAGCAGTGGTTGGGTGTACACAGGTTTATGGATGAAAACCACCTTGGAGGATTTCAAAGTCAGGCATGAACAACCCATCTCCATATTTTGTGATAATACAAGTGCCATAAGTATTTCCAAAAATTTGGTAATGCACTCAAGGACAAAGCATATTTCCATCAAGTATCACTTTCTAAGGGAGAAAGTGCAAGACAAGCGAGTCAAGCTAGAGTATGTGCCTACTAAAGAGCAGATTACGAGATATCTTCACTAAACCTCTTCCAAGAGATACGTTTGAGTATCTAAGGGAGAAATTGGGAGTTGTACTCCCACCCCAGAATTAATCACCTCATTAGGAGGTGGGGGAGGGACCAAGCTAAGAGACTCATTCTTAGTCCCGAGCCCTAAAGGTGACCCTTTGCCATTGATGACAAATGGGGAGAGATATGAGTAAGGGGGAGAGCTTCAAGTGAAGAGGAAAGCTTCAAGTTAGGGGAAGCAAAACTTTAAAGGATGTTGGTCAGTTGTTAGCACAGTTTGTTTCAGTTTTGGCTCTTGAGCGTTTTCAGTAAAGGTTTGCCATCAATGACAAAGGGGGAGATTGTTGGTAATTTTGGGTACTTTGGGTACATTGCATTTGCTCAAGTGAATAAGTTGTCATTGATGTCAAGAAGATTTTGAAGGAATTTGATTTGATGTCAAATAATTTGTTTTGATGAAGGTTACGACATGACAGTTTCAAAGGTCTTTTGCAAACCCCAAGCTGACAGGTTCAAAAAGAAAGTAAGTTGGAAAAGTGTCATGATATCGCGACATGTCGTAGTTTCGTGACTTAAGCAGGAGAGAGAAAGAATTTGAGAAAAGTGTCGCGATATCGCAACATGTCGCAGTTTCGTGACTTAAGCAGGAGAGAGAAATATTTTTATAAAAGTGTCATGATATCGTGACATGTCGCAATTCTTGACTCAAAGAGGAGAGAGAATGTACGGAGTCAAAAATATCACGATTTCATGACATATTGCAAGGAAGGTTGTATGGACGAAAAAATGTCACGATTTCGTGACATGTTGCAGGAGAGAGAGTCCGAAAGGAAAAGTGTCACGATTTCGTGACACAATGCAGAAGAGAGAGTCCAAAAGAAAAAGTGTCACGATTTCACGACATAATGCAGAAAAGAGAGTCCGTAGTGTGAATTGTCATGATTTCACGACATGCTATAGAAGTCAAAGTGAGAACTGTCGTGATTTCGTGACATGCTACAGAACTTGAAGTGAGAACTATCATGATTTCACGACATGCAACAAAGGGAAGAGTCTGAAATGAGAACTGTCATGATTTTGCGATAGGTTGCAAAGAAGACGTACGAAAGCTGAAAGCGTCACGATTTCGTGACAGGCTGCAAAGAAATCGTACGGATGTAGAAAGTGTCATGATTTCACGACAGGTTGAAGAGAAAGCTTATGGATGTAGAAAGTGTCATGATTTCATGACAGATTGAGATGGCAGCATACGGTTGGAGAAAGTGTTGCAATTTTGTGATAGAAACAGATAGTAGGTCTTCAACAAAAGAAGCATCACGATTTCATGAAAAATTCAAGAAGGGAGAGCTCAAAGGCGAAAGTGTCACGATTTCATGACATGTTCTATTTTTGCGGGTGCAATCCAAGAAGAGGTTGAGAAAGCAAGAAGTGTCGCGATATCGCGACAGAAGTAAAGACGAAGTTGACATAGGCTGAAGTGTCGCGATATCATGACAAAAGCCAAAAGAAAGTGTACGGTTGCAAAAATGTCACGATATCGTGACATGTAGTTTCACGACAGAAGCTACAAGAAAGTTATAGAGACAGTGAAGCCGAAAAAGTCA
Organism: Wollemia nobilis; assembly: GCA_028583015.1. Classification (NCBI taxonomy): domain Eukaryota; kingdom Viridiplantae; phylum Streptophyta; class Pinopsida; order Araucariales; family Araucariaceae; genus Wollemia; species Wollemia nobilis. The sequence continues at coordinate 544,709 of JAQPPZ010000594.1, read as the reverse complement.
AATTTTAGCCGATGAAGATTAGGGCTTGCAGCCAATGAAGATTAGGGTTTGCATTTGCATAACAACAGACTAAGAGTAAAGTTTTCATCTTGAAAATTCTATTATAAAAGGAGGGCTGTTTGGAGAGTTAAATCGATGTTTTTGATGTGCGTTTGAAGTGCGAAGTTCACAGATAGAGTGCGGGGGAGAAGTTTGATTTCTGAGAAGCAGAGTGTGAAATTTTATCGAAGTACATAGAGTGTGCGAGGATAGTGCAGGGTGTTTGCATAGAAAGAGCAGAAGGCATAAAAAGCAAACAGGCAAAGTCAAATGAGGACATTTTGTGCTAGACTAAAGGACTGTGTTTAGTGCAAATTCGAGGACCAGCTTTGGAGGTGATAGAGTTGAGTACAGAGGTCTTTAGCCAGAGCAGGGAAGACAGGTGTCTTCTATGGATAGAGTTCCATTTGCTAAGGGCAGTGGAGGCATAGATCTTCTAGAGGATCACCAGCCAGAGCAGAGCTAGGGGATTGGTGTCTCCTGTGGGTTGGTGCCCACAAACTCGAGATTAGGGGATTGGTGTCTCCTTTGTGTTGGTGCCCATAAATATTGTAATCGGGAAAGGTATTCCTAGAATTTGGATTGATAAAATTTAGTGAAAGCTTTTGTGGATGTAGCCCAACCATTTTGGGTGAACCACGTTAAAAATGGGTCTTCAATATGTGATGCTTTCTGTCTTGATTAATGTTGTATTGATGCCACTGCTATCTAAAGTTAAAATTATTAATTGGTTAAGTCTTATACTATTCACCCCCCCTCTCAGTATAAGCTTGTGTTCTTCACAGAGAGAAAAAGGATCCAATCCCTTTTTTTATAAAAGTCTTATAGGGCTAAAAGGTGGGAAAACAAAAATTAATCTTGATTAGGCTAATGCCCCAAAAGGGTCAACTTAAAATTTAGGTTTTTAGAGAAAGTCCTAAATTTGTCGAATCCAGACCTTCTAAATTACCGAGCACAAATTCAATCAAGTTCAATAAAAATAGAGCAAAACACAAGAAAAAGGGGCTAAAATTGCTTCTAGAAAGTTTGATAATATCTCAAAGGAACCCAAGGAAAAATGACTCATCTGGGTGGGTCAATTTTCGTGTCTACATTAATAAATGCATCAAAGAAATATGTAGACACTTGTGGATGAAAGATATGAAAAACACAAGGTAAAGGAGGTGGCCAATTTAGAATAAAGGGGTGGTGCAAAATGGTGTCATTCTAGACATTTTGAATATTTTGCATGCAAAACGAGGCAATAGGAACATTAATGCCTCTCAAGCTAGGGTGCCCTCTTAAGTTTTGGGAGGAATATAAAATTCCTAAGGAAACTCAAAAATGTTAACTCAGAAGAAAATAGGGCTATAAAAAACAAAAAATATGCAAAAAGAAGAAAGAGGAGAGAGGAAAAAATAAAAAAGGAAAATAAAGACTAGAGTTCACTTGCACATTTTTTTAAAGCATGATAAGCACAAACATAATGAATGCAATACAAAATGAGCCTAACTAAAATGCAATGCAATCTAATATGCAAGCTAAAATGAATACAAAGAAAAAAGCATGGATGAGCAGATGGAAAAAGAAAATAAAAGATGAAAAGGAGGAAGAGGGAAGAAGGAAACAAATAGCGGAAGAGAAAAAAATAAAGGAAAAATATAGAGAAAACGAAATCTCTAAAAGGTCAAAGAGAAAGAAAGAAAAATAAATATGTTATGTTATCTTGAAAGAGTGTTATGATCACAAATATGGAAAAGTGGAGCAACATCCACTATGGGTGTGGTGCTCACTAATGGCTAGAGAAAAATATAAATATACTTGCTAGGATGTATGCTCACAAATGGTTTAATGGAGGCTACCCCTCACTTGTGACCATGAAGCTACCTTTTATGGGGTTTTGAAATGATATGATTGATTTGCCAAAATGAGTACCATATGATAGGGGTGTGGTGTGCGCAAAATATGATCAAAGCATAATCTATGTGTGCATGTGCTAGAAAACAGAGATAATAAATAGTGATGAAGAAGAAGAGTGATGTGTGTGCACCCTTCTCAAAATTTTGAGAAGTAAGAGATGTGTGTAAGATAGTCAGTGGCCATATGAACACCATAAATTATATTCATGTGGTATCTATCCTATCTCATGAGGATCCCTTAATAATAAAAATATCAAGAAAGGAGAAAGTATGAACAAAATCAAGATTCATAGATGGAAGAAAGAATGTGTATCCTTGTATTGATAAAATGTAGAAATAAAAACATGCAAAGGACAAGGATACAAAAAAGAAGAACTATATTCCTTGACTTAGGGAGGACAAAAATATGATCATTAAAAATTTCAAGGTCAAGGAGTATAGAACAACATGAGCAAATGCAAATGATGGAAACACATGGAGATGAGCCCTAGGTTGGGGATTCACTAGGAATTAGAGCCCCAGTATGAGTGCAATGCATGTGAGCTACAACCTAACTAGGTGTCATCACTTGATATTTATCATAAAATACCCAAGAATCTATATGATCAAACAATCATGCAAATATGAGCAAGCAGCAATGCAATTTTATGACAAGCATAATTCAAAATACAATGTTAGGCAAACTATGCAATATATGACATGCAATCATGTAGTATGAAAAAGCAAACCAGAGCAATATGAAAACCAATCTAAATGAAATATAAAATTATAGTGTCAATTTATGCATAGTATCTCTTTATATGCATTATGTTCATTGGTTCTATAATTTCTTTACCATCTAAATAAGCTAAATGATAGGCCATTGAACCAAAATTGGTTGTTATGATAATGGGTCCTAACCAGTTGGGTTGAAACTTACCTTTAATATCTAATTCAACATTGGTGTTATTTTAGTTTTATTTAAGGACAAGGTCCCTAACCCCAAAAGAATGATTGTGAAGTCTCTTAGAATAATATTGCTTTGAGCCTATTATGATAGGCTCATACATGCTCTAAGGCATGAATGCACTTTTCATCCAACAACTCCAATTAATTCAAATGATCTAAGTGATACTCATCATTGATCGAGGCATATTGCAGTAAGATGCACAATGAAGGAACCTCTAAATTGAAAGAAAAGACTACCTCAGTCCTGTAAACCAAGATGTACAGAGAGGCACCTATAGGAGTTCACACACTAGTACGATAGGCCCATAAGGCTTGATAAAGCTAGATATGCTAGTCATGACCAGTCTTACTAACTAACTTCTTGAGAATAAGACTTGGATGCTTTGGATTATCCATTACCCTGAAGGTAATATGGAGTTGACCACATGTGCTAAATATTACTTAGCATAAATTTTATGGAAATTCTTGTTCTTGAAATGAGTGCTATTATAAAATATTATCATCAAAGGAATCCCGAACCTACAAAGGATCTAGTTAAATATGAACTTGGAAACATAAGCTCCAATCACCATGGCTAGGGGTATGGCTTTGACCCATTTAGTGAAGTACATTATCACTATTATGATAAAATTATGACCATAAGACAACATGGTTTAGTATTCCCTGTAATGTCCAATCCCCAAATGGAGAATGGCCAAGGAGAAGAGATAACCTGAAGGTGTTGAGAAGTATGGACAATATTTTTTACAACATTGAACATGGTCACATACATATTTCTCCATGGAAGGCTAATAATACCCCACCTGAATGAGCTTTTTGGCAATGACATTACCGTAAAAATGGCCTCCACATGATCCTTCATGAGTTTCATTGAGAGCTAGCCAGACTTCATCAGAATTAAGGCATTGTAGGAGGATGCATTCAAAACAACATCGATACAAAGTATTTCCAATTATAATGAATTGACATGCTCTTTTGCACAAAAGGGTACACTGATTATAGTCTAAAACATCAAGAATTGATCCATTCTTAAGGAAATTAAAGATGTTAATATACCATGGCTCAAATAGTGAAGCTCTAATGGTCAAAACATCTAACATAACAAGACAAGAACCTAGCAACATAGGCTCTTGGATTTGTCTAATGATAATCGATGCTTGATCATCATCCAACTCCAAATAAAACAAGGATGCAACAATGACCATGACATCCACATGGTTTTTGGAGGATATAGGGATAAAATCTATGGTTACTCGATCGAACATGGACAATAGCTTAGTGAAAATATCTTTGTAAGGTTTTAGCTTATCATCCCAAGTGTGATAAACATCATTAATCTGACTAACCACAAGTTGAGAGTCACAAAATATGGAGAGAACACTAAAATTCAAATATAAAGTTGATCTAAGACCAAGGATCAAATATTCATATTTTTTAGTTTTGTTCATGCAAGAAAATGAAGCTTGAAGGATAGGGGGATGAGCTATTTTTATGGGGTAACTAGAATGAATCCAACACCAACGCCCTTCATGCATCGGGTTCCATCAAAAAATAAATTCCAAGACTCTAGCTCTTCGATCTCTATGCCAAAGCACTTATTGATAAACTCGATGACTAAAGGATGGGAAGCTTCTAAGGGAGTGGAGGCTAGCCGATCAATAATCACTTGACCCTTTATAGCTTTATGACCTATAAAAGTTAGGTCAAACTCGCTAAGGGCTAAAACCCACTTAGCAACTTAACCTAATAGGTGGGACCTAGACATTAAGTAATGCAAAGGATCAAACTTTGCAACTACCAATGTATTATGGCTGAGCATGTAGTGTCTTAACTTCTAGGAAGTACACATATTAAATCTTCTCTAAGGAAGTGCATCGGGTTTCATAGCTGACCATTGTTCTAATGATATAGTAGATAGCTCACTCTTTGTTTTGATCATCGTATTGAGCCAAAAAGGCTCCAAAAGCATGAGTTGTGGATACTATGTAAAGCATCATATGCTTATTCAGTAGAGGTAGAAATAATATGGATGGGGAAGTGAGATACCTTTTGATCTCATAAAAATATTTTTGGCACTTAGAATCTCACTAGAACACATATTTCTTAAGAAACTTAAGAAAGGGTTGATACTTATCATCTAATTGGGCTGTGCACCAATGAATAGATTGAAGTCAACCTTGCAAGCTATGCAACTCAGTTAGGGTGTGAGGAGGAGGTATCTTAGTGGGATCCACTTCAATAACTTACCTATAAATAATGAAACCTAACAACTTGCTAGATGTGACCCCAAACACACACTTAGAGGGATTAAGACAAACTTTGAACTATTAAAGCCTTTCAAAACTTTGTCTTAGATTGTGAACATGATCCTATTGATGTATGGAATGACCCAGAAGGTCATCCACATAGTATTATAAAATATCATACATCATGTCATGAAATATATAATTCATAGCCTTTTGATATATGGCACTAGATGTTTTCAAGACAAAAGACATGACTTTAAAGCAAAAGGTACCCCATGGTGTGATGAAAGTTGTCTTGGCCTGGTCTTGAGGGGTAACCATGATTTGGTTTTATCTTGAAAAACCATCCATTACCAAATCATAACACATTTGGTGGTAAAATTTATGATCATATATGTTGGGCAAGGGAAAATTGTCCTTGGGACATGCTAAGTTAATGTACTAAAAGTCAGCACATATTTTGATTATTTTCATATTCTTCACCATAGGTACGATATTGGAGATCCAATCAGAATAGTAGATAGCTTTTATAAAACCGACATCAAGGAGTTGTTGGAGCTCCCCCTTGACCAAGAGAGTGACCTTACGATGAATCTTCCTAAGATTTTGATTAATAGACTTAGCACTAGGGTGAACTACCAAATGATGCATAACAATGGAGGGATCAAGTCTCAACATGTTAGCATATGACCAAGCAAGCATATCATAAAATTATTTTAATAAATTGGTCATCTACTCCTGCTCATCCATGGACAAGACTTTACCTAGATTAAGGATTCTAGGGCTCTTCTTAGAACCTATGTTAGCATCTATGGTCTCCTCAATGAGGATGGAAGGCTCATCCTAAAGATGAGGTAAGGCATGAATCACTCCTAGTTGCTCAAGGTCCTCATGAGACATAGAACCAAAGTATTCTTGAGAACTAGAAGACTCAACCTACACAACACAAGGGACTAACCCATAAAAGAAGAAGCCATTACGAAGGACATCCTCATGAGCCATGTCACAAAGAGTGTCGCCTTCAACATACTTCTTTGGGGTCACAACTAAACCAAGGTGCACCACATTGCAAAATAGAGAGGGAGAAGGCGGTCCCTCATCCTCATCATTCCACTCGAAGCCTTGATGAATTAGATTCTAAAAAGGCTCTTGAAGAAAAGGATTGACTTGATCCTATGATGATACATTGATTAATGGTTCCTCACTCCCTTTTAAAATATAAAATTTCTTAGTCATGTTAGATGAATAAATTGATGGACATAAATAAATATCAGATTGAGCTTGCTCAACTAGTGAACAATATTGAAATGGGTGAGGATCACCTAGAATGGTGATAAATTGATTCTTAAATTCAAAATTCAAATATTAGTGAAAATTACAAGGGACAACCCTCATCACATGAATCCAAGTATATCTGAGAAGAATATTAAAATATGTTGTGCAAGATACCATATAGAACAATGTATCAAAGATCTTAGGTCCAACCCTAAGGGGAGAGATATAATGCTGCAAACCTCTTGAGACTTGTTGAAATATTTGATGATAATATCAGATTTAGTTAAATATTCCTATTTTAATCCAAACATTTAGAAAAATTAAGAGGTGCATAAATTGAGGGAAGAACCATTATCAATCAAAATTCATTTGATAAACGTTCCCCCAATAAATGCAGTGATGTAAAAGGAAGAATCCCCTTATAATTTTAAGGAATATTTTAATTCAAAAATTTGATATGATGTATCCCAAGAGAACTTACAACATAAACTATAGCACTAGGGTAAATATCTTTAGGAACATATTTTTGTCTAAGAAGCTTCAACAAAGGTTCCCTATGAATAGGAGAAGTTTATAAAATATCTAAGAGAGATATATTGGTTGGGGTACTAATTGTTGTTTAATTTCAAAGGAGACTTTAAGTTGTGGCTTCAACACTAAATGTGGGGTTTCTACTCTCATGCTCCTTTTTTGGGTATTCTTCAAAACTAAGGTGGGTTTTGAAGGTGGGTTGGATGAAGAACTTGTATCCTATTGAGAGTGTTGATTCAATTGATTCTGAGCTTGTTGACTTGTATTTGCTGCTATCATTCCAACCATAATATCATAGAAAGATGGCACATTATGACATGACACTTGATTAACTACCTTTTAACCATGCTTAGGGAGGGAATATTAGAAGATTCCTATATCTTGATTAGTTATGGGTGTTTGTTGAGTAGGAGGTTGATTATTTATTGGAGGATTAGGTCAAGAACCTTCTATAAAAAGGTATCCTTCATCAATTAGGTCTTGAACCACATGTTTCAAACTCTTACATCCATTTTTCATGTGTCCATCCACTCTACGGTATTCATAATGTTGACCAAACTTATACCAATTAGTTGTGATATATAGTTGCCTTATGGGAGGTAAATCAATCATATTAGCTTCCAAAAATTGCTTTAGGACCATATTCATCGGTATATTGAGTCTTGTGAACTTCCTTTGTGGGGTTTTCTGAGGTTTACTACGCACCATATTTTGTAGGTTTTTAACAATACTTTTAATAGGCCTACTATTAGTTACCCCATCATCAACCAAATTCTTGTTCTTATACTGTGTTTTAGTGGTCCCATCCTCTTTCACTTTAAGCTAACCTCTTCTAATAAGGTCTTGCTCTACTCGATAATTGTTGTTTCCAATTCATAATAGATTTGTTCTTGTAATTTCCTACTAAATATCTCAAGCATGTCTCAAGAAGGTAAGGTATATACCAAATGTCCAACTAGACTCCTCCAAAAAGACAAAAATTTTGAAATTTTTTCATATTTATTTTGTTTTAGCATGTAGACATATTTAATAGTCACATTCTTTTCAACATAAGATCCAAACTGTTGAACAAACATTTTAGCTATCTCTTCAAAGTTCCTCAAAGAATGATTGGGCAGTTGATAATACCACTCTAATGCCATAACACCAAGGCTCTTAAGGAACATATTTAGCAACAACATGTCATCATATATGATATCATGGCATGCTATCCTAAATATTCTTAGATACTCAATTGGATTTTCTATTCCTTTATAGATAGGTAAAACCGACATTGGAAAATACCTAAGGTAGGACCTAGAGGAAATAATAGGGCCTAAGGGTTGATTGCACATTTTTCTATAGTTGTAGGTGAAACCAGGAGGTTGTATTATATCCACTCTTGAAACCAATTGTTTCACCATGTTTCTTAAACTTTGCATCTTAGGATTGTTGTTGTGCAATGCCCTTAGATTCCCTAGGGGAGGGGTATAGATAGGCTATTGAAATGTAACTTAGCCTATGTTGGATGTATTGATAATGTTATGGTATGGGTTATGATATGTGGTATCTTACTATGAAGGATAACTAACATTTGATGGAAAAAAAGCACAAATATTGAGATTAGTCGAATGAGGAGAAAATTGAACATAATCTTGAGATGCACTACTAGTTGAAGGAACTTGTGGAATTATTCCAACATTGGTGGTCATAGTAGTAGCATATGTTGTTTGAGGGTGAATATTATCATGATGTAAAGATTCAAACAATGGGTTGCTATGAAAAGTTTGAGGAGAAATTATTTGATGATGAGAATTCCCAGCTTCCTTAAGTTAGGCTTCCTCATCCATAGCCTTATCCAAGGCATCTTTATGATACTTGTAGAAATTATAGACATGATCAAATGGTTTAAAGATAAGGTTCCCATTGGGTCCCTTGGTAGGATCAATATTGTTGGTAGTTTCTTAATTTTATTCATCTTCTAGATAATGATTCTTTTTATCAATTTGATCATCTTCTTGAAAAATATCATCAGACTCTAAAAGCCTTTGCCAAATCCTAAGGTTGGGAGCCATTAGGAGAGAGAGGAATAACATAATAGAAAAGGAGAAAAATTAAAAACTAGCAAAAGCAAACAAAATATTTTTAAGATGTTTTTAATGTTTTCTATTTCTGAGCAAAAAAATTAGTGGACTTATTTAAAGTTTTTTAAAAAATCAAAGGAATAGGATTCCTATCTTGGCCACTACGATGTGTTTTCATGTTAGGTTCACCAAATATATAAAGGAGAAAAACTGTGCACCATGTATAATTCTCGATTAGATCCATTGGAAGTCAAGCTGACTACGATGGCTATTATATTCTCTATACTTGGGGAAACAAAGGAACGAGTTCACTAGGAATGGTTTTAGGACTTTCTCAAAGTTTTAGGTGGAAATTTTTAATTTTTCAATTAAGGAATCACCCATCCTACACTATAAAATTCACATTTACCCTACATTTAGTCACACCCAACTCATTACATCACCTCGACTACTTTATACAATCCCCAACATCTATCATCACCTCCATTTTACTATCCACCTACCTCCACTTCCACCCAACTCCATCACATTGGATAAATACAAACCCATCCTACCAAACATTTGTCTTCAAAAAGAACCCCTTTTTACTTACACATCCATCCTACACCTTCCATAGACACATAACTACTCACAAACAACCCGCCACCTTCACCTATGCCATCCTATCCCCCACTTTTCCCATCAGTTGATCCCTTTATTCATTGACCCTGACCAACCACAAAAACTTATCCATCTCCTTCATCCACTATTGCCTAAATTACCCCCACTACCACTTAGTCCTTCACATCAAAATCCCAAAAAATTCCTCCCACCATACAACCCAAGTCGCCACATCTATCCATCATTAAAAAAGTTACCACAACTTCCACCTCCACCTCCACTGGTGCCCATCTCATCATAACATCCCAAGCTATTTTATTCTCCACACATCCTGAACCACTGCCACCACAAAATCCATCTATTCTAGATACCACCCCACCTTCATCCATAAAATTACCCCATACAGAAGAGGATGTTGGACTAGCTCCCACATCCCCTTCCCAACCTACATAGGTTGCAATCCATATAACAAATTGAGAAATATGTGAGTATCTAGTGCACTACACCACATTTACGTCTCCCATAATCAAATAAATTAGGGATTTTGGATACCCATGCATAGGAACCACTATTCCCATGGGTCCTACATCCAATTCCATAAATTTTATATACATCAAAGTTGATACCTCGTCAAATGTACCCCCTAATAAAGGACCTGTAACCATTTTTGGTGACACCAGTTTCCTATAAAATCACTCCTCTACACTAAGATATTTCCAAAATTCTCATTGGAGAGGATTCAGACTTGGTCACTATGATAAGGAAGCTTGTCACATCATATAACCACATTACCAGCTCCCTGAACAAAAATTTGGATTAGGGTATGACAACCATTCATCAATTGACCTCCTTGACGAATATTTTCAATGTATTACCCTTGACATCGAAGAGGATATACATGATGAGTACATTGACCCTAATTGTATTCATTTATTGCCAAAATGCTTTTTCCAATCCATATGATACCTTAGAATATGAATTAGATGAGTTACTAGAGGCACTTTCAATTGCTTCTAATAGCTCTAAAGAAGACTCTTCCCCCATAGTCCCCCTAACAGAGTTCCTAGATGACAATGATATTTATCAATGAATATTCTTGTACCCCTTCCCATATTTCCCATGCTACTTCCTTGGGAGCATACAAATGCACCAACACATCTACCACCTCCACCGCCACCAATCCAACTAAACCCATGTCCACCCATATTGTACCAACTCCTACCCTATGAGCATGCCCTTAGGAACCCTCCCTCTAATATGCCAAATCCCTCCATCAAACACATCAATATGGTCCCCATTGACCTGTTCATACCTCTCCATAATCCATCCAACATATCAAATCCCACCAACATTGATTCAAATCTCGTTGACTTTGAGAATATTTCCCCCTCATAATTCCCCACCAATTTTCTTCCATCTATCCAATTGATCCATCAAGACAATGTATTCATATTGCCTACCTCACTGCCCTCTCCACATATCATTTATCATATTGATGCGAGTGTCGTTAAGTCACCCATATTTAAAAATGCAATGGATGACATCCACCTCGTGTCCACTCATCACCAATTAGAGGAGGGTTCCCATATGCTCATTAAGGACACCACTGATGTGGACCTCAGCACCAATACAGACCACCTACAAATCATCAAACTTGGAAAGAGCCTTTCTTTTTAAGAATGAGAGCATTTTGTCACCCTTATTACCGAATACAAGTAAGTTTTTGCATGGTCTTACAAATACATGCTAGGCATTAACCCTAATTTAGTGGTCCACAATCTCATCTTGAGCCTTGATGCAAAAAAGATAAAGCAAAAACTAAGGAAGCTTCATCCTATACCATAGCCCTTATGATTAAAAATAAATTGCAAAAATTGTTAGATGTGGGTTTCATTCAACCCATTTACTACCCGAATGGGTTTCCAATATGATACCTATTAGCAAACCTAATGCAAGGATACACATTTACACTAATTTTTGAGACCTCAATAAAGCGTATCCCAAAGATGACTTCCCACTTCCAAATATGGATATGCTCATGGATTATACCACTGGCCATGAAATACTCTCCCTAATAGATGGTTTTTTATGATATAACCAAATCCAAGTTAATACTGATGACCAACATAAAACAACATTCACAACACCCTAGGGAAAATTTTGCTACAAAGTCATGCCATTCGGTCTAAAAAATATAGGTGCTACATATTAGTGCACCATGACTTATATATTCAATGATTACATGCATAAGATAGTGGAAGATTATGTAGATGATCTATTGGCCAAATCAAAAACACATAATAAGCACATTAACATATTTGCAAATTTTTGACCGATTACTCAAAAAAAATGTGAGATTCAACCCCAAGAAATGCATTTTTGCTATCACATTAGGAAAACTCTTAGGTTTTATAGTCTCCAAACAAGGCATCAAAGTTAACCCAAATAAATTCAAAGTAATCATTGAGATTCCACCCCCTACAAATCTCAAAGAACTATGTAGCCTACAAGGAAAAATCCAAGTGATCCATCGATTTATCGCGTAGTTATCAAAAAAATGTAAACCTTTCAACCAACTATTAAATAAGGGGGTTACATTTACATGGAATCAAGATTTTCAAGGCACTTTTGATGCCATCAAGTAATATCTTGCTTCCCAACCTGTTTTGACACCACCTCGAATAGATATCCTATTTTATTTGTATATATCTACCACTAACTTTGCCCTTGGCACCATGCTAGCACAAAAGAATGAATCTAATCATGAGCAAGCTATTTATTACATCAGTTGTACATTTGTGAGATATGAAACCAAATACATATATCAAAAATCTATTCCTAGCAGTTATATTTACAACTAAAGAACTTTGACATTACATGGTTGATCATACCATGTATGTCATAGCCAAAGAGAACCCTCTACACTATATGATGATCCGCACCTATAAAAATAGCAAAAATTCCAAATGGATAATGCTTTTAATAGAATTCAATATCAAATTTATTATCCAAAAATCCATTAAAGGCTAGGTAATCGTAGATCAACTCATTGAAGCTCCATTACTAGATGAGCACCCACTTATTATTGAGTTTCCTAATGAAAACATATTCAATATCATAGATTCAGAGGAGAATATCAAACCTAAGGATGAGGCTGATGTTGTCCTTTTAATTTATGGTTCCAAATGCGAACAAGAGGGAGGTGCTGTATTTGTATTCTTCACACATCAAGGATATCCTATGCCATTTTCATTTAAACCTAGCTTCCCTTGCACTAATAACAACATGAAATACAGAGCCCTAATCCTAAGCCTCCAAATGGTTATTTCCTTAGGCATCTAATAGATCAATAGTTTCGGTGACTTTTAACTTATTGTCTATCAAGTTAAGGTTACATACCAGTGTAAATATCCAATTTTGAAGCAATAAAAATAAAATATTGATAATTTGCTTAAGCACTTCAACTGGTATGAAATAGATACCATAACTAGGTCGAAAAATCAATTTTTGGACACTATGGCATCTCTTGGATAACTCATATCTCAAAATATTGTTGATAGCATTACTTGTGTCAATGTCAAAATACTATCTCAATCAGCTATTGAGCAGGAATCTTCTTAGATTGAAGAGAACATTAACTTCATTCAAACCAAGCCATACAATAATAACTTCTCATAAATAAAGGATTTTATAGAAATGGGTGCTCTACGTTTAGATTTGTCCTCAACCGCTAAATGCATGTTCAAACAAAAGGTAGTTCGTTACATTATCTTGGGTGATATCCTTTATCATCATAGCTTTGATGGTTTCCTCTTACATTGTCTTGAAACATAAGAAGTAAATTGGGTAATTTCTCAAGTCCATGATGGAATGTGTGGTGGTCATTTTAGTGGGATGGCCATTGTAGTGTATTTTGTGCTTGGGTTACTATTAGCCCACCATGGAATTTTATTATTGCACACATGTCAAGAAATATCCAAAATGTCAACATCACACCAATTTAACTTATGTACAACCATACTTATTGCAACCAATTTAATCCCTTTGGCATTTCTTGCAATGGGGTCTTGATCTCGTAGGAAAGATATCTCTTCCTTCCTCGATGCACCATATGTTCATCATCACAACTACTAGATATTTCACTAAGTGGGTTAAGGTAATTCCTCTTTTTAACACAACTAGACCTTGAATTATAAATTTTATACTCCATCACATCATTTGTGATTTTTGTATACCATCCAAAATCATTTTTGACAATGGCACTCCATTCAAAAATAAGAATTTTCAAGCACTTGCAACAAGTACAATATTCAACACATCTTTTCGACATATTATTATCCATGAAGTAATGGACAAGCTGAGGCCACTGACAAGACTATCATTTCCACTTTGAAAAAAATAGTAAAAGAAAATCATAAATATTGGTACCTTCAACTACCTCTGGCATTATGGGCTTATCAAACAAGTATCCGTACACCAACTAGAGCAACACCATTTTCACTAGTCTATGGGGCTGAGGTCATCATGAACCTTGAGCTAAAAATCCCATAATTACATGTATATTTACAAGAATTCATCAATGATGATACCACACAATAAGCGCACCTTGATCAATTGAACCTTCTTGATGAATGATGAATCAATGCACTAGAGCACCTTCACATTTATCAAGATAAGGTCAAACATGCTTAAAATAACAAAGTGCATCCCCAATAATTTCAAGTAGGGAATTTAGTTCTCAAATAAAATCACCAAAATTCGAGCCTTCCATTGCACTTGTGCAATAAGTTTGCGATCAACTGGCTTGGTCCATTCATTGTCATGCAAACATTTGGAACTAGAGCATACAAACTAGCCACTCTTGAGGTAATTGAGGAAACTATGTTATATTTTGATGTTGCATGCCAAGGGAGAATGGAATCAAAGGATATAAAATATATAGAATGTAATATGCTAAAATATGCTATTAATGGAAAGTGACAAAAATAATACAATGTAATATGGAGGAAATGAACACTCCAGAACTGATGCTAAGAACTACATTGTATCCATCATCAATCTATATGGTGATCTACATAGTATACCTACTACTACCTACAATGATATATAATCACTCACTATGAGATCCTTTATATATAAATATGAATTACTTGGCCAACACTCTACCTACCTATACAAGGGAACACCTTGCACATTTAACTTGCACATAGACAATTGTGCATTTATTCTATTACTTGAAGTAACTAGATAACTACCACCTAAAGTAATATCATAGTCTATTTATATACCAAAGGTGGTATAATTACATGACCCAAATGATGTAATATACTCTAAAACTCCCTGTATTACATTATTTGGGTATTGAATACTTTAGTATTCAATACGGATCTTCTTATCTAGACTTTCTTCAGCTTGATTTGGTCTTTTGCATTATCTTTAATTCATATTGCACTATATGCCTCCTTGAATTGGTTCCTTTTCTTCTTCTTTATTGGAGTCAATACTTTCATAGGTAGATGTACTATCACCAGATTCTTGCAAGAGTATTTTCTCTTTGCATTTGTCCTTGTTATAATTCTCCATGTCCTATATAGAAGCTTTTGAACATACTCTTACAATATTATGATAAGATTTTGTGTTAGTAGATCTTGAAGTACTAATACTGCATAAGGATTGAAATATCTTTGCTAGGGATGATTCATCCGTTTTTGTTTTTAGTTTAAGTAATTTTATCAATCCTCTTAGTTCTACATTTTTATCCTTGTAAAATTTGAATTTAAGTAGTGCCATATATAATATGATTCCATATTCTAAAGGAATTTGAATGTCATTATTTCCATTATTAATTGCTTCAATGAGTCAAGCATGAAGATAATGTTCCATAAAAACAAAGTTATCTTTTAAAACTTCACTATGTATCCTTTTTGAAGTAGGGTCTAAGTTTCCTTTAAAATTTATAAGTAAATTCTTGATTCCACTTTTTATGACACTTGCTCTTTCTTTTATAATAGTGTTGTTCATATCATTGTTCAATGTATTTCTTGAGGTAGACATCTCTCTTAGTTTTAGCTTTTCCTGTTTTAGATTTTTTTTTATGATCCTTTTGTAGTAGACTACCTTATGTCTCCCTAGTAGATGAAGTTTAGTATCATTTTGTTTCCTTAATATTTGTAGAATACTATATCTTTATCAAATAGATTGGGTAGATGATCTAATATGACATACCTATCCAAGGCTTAGTTTTGTAGAATTCTTTATTTATCCCTAGTTAATGGATGTGAACTAATTTGATAAAACCTTTCTTAGAATTAGGTTTTGTAGGCTTCCTTATATCACCCTAATAATTAGAATATGTTTAATTCACCTTCTAATTTGATTTTATAATGTTTTGAGAATAATCAACTTACTAATTTTACCTTATCTTTCCTAATGAAGTATGCTTTACTAGTTGGATTTCTTTTTGTCTCCTTAAAATGAGTATGAGACAATTTTTACCAACTAATTCCAACTCTATATGTAGGCAATTGGTTTGCTTCCCTTTTCCAATAGATTAATTTTCTAAGTTCCAATTATATGTATATAGTTTGAAGTAGTATGCCTTATATCTCCCTACTTTTTGCAATATTTGAAAAATAATATTTTTTTCAATTTAAGAATGATTTAACCAATAAAAAAATAATGATTTAACCAATTGTTGATAACCTTATATCTCCTACTTAGTTAATTGTAAATATTAATATTCAATATTTTTAAATAAGCTTGCTTGATAACCACTAATGCTTGTTAGATTTATTCCAATGTAATATATCACCTTATAACAATGCATTAGTCTATATCACCTTATAAATCCAATTTTAATTAAAAAAAGAAAATTCATATTTATCTTTGTAAGGCTTGATGCTCTATGTATCTCCATGACGGTGACTGACTGGTACATATCTCAATGTTGTATTACTACTGCTTTGACCTTGTTGTTTAGCTGAATGACTTGCATGTTCTTCCATTGAGCTCTTCATTTTTACAATACCTATTTTGGCTTGGTCTCCTCCTTAATGAGCGCTAATAATAATAGGAATTGAATTTTTGTTTATGACAATCTTTGCTACCTCCTTTGAATTTGATTTTAGCATGCTCTTACTCACTCGAACATTGTAATTTTTGCTTCGATTTTGCTTCAATTCTACACCTTTGAGTTGAATGCTTATGTAGCTACGTGGTATGTGCATCTTGAGTAACATATAAGGCATTTTTTAATCCTTATTTGAGTGATGTCCAAGTGGCTTTTGATATCCAACATGCATGGGGCTTCTTTTGTAATGCTTATGGTTGATTCTAATGCTTTCTCCAAGTGGCTTATGGGCTCCAATTGTGAATGGAGATGTTGTAATGTTCCTTCCTATCACAGTCACTTTGTAAATCCTTTTGCTCTAATGTTCCAATATTTTCTTATGAAATGAGTGCTTCTTGTTAGTGGTGAAAATGGTAGATGGCATGTATTTTCCTTCTAATGCTTCTCTCCTTCTATATATTCCTCTCACCAATGTAAATCCAGTTGTTTCTTGTTCCTCAATGCTTTTTACAGGTGATTATGATTTAGCTCTTGATTCTATGGAGGTCTTAGGAGCTTAGAGATGGTTCTATGGTGGTTCAATTTGAGCACTTCTTCAATGGACATATTCTCTAATAAATAGCTTTGGGTATTGCTTCTTTCTCTCGATCCTTTTGCTGTCAATGTGCTAGTTTGAGTGCTCTATTTGCAATGGTCAATAGATGACAACCAACATAGATGATTAATGATATTTTTGTAATAACCTATGCTTCATATTTTCTACTAGGAATGCCTACTTTCATGGTTATAAGGGTTTCTTTGGACACCATAATGAGATCTCTTTGTTATTTATTCTCTCTCACTTTGGATTATGCTCCTCTACGACCTCTTGTATGATATTCCTCACTTGTGGAGGATGTGTCCTTACAATAATTGAGTTCTATTTTATTTCATACATGGAACATGATGTTATGGTGTAGAATAATGTAAATAGAATTGTAATAGAATACCTTGATTTGCACCTTCTCTTTTGCAAGCTTCTTTTGTTGGTTTTAATGGTGGCTTCTTATTATTATCTCTTATAGGTAAGGACTGATTTATGTTGTCTTTTCTACATAAATATCTCCTTTTCTTGGTTAATATTAGTAATGAACCCAATCTAATAATCACATAGATAATATGCCCTTGAAGGAGTAATTGTTGCACTAATATTTTACCTATAATGAGCTCTTTAGTGCACCTTGAATCTGAGACTCACCAAGTCTCAATTTTTGGCTTCTATCACTGATTAATGGCTACCTTATTCTTCTCAAATCCTTGGAGGAATTTCAATATTCTTGGTGGCTTCTATAGGCCACAATACCTTACCGATTTTGAGTTCTAAATAGTGTCTTTAGAAACTTTGATTATTTGCACAATTT
Organism: Wollemia nobilis; assembly: GCA_028583015.1. Classification (NCBI taxonomy): domain Eukaryota; kingdom Viridiplantae; phylum Streptophyta; class Pinopsida; order Araucariales; family Araucariaceae; genus Wollemia; species Wollemia nobilis. Next base: position 526,640 of record JAQPPZ010000594.1, on the reverse strand, counting down.
TGTGCCCTTGATCTTAACAATCAATACACAAAATACTTCTTTGAGAGTAACTAGATTAATTAAAAAATAGTATAGTGTAATGAACCAATAATATTTCCAAATTAATGCACTTTTATAATATCACCTTATTGCTCCTATTAATAAGATCTCAAAGTAGTTTTGAATGCACTAATGATCACTACAAATTCCTTAATGTAGTCCTCTTTTCAATAATTAGATAATAGGAAGAATGTATCTAACTCCTATTAATGTGCAGGTAATGAAACTTAACAAAAACTATCTTCTACACTTTCTTTGAGGACTTAAAATGCAACCTTGTAGTTTGCAACTTCCAAATTCTAATAAGGTGCTCAATTAAGTTAAGTGGTAATCTAAATGAGTGTTCAAGTAATGAACCTTTTGCACCTAAGTTTCTTACCTTTGATGATGAATATCTTGATGAGTTGATTCACCAAGTCTCTTATATGGAATGGTGGTTGCTAGAATCTATGGATGCTTCTAGTCTGCTTCTCTGAATTTGTAGTAGATGATTTTCAACTTCTCCTTCATGATTTGGCCTAGAACTCTGAATTCTTGTAGCTAGGAATGTTGTCTTGATTACTGCCCTTTAGCAGTTAATTTATTCACTAAATTATTGTCCTTTAGGAAATCTTTCAGTATTTTACTGTGAATCTAACAAATATCTATATATGCCTTCTTTAGCTATGAAGGGTAATATCCAAATATTCTTGGATTTGGAAGGTATCTTCTGTATGAGTTCTTCTTCAACCTCTTTGTTGAGTTCTAACTTCAAACAATATTTTCTTCTCAAGAATCTTAATGTCTTGAGGTCTTCAATATTCTTCTTTAGGATTTGGCACTCCTTGCCAAATTCTTCTCCTTTTGGACTTATTTTTGGATGGTGACAATTGTCCCAAATATTTCACTATATTTTGTAGTGAATTTCTCCAATGAGTTCTCCTAGGAACTTATTTGATGGATTTTCCAATTTTTAGAATGAGGCTCTCCAAGCCTTCTTATTGAAACCTCTCCAAGATATTAAATCTTGTAAATTTTATAATCTTCTTGATGAGACCTTTCCTTCAACCGTCAACTACATAAGTGTTGGTAATGAGATCTCTATCATGGATATCTGAAGTCTACTACTTATAAAACTAAGTATAGGACCTTGCTAGTCCTTATTTAATCTCCCAATATTGGAATTTCTTCAATGAGACCTTTGATGGATCTCTTCAGCTTCTTCTAGAGGAAGTCTTTAATCAGCAAAGGAGATCACCAATCTCATATATTTCATGGACTCTTCTCTAGAGTATTCTTTAGGTTCAAGGAATCTTCTATGGAGTCTTCTTCAAGTTCAAGGAATCTTCTCTAGAGTCTTCTTCAGGTTTAAGAATTCTATGGCCTTTTATTAAATGAGGTTTCTAAGGCCTTTTCTTCTATAATGTGCAGGTCTCCAACATGGCTTCCTTTAGTTTCCTTTTTCTGTAACAAGATATTAGTAAGTTTATTCTAAATCTTGTCAATGATGAATCTTCACTAGTTGATTTGTCAATATAGTGGAACCAATGCTGAGTCCTAGTACTCACAAGTTTTTTTGCAACTGTATGGAAATACTCTAGCCAAATGCAATCTCAAAAATTTTGGAATTGATATTTTCTTCTCCTCTTAATATTTTATGTGGCTTTCCTATTCTTAGTAATCTACTATGGCTCTTCCTATCCAATAATTCCTTGCAATGGTGTTTGCATACAGTGGTGCACACTAGCTGACCTGGTTTGCAAAAATGTAACAAGGTTTAGACCTACAGTAGTAATGGTGCTCTCTTATGGCTCTCCCTATTCCTATTGATCTATCATGGATCTGATACCATTGTTAGATTTTGATGGTGTATGCCAAGGGAGAATGCAATCACATGATATAAAATATGCAAAAATGTAAGATGCTAAAATATGATATTAATGGAAAGTGGTAAAAATAATACAATGTAATATGGATTAAATGAACACTCCAGAACTGATGCTAATAACTACACTATAACCATCACCAATCTATATGGTGATCTATACAATATACCTACTACTACCTACAATGATATATAATCACTCACTATGAGGCCCTTTATATAGAAATATGGATTGCTTGGCCAACACTCTACCTAGCTATACAAGGGGACACCTTACACATTTACAACTTGCACATAGACACTTGTGCATTTATTATATTACTTGAAGTAACTAGCTAACTACCCCCTAAAGTAATATCCTACTATACTTATGTACCAAAAGTGGTACATTTACATGATCCAAATGATGTAATATACTCTAACTTGAACCCATTAATATCCTTCATTTGCGTTCCTTAAATGCTGAGCTCATAGCCAACATGGTACAGAATCATTCAAAAATACAAAAACATTATAAAAACATCAAAATACATAAACATCGAAAAACATCAACATATAAAAATATCAAAATACAAAAATATTAGAAAACATTCAAATACAACAGCATCAAAAAAACATCAAAATACAAAAACAATAGAAAAACATTAAAAATACAACATCAAAAAACATTCAAAATACAAAAACATCAGAAAAACATCAAAATTTTAAAAAATTAAAATCGTAGAAAATACAAAAATATTGCAATCATAAAAAAAATCAACCATCTGATCATTGGACGACCATAATTACAAACCATATAATAGGGAGATGGTCCAAAAAAAAAAATCGTTTGACCATAAGATGACCATAATCACAAACCGTCTGATAATAAAACAATAAAAAACAAAAACAAAAAATAACAAGCACTAAATTTTCAAACCACTACAACAATGTTTTGCATTCATACACACATCATTATCCCATCATCAACAATAATCCTTTCGTTATCGTTTGATTCATGATTTAAATTGTTTTCTAAGATTAATTTTGTCACATTAATCAAGGGCATATTCCTTATAGTATATGTCTTGCATTATCCCTCAATTTGCTACATCCACTGCACACCACCCCTCATTAACCCATTCACATTACATAGATGACATCTTGTATTTTTCAAGTCTATGGTTTGGAGACTCTTTAGGATATTTCAATCGTTCAACCATACCTAGTGTCTCATTCAGCCTCCATTGAACATCATTAGTCCTTGAAATACTATAGGTCTTCTTAGTGAACTTAAATTTTCTCTAAGATCATGCTTAAATCACATATTAATAAAATTTTTGTGCTCACCCTCCCACATCTAACACCTTTGGTGCTCACCATCCCATCGAATCTGCTCATGGGTAATGGTAGTATCTAACTCTACCTTCTACCTCTCCAACACCTGCACCCGATAAAACATAACAACATACTTTATTGTAGAGTCACTACTATCGCTATACCCATCCTCTCTAGAGCTCTCCTTTGTGACTACCTTCCTATCCTCTCATGATGATCCTACCCCAAAATCCATCCACCATCATACCCATCATCCTATAGGCTCCTTAGGTCCTGCCTCCCCATCGTCTACAATTCCACCCCTTACCTCTAGCTGGATCACCTGTACACCAACATGCACATCATACTCTAGCATTGTCCCAACATCATCCACATCCACCATAGTTAGTACCACATCAACATCTGCTCCTCTAGGCTCATACTTTGGGTCAATGACTACCTCAATACACCACCATATGTATACTATAGGGGCCAAAGGAACACCTTGGGGTAATCCAAACTACCACAACATGCGATCATACTAGAAAACTCATACTAAATCCTATGGAAACCCACCACCCATATCCCCTGTTGAACCTATACCAAATATAGTGGATCCTCCAACCAACTTAGACCCTCCCTCAAGGACCTCCATGTAACCTCCCCTAGGTGCAATCACTAAAATAAATCATTATAATACATCTATACCCATACAAATGGATAGCTCCTACCCTCCTCTCGATCCTTACTCCATCGCATGGCGTAAGGAGTGTCATCATCCATATCATTTACCTCTAACTAGGGAAAACCCTTAGATTACCTAATGATAAAGTGTTTTCATGCCTAAATATGTAGTAGCAAACTACAATCCAAACCAAATATACCTCGACATAATATCTTGTATAGCTCTCGGTAAGTCTATTATAGTAGCACTAGAGCCCATGCCATCACCTTGATATCCTCTATCAAATCCTACACCAACCCAAGTAGGTTCTATGGGAATCGAGCACCTAATGAATCTAACAGTATGACATTGGAGATCAATGTCATCAAAATTGTATACTTCACTATTAGCCACTATAGTCGATAATGACTATTGATATCCACACCCCCACTATCCATAGTAATCAATGCCCAATGGTTCCTATACATACACTATAGCAGGGCCTCCATCTGATGCGTAGGATCTATCTCAATCCTATCACCCTCTACTGATTTTTAAAAAATGATAAATATCCTTGAGTGTGATTGTGATATCCCCCATGGACATGTGAAAGGTGCATGTATCAGAGCCCAACCTGTTTGATAGCATGGTCAAATATGCATGATATGCATACACAATCTCTAACCTGGCTACACATTATAACCAATTACACCCAAACACTTCTACTACTCCTTCAACATCCATCATCAAGATTTTTAAAACACATCCTTAAACCAATGCCTTGGTATCAGTAGTCTTTATTGCATAACAAACAAACCCCATAAAATCATCAGCACCATGCTATATATAAAAAAACATAGATCACACAAAAAAAATAATAGTTACACATCACTATTGTCCAACTTTCGGATGACCAATACAGGCAATTTTCCAAACACCAGATGGTCACCAGCCATAACTATCTTACACCAGGACGATCACAAAAACAATAAGCCATAAAAAAAACTAAAATGACAATCTAAAAAATGGATGACCTTAGGCCATCACCATTTGGACCATGGACGATCATAACAACATAAATTGACTATACATTAAAAAAAAAAATCATCGACTATTTGATAAATGGACGACCTTTGGCCATCACTGTTTGACACTAGATGATCATAAAACAACAATCCATAATATGCAATAAAAAAAGAAAGAAGTTTTTGAAAACACACCTAATGTCCATGACACAGACGACCTCAACCACTAACCATCCGGTCCTCGAATGACTATCACACACATTTACCATGCAAGCCAAAAAAAAAAAAAAAAACATAATTTTTTTTAAAGATTACAACAATCACAAACAAAAAATTATCACATACAACTATGAGAAAATAAACACACCATGGGTTCATTTTATCCAAAGAGAAATGTAAAAAGGGTCAATTTTTTTGCTTACCAATCTTGCACTCCCTCCAACGCCAACCACCTCCATGTTAATTTTCCACTCACACACCTTACTCTCCCCTCATCCATCATTCGCAATGATGAAAATGACCAGTCGTGAGCCCAAAATTCTATTTATACCTTTTAGTGCATGATTTTTTGGTATGGTCACATAGAGATCATCTCAGATAGTCTAGGTTGTCAACCATATTAGATGGTTGTGATTTTTGAATATATATATATATATATATATATATATATATATATATATATATATATATATATATATATATATATATATATATATATATATCAAAAACACAAATCCAACATCGTCACCAACCATATTTCATCAATGCAGTCCATGCCCGATCCTATTGAGGTCAATCACCTTATCACTATCATCCATTTTGTCCTTCATTGACTCATCACTTGAGGGGGTAGACAATACTAACAAAATCACTCTAAACAAGTTCAATAATCAAACACCCATTTTGGACTTGATGTTTGTCCAAGAACCTTGTCTAAGACTATCATTTAGATAGTATCATCTTAGTTTTTGCATAGTGACTCTAGGTCATATATATATATATATATATGTTGTTTACCTCTTTATTAGAGCTATTTGGTGTCTTTATTAGAGCTATTAACCACAGGGGAATTTATAACACCATTGGGTGTTGCCACAATAAAATTTAGCCCATTGTGTTAGATGAAGTCAACAAGACCCCTGACCCTCTAGGGCGTCGAATTGGGGCAGCCAACTAACAAAAACTTAGTCACTACCATCTAAACTCTCCCCTTCTAGGTACCTCGTGGTTTGAACCTTGGACCTCCCCAAAGAGAGGCCAAAGCCCTAACCACTGTGTTGTCCTTGTTAGACAAAATTTGAGTTTACACAAGTTTTTATGAGGGGTATTGGTCCCCTCATACCGAGGTTTGAACTTGGGTGTCCTAGATGAAAATCCAAGGACTTACTACTGCAGTATCTCTCACGGGTTCTTTTTATGCCATTTTTTACTTAGGGCTAGTTTTACTTAATGTGTAATTCTAATATAATAATTAATAACTAATTATATACATAATATATAATAAATAAAATATATTTAAAATATAATTATAATTAAATTTTACATTTTATTCACATTATTATGTCTATAACATAGTAATTAATAAGCTTGGCCTTATAATGTTTTGCCAAATGTTTCTTGTATCTTATTCCTAACAAAATATTTTATTTAAGAATAATTTAGAGTAATTTTTTTAACAATACTCTTTACATAGCCTTCTATATTTAATAAGGCTCCATCATTATGCATGTAAAGCAACTTGAGAGATAAATTTTAAAAGATTTAATCAATAATCAATTAAAATTAACTTATAATTTTTCAAATCAACTTGTCACATAAATATCTACTTATCCTTTTTTCATTTCAAAATTATTGCCAATATTTTCTCAAGTCTTATATCTAAAGGAGACCTTTGATAATTTTTAAAAAATTTGATAAACAAATCATTTAGTCATTTTTTGTTATAGATAAAGGGAAACATATATTTTTCAATCATTAGTAAAACATGCACAACTACATGGGCCATCTTCATTATTTTTTATTCTCACATATATCTATCCTTTTCATTGTGGGAAATCTTAATTGCGTAGAACATGATACTATTGTTCTAGATGTTGAGACATCTAATATATATTTATGTGACAACTAAACAAAAAAAATATTGAACTGCATGGAAAAATTTACAAAAGGCAATGAGGTGAGAGCTCTCTTTATATTCATCTCTCATCTCATTAGCCTCCTTTAGAAAATATTTTCTACTTCCCTAGATAAATATTTGGAGCATACATTGAGTAAAATTAGGTTTCATAGTAAAGGCTTTTCTACTTTTTATTTTGTGAGATCTCTTACACTTTGCTAAAATATTAAACAAATGAAACTCGTTAGAAATATATTTTTAATATATCCTAACTATAAAATATATTGTATCAAAACTTTGCTTGGTTTTGAGTTAATTTTATGCTTGATATTGAATTATTTTTGCAAATCAACTCGAACCATACAAAAAAATTCAAGCAAACCTTAGTATTTATAGTCTATTATACAAAAACCTTATAATAATCTATATATAAATTAAAATTACAAGGATTTTATTATGATATTAATTGAATTTTTTCCTACTGCTTGAATTGATTTTTTTTAGTGTAAAATCAATTAAATCGTAGGGAGAGAATTAGTGCAAATCCAAACCATAGGGTTTTATTTTATTTACAAAAGACATAGAAGCACATATATAAAAATAAAAACCACAAATTTTTTGTTCAGCTTTGAGTTTATTTTTCGTAAGGCAAAATAAATTCAAAACCCAAAAATCAATCAAACAAACCACGGGGTTTTGATTTTTTTACAAAAATTCTCAAGCATGTATGTAAATAAGGGTTTGAGTTCTACAAAATTTATAGGCTAAAGCTAAATATTTAAGCAAATTATTGAAACAATGTATATTAAATTGATATAATATGAAAAACCCATCTCTTTTAAAGATAATAATGGTCTTTTTCTAATCCTTTCTCCTTGTTGAATTTTTATTGATATTTTCTATATATGTTTCAATGTTGATCTCTACTCTTAAATAATTCCTTCTATCTCCTTCCCACTATGCTTTCTCAATTCTCCTTGACTTTCATTTGTTTATAAAAAATAAGAAGTAATTTATCCTTTTTATTTTTCTTTTATTTCAAGGTCTAACATGATACAATTATGATACTATGTAGAATTCTATAAGCATTACTTTGTTGCAATACTTATTGTTGTATTAGTGTTAAATTACCATATTTCTACTATCAGATTGGTATCTAACCAAAATCATGATGCTACATGGATGTTATTGATTTGGGCAAGGGCTAGTCCTTGTGAATATATGTAAGGAGGAATCTATTTCCATCCTTTAGTATTGGTGTTAGCACCAATGGCAAGTGCCATTTATTGGTATTTATTAAAAACCACCTGTTAGCTTTTGATAGGATAGTATTACAGGAAGAATAACCACAAGATGCAAGATAACTAATTTGATATGACTATAAACTAATGACACAACAATATGTAATTAAATAATGAGATAAACGTCTGCAAATAAATTTAAATTATGCCATTCATGAAAGTGGTGAAAATAGTACAATGCTATAGAATGGAGGACATGAACACTCCATAAATAGATATGAAAATACTACATTGTACCATACTACTAAACTATACCCCACACTCTCTATATTTACTACTCCCTCTAAAATCACTCACTATGAGGCCTTTATATAGGAAGATAGATTCCTTGGCCCTTACTTTACCTAAGACTCATGTACATGTGGAATAAATTCACATTTACAACTTGCACATTGACACTTGTGCATTTATTACAATACTTGAAGTAACCAACTAACTTTACTCTAAAGTAAACTCCTACTCTAGTTATGTAACAAAGGTGGTACATTTACATGAACCAGATGATTGAATATACTCTAACACCCCCTTGTATTACATTATTTGGATGTTGAAGACTTTAGTCTTCAATATGGATATTTTATCTATTACTGGAAATTGAGATCTTTTCTCCAGCCTCCTTCATTGTCTTCTTTGCTTGAATTTTGATGAGTGTCTTCATCTTATTTAGATTATTCTTCTTTTATAGATTGTATATGTCCAAGTAAGACATAGTGTAGCTTTCCCCTCATCATTTTAATTTTGAACCTTCCATATCTTCTTCTATTTTATGATATATAGGTTCTTCATTCTTTTCAATTTGTTCCTCAAAACCTGCATTAGTATTATCTAGAGCATATATATTTATATGGATTGACCCAATAGCTTCAATCTCATTTTTATGTATGATAAGACACACATTAGCTCCATTTATGTATCTAAAGTCAACCATCCTTTTACTTTCTACTAACTTGGATACTAAAATGAGATTATATGTTAATCTAGAAATATACATTATTTTATGTAGCAGAATGTTTGGAAATAATTTACTAGGTGACACACACCCATATCCATGTATATGATAGTTATTGCCATCTACAATTTTTAAAATTTAGCTATTGGTGACTTCAAGACAATCAAACCAATGTAGATTTTGTGTCATGTGGTGGCTTACCCCTCAATCAATATACCAAATGTCCTTTTTGCTTTGACTTGTGAAATTATTTGAAGTGATTTTGCATATATGATATGGTATATTGGATGGATTCTAATCTTAAGTCCTTTTATAATTTTTATCTCTTTCTAATTTATATGTTTTAGTGTATGATAGGGTTCTTTTAATACTTTAGATATATCATTTGAATTAGTCTACCTTATGACTCCCTAGTTTAGAGTATTTGAACTAGTTTGATAAAACTCTTCTAGACTTAGGTTTTGTAGGATTCCTTATGTCTCCCTAGTGATTGGAATGTGCTATAAGTTCGCTAAAGTTCTTAGTAAGTAATATTTCACCTTTTTGGTTGATTTTGTAATATTATGTAAATCAATAATCAATTTCTATTTTACCTTATCTCTCCTAATGAACTATGCACTTATCAATTTGAATTTCTGTATGGTTGGTTTTCTTTTGTCCCTTTAGTATGAGTATGAGACAAGTGTAATTAAATAATTCCAACTCCTTTAAGTAAATAATGGACTTCATTTTATAGCCTTTAATATCCAATAGTTTAATATTTATAAATTCCAATAATCTATGTTTGATTTAGTATACCTTATATCTTCCTACTTTGGAATATTAGAAAATAATGATAATAGTATTTGTAAATTGATATTTGAGTTTACCAAGGTTGAAAACCTTATATCTCCTACTTGGTTATTTTTAAATATTATAATATGAGAATGTAATTCAATTATAGTGCCTTAATTTTTCTTTATAACTTACTAATGCTTGTTATTCCAATGTAGTAGTAAATTTGATCACCTTATAACTCTTATTCTACTTTAATTAAGGCAAGAAATTTAATCTTGAAATGACCTTAGTAATGCAGTACGTCAAGTTGCTTAAGACTTCACTCTCTTCAATGGATATTTGGGTGTTGTGTTCACTATATGAATATGATCATTCAATGCTTTTCCTTTCATGAAAGTGTTACCACAATCATATCTGCTTTGACCTCTTTGTGCGAGTGAACATCCATGTTGAAACTGCATGTTTTTACTTTGATATTCTCACTTCAATGTGTGTGCATATTTTAGCCTGGGTTATTAATAATGCTATCTCCCCTACATGGATTTCTTGAGGTGTTAAAATGCCTTCTTGATACTTCATACATGTGGCACTTACTTTATAGACATTACAACCTACGTTCCAATGCTTCAAGATGTAATGATTGTCTCTACCCTCAATGGTCCATCATGGGCATTACTTCTTCATTGGGATCCTTTCCAATGTTATGCATATTGGTTAATCATCATAAATTCATGAATATTAGGATTTTTAAATTTGAAAATTGGCAAATATGGGGACCCTACATATAAGCCCATTCACCCAAAAGTTTTGGGAGCAAATTTTTTTTGGGTCGGCTCGCCACATGTTGAAAATAATTTCACCATTTTAATTTTAAATTGCTAACACTCTTAGCTAAATTGTGGAACCTTTTTACCTTAATATTATACAAAAATTTATTTATCCTACCCACTTTGCCTCTTCCACATATATAAATACCTAACGCGATACCAATAAACATACATCTAAAACACTCAAACTCATCGAAAATAGATCTAAAGCTATGAAAACATTGCAAAAAACAAACATGACTTGAAGTAGTGAAAATAACAAAATTCTATAATTTTTAGAGGATTGTATATAAAACAAAATCTGATCGGTTGCAGAGGACTATCAATCAAAATATTTGTTGATCGATTACAGAGAATAATGTCACCTATAGGAAATAGGGTCGCTTGCTACTAAAGAAGAGTCGATTGATTATAGAGGAGCAATTGATCTACATAAGATTCTATAGATTGTAGAGGTGCAACTGATCAACACTTTTATTGATCGGTTGTACCTCTAAAATTAATTGACTCTTATGCAGATCACTTGCTCCCCTGTAGTTGATCGACTCTTATTTGGATCGATTGCTCCTCTATAATAAATCAACTCTATCAATCGGTTGTAGAGGTGAAAATAATTTAATTTAATGTGTATATTAGTTGCTTATGATTATTCTAAAGTGTATATCTCATCAAGCTCAGTGGTTAAAAAAAAATTGAAAATGGAGCTCTAGATCAAAATTTATGCCCTCTAGAAGGTTCTCTACAAACGAGCACCTCTACAATCGATTGGTTGCATAGGTGCAACCAACAAAAAATTTTGATGATAGATTGTAGAGGTGCAATCGACTGATATGTTTGATGATAGGTTGCACCTATGCAACCTATCATCACATGTGTTGATCAGTTGCAACTCTGCAATCGATCAATTACAGAGGTGCAACTGATCAACACATTTGATGATAGGCTGCAAAGGTGCAACCTATAATCAAACATTTAAATCGGTTTTACCTCTACAACCTATCATCAAAAATATTGGTTGGTTGTACCTCTGTAAATAAATTGATCAACACATTTGATGATAGGTTGCAGATGTGCAACCTATCTAGGAGGCATAACTTTTGATCCAAAGCTCTGTTTCATTTTTTTAAAAACCACCTAGCTCAATGATATATACACTTAGAACTTAGTAAAATCCTCAAGAAATCCTTATTTTAAGTGGTAGAAATATTTTTCAATTGATTCATGCTATTTTTATAATTTTTTCTAGAAAAAAATACAATTCGCCATCTCTTCTACATGAGTTTGGACACAATTCGCCTCAATTTCGAAACCAATTCACCTAATTTTTATAAATATATTTTGGATCCGACCCCTTATACATAATCCGGATCCTTCCTTAAATGCTTGAATATAAGCATTACTCCTTCACTGGTCTCCTGCATGGACATTATTGAAATGTGTAATGCCTCTTTACATTATTCCAAGTGGCACTTGCATGTGACATTGTCCTAAACATTCTTTTTATCCTTGTATCTTCTCTAGCAGATGAAAGTTGTTCAATATTTTCTCCAACGCTTTCCTCATTTCTAGTGAGTGTAAGCTTACATTTTATAGTTATGATTTCTTCAAGGTTGGTACCAACTGTGAATCCAAAATTACCCTTTTGGTAGATGATATGTCATCAATCGGTTTATGCTCTTGGTTGCTTCGATGGCTCACTTTCTACCTAGCAGTTCAATGCTTGATTGAGGTAATACTCTATAGCCTAAAACTTGCTTTTACATATATTTCCTATATTTTTTTCTCCTTGATTTGAAATAGGTATGTAATGGGTGTAAATCTTCCTTATATTGTTGTAGGTTGACATCATTCATGGGTTATTTATTTTGAGTCTAAGATGGTGTTTCTAGACACCTAAAACCAATGCTTATGAGCCCTACATTAGCTCATATTCTCTACCTAAATTTTGCACGTTCTTCCTTCGATGATTCACCAATAGTGAATGTAGAATACCTACTATTATAGTTTATTGAGACACTCTAATTTCATTTTCTTTAGGAGGTATATGGTGAACCAATGTAATATAAATAAGAATCTCTATTTTGCACGAAATTTTTTAAAGTTCCTTGTCTCCTTTTGATGCTATTTTCTCCTATGATATGATGGATCCTCGTTGTATAGCTTGAGGAAAAATGTAGATAGATCTGAAGCTTTTCCTTTGCTTCTCAGATATGGCTGCTACTTGCTCTAATCCTTGAGAGCAATGTATTTTTGACTTTCTTATTAGAAAACACTAATATCTAACTCCTTCACTTGGATAATTTAGTAACAATGAATCCAAGCTAATAATCATGTAAACAATATGCTCTTGAGAGATTAATCTTTGTAATAACTTTCACTTTTACTAAAAAACTTAGTGCACCTCTAATAAGATTTAATAGAAACTAATATAGTGCAACTACAATCTCCTTATTACTCCTTAAAATGAACCTTAAATCATGCATTAGTAATTGCTCTTAAATGCACTATAATCTTTGTAATTTAATGTAGTTTTATTTGCTATAACTAAATAATAGGAAGATGATATTTTTCTTTCTGTTGAAATATATCTAACTTCTATTTTAATGTGCAGGTATAAACATTCAAAATAAACTTCCTTCTGCACTATTTTGAAGACTAGAATATGTAACCTTCTCTTTGCAAATTCTTAAAACTCTAATATGGTGCTTAATGGAACTTGATAAAAAATTAATTTAAAGTTCAATTAATGAACCTATCTGTACCCAAGTTTTTTACCTTAATGATATCTGTATATGAAGGATTTCTTGGTGATTCGATTCACCAAATTGCTACCCTTTAAATAGATGAACTATTATTGGTTGTCTTAAACAACTTTCTAACTCACCTTATTTTGCATCTCCAAAAAACCTCTAACTTGTTGTCCTTTAACTATAGTAGGTGAATTTGATTCTCCTTCAACCTTCTTGTCAAATTCTAACTTTAATCTAGGTCCTCTTCTCAAGAATATGAAAGTCTCGAGGTCTTCACCACTCTCCTCCAAGATTTGGCAAACTCCTTGCCAAATCTATATTAGTTTGGGCTTATCATCAGATGGTGACAATTGTCCCAAAATATTTCTTTATCAGGAAATTCTCCTTGGTGGTAAATTTCTCCAATGAGTTCTATGAAGAACTCCTTTAATGACCTTCTTAGGATCTCATTTAATGAGGCTTACCAAGCCTCTTCCTTATTTCTCCTTGAGACCTCACTAAGGTCTTAAATCTCGTAACTCTTATGGTCTTCCAAATGAGACCTTTCCTTCAACATTCTACTATGGAAGTTTTTGTAATGAGATATTCCTCTCAAATCTTTGAAATTTATTGCTACTAGAATCTGGAATAAGATCTTACTAGTTATTATTCACTTCTGCAATATACAAACTTTAATGGAGATCACAAACCTCCAATCTTCTAGATTTTGGAGTTCTGTAATTGGACCTTCTAAGGATATCTTCAGCTTCTTCAGAGTAAAGTCTTCAATATACACTAGAGATCACCAATCTCCTATCTTCAATGGAGTCTTATTTTCTCCTTTGAATTTGTAAAAAGGCTCCTATGGACTTTTCTCCTGTAGGTATACAATATATAGTAATGGGACCTATTATTTAGGCCTCCAAATATGTATTCTTTCGATTATTGCTTTCAGTGCTAGATTGATTCTAAAGAAGATATTCTTCCTATATCTTTTGTAGGAAGTTTTCCAACTCACTTTGAATCTCATTTTTCCTACAATAAATTATTAGGGCTGTAATAAAATAAACTCTAAATGTAGAGATAATTAATATTCACTAGTTGATTTGTCAATCTAGTGGAATTTATGCTAAGTCCTAGTCTTCATGAGTTTTTCTACAACCCTGTGGAAAGAATCTAGCCAAATGTAATCTCAAAATTTTTGAAACTAAGATTTTTGAATTCCTCTTAGTCTCTCTTTGTTGCTCTCCCTAATTTCTATTTGATCTACCATGTGCTCTGATACCAATGCTAGCTTTTTATGGGATAGTATTACAAGAATAAAAACCACAAGATTCAAGATAACTAATCTGAGATAACTATAAACTAATGAAATAATAATATATAGGAAAATAATGAGATGAAAATCTGTAAATAAATTAGAATTATGCCATTAATTAAAGTGACAAAAATAGTACAATGTTATAT
The DNA here is from genome assembly GCA_028583015.1 of Wollemia nobilis. Classification (NCBI taxonomy): domain Eukaryota; kingdom Viridiplantae; phylum Streptophyta; class Pinopsida; order Araucariales; family Araucariaceae; genus Wollemia; species Wollemia nobilis. The sequence goes on along the minus strand of JAQPPZ010000594.1, from coordinate 511,586 downwards.
AATGGAGGACATGAACACTCCATGAATATATTAAAAGACTACTTTGTTCCATACTACTAAACTATACCACACACTCTCTATATTTACTATCCCCTCTATAATGACTCACTGTGAGGCCTTTATATAGGAAGATAGATTACTTGGACCTTACTCTACCTAAGAATCATGTACATGTGGACTACATGCATATTTATAACTTGCACATTGATACTTGTGCATTTATTACAATACTTGAAGTAACCAACTAACTTTACTTTAAAGTAAACTCCTACTCTAGTTATGTACCAAATGTGGTACATTTACATAACCCAAATGATATAATATACTCTAACACTACCAATACATATTAGAAGATAAAGTTTCTTACCTTCCAAACCCTATGTAACTTTATACATTATTTAATTGCAATGAATTCTCTAAATAATTTGGGGAATAAGCATAAGGTACTACAAAGTAATAAAAAAGGAATTATTAGACCACATCTTACCAATTGAGATCAGGTCACATCTCACTAGCTAATATTTGTGGTTATAGCTAAAGCTATGATTGATGCCACCACATATTTACATTAATATTTTATGACCATAATTATATTCCTTATCAAGAATATGACCTACATAACCACATCCCTACATAGAGATTTAATCATTTTTATTTCACATTTTTTTCTCAAGAATATAGCTTCTCTCCCTTTCCCCCTTAAAAAATCAACCCGCATCACCACATATATCTTCTCTCTCTCTCTCTCTCATGCACACACACACAAACAAACAAATAAAAACACATATTTTTGCTTATAAATTTCATTAAATTTAGTTAATTGCTTCTACTAGTTAGGTTGAGTATATTACTTACGTATACCATTACCATACTTGTTTTAAACCTGTAACATATCCCTATAGATAACCATTCCATATAATCCAACCTAATATTTCCCACTTTTACACTAAATATTTAGAGTTTTACTTGATATGGACTAGTATTAATTTTGCCTTGACCTACAAGGTGTAGTACCTTCCTAGACTTGTCCAAATTTAGGTAAAGCATCTTGGTGCACCTAATGTAAACAACTTTTTTGAGGGGGACCACAACCATATCTAGTATTCATACTTTAGAAATTACATATGGAACCCAATATGGGTAATCCTTTCACAAATAATCTATTTATGGACAATCAAGTACCTAATATCTAAATTCTAGTCAACTCCAATATTGATCATGGGTTATATATAATTTAAATAAAATATAGGACTAGAAATAGTCATGCCAATAAAAATAAAACTAATAGAAATTAGGGAAATGAGCAAGAACATGTGAACAAAATTATCTATCAAAAGGAATCAAGTTACCATAGTAGCTAAGATAAAGTAAACCAAATTAAAAAGAGGAGTTAGGTCCTCCACTTCCATCTGAAGGCTTAGAAATTCCTTTCAATGGTATTGATAGATTAGTTAGGAGAGAACCTAAATATGAACATGCCCCTCAAGATGTTTTATAAAATATCTTAAATATGAAAATGAGGAGTACCAAAAAATACTAACCAAGCTTAAACGACAAAGTACATAACAAAAGTTATTAAGAGGACCCTATGACTCGAAATTTCCTCCTATTACTATCTTTAATTACAATTAAGAGAGCCCAAATTATAAGGGTGTTCTTACGGTATTTTATATCTTATCATTCAATAAATAAATGTACAATACCAACTAGCATTTACCAATATTAGGCCAAAAAAAGGAACAAAAATGAACAAAGTTTGAAACCAAAGTATCAACACCTCTCAAAAACAAAAACAACTAGGAATTCCTAATAATATTGAGGAATTTATAAGATAATAACCATATTTATCATTCCTTCCCAAACAAATTCAACAAGATATATTGTGTGAAGTACAAGTAATATTCCTAGCATAATAGAAGAAATAATCAAACTAAGTCCTAGTTGTTCCTTTTTGTCCAAACAATAGTAACAAGTATTGCTCAAACTACAAGTTAAATACCTAAGCAAAATAAATCAATGCATTTGCAAGTGTGAATAGCAAGAGCAATTTTTCTTAAGGTTGCATTGTAGTATCATAACATTTCAACCAAATATGACACAACAAAATAAAATTCAATAAAAGATAGTAAATCAAAATACAATTCACCAACATTCACAAAGTAAATATTAGAAAATGGCTAAATAAAATGCACAAGATCTAGAAAATGTGAAGCTAAAGAAAATGGCAGAGGATTTAAGCCAAAAAATACAATCTATAAAAATAGTGACTATTCAAAAAATATACCCAAAAGCAACATTCTACTCATTATACCTCCAATGACTATTCCTTCACCATAAATGAAAAGATAATAAGATTCCAATATTACCCAAGTTTAAAACCCCCAACTTAAGAAATGGCTTAATGAACATTAAACCCTCGCATTACTTGCTACACATACCTCCAACACTAACACTTTTTATAATGGTTCACAACTAATAGATAATTTCCTTAGTGGATTTATTAACAATTGCAGAGATTACATAGAATTTAATATTTATAATATTACAAAATTAGTATTAATGTCATTCAAGGAACTTATTTTGGAGTGGAATGCAAACTTATCAAAAGGTTCTCTCAAGAGTTTTGAAAAACTTATGAACATTCTTATGTTTTAATATAGAGCTAGAATAATGGTAAATATTGTTATTTACCAATTTGTTATGGCCAAAAGATAACCATATCAAAATGCAGAAAATTTCACTAGAAGATAGAAATACCTTAGCTGCTAAGCAAAATATAATATTGATGACATTAGTCTTAAGGAAATTTTATTTAAGTTGTTATACCTTTGATTAAAAATTGCCTTAAGAGATAAAATAGCATTGTAATTTTACAATATTGTATGGTCCATGCTAGAATATTAGGAAGGTTAAAAGAAGAAAATATTTTCTAAACCCAAAACCTAATAACAACAACATAAATGTTACTAGAGATGGTATCAACAATATTTGACTATTGCATAATGTTATGAATTTAAATGCTAGTGGATAATAAGAAAACCATCATATATAATTCATGAAGAAATCTTAAAAGGAGCAAAGAAACTAAAATACACAATACGTTTTTACCTTTTATGGAGTGTTACCCATGATAATGGATACAATTAAGAGAGTTTTTCCTAATTAGATATAAACCACTTGTACAAAAAAATGAGAAAAAAAAAAACCACCTTGGTGCTAAGATAACTCATTTTATTTTTGTCTTGGTATTATTGGACATAATTTTAAAACTTATAGCTAGTTTGTAAAATTCTTACATGTCATTGTCCTTGGTGAGAATTAAAATTTTGAAGCTATTGAAAACAAAAAAAGGCTAAATATGATGTTTTGGTTGCTAACCATATTTTTAAGAGTTAAAAACCACACCATGCAACAAATCAAAACCCTGATATATACAAAAATCCAACATCAAACCATTTCAATACCCAACAAGCCCCCTAGAAAATAATAATATTGAATTATTCAATGAGGATGCTAGAGTAGTAATTGAATGCACAAACATTATTTCGAGATCTAAAAGGTAAAAGGTTTGATGTTAATAACATTAATCAAAATCCTTCGAAGGTTATCCTAAAATATTCTTTTGAGGAAATAAAGCAAAATCCTTATTTCAAATATGAAATTCTTGAAATCTAAGTAAAATTACCATGGTTTTAAGAGAGTAAAAGATAAAAATATGAATTCAAAAACCTAAGTTCATGTTAGAATTCATAATAATTTTGAAAAATATTATAGATAAGACACTCACCATAGATCATATTGAAAAAAATTAGAACAATAATGAGCATATGAAATAATAAGATAGAGATAAATGAAATAGGAAGAAGGGATGGGTTCTTGTAGGCACCTCCATGATATTACAACATCTAAAATAATACAATATATTAGTGATTGGAGGATATTTATAGTAGACACCTAATCCCTAATTATTATAAACCTTAATTCTACATAATTTGGATTAAAGTCTAAAACATGATTAAAAGATTAACCCTAGTGATGGTTTAACCAATTCTACTAGGGGTTAATACTTCAATATTTCCCATAGGATTGCATATAGAATTTCCAAAGGATTAAATGAAAAATACTTATATTCTTATATTGTACATGCCTATAGGCTTACAACAAGAGCACCCATAGGCTTACATCACCATTATTGGACTTGGCCAAAAAGGTTAGATTATTGATATATCAATACCCTCTATAATCTAAATCTAGGGGTCAAGGAGAGGAATCATTAGAGATGGTAACATATCACCCATTGTAAATGCTTGAATGGGACAATGAATCTTGACCATGAATTTTATTACCTTCTCTTGCTAAAGGTACATAGACTTGATCAACCCTTCATCGAACATGAAATTATGACTCCACCTTTTAGATCAAAGATGCTGAGCCTTCAATGAGAAGATAATAAAAATGTAATAAGGTGACCATAAAATATCAAAATTGAACATTTGAATCATCAATAAATAGAAGTAGGTCTCCAAATAATCAACCCCATTATTTGAGAAGAACCCATAGGAATAAAATGTATCTTATATTGTTGATTTGAAGGATAATCCTATTGCAATAAAAAAAATATTATATACCATTGTAATAAGTTAAAATAATGTTATCAATGCATACAAATTAAAAAACCATATGGTCTAAAAGCATGGGTACAAAATTCTTTTGTATAAAAAAATTATGGTCTCTAGAAAGTTAGGTATGTTAGCACTAAAAGTAAGAATAAATTTAATGCTTCCAAACCTTAGAAAAATGTTGGAAAACTAAAATATTCCACATTTCACATGTTGATAGAGGATGACTTCCACACCTATATTCCAATTTGTAATTGGAATAAAGGATTAGATGCCACATTTTAAGGTATGACTAGATGAAAAATGTGATATGCATGCTAACTAGATCCATGTAAAATGTCAAATCAACATTGATGGTCACATCATCATGGTTATCAACTAAAATATGCAAAGTAGGATTTGATCCCTAGTAAGTTAGAGAAGAATCATCCTATGATGGATAAGCTAGTAGTGCTAACAAGATGATAAACTAAGCATAGAATTCACCACCAAGTATATGAAAGAGATGTAGTTGAAGGATAAAAGATTTCCTTCTAAGTGACTTCCCACTTGAGACTTGAACATTGGACCTCCTTTAATCAAAATATAATATAAACTAACATGCCAATGGGCACTACTGGATGGTAAATTACATCATGTCATAGACATGGGAAGAGCACAGCAAAAATATTGTCAACCATATTTGAACTTGAGATCTATCAAATGGAAAATCTATATTATTTTCCACTAGCCACCCAAGTCATGTATGTCAATAGGAATGAGGGGATATTTGTTAGATTTTTATGGTGTATACCAAGGGAGAATGCAATCATAGGATACAAAATATGCAAAAATGTAAGATGCTAAAATATGCTATTAATGAAAAGTAACAAAAATGATACAATACAATATGGAGGAAATGAACACTCTAGAACTAATGCTAAAGAACTACATCATACTCCATCACCAATCTATATTTTTATCTACCCAGTATACCTACTACTACCTACAGGAATTGTATAATAACTCACTATGAGGCCCTTTATATAGAAATATGGACTGCTTTGCCAACACACTACCTAGCTGTACAAGGGGACACCTTGCACATTTACAACTTGCACATATAAATTTATGTATTTATTATATTACTTGAAATAACTACCTAACTATCCCTAAAGTAATCTACTACTCTAGTTATGTACCAATGGTGGTACATTTACATGATCCAAATGATGTAATATACTCTAAAACCCCCCTATATTATATTATTTGGGTATTGAAGAATTTAGTATTCAATATGGATCTTCTTCTCCGTTTCTTGTATCATGTTCAAGAAAGTAGTTAGTGTCTTCATACCAAGTTACCCTTGTTGTAAGAGCTTTGACTTCTTGATCATCTATCATATCTTCTAGTTCTTCAATTTCTTCAATCTTCTGAGCTAGATGTCCTTTTTTATTCCCTTTTTGATATTCCAATTGTGGATAAGAGTTATTATGCTAAAATTATTGTTGTCGAGGATTATTTTGATATTGCCTTGGTTGGAATGCCCTATGTGGTTGGCTTCTATAGTTCATCTAATTTCCTTGATTTTGATTTCTTGGATTGAATATATGGTTACTAGTTTTATGCTCTTTTCTCCTGCATATCTGACAATATTTGTTATTCCATGGTATTTAACCTTTTGAATATGAAGCAATGTTTCCCTATGGATTATATTTTAAGACCAATGCATTGTTAGTCATTTCATATTTCACTATATTTTCTATCTCATATTCTTGAAGAATATTGATTATTTCATCAAATTCAGTATATTTTCTTAGAACTTGTAAGGATGTAACTAGGTGCTTGTAGCTATTTGGAAGTGCTCTCAAGGTTACTTGAACAAGGAATTTATATTCAATATTTTCTCCTAGGGTTAGTAATTTTCCTTTGATATATGCTATCTTCCTTAAGAATAATTTTATGCTTTCACCACTATTCATTTTCAGGGAATGTAATTGAGTTTGAAGATTTAAGATAGTGGCTTTATTTTTCCCTTCAAATATTTTCTCTAATGTTTTCCAAGAATATGTAGATGTCCCTACTGAGCTAATGTAATCTTGTATTTCATCTATTATGGCAAAGGTTATTATAATTAATGCCTTAGAATCACTTTATTCAAACTTTTATATCTATATTTCTCCTTGAGTTGGTTTAGTTCTTGCTCCTTTGACAATATCCCAAAGTTTTTCAAATATGTTCTCACTTTTTTTCCTATGAGAAGTAATTTGGGCCCTTAAGTAGTTGAGATTCTATAAGGATGAATTTATTTGTGGTCATGATGACTCTCTAGGTATAAAACTTGTCTTGACTTTATATTTTGTAGAATTCCTTATATCCCCCTAGTTAAGAGATGTGAACTAATTTGATAAAACCTTAATTAAAATTAGGTTTTGTAGGCTTCCTTATATCTCCCTAATAATTAGAATATGCTTAGTTTACCTTCTAAGTTGGTTTTACAATGTTTTGAGAATACTCAACTATTAATTTTACCTTATCTTTCCCAATGAAGTATGCTTTAATTGTTGGATTTCTTTGTCTCTTTAGAATGAGTATGAGATATTTTTTTACCAATTAATTCCAACTCTATATGTAGGCAATTGATCTGCATCTCTTTCCAATAGATTAATTTTCTAAATTCCAATTATATGTATATAGTTTGAAGCAGTATGCTTTATATCTCCCTACTTTTTGGAATATTATAATGATTTAATAAAGGTTGAAAACCTTATATATCCTACTTTGAATATTGCAAATATTATATTATGTGTATGCACCTCAATAATTAATTTTTTGAAATATAAACTTGCTTTATTATCTACTAATTCTTGGATGAATTTGTATTATCCAATGAAATAGTAAATAAATTATATCCTTATAAATCCAATATCACTTAGATTTAAAGCAAGCAAAATTTCATATGAAATTTACCATAATAATCCTTGTGGATTATCTTCCCTTGATATGTTGAGGTGGCAGATTAGAAACCTTTTGAAATGTGGTGCTAATGGAATTCAATGCTATATTTAAATATTGTTGGTTTCACAATTTTACCTTGAAATAACTACAGAGTTTTCAAGGTTAACATAAGGTAGTATGTCCGTAAATGAATACTACCAGTGATTAACATAAGGTAGTATGTCCGTAAATGAATACTACCAGCGATTTGTACAATTGCTCAAATACATGCCTGAATATGAGAAGAGAAATGAGATTAAAATTCAGAAATTTCTCTTAGGCTTACATCAAAAAATTGGGCATTTGATTCTTATGTTAAAACCTGCTACCCTAACTGTTGCTTGTGACTTGGATCGACAAGAAGAAAATTTTAAAGCCAAGAAAGCGTATTATCAACAATCTTCAGAAAATGAAGAACCATAGAAAAATAAAAATGTAGGTCCAACCAAAGGAGATAGGGGTTGCACAAGAATCATGGCAATGGGAACAAAAACAGGTTTGATAGAAATATGAACAGATATCAAGGAAATAGAGGAAATCAAAATTATTGGAGTGGCCAAAAAAATTTTAGCGAAAGATATGAGCAAAAATTTAATTCACCAAAAGCTAGTACATCTGAAGATAATGAGGGAAATATGAAAAAGAGGGCACCAAGTACATTATTGGATTTGTAAAGAACCTCATTATGCTAATAAATGTCCTTTGCGAGCAGATAAGAAGAAATAAAATGTGGAACCTACTCATAATATATATGCAACAATAGGTAATTCTAAACTCAATGGTCAAGCAACACCTTTCTTGTTGAAAGGCAAAATTTATAATAGAAATGTTTATATTTTGATTGATTTTGGAGCAACTGATAGTTTTGTTTCAACAAATATTTTTAGGGACATACCAGAAACACCTAGATTTATGGCTAATAGGTGGAAATTCAAGTATGGGTTTGGGCAAACCTATACCGTTAATCAATGCCTATTTTATCCTCAAATAATACTACCTCAAGGGCAAACTCGATGGCACTTATATGTAGCTCCTTTGCATACTTTTGATATAATTTTAGGTATGTACTGGCTTAGAGCCCATAAGGCATTTTTAAATTTCAAAGAAAGATGGATGGAATTAATTGATGACAATAAGCAAAGGATTTGGGTACACTATGGACATGAAACAGTGGAGCCACATCTTATGACTGCAATGCATGTTAAGAGAGCTATGAAAAAAGCTAGTAGAGTCTTTGTGGTTAAACTTAATAAAAAAGAAGAAAATGAATCTAGAGAAAGTCTATTCCAAACTTACCCAATGTTAAATGAATTTCATAATGTTTTTCCTAAAGAATTACCTAGTCTTTCACCCTAGAGGGAGTTTGTATTTACCATAGAATTTTTTCTAGGAGCAATACCAGTAGCTTGAGCTCATTATACTATGATAACAATGGAATTGCAAGAGCTTAAAACTCAACTTTAGGAAATTTTGGAAAAAGGACATATTAAACCCAGTGTTTCATTATGGGGTGCACCAGTGTTGTTTATGAAAAATAAATATGGGACATTAAGGTTATGTATTGATTATAGAATGTTAAATAAAATGACTATTAAGAATAAGTACTCTCTACCCAGAATAGATGATTTGTTTGATCAGCTGAAAGGAGCCACAATTTTCTCCAAAATTGATCTGAGATCTAGCTATCATCAATTGAGAATCTAGGAAGAAGATACTCATAAAACTGCTTTTCAAACTAGATATGGTCATTATGAATTCATTGTATTACCTTTTGGTTTGACCAATGCTCCAACAACTTTTATGAATTTGATGAATAGTGTGTTTCGAGAACAATTAGATTGGTTTGTGCTAGTGTTCTTGGATGACTTACTGATCTACTCTAGAAGCAAAGAATAACATGACCGTCACATGAGAACTATTCTTGAAATACTTAGAAGGAATCAATTATATGGAAAGATGTCTAAATGTGAGTTTTATGCGACTCAGGTGCAGTATTTAGGTCATATAATTTTTGCAAAAAGTGTGTCTGTTGATCCAAAGAAAATATAGGCTATTGTTGAATGGCCTGCTCCCACAAACGTTTCTGATGTGTGAATTTTTATGGGTATGGACGGATATTATCATCACTTTATCCAAAATATTTCTAAAATAGCATATCCAATAACCAATCTCCAAAATAAAGGAAAAACCTTTAAATGGTCAGAACGATGTGAAGATGCTTTTAAAGTACTTAAAGAAAAACTGACATCAACACCTATTCTCAAAATAACTAATCCTGAGCAACCATTTTTTGTATGTACTAATGCTTCTTTGGAAGGATTAGGTGGGGCTCTCATGCAAGAGGACGATATTATTGCCTATGAATCTTGGAAACTTAAGAAACATGAATTAAATTATGCCACACATGACTTAGAATTGGTTGTGGTTGTTCATGCTTTGAAAATATGGTGACATTACTTACTTGGCAAGCCTTTTGAGCTTAGAATAGACCATCAAAGCCTAAGATATATTTTTACTAAGCCAATACTTAATGCTAGACAAAGACGTTGGATGGAGTTTCTGGCAGAATATGATTTTGGCATAGAATATATTAATTAAAATGAGAATAAATTAGCAGATGCTTTAAGCAGACAGAGGCATATCACTGCTATGTCATAATATCAATATGCTCTAATTGATCAAATCAGGCAATTATAGAGTCAAGATAAATATTCTAAAAAGTATCGAGAATTGATTCAACAAAATTCTGATAAGGTAAAAGAGTTTAGAATCTAGGAAAATATGTTATTCTTTAAGAATAGGATGGTGGTACCAAGTGACCAAAACCTGAAAGATATAATAATGCATGAGGTACATAGGGCACCATATTTTGCTCACCCAGGTTATGTGAAGATGTATGAAAATTTGAAAAAAGAGTATTATTGGCCAGGAATGAAAAAGGACATTACTAAATTTGTGGCTAAATGTTTGGAATGTCAAAAAGTGAAAGCAGAATATTTACATCCAACTGGATGCTTATTTTCACATGACATTCCACAATACAAATGGCAAGTGGTAACTATGGATTTTATAGTCGGATTGCCTAAAAATCATTTCCAGCATGATGTTATTCTGGTAATAGTAGAAAAATTGACTAAGGTGGCGCATTTCCTGCTAGGAAATATAAAATATGGAGCTCCTAATGTAGCCCAAAAAATTGCCAGGGAAGTGGTACGACTACATGGATTCCTTGAAACTATTATATCAGATAGGGATTCTCGATTCACATCTAAATTTTGGTAGGTATTGCATCAGGTATGGGGAAAAAATCAATATTAGTACTGCCTATCACCCGAAAAAATATGGACAAATTTAAAGGTTGAATCAAGTCTTAGAGGATATGCTCTGTATGTATTGTATGGACCATCAAATGAAGTGGGAATATTATCTTTTTCTAGTTGAGTTTACCTATAATAATAGTTATCATACTACTTTAGGTATGGCTCCATTTGAGGCTCTGTACGGTAGGAGGAGCAGAACTCCATTGTCATGGAGTAATCCATAGGATCGGGTGATGATCGGGTTGGATATGGTCAGAGAAATGGAAGACCAACTTAATGAAATTTGTCAAAGGCTTAAGGTAGCCTCAGATAGGCAAAAGAGCTATGCGGACTTAAAGAGAACACCATGAGAATTATTTGTGGGAGATAGAGTATTCTTAAGATTTAAACCTACTAAAAGTTCTATCAAATCCTCTAAACTTAGTCCATGATTTGTAGGACCTTTTGAAATTGTTGAAAAAGTGAACTCAGTTGCCTACAAATTAGACTTGCCACCTAATTTATCAAAAATTCATGATACGTTCCATGTGTCCCTTCTCAAGAAATATGTTCCTGATTCCTCACATGTTTGGAATGTTGATCAATTACAGATGGATGATCCCTTGCGCATTGAGGTGCAACCAGTCAATATCCTTGAATATCGTACCAAGCAGTTGTAAAAGAGAAACATTGAGCAATGCAGGGTCCAATGGGATTAGTTTTCTAAAAATAATGCCACGTGGGAAGATGTGTCCATTATGAAGAGACAATTTCCATTTTTGTTTGAATAGTATTTGAACATTATGACCATCATGACATAGTTTTATTTTTATTAAACAGTAACAATATCATATCTTGGCTTGTTACGTAATGTAAATATGATATTTGTGCATGTTATATGATATAGTTTTATCTTGAATATTATTATAGTTTGAGTTGTGCAAAATAATACATTTATTTAGTATTCATGCATGTTTTGATAATGAATGATGAACCACATTGGGAATGAATAATGTGATGAATTGAATTTGTATGATCATGGCATTAATTTTTCTTCTATTTATATTTTATTTTTAATGGTAAATGCAAACACAGGGACTGTGTTTAATATTAGGGGGGAAGTATGTAACAACCCTCCAAAAATCTATTTCATATATGCCTAATTTATTTTCAAGGATGAGATACCGCTAATGTATCTGTGGTTGCAGGAGACAGGTTTCATTATCGTCAAAATAATGCAATAGAAAGTGTTCTCAACATGGCAAAAGAATTATTCCGGTGAGAGGTAAGGCAAGGGGATATGATGAGCGGTGATGTATTTGTTGGTTGATAGGGATAATGAATCCTATGGGCAATGCATTCACCAGCGGTCCATGTAGTATGCATATCATGTAGATGCATTCATAGGTGTGTTTGATGGTTGATATTTTGGTGAAATTGTGATGATGGATGGCAATGAAGATGCTTAAAGCATGGGAGCCATAGTTAACAAAGTTAATGAAACATATGGAAAATGATTAAAAGTATTTTGAGGTTTAAAGGAAAAATATGTATGTTCTTTTGAGGAATGAGTTTGTTTAAACTTAATTATATACTTATATATTAGAATATAACTTAGGGTATAAATACCAATATTATTATTTAAAATAATAATATATATATATATATATATATATATATATATATATATATATATATATATATATATATATATATATATATATATATATATATATATATATAAGTTTTATAAAAAAAAATTATGATATTTGTTTTATGGATGTTTTAGAGGTAATATAAATGAAAGACTCTAAACAATGACATATTAAAATTAATATTTAAAAATGAATGATGATGAATGTGATAATAGTTTATGCATTAAAGAATAAGCTTGGGCATTCTTTGCAAAAGACAAAGACGAGACTTGTCGGAATAGCTATGGAGGTTAAGATGATTGTTGGAAGGGAGTGGTGGCGACCACTTGGAAAAATTTTGGACTGGACAAGCTTGAAACTACCATCGATGTTCACGTACACAGGTGGTGGAAAAAAAACAACCATCATCTAGATGACCAACGGAGGGATAGGAAGGAGGATATAGTGTGTTTTTCTCAATAGAAGAGGGAAGTGAACTTGGGAAGAAAGAAACATAATAGATCATATTAAATAAAGGAAGACGAAGTGGAGACAAGGCTGAATCAGTAAGTGCTCTTATATTTCAAATATTTAAAAAGAATTCGGATGGAAAAATTTGATCATGTTTGAATTGACGATTCAGGGAAAACATTAAGAGGAAAATCTATTGAAATATGTAATGCTTGTATTGCATGTGCTTTTACAAGATTTATTGCCTTATTTTTATACATGTAAGTGAATGGTTAAAGGGTGGTTGATTGAAACCAAATTTAATTCTTTTGGAATTGTTGTTGCTACATGCTTGATAAATTTAAGCAACGGGAGGTTGTTGTGTGAATAGCTCTGTTGTTGCTATATACTATGATAAATTTAAGCAAATGAGAGGTTGTTGTAGAAATAATTAGATGGATACCAAGAATGTTTTCCTTCTCTGGAATATAAACTGAGACTACATGTTGTATTGTATGCTATGGAGTATTTATAATGACGTAGAAACATTAAGAAACTATTGCATATTATTCTGTGTTATGGAAATATTGGTTGCATGTAGGCATAGTTGCATTGCATGGTAGAACGATAATTTTGACCCTTGTTTTCACCAGATAATTAGATGGTGTGAAAGAAATATGTGGAGCTTTGCAAACTATATGCATGCCTTTTCCCATGAGTCTACTTCAACTTTCGAGTACCAAGATTTGTGCATAATGAGTCAAGAGAAATGTTGTGTAATTTTTCCTTGGGAATTTGGAAAAGTTCTCAAAATTATTGTTTGGGTCAAATAGGGCTATAGCCAACCTGTTACATGCATTATAATTGAAAAACATGGTTCTTGAATGGAAGACAGAGTAAATACTGTGAACTGTGTATTGATATAGAACACTTAGATTGGGGAAAAATGCCTGGTTGAATATAGAATTTGATGTAAAAATTTATAGCCGTAGATGTTATATTATTTTAATCTCAATTAAAGATTTTTTGGCAAGGAGAGTAAACATTGTATCTATTTGTTTAAGGCAAATCTCAAAATATTTTATTCTCCATTTATTGCACTGAGTTAGTATTCATCCATACTATGTGTAATGGTTTAAATTTATAATGATTATAGTAAGTTCAGTTGCTTTGAAGGATGTATGCAAAGATGTAATTATTTTCATCTCATTTTATTGTTCTAAGGTACAAGACTCGAACGCTGGGGAAAATCCTTCTATTTTCTTTTAAAATGTTGTTAAATTCAGTTTCAGATACTTAATATCCTACACCGTGACTGAAGCCTTTTTCCAATGATACAAATGAAATGTAGCATGACTGAAAACCTCAATAGCTTAACTTGGTTCTAGCTTGCATCAGACCAAATTGGAAATGAAATAGATGTTATATATATATATATATATATATATACCTCAAATAGTCCAATGATGGATGGTTGAATCAAGTAAAACTTGGATGTGAAAGGATGGTTTTGAACCGACTTTAGATTTATAGATTCCATTGTCTATTCGAAAGCCATATAATAGAATTATGGTATGGTTTAAACAAAGGAATTTATGAAATCAATTAGTAGATAAGATTTTGCATAATGTAATCGATAAATATTAATTCCTTAGGTAAGAGTATTCAATTATAATAATGGTTGGGTATGAGAGTTAATGAAGAAATCTTTTCAATCATAAGATAGATAAAAATAGTTGATGGAATTATTAGTCTAAAAATGTTTATCATGACTACTTCAGCTGACAGTAGGTGTATTAGTGAATAAAACCTAGCAGACTTCATGTTTGTTTTATAGTTTCCTTATTTATTTAAAAAAGAAATGAGTTTTATTTTAAATGCCTTTTAGATTATTTATTATGGAGCTTTATCCATAACCTAGACTATTGTGAATAAACCATATAGTCTCTTAAATGAGTAACGTATGTGTTATGGAACAATAAAAGTAGAAAATATGTCTATCTTTTCATTAATCATAGAGGTAGTATATATTAGTTAAAGAGAAGAGTTTGTTAGTAGTATTGAGATTAAGTAGTAGTGTGAATTTATGATCTCTTAATTTATTTACTATGCTTTCAAAGTATTTAATTTTTAAATCACATTAGAGAAAGTTAGAAACTAGGAAATGGTCGACAAATTTACTGGGTTTCAAATCATTATAGAGAGGTGATTGTTAAACCTTTAAATAGTCCAACTTTTATGGTCAATACCATCAATAGTGAACTTGTGAAAAGTGAATTTCAGAACTGTGGACTTATCAAAACTAAAACATAACCTAAGGTTGTGGGTAGGACAACCTTGATAAAAATCAAGATTGTGGGTAGGACAATCTTGAGAGGATAAAATAAATGGTGTTGCGGGTAGGCAAACTCCATGGAAACAAGTTTTAATGATGAAGCGGGTAGGCATTCATCATGGATCAAGGCTCTAACTATACTTATGATGGAAAAAGGTCAAAATGGGAGGTAAAAAAGAGTTGTATGGGCATCTCTTCTAGGTTAACCCTGCTAGTGATGAGTGGTGAATTGTGTTAGACTAGGTGAATCTGACAACACGATGGTATGGGACATCATGTTGGTTAATCTACACAAGACATCGGGTGCTACCAGGGTATTGGTAAGACCTTAGACGATGCTCCAAAAAGAGTGGATGATTGTCTAGCTCAAGCATGTGTGCGCTAAGTCTTGCATGATCTAAATTCAAATTCATAAATTCATGTTAAAACACGGTAAAGTTATGCATCACACCTCTAGGTGTTATAGGCCCTAGAGTGATGCAGGAGCATCCGGAAACAGTAGGGCAATCCTGCGTCATCCAAAATTTTTTTAGTTCTTTTTAAGTTCTTTGCACTTTGATCTTTTTATTTTCGGCATCGGAGAAGGTTTTGTAAAGCAATGTTTGGGTTTGGAGAAGTTTTAAGGCAAAGGGAGGAGGGGTCGCGAAATCGTGACATGTCGCGATTTCGTGACATGTCGTGAAATCGCGACCTCGAAAGCTGCTGTGAAGCTTTGGCGGGTTCCGTCGCAATATCATGACCAAATTTCAAAGGCAAAAGAGAAGGGTTCCAAACGTCACGATATCACGACGTCGCGATATCACAACGTCGCGATATCACGACGTCGCGATATCACAACGTCACGATATCGCGACGGTCACCAATGCAAAGTGAAGGAGAAAGGGTCCTGTCGCGATATCGCGGCTGGTTAGAAACCGCCACATGGCATTTTCACAAGACAACGCAAGGCAGAGAAATTTACGAGGAGCTTCAGCAAAGAGAAGGTTGAGAGAGAGAGGGGAGGGGTCACGAAATCGTGACATGTCGTTATTTCGTGACCCCAAAGAGTTGAGGCTTGAGGAAGCGTTTTTGGTCGCGATATCACGACATGTCGCGAATTCGCGACCTGTCACGATATCGCGACCAAGTAAAATCATGACCAAAGAAAATGAACCGAAGACCGGACAAGGCAGGATTGGACACGTGGGCAGCCACGTGTATCAAAACTATGGAGAGGGGCACGTGTTTTGGAAACGTTGTGGACAGAGGTGGGTAAAGCCAAGTATGTATGCGGACAACCAGGAGAGGTAAGATTTAACACGTGGATAGCTACGTGTATTGAATCAAGATGAGAGCCACGACCGCGTTTCTTTTCTTTTATTGACAAAGTAACAGGAATAGGTAATGGAACAGATGCAAGTAATGGCCATTATGGAGGAGACCACAGTACAGGAGATCGATCTGATGAAGACGACGATTGCAGGTCGAGGAAAACCATTAATGCAAGCTCCATGGTGGTACGGGCGGTGGCCCATTTATGGCAAAATTTGAATTCTCATCCTGGGGGAAATTTGAATTTGAAATTTGTTTGGTGGAGGCATTGATTGCCTAGAGGACTGAGGCCTCGTTAAAAACTCAGAGAAAATCTTTGTAAAGGGGATGGTGAAGTTCGGGATTGGGGAAGAAGTGTTGTGCCGGGGGAAAGTTACTACTGTATTTTGGCATTGAATGAATTAATGAAAATTTTTGTGAGATTTTCTGTGTGAATCCCGGCTTTGCCATCATAGAGGAAAAGAAACCCACTGCCTAAACTTGGAATCTAGGGAGGAGAGTGAAGTTTGAAATGGCAACTATGTGGGATCTGGCCAATCTTGGTCTCATGAGTATTTCGATTGTAGCGGAATGGCACTCATGAATATAGAATTATCATGCTCATACTAGAAAAGTATATATATATATATATATATATATATATATATATATATATAATCAATAATTAAAGCGTTTGATGTTGGACAACCAGGTGGGTAGACTTGGGGTGTTACAATGAAAGAGCCCATAATATCATAAATAAGATCCAAAGTGTGAAGGCCTTGGATATACATGACATTCTAATGAAATTGTGACAAGGACCACTTATACCAATTTGTGACAGGTAGCAATGAAGGCCAAATAGGCATTAGTGAATCAAGGAATAGTAATAACAATTTTGTGTTAGAAATCAGTAATACAAAATTTGTTGAAAAGGAAAAAGATAAAAGGAATAAAATTCACAGTGTGAATAATTGTTGCTATTGTGGTAGATATGGACATGTGATAGAGAAATGTTGGGACCTCCATTGTTTTGAAATTTGTGGAGGAAATAATCATTCTCATAAATATAATCAGTATAAAGAAAAGAAAAATAACAAAATAATAATGAATTATGGATGAATAAGTATGTACAGATGAGATAAGATGAAAGAAATAATATTTGGTTTCTATATAAGGAAACCAAGTGTAGGAAAACATCAAATATTCTTGAATGTGAAGAATAATTGACAAGAAGAATGCTTATGTAGGATAAAGTTAAGTGGTGATTCATCTAATGGCTCTTATAGAGATGACCCAAAGATAGAGGACCTTGAGGTATTTATGACCTTGAGGAAAATACTTAGAGGTATTGACCCATAGGTAGACCTAACCAATTTATATAATAGGGCCTAGTGGAGGTTACATAGATCTCGCTGAGCCAGAGCTAGCCAATGATAGAGCTAGAGCCAAAGTCAAAGATGGATCTTTATACTAAATAGTATAATACAAGAGGGTGTTGGAGAATATCACATTATGCAATTATTTAATATTTAGGAGTTTAATAAATATTTATCCCATAATAAAATTAAATAGTTACATATCCCATGAGATTGAGATGGGGTGATGAAAGGCCAAGAGTTGCATAGTAGTGAAGAGTCTCCCAGATATGAGGAGAATCCATGTTAGAGCTATATATATGGATGAGATATGTAAGAAAAAGGTATTTTAGTATTGCATTTTTTGTAATAGAATGTGATTGTATATTATTTTGAGTATAAAGAGTTTTTGTCATGGCTTGATCTAATTATTTGTAGCATAGTTGAGAAAATTGAAAATAAATCAAAATTGACATGCAAAGGAATTGGAAAAATTTAGGAATCGACACAAAATTGGAAAAACATTGGTAATTTTTCATTGGAAAAACCAAATAAAATGTAATTTTTCTTTGAAAAAAAGATTTTTTCATGCATATCCTAATTTTTTTTGGAAAAAATTAGAAAAATCGACCAGGATATGAATCGGGAAAAATCAGCTCGAATCGGGATTTTTTTGCAAATTTTCTCAACTATGATTCGTAGTGTCTATAAATTTGAATGAGAATATTGTGCATAATATATGTATTTCTTGGAATATTATGAATTTTATTTATCATTGAATGAGGTTTTTTTATTGAACTTGGGCCTTAACCAATATAATTCAAAAAATTAGATACAAATTTCTTAATTTTTCCCTCCAAAAGACAAATTGTAAGTTTTTCTTATTTTCATATTATGTCATTGAACAAAGGAGCAATATTTTGCATTATTATAAGGTATCTCTCCATATTGGATCCGATACTATATTATAATTTATATCAATTTTCAAAAACATTATAAATATGCACTCACTGAAAATTGTATTGCAAAAGAATAGAAGAGTGATAATAAGGAGCAATACATGAAAGAATAAGATAGAGATAAACAAAACACAAAGGGCTGGATACCTATATTCTACCCATGATATCACATCACATAAATTAATACAATGGATCAATGATTATGGGGTATTTATAGTATATACATAATCCCTAATAAATACTTCTAAAATCTCATGAGTTACTTCTTTTCAAAGAATTACGTAATGCAGATGATAGCATTTGTGAATCTTGTAGTGTTTAACTTGTTTGAATCTAAATATATTCATGATCCATATTTTTGGATAGATTCTAGAATCCAAGATTTTTCCAATGGCTTATGTTGTTCCATTGATCATATTCTTGCATTAACATTCACTAATAAAATCAAATATGTAAATTTCTCCATTTATGCTAAGCCAAAACCCCTTCATCTTGTGACTCACTTGTATTCCACTTGATTATGTCCTCTAATACTATGTATGGGAGAATTCCAACCTTGAGCTTTGTCATACAAGTCAAGTTGGTAATGAACTATACCTAAGTCTTCACTTATATATGTCATATCCAGCCATAGATCTACATATCTTAGTCTAATTCACTCACTTAAGGCATGTCCCAAAAGTGAAAAATTTATCTTCAATATAACAAAATGATATACAAAATAAATAAATGAATATATAATAAAATTTGTGGTATCAAATGAAATTCCTCTCAAAAATTATATCTACCTAATATTATTATTGAGGCTAAAGGATCAAAGAATTACAGTGCATATGCACTTGATGTTATCATTTTGGAAGTTTATCCTTTTAAGCACACCAATTTTCCATTATATGCATGAGCCTCGCTAAAGGTATCTTCACACCCCCCACCTTGGAAAGGGTGGCCTCTATATTAATGCACATATTTATCAGTATATTCAATATTTATTTAAAATAATAAGAACATATTTGAGTATGAAAAATTATCAAGTGTCATTTGCTTTTCACTGTTTTATCTATATCCTTACCTTATCATACCTAGTCTCCTTATAATTTTTTTTTTCCATATTTTTAGTATTATTAGAAAATATTTCTAAGGTGTAACATGAACTTGTCAACTCTTTACTTTCTTCCTTACAAAAGATGTTATCTAAAAAAATTAGCAAAAATTGGTTAAATCCTTGCAAAAAATACTCAAAACTCTAAGAAAATATTGTAAAATATTTTACATGCCATAATACATGCCAAATCCAAGTCTTGTGCTCAAAAAATTGCATTTAAAATTCTTCATAGCATGTGATTGTTCTTTCTATGGGCCATATATTTCTTACAAAAAAAATACAAAAATAATTTTACTATTAAAAAGCTAGTTTTTTCAAAGCAATTGCACTACCCCAATAGAAGCTATGAAACTAGTCCTAGGGGTTGGCAATTTAGCATCATAGGATCTTAGACATTTGAAAAAACTATTAATAATTATCAGTAAAAAAAAATGAAAAAGAAATGCATGAAAAATGATAAATAGGTGTATCATACATATATTAAAACAAAGAGCATATTGTGGCAAAAGGAAAGAGGTACAAAACCCATTAAGAAGAAATTATATGACTAGATTTGATCATATTTGTTACCTTTCCAAGAGATTATGAGCATCATCACATTCTTTCAACATACATAATCTTGATATATTTGCATTATGATATATATTCTATAATGTTCTTATCCTATGAGATATTCCATCATGATCTTATGTATGTGAGAATGCATTCATTCATATTGAGGATCCTTCACAAATCATTGATATTTGGGCATTCATATTGAGCATCCTTATAGAGGCCAATATTTGAGCATTGTTATACATTATAATTTATTATTCATAAATCATTGATATTGAGCAGAATATTATGGATAAAGATTCACAAATTTTTATATATTAGCATGCATGTTTATGGATAGCAATGCATTATTGAGTTTATTCATTACTTGGATTACATTATGGTAAAGGTGGTCGTTTTTCTCATTCTCAAAAAGTAGAAAGTTTCAAAGTATTTGAAAATTAAATAAAATTAAACTTTTGATTCTTAAACCAAATTTCATTATACTTTGAGGTGTTTTTATTAAACCATATTTATTCAATTTTTATCCCTTTTATGAGAGTTTGACATATAAAAATTTGTGAGTCTCTTTATGTTCTTATAACAAGTTTTGATAATGTCCTAACTCTTTTGATACATGATATAGATTACATTATTATGATTCATTGATCATATGATATGGTCCTTAGCCATTATATTATTTAATTAAGATTATTTACAATTCTCTTTATGCCTAACATTATCATAAAGTTAGAAAAATAATATACATGCAATGAAAAAGACAATGTGTATACAAAAACAATTATATGCATGTATGAAAAAATAAATATGTGTGTGTATGAATTATAAAGAAACAAAATGCATAAAAGATAAAAAGTGAATGAAAATATAGAGCACATGACTCAAAATAAAAACATCAATATATAACTCAAAATGATCCAAGACTACAAACATTAGTGGAATATCTCCAAAGATATGTAATCCTTGGTTAGCCCATACATATATTTCTTATATTACATACTTATACATCTCATTTAAATCTTCTTCTTAGGAGGCTAATTCATACTCCCCACTATCTCCTATGATGTAGTCCTCAATATTGCAATATACATCCTCTATTAAGTTGATCAAGTCCTAATTTTAGACACCTCTCCCTTACATGACCAATATCCTCTCTCAAGGTAGCTACCTCTCTCATTATCACATCTATATCACATGAAACTATACTAGTTAAGCTCTCTTGTTTTCGTATGCTATATTTACCTTTAGAAAAGTTATTTGACCTCTCCTTGAAACTCACAATAGCTAAACCTAAATAATAATTTGAAGTGAGCACATCCACATGTTAACCTACCAATTGGATAAAATTATAAGATAGAGGACTATAAATAAATGAAGATAGAATATATATAGTTAAACTAGATACACATTAGGTGATGAGGTCTTTCCATCCATCATAGGTACTTACATTTATCATTTAATTTCTTTCTTTCAATTTATTTCTTAAAATTTTACTTCATATGTAAATATGAATGCTTGCATGAGTTATATCCATAAATCAAGGAATATAATACTTACTAGAATATCTAGCCTCATGAATCCAGTCAACAAGAGTGTTTATCTATGCAACCATTACTACTCTTGAATCCTCTTTTTTCCATATTGGACAAGCACATCTGATGTAGAACTCAAATGTGAAGCTAGTTTATTCATGTGTACAGTAAAATATATATTGCTACAATAGAATCTCACGTAGGTTAAGTGGTTGCAATAATTTTCCAAACATGGCCAACCACTTAACTAACAGATAAAAATATGCTAATTTAGGATGACAACTAACTGCTAGAAGACAAAGGATAACTCTAACATATAACTAAACATCCAAACAACTTAACAACCTATTTCCAACATGGCCATACTATGCCTCATGTAAATACAAAGTGCAAGAAATAGGAAATTACAATAAAATAAAAAAATAATAACTGAGGCTTAAATGGATAAGCCTAAGTATCCTCAACAACATCATTCTCTTACACCTTGATATACACCAAGATGACCTCATTTATATCTACTTTAGCTAGGGTATTTTCCTCTATCCTATATCATCTTATGTGATGAAACCCCCACATCCATAATTTCTATAGCTAGGGAATTTACCTCTCTTCTCCCCCTTTGATGTATCATCAATATCATGTCCTCATACTTGCCCTCTCCCTTACCTCTAACTAGGTGAATGGTTTGATTTGGAGGTATATGCCTCCATAATGTTCACACTAGTCTAATTTAATCATATATGCCTTTATTTATCCTATGGAATCAAAGGTCCTATTAATACTATATGTCTCTCTTGAGTGTTCCCATTCACAAAATTTGAATAAGTTGGAATGCAACCATCCATTGTAAACTATCAATATAAATATGGCATGAGATGCACATCCATGATATAGTAGTGATGACCAAATAGGTGCTCCATATTGAGTGTCTATTTCACCTCATGTTGTCTAATGGTTGCATCTCAGTAAGGAATCTATACTACATCCCTCTTGGGACCCATATCCACCATCATGGGGATACATGCACTATGTGTCCCTATGTGATCTCATAGAGCCCATATATGGATCAATGGTTGATTTGGAACTATATATCAAGGAAACCCATTTGACCTATATTTATACCTTATAGATCCATCCCATTAGAAAGGTCACCCCCAATATGTTGATGACCTTGTATAAAAATATTGAAGAAATAATGAAGGAGGTTATAAATAATAATGTCAATCCAACTAAATCTAAAGACTTGCTCCATGATAGTATATATCTTGATATACAAGGGAATTTTATTGGCTACTTTTTGTAGAATACTTTCCCCCAAAGCAACCCAACCATAGCCTTCTAGAGATCTAGATGACTAAAATATCCCATCATTGTAGAACTCACAAGACTAACCAAATTATCCTCAAAATCAATAAAATATATTGCATATGTCCTAGCCATAGTACTTGTAATTAATATATATCGCTATAACATTCTCATTATATATGCAGTAATAGTACACATACATCCTCCAAGATGATTTAAATCTCATGCACTACCCTTCTAACTCTCATATAAATTTCTTTGACTCTAGCTTCCATTTCTACAATACCTCCAATATCACATCATAGTGAGGCCTAACATATGGCCTCTATACAATATCATCAAATTCATGATCCTCTAATGGTTCTCAGTCATCATGTATTAGTTAGATCAATATATCTCCAAACCATGTGGGGTCTGTTATCCACCATAAGTAGGTATTCATACTAATTTTTATTTCCATACGAGGTTTCCCACTTCCATATACCATAATCTATTATGCAATAACATATAATTTTAAAGCATCAATCAATATTTAACCAAAAAACATTCAAATTTATGAAATTTCAAGCAAAAGTGAATTTTTTTCTAACAAGTGTATCACTTTGTATATCAAACATTTAATGTGATTATTTTGACATATGATTAAGCTAAAAAGTTCACCTAATTTAAATATAAAGCTAATTGACTATACCAATAATTCATATAAATTCACAAGTTTGGCAACTACACTACATGTAAAAAAGTGGCACAATCCAACATGATGGTTAGGAAAATAAAATCTATGTTGATTTGGATAAAAACTACATAAAAGAGAGCCTAATTGAAAATACAATATTGATCAATTCAAACCAAAATACATTAAAATGAGCCTAATTCATAACCTAAAGGTCTTAACAAACTATTCTAACTAGTTTTTAACAAAACTCAAGTAAGCAATGATAAATTTACCAATACCTATGGTTTGCTCTAAAATCCATGGCATTGAAATTCAATACCAAAACTTTGGCTCTATAGAACATGTCAATATAATAGACATTTCTATAATATTAGAATTTGAATTCAAGGTTTAAAATCCTACCTCTAAATAAAGCATTAAAATTTATGGATAGGGGCAAATAGGGTAGTCAAAATGTCCTCTAACTATTAATCCATATTAGTAACCAACTTATTTCAGTTTAGATTTCCTAGCATGGTCAAATTATTCTTATCCTTCACTCATTTTGCTAGTATAGATTTTCCTCTTCAAATCTAAAAATTTTAAAATGAGGACTTGACCTCTCTTTTATATCTTTAACTAAAAATTCCCCACTATTCACATGGTAGATTGTGATGTAACCACTACTAGCAAGCCCTAGTCATTTATCAATTCTCTTGATTTTTCAATTATCACCCACTCACTCCAACCTTGTTTTCTATTCAATTTTATTTTGGACTAACCCATAATGGTTTTAAGATCCTATAATGGCTCTAGTATAACAATGTCAACTATATTTATTATTATTTTCTTAGGCCCTAGGTTAAGCTAGATGACCCTTGAGAATTAGGGCTAGGGATAATGTTGATTTAGTCTATAAATAGGAAGAGTTGTGTTTGCATATGTAGTGTTTAAGCTTCTCTTGAGGCCATGAATAACTTGTATACTTGTACTCGTTATATTTACCCTTTGGGCCTAGGTAAATCTTGAAAAAGTTATTTTTTAGATATTTTGTAATTTTATATTCCTGAAGATTGGTCTCATAACCATGACCTGAAGGTAACTTCTATTTAAGTATAAATACCCCTTACACCAACCATTTGGTTATTGGTTGGAAATTTCATTTTCCACATAGTGATATTACTTGGTATCCACAGACACCCCAATAAATTTTATTTTCTTAATTTTTATTGTGTATTTATTTTTCAAGCAATACTAGTAATGTTTGATTCCATTCATTTCTAGAAATTGCTATGAAATCTAATAATGTATTAGAAAGGGTGTGAATATCCATTATTATATTATTCTACCACCATGTGTTTTATTCTAGCTTATCCCAAGGGTAACTATGATTGGAGCCAACTAAGAAGATTTTTTTGAAATGCTAACGACATAAATAAAAGAAGGATTTTTGATATAATATCAAGTGGACTTGGATCACAAGGATATCACTAGAATTGGTAAATTTATTCAAAGAGAAAAATTCACCGTCAAGTTCCTTTTTCCTCTCATTGTCACTTAATCCTTTTTTTTAATTATTTCTAACTAGATAGATGCCCTAGTTTTAAGATTGAAATTTTTGAGGTTTTTGGAAATCCTCATTAATTTTGTTAAATTTTTTCAAAAAATCCTTTTTTTTGTCTTTTGGCATATTTTGTCTAATAGTAGTACAGAGGAGAGGGTAGACTAATTGGCCATTGTGAAAGAAGAAAAGAAGAGGTTGGATATTTTCAAATAGATCTCTAGTGCCAAAGAAGCCATGGATAGGCTTTCGTTCTTACCAAAGGCCTTTGATCCACAAAGTTGCAAAAATTATCTAGAAACTTTTCTATTGCATAGGAATGAGAGGATGTCTTGATTTATTATGTTTGATAAAAAGGTTGTGTAGGTAAAATCATGATAAATACAAAGAAACCATTAGTGTTTATGGATTTTTTATGAAAATTTAGGGAGATCCCAATTTAGCACTTTCTCTCATTTTGAATTTAGGTATCTTATTTTTGCATCCAAAGTTTTTGTTCTTTCCCTCCAAAATTTAAAATTTGAATTTTAAATATAGAATATTCCTTGGTCTAGCAAGGAAAATGGGGTATGTAGGTGTGTTTTTGCATTAACATAACATAGGCCTATGTCAACAAGGAGGGAAAAAGGAGGGTACTTACCATTTATTTATTTCTTTAATATTTTTCTTGCCCTTCATCTCCCAAGAACAACACTTGGGGAGATTGTTAGCCAAGAGAAGATAAGGAATTTTCCTATGGGAGGTCTCAAGTTTGATTTCCTCCAATGTCAAAACCTTTTGTACAACTATGATGACATCAATATGCTTAATGATGTGGCACCCTATGATGACATAACAATGGATGACATCACTTTTCTATAAATAATGGATGATATGGCAAGTGTATATGGTTGATATGTGGCAGTCTATATGGCTTACATGGTGGTCCATATTGATATGGTAGCTAGTGTATAAATCCTAAGGCAACATACAATAGTTTTATGACTAAAATGGTAGTTCATACAAGTGACATGGAGGTCAATACATGAATCCAAGGTGACACATGATAGTCCATAAAACTAACATGAAAATCTATACAAGTGACATGGAATGATATGTGGTAGCAAGCATAGAGACTATCATATATAAATATATGGAAAAAATTCTAAGGTGACACATGACAAGTGATGTAGGGCATCATGTAGGCATTGATGTAGCAAATCTTATATTATAATGATGGGTTATAGAATGATTGTTGTGGTAGGATATATACCATTTGATGTAAATAAGTATAACATTAACAAATTAGATTTTTCCATCTCATTAAACTTGAAAAGTGGATTACATAGTTAGTTGCAGACTTGGTAGTGCATGAATTTTAGAGTGTATCAGAATACACCAAATAGTGTAGCATGGTTTGTATATTATACAACATATTAAATCATGACAAGTGGCATCAAATGACTTTCCAGTATGTTGTATAATTAATGCATGTTTAAAATCCCTTTAGCCACTTATGTAGCAACATGTAGTAACCTCTCGTTCATTGTAGGTATTAAATAGTTTTTTTTTTTAATATTTTTAATTTAATCTTTATGATTTTAGGGAAAAACTTCTAAGGGCCATAACTTTTGCATATAGAAGAATTTTGAGCTCATTTTTTCAAATCATAAGTTTTTTAAATATCTCTATATTGGTAGTTTTTTTTTTTGTCACAACTATAAGCAAGGTTTTGAATTTTGGCATAATAGTTATGGATCACCATGTGTCCTTGTTGAGTGGTTCAACTATGCTACTTGGAAAATCAATATTGAAGCTCTACTTTGGAGCAAGGGGTTACTTATGTATGTAAATGTGTATCCTTGTAATATTGATACTAGAGAAGTAAAGTATATCTATAGGGAGAAGAAGAATATAGCTCATGGTTCATATCCCTACATGTTGACAATGTATATGACACCCATGCTTACAACACTACAAACCCTAGAGTGCTACTTGAAAATTTTTAGGGGTTGTATGATTAGATTGATTCCACATAAATCAATAGATTGAAGGATGAGCTTGTACCCTTGTCCATGGACTAATTTAATACTAATAATGAATACATTAGTCATTTCAAGAAACTACAAGAGGACATTTGAATTGCAAGAGGACTGCCCAAGGAAAGAAAGAAGAACAAGTATTGGAGAAAAAAAATATAACATTAAACTGCTCAATATTATTTTTAACCATGTTTCAAAAACATATGATATTGTTGTTATTGTATTTAATATGCTTTATGTATACTTTTGAGACTCACGTACACCACCAATTGATATTTTTTTAGGTGCATTTTGTGGAACTATGGGTACAACATCTCTTTCAAAAAATATATACTTCATTTTTTTCATTGATGACTTCTCTAAACATGTGTGGTTGTACACTATTCAATACCTTTAAGAATTTTGTTGTGAACTAGTTGGATAGAAAAATTAAATGTTTAAGGATAGATGGAGGAGGTGAATACATTGTTCAACTTTGCAGTATTTTCCAAAAACCTTCCAAAATATGCATTCACCATAATCGTATGCCAAAATGATTTAAAGGTAATTTAAAAGATAGTAATAAAAAATGTAAAGAAACAAAGGAAGACCATAAGAAGTATAAGGTGGGTGCCCACAGGCACCCTAATATATCATATTTTATCCACACTTGTAATAAAAATGGATCCTCATTGAGGGTTATTAATAGTGATAACAAATCCTCAATGAGAAGTTAATCTTAGGATAACATAAACTTAACCTTGGGGTTAACCTTACAATAAAATAATAATAAATTACCCTTCTAAGTGAGGTTATCCATAAATTTGGATTAACCAATACCACTAAGGGTGAAATATGAAAGTGCTCATAGGCTTACATGAACATGCCTGCAATGTTACATAAAAGAATGCATGGAGGTTTACATAGATATATGCTCATAGGCTTACATGAAGATGCATATAGACTTACATCAAGAGAAATCATAGGTACTTCATCATTATTAACATCCTATGCATAATTTTTGAAGGTAGAGATCAAGCAACTATTCATCACTTACAATCTCAATTATACACATTACAAATGCATGACAATAAAAATGTGAGACATTTGCTATGAAAGATAGAAAAAATAAAAGGAAAATAAAACACTTTTGGAGAAATAATTGATGATAACTCGTTAGTTTCAATTGTACTACATGCACTATCTAATTTGTATAGTGTTTGGTAACTTCTTTGCAAGTTTTAAATTGTAGAGTATCTTTTGAAGAACTAATCAATATCCTACATCAATATGAATAGAAATACAATTTAGAGATTATTCTTCAAATAATGCTCTCATGTCTAGAAAGAGATATCAAAGAAATAGTAGAACTGTTAGTAATCCATCTTCATCTTCTTCACAAAACCAAAAAAAATGGATAAGAAAATATTGTCACATATGTGAAAGATAAGGTGCTCATCATACTATATGTTGTAAATATAATGCTCTAAATAGAAGGAACCAATCACAAATTATTTTTAAAACAAGGTCACAAGAACAATATCAATCTAGAAATCAAATTAATCTACCTAAGAAAAATAAAGGGTATAGTCCAACTTCTCAACAAGGGAATGTGGCATAGAAAATGACACAAGAAGAATCTACATCATTTCTTGATGATAAACTAGAAATAACATATAAGGTCTAAATGGCACACAAAAAGGAAAAAATCAAGGATGATAACTAGTATATATACCCTGGATCTAGTAATCATATTATATGAAACATACGTTGGTTTGATACTTTTCAAGAAATACATGGGTGGTTAGTGAAAATGGTAGATAACACAAGTTATCGCATAAAAGGAATAAGAAATATTTTCCTCAAACTACTTTTTATATAATGCACCATTGTAAATGTACTATATGTTCCAAGACTTGCTAACAACTTACTTTCTATTGCTCAAATGATGGATAAAGGAGTTTTTGTTGATTTTCAAGTTGTTAATGGATATAAAAGATGTTTTATCTCAAGAAATGAAAATTAGAAGGTACTAAATCCTACAAAAATGGACTATTTTCCTTAGATGTCATTACACCTCCACCCCTACTTCAAGAAGTATAGATATCATCTAAAAAAACACAAAAAGAAGATAGAGATCTAATGGCTAAAAAGTAAAAAGAAAAAAGAAAAAAATAATAAAATAATAAATCAAAATAGTTTAGAGAAATCAAAAAAGAAAAAAAGTAAACATCTTATGCTTGATACACAAAATATGACGAATATACAATGCTTAAAACTTAGACACAAATTACTGCCAAAATAGTTGATGGTCCAAAATATTTACAATCAATCTTCTAAGAGGCTAATGATGATACCTTCACTACACTTAAGAACTATATGTCTTCATATTGACAAAGTAGTTGACTACGGAGACAAAGATATTACACTTTATGATATTTTAGTCAAGATCATGTATGTGTCACTTCTCACACTTGATATATATAAAGAGAAGAATACAAATAAAGAAGAAATAATTACATAGATAAAAAACAAGGTATTGATGAAAAATGTTATGTGTGATACAGGTTATCTAATCAGACTCAAATAAATTGGTTATAATACACATAACTTGATGAAGAATATCTCATATGATACAAGTGTTTTTATCATAAAGAAATAAATTGCTTGTAATACAAGTAATATTCAAAAAGAGAATATTAGTTGTGACACTAATGATTTGGAGGTTGTTCAAAAAGATAGCATTGGTGTAAAACGTAATTCTAACATTGTTAAAAGATATATTGCATATATTTATGACAAGCATACAATTGATATTGGGTATAATTAATAGATAGAAAATAATGTCCAATAGGTTGATCTCACAACATAATATTCCCCAAAAAATAATTGTACATATTGTCAAAAATTCAAGTATACATTTGAGAGATATTGGAACACTCCTAAAGGTAACTACACATAAATATAATTGAATTATGGTTGGATGAATAATATAGAATGATATCAGATAAAAGATATGTTTTATATGCATTATAAAACATATTCTGGCATTTTATCAATTTAGAAGTAATTAGTTCATAAAAATGACATAGAGAGCATTATTATTTCAATGACAAATCCAACTTATCTCTAGATTCAAGGGGAAGGTTATTCCATCATTTGCTCTCTTAAATAATGTAATAAGGGAGGGATGTTAGACTATGGTAACATCATAAAGTTTGTTTTATATAAGTTCATTTCATATATATTGTATTTTCCCCTCCATTCATGTCATGTTATAGTAAATATCGAGAGTTTATTTAGTTAGAAGTTCCTATTATCTCAGTGGTTTATACGATATTATTATCAATGGTATGATCATGTAAAGAAAGAATTTATATGTAACTAAAAATCCTTGAATAATGTATGAATAAGAACATGGATAAATAATTTTCTTTGGTTTCACTTTGAATCTAATATATATGACTCTTCCATGTATATTCAAATCACATAACCAAGAGGCTAGCATAAATTTTTTTGTACTTAAGACTTCCCATGATGAGCACCATGTTTGTAAAAATTTTTCAAAAGAGACAATACTATAGTTCCAAACTTGTGCATAATTTTATATTTATTTTAAAAAAATCTATTATTCCTTTCAAGCCATAAATTCCAACAAATAATGGCAGTAACAATCCTTCATAGAATGCATAATGCTTTATATTTGAAATAATTAATTCAATATTTCATTAAATCTTTCAATGTTGATGGATTTACTGAATGTATTCTCATATTTTTGAAATAACAACCCCAAATGGTGTAAGAAAAGGGACAAAGAAGAAGCACATGATCTGATGTTTCTAGATCCTTATCACATAATACACACCTAAAAGATCCATGATATCCTCTTCTTTCTAGACTCTTTCCTATAATAATCTTGCTTTATATTACTGATCAAAGGAATGTTGAAGCCTTACAGAATACCTCCAATTACCAAACATTCTTCCAAGGGAAATCATTGGGAGTAGAAAATTTTGAATTCTTTAAATCCTCATATCCCAACTTGATAGAGTATCCACCATATTTTGAAAAATTCCAAACCAACTCATCCTTCTATATAAAAAAAGGCAAATAGAACTCTTAAAGCATATTTTGAAGATCATATATTATTTTTTTGAATCCCTCCCCTTCAATAAGGTTACTCATAAAAATTCATGATTTAAAGTTGTTGCTCACATTAATATAAATTTTGACCTTTGGACCTTTACAAGATAGACATGCCTAAGCCAACAGTTACCATTTTGAATCCTAAATAAGAGTAGAAGGATTCAACTAAGGATTGAACCAAATAATTATAGAATCCATATCATTGATTGATCATCTTTCTTAATCAATTACAAACTATCTAATATGAATTTCAACTTTGGAAATCCTTTAGGCAAGGTTCATTTCTTGAATAATTTTATTGGATCAAGAGATCCTATATGTTTTTGAGATAATATTTTTACCCGAATCTTTTCTAAATATTTGAATAATCTCCAACCAAGTTTTACCCCTAATTCATAACTATGCAATTTTACCTTGCCTCTCCAATATTATTTCTTTAATAAACATATCCCACTTACAAAGAGAAAACCTAATTTTTTCTCACATTCTTTCCAAATAATCTCTCTTTGAATTTAATCAAATTTGGATGTTATACCTACTAGAAATATTCAAGGTGACACCATATATGTTGGAGATATTACATTATTTGGTACCTTGAGTATCATTGTAAATATTTAGACTAGGAAATGTGTTTATTATTTATGTCAATAATAGGTGTCAAGTTATGAAGAGTGTTTGTGTCATATGTGCATGTGAGAGTTACGTGTGAGTTATGAGGTGTTATATGTGTAAGTGAAGAGTAGTAACACCCCAGGTCTACCCACTTGGTTTTCCAACATCAAAGGTCACAGTAAGAGATTTTTTTTTAATTTCTTTTAATATTTTCTATTTTATTTTCTAGTATGAGCATGTTAAATCCATATTCATGAGTGCCATTTTGTTGTAGTCGAAATACTCATGAGATCGAGATTGGCCAAATCCTGTATAGTTACCCATTTTGAACTTCACTCTCCTCTTGAGATTCTAATTTCAAGCAGTGGATTTCTTTTTCTCTAGGGCCCATAACACCTAGAGGTGTGATGCATAACTTTCCCACGTCTTAACATGAACTCGTGAACTTATATCCTATATTTTTGTCATGTAAGACTTAGCGCATACATGCTCGAGCTAGACGATCATCCAATCTATATGGAGAATCATATAGGGTCTTACCAATACCCTGGTAACCACCCAATATTTTGTGTTGATTAACCAACATGATATCCCATACCATCATGTTGTCAGTATTACCTAGTCAAGCACAATTTACCACTCACCACTAGAAGGGATAACCTAGAAGAGATGCCCATACAACCCTTCATTACCTCTCGTTATGAAATTTTTCTATTAGAAGTTCAGTTAGAGCCCTGAATATGATGATTGCCTACCCGCAAACACCATAAATAATTATCTTCACAAGATTTTACTTCCCACAATCTTGAACTAGTGATAGGTTGGCCTACCCATAACCTTAGGTAAAAAAGTTTAGATTGTCTTTCCTCAATCCTGAAATCTCTTAACAAAGGCTTAACTAAGGTTTGAAGGTTTAGAAAAGTCTAACTATGCAATGGTTTGAAAACTATTACAAATTCGTAATAAATCATAAATTATACTATATTTTATAAGATCTATAGTTTCCATATGTCTACTATATGTTTGTTATTATGAGAGAATACAAGACAGAGGATTTATGGAAACATTACAATTGAAACTAAAGAAACTTAAAACTTACTATAATAATTTTATTTAAGATTCCTTTTTATTTATCTATTGAAGTAGGTGCTACTCTAAACTTTATTCGTAAAAATCATTCCTTTTTCTATAATACACTATAGAATTCTACTACATAACCATGATATAAGGTGGATAATTTTTATATTCTATAATATAGTTCTAGTATAAGTTCAAATGAATTTAAAAGAATCTTTGACCCACATTATTTAACTAAGGTAAACAATGCTACTCGACATTTCATTCACTAATACCTCATTCCAAATATCTATGCCATAATGCCTTATTTTTTTCAAGTAATTCCAATACCCCATTAACATATGAAACAACATACAATTTAATCGTCATTCCTTTAAAATCCCATTAAACTTATACACAGGAATTCATAATATTAAACAATTCTTATCTAAAATTACTTGAATTGAAAGCAATGCTGGCATTATCTACTTAGCAATGGATTTCCCATTAATTATTCTCAAAATTTCCAATATATCTATCTCTAAACATGGCTCAGTTTATCAGTTGAGATCAAATAAAATTATATCCTGTACTGTACTATATAATCATATCCAATATATTAACCTACGGCTGGATTATTTTCTCAAACCACTATGTTCATTCTAAACTAATAAATTTATCTTAACTAAATCCTTAAACAACCATACGATGCTATTTGAACTAGAAATTATTATGTTTCAATTCATAACCTCTCCAAAATTCCTATTACCTAGATTAAACGAGGTGATTTCTTCTACATGCAAATGTCTGATCCCAAATTATGTTTAAAGAAATGATATTATGATACACATATGTAATTTTCCTCCTCATAATAATGAAGAAACGAATTAAAACAAAGAACTTTCATCATGAAATTTCAAATTATTCTCAAAGGATATTCATCCATACTATCTACTCTTTTGTAGTTTCGATGATGAGCATAATTTTGGAACACTTAACGCAGGAGACGAACATTATTTTATAATGCAAACATAAATTATTAATAAATAATCACAACTATTATTCATATCAATCGATATTTCATGAAAGACAACATATGTATGTAAATCACATATGTTTCCTGGGCACATATCCAATTATTAATGTTTTCAAAGGTAAACATATGAAACAATTTCATTATATCAAAAGGTTCACAAAAATATGTCATGCAAAAACCTAGAGTCTATGTGTTCTTAAAATTGCAAATGCATAATTTTAACATTTGATTTTTTCTACTATTAACTGTGATTTCAGCGCTCTACTGAGTACATTTCACAAGAATGACAAATTGTAATAAATATTTCTATATTAAGTGTAGTCCTTGATGTTTGAGCAAGAAAAAACATCCAATAGTAGCACAAGAGGTAATATGGTTGTACTCTTCAAGTTTCAACTCTCATGGCACGGTTTTCCGATGACTTTCCAAGGGTCAGAGTGGTCAAAATATAATGCAATGCAACTATGTCTACCATACACATAGTTTAAACACTCCCAACACAACATGCAATATGTCGTAAGTTATCCAATACAACATGCATCATAACACGGTATTTCCAACACAGCATACGAGTTTCAACGGAGTTTTATTTCATACCTAATTTACATTCCACTCTTCAATCAATTCATTTTCATAGCAAGCCCTCTTTAACATAGGCAACATCAATTATTTGTATAAATTTAGCTTATCAACAATCATATCACAGATTTTAATCTTTCCCATGTGATGCAGGAGCATCCGGGCAGCACAAGCAATCTTGCATCACCGAAAAGAAAAAAGAAAAAAGTTTTGAAGTTTGCAAATTTTTCTAAGTATAAAAATGGTCGCGATATCGCGACACAAATGTCGTCATGATATCGCGACATATTTTAGAACCGTGGCAAGCGCAAATAATGGTCGCGATATCGCGACACTTTGGCAGTCGAAGCCAAAAGCCACAGAAGTGTCGCGATATCGCGACACTTTGGCAGCCAAAGACAAAAGCCACATAAGTGTTGCGATATCACGACACTTTGGCAGCTAAAGCCAAAAGCCATAGAAGTGTCGTGATATCACGAAACTTTGGCAAGAAAATCCAAAAGTCGAAGAAGTGTCGTGATATCGTGACACCTTGGAGAAAGAGGACCAAAAGCAGAAAAGAGTCGTGATATCGCGACACCTTGGAGAAAGAAAACCAAAAGCAGAAAAACATCGTGATATCACGACACATTGGAGAAGGAGAGCCTAGGGCAGAAAAGTGTCACGAAATCGTGACATGTCGCATTTTCACGACTTGGATAAGAAGGAAAATACGGGTTTTTTACGGACTGTTGCAGAACGACAGGTGGCGATTCTAAAAGCCGTTAAGGCAGTTCCAAGTGGCAGTTCCAGAAGCAGTTAAGACAGTTACATGTGGCAGTTCTAGAAGTCGTTAAGATGGTTACGAACGATGATTGCTACAAGAAGCCATGATGATAAAAGGGGATTTTTGGAAGGATTCGAGTTAGGCTAGAAAGACGTAGATTGAGACTGTGACTATATTTTTTTTGTACTTTGTAATCTTTCATGGTTCCGAATTAAGCTTTCCATGCTTCAAAATAAAATGGCGTCTTTTTTTTTATGATTTTAATTGGTTAAAATTGGCTCCCCATCAAGTGGTATCAGAGTAGCAATATTCTGAGTGTGTGAGCAGAGCGCCGAACATGAGGCAGCTTGCACCAGGGTCTAGGGTTACGGGTTCTGAGTAACAGTGAAGCAAAATGCCACCGCGAAGAAATCGTGGTGCTGGGAGGAACGTGGTTCCTGAAGGAGACTTCCGAGCATTGCAGAGACAAGTGTTGGCATTGCAGGAAGAATTGTGCAGAGGAGTAGAGCCGAGAGGAGAAGACAACAGTGATGATGACAGAGTTGAAGACCCGTCTGAAGAAGAAGAGGAAGCAATGAGTGCCATAGAATCGAGAATGATTAAAGCTATTTCTCAGATTGGGAAAAGGTCGAAGCTAGATGTATCCACATATTTTGGAAATTTAAATCCAGAAGAATTAATCGACTGGATTAATGACATGGAGGAATATTTCAAATATGAGGAAGTTGAAGATCCAAATCGAATTAAATTTTCCAGAACAAAATTAAAAGGCCATGCTGACATATGGTGGAAAGGTATGCAACTAGAAAGAAATCGGAGAGGAAAAGAAAAGATCACCAGGTGGGATTGAATGGTGGAAAAATTGAAATGGCAGTTTATTCTAGTAGATTACGAATTAGATCTGTTGAGAAAAATGTAGAGTTTGCACCAGTCCAGCAAATCTAATAAAGAATATACAGAAGAATTCTTTAATATTTCTATCAGAACCGGCCATACAGAAGCAAATAAAGAAAGAGTAGCCCGTTACATTAATGGGTTGAGAACCAGCGTGTAAGAAGAATTGAGTCTGGTTCGAATGAATAGCATTGAAGATGCTTACTAGTTTGCTCTAAAAGTGGAAGAGAAACTGAATTGCAGATTTGATAGCAAGCAAAGAGGAAGAGGTCATGGTGGAAGAACTGGTGGAAGAACCAGTGGAATTAAATATGATGATCAAAAATAGAATGGTGAAACCAACAATCGCTAGGAACAGAAGGAGGAGAATGCTTATCGACCCCGTAACAAGAACAATGATTATCAAAGGGTACGAAGTAGAGGTGGACGCAGATATGGTAGAGGTAGATTCTGTGGAACCTGTTTTAACTATGGAGAAGAAGGGCATCAATCATATGAGTGTCCCAAACACCAAGAAGCACCAAACAGAAGGCCTGAAGGTAATGCCAGAGCTGTGATTGCTAAGGATGGTGTTGAATCTGAGCACTCTAAAGAAGCAGAGCATGAAGAAGTGATGATCACAAGGAGAACCTTGTTGAATGAAGAGAAGGAACCAGATTAGTAAAAATGCCCGTTTCACACGAGGTGCAAATGTTCAGGTAAAATCTGTAATATTATTATTGATAATGGTAGTACAGATAATTTGGTTTATGAGGAAATGGTAGCTAAGTTAAAGTTAGAAAGAATACAGCACCCGCATCCATACCGGATTGCATGGTTGCAGAAGGATCATAGAGCATTTGTCAGTGAACAATGCTTGGTCAAGTTCAAAATTTGAAGATACCAGGATGAGGTCCTATGTGATATTTTGCCGATGGATGCTTGCCATTTGTTGCTTGGAAGACCATGGCAATTTGATAGATGTGCAACGCATGATGGACATGCAAATACCTATTCCCTGACAAAATACGGAGTATGTCACAAACTGAAGCCATTGAAGGAGGTTGAGGAAAAGGTATGCAATAATGCTAGAATTTGTTTAGTAGATGGCAGAAAATTTTGGATGGTTTAAAGAGGGATTCAATATGTTATGCATTAATTACTAATATAAAGAGAGAAGATACTACTAACATTCCAACAGAAGTTGAACATATATTAGTAGAATTTCCTGATATTATATCAGACAATGTGCTTGAGGGTTTGCCACCAATGAGGAAGATTAGTCATCAGATTGACTTAATGCTAGGATCTAGCTTACCCAACAAGGCAGCCCATAGAATGTCTCCTATAGAGAATGAAGAGTTGAACCGACAAGTTCAGGAATTGTTGAGAAGGGTTTGATTCAAGCAAGTTTGAGCCCTTGTGCAGTGCCAGTAGTACTTGCACCAAAGAAGAATGGCGAATGGCGAATGTGCACTGATTCTCGAGCCATTAATAAAATTACTATTAAATATCGCTTTCCATTACCCAAAATGGATGATATAATGGATTTCTTGAGTGGAGCTAAATACTTCACTAAGATTGATTTGAAGAGCGGATATCATCAGATATGTGTTAGAGAGGGTGATGAATGGAAGACAACCTTTAAAACCAGAGAGGGTTTGTATGAGTGGTTAGTTATGCCATTTGGATTGACTAATGCACCCAGTACATTTATGAGGCTGATGAATGAAGTATTGCATGACTTCCTAGAAAATTTTGTGATAGTGTATCTGGTTGATATTCTGATTTTTAGTAAAACATTGGATGAACATTTGTTGCATGTTCGGACAGTTTTTGAAAAACTGCGTGAGGAGCAATTATTGATAAATATACAGAAGTGCAGTTTTGTACAGAAAGAGTTGATATACTTGGGATTTGTCATCTCAGAGGAGGGTCTGAAAATGGATCCTGAGAAAGTGAAGGCTATCCTTGAATGGCCTGCCCTAAGGAATGTGACAGAGGTAAGATCATTTCACGGTCTTGCAAGTTTCTATAGAAAGTTTATTAGAGACTTTAGCAGTATTTGTGCACCCCTAACAAAAACTATGAGAGGGGATAAGAGAGAGTTTAAGTGGACTGCCAAGGCAGATATCGGCATGAACATATTGAAGAAGAAAGTGACAGAATAGCCCATTCTGGCACTTCTAGATTTTAATAAAGTGTTTTCGGTTGACTATGATGCCAGTGGCAGTGCCATTGGAGCTGTGTTGAGTCAAGAAGGTAAACCTGTTGCATACTTTAGTGAAAAATTGAATGATGCTAGAAAGAAATACTCTATTTATGATCAAGAATTCTATGCTATAATTCAGGCTCTTAAGAAATGGAGACATTATTTGCTAACCAAAGAGTTTGTTTTATATATTGACCATCAAGCTTTGCAGTATATAAATAGTCAAGGTAAACTTAACCAACGACATTTGAAGTGGGTTGAATTCCTGCAGAGTTATACCTTTGTACTAAAGCATAGAAGTGGCAAATCTAATAGAGTTGTAGATGCCTTGAGTAGAAGGCATAATTTGTTGATAAAAATGAGAGTGCAGGTTGTTGGGTTTGATGAAATCAAGAGTTTATATCTAGCAAATCCAGATTTTGTAGAGGCATGGACAGCATGTGTGTCTCTTACTACTGTGGATCGCACTAAGTGGTTGGATTTCATGATCCAATATGGGATGTTGTTTCGGCAGAATCATTTGTGCATTCCACGAAGTTCCATGAGGGAAAATTTGATCAAAGAGAAACATAGCGGAGGACTAGCAGGGCATTTTGGCCGTGATAAGACCATTGCTCTTGTTAGTGAGAATTACCATTGGCCACAGTTGCAGTCGGATGTGACCAGATTTGTGCAGGGTTGCAGAGTGTGCCAGATGGCAAAAGGGGTTAGCCAGAATACAGGAATGTACCATCTATTACCTATACTAGGGAGACCATGGGAGGACATCAGCATGGATTTTGTTCTTGGTATGCCAAGAACACAACATGGAAATGACGCCAATTTTGTTGTTGTTGATAGGTTTTCAAAAATGGCCCATTTTATTCTATGTCAGAAGACAAGTGATGCGGTTCACATTGTCGGCTTGTTCTTCAAGGAGGTAGTCCGACTTCATGGTCTACCCCAAAGCATTGTCTCGGACAGAGATACCAAATTTGTGGGTTATTTCTGGAGAAATCTATGGAAGAAGCTAAAAATAGACTTGAAATTTAGTTCTGCATACCATCCGTAGACTGATGGACAGACCGAAGTAGTCAACAAAAGTTTGGGTAATATTCTACGCTGTCTGGTAGGAGATAAACCCAAGGGATGGGACCTGATTTTACCACAGACAGAGTTTGCTTACAACAATTCTATCAATCACAGTACTGGTAAATCACCATTCCAGATTGTGCATGGGTATAGCCCGAGAAACGCTTCTAAGTTAAGACCGATGGATAAAGCAGACAAGTGCAGTGCTGAAGCTGAAGACTTTGTAGCACACATGAAGAATTTACATGAAGAGGTACAATAGCATATCAGTCACATGAATGCTTCATACAAAGCCAGAGCAGATCAGAAGCGGCGTTTCAAAGAATTCCAAGTAGGGGATGAAGTCATGGTTCACTTGCGTAAGGAACATTTTCCTTGAAAAACTTACAATAAGTTGAATATGAAGAAGTTTGGACCATGCCGAATCATAGGCAAATGAGATTCAGGTAATGCCTATGAAGTTGATTTACCAAGTGAGCTGAATATTTCACCTATCTTCAATATTTCAGACTTGGTTGAATATCATGCAGGAATTTATAGTGAACCACCCAGTTCGGATCTGTGGAACATTCCTGCATCCACTCCAGAAAAAGAAGAAATTGAAGACATACTCGACACTCATGAAGGCAGAAGTACCCAAAACAGGCAATATTCGGAGTACTTGGTCAAATGGAGGAACCGACCTATCGAAGATGCCACATGGTTGTCCAAATCAGAGGTTGATCGTTTGGGTTTTCCTCTGACAGCCTAGAAGTGAGGATCACTTCTAAAAATCTACCCCGGGTGTCTGATGCAGGAGCATTCGGGCAGCATAAGCAATCTTGCATCACCGAAAAGAAAAACAAAAAAAGTTTGAAGTTTGCAAATTTTTTTAAGTATAAAAATGGTCGTGATATCGCGACGTATTTTAGAACCATGGCAAGCGCAAATAATGGTCGCGATATTACGACATCAAAGTGTCACGATATCGTGACACTTTGGCAGCCAAAGTCAAAAGCCACAAAAGTGTCACGATATCACGACACTTTGGCAGCCAAAGCCAAAAGCCACAAAAGTGTCATGATATCGCAACACTTTGGCAGCCAAAGCCAAAAGCCACAGAAGTGTCACGATATCGTGAAACTTTGGCAGCCAAAGCCAAAAGCCAAAGAAGTGTCACGATATCGTGACACTTTGGCAAGCAAAGCCAAAAGTCGAAGAAGTGTCGCGATATCGCGACACCTTGGAGAAAGAGGACAAAAAGCAGAAAAGAGTCACGATATCATGACACCTTGGAGAAAGAGAAATAAAAGCAAAAAAACATCGTGATATCATGACACATTGGAGAAGGGGAGCCTAGGGCAGAAAAGTGTCATGAAATCGCGACATGTTGCATTTTCACGACCTGACTAAGAAGGAAAAGACGGGTTTTTCGCGTACTGTTGCAGAACGACAGGTGGCGATTCCAGAAGCCGTTAAGGCAGTTCCAAGTGGCAGTTCCAGAAGCAGTTAAGACAGTTACATATGGCAGTTCCAGAAGTCATTAATATGGTTACGAACGGTGATTGCTGCAAGAAGCCGTGATGATAAAAGGGGATTTTTGGAAGGATTCGAGGGGCTGGAAAGACATAGATGGAGACTGCGGCTGTATTTTTTTCTATACTTTGTAATCTTGCATGGTTTCGAATTAATATTTTCCATGCTTCAAAATAAAATGGCGTCTTTTTCTTTATGATTTTAATTGGTTAAAATTGGCTCCCCATCACCATGTTTGCCCTAGAAATATTTCATTTCACCCACGATTTGTAAAACGTTTATCAAACTATTTTCAACTCACAAGAGAGATCACATAGTGCATTAGCAATCCATTTTTTTTCCATAATAATAATTAATCATATAAAATGTCAGAGAGACTTACTAAAAAAATACTGGTTTCCCTCCTTGATTCCAAAGACCTTCTCCCTTCCTTTCTATCATCGCGCTACTTCAAAACAAGTAGACCATGACCATTGCAATACCATCCTCGTCTTCCTCTTTCTAATCTAGATGATAGTTCCACATTTCTAGATAACACTCACATTAGTTTTAAGATTCCTCATTTTCAATTATGCCATGTGGATACCACTTTCCTCCACGTTCAACAAAAAATAGATTTAACAATAATTTTCCCAAAAACCATTTCCAAATTGCTCCTTTAAAATTACACAAGGCAATAACTTTTTCTTATAACATTTATTTTATTTTATTATATCTTAATTTGTTATTATTTATAATATTTTAGCTGCTTTATTATAAAAAAAAACAAAAATTATTATTTTTAATACATCCATATATATATATATATATATATATATAGATAAATATAAATATAAATATAAATATATGGATGTATTAAAAAAAAAAAAAAAAAATTTATAATAAAGCAACTAATATATATATATATATATATATATATATACACACACACACACAAAACAACCACACACACACACACGATATATATATATATATATATATATATATATATATATATATATATATATATATATATATATATATATATATATATATATATATATATATATTATTTTTAAATAAATAAATTTCTAAATAATAAAAATAAATATATTCCCTTTCAGTTATTAGAATAATATTAACCATATTATTACACTACATTTATCCCATTACTCAAAACTATGGCTCCCATTCATTTAAGCATCTTCATTGCCAACCAACACCACAAATTCTCAATTCGACAAACATCAGATATTCCTACAATGCAACTACATGATATGCATCTACATGGACCGCTACCGAATGCATTGCCTATAGGGTCCTTTGCCCCTATCAACCGGTGAATACACCACCGCTCATAATTTCCCTTGACTTACTTTGCATCGGATAATTCTTCTACCTATTGAAGAGACATCCTTCCTTTGCATTGTCCTTGTTAGTAACAATACCTATCCCTTGCATCCACAGATACATTAGCAGTATCTCATATTTGCAGATAAAATTAGGCATATAATGGAGTAGATTTTTGGAGGGTTGTTACATACTTCCCCCCTAATATTAAACACAGTTCCTGTGTTTGCATTTCCCATTGAAACATTAAAAAAAAAACAATTTTGCCATGGAAAATAAAAAAATCAATACAATTTACTAACAAATTTACATTTTCTAAAACCAAATCATCATTTATTTTTAAATGCTAAACATGGACAAACATGTTGCATAACTTTTATTATTAAACATGAACCATTCACCAATATGCAGAAATATCAAATCATTCATCCACAATATATTATCCACAATAACAATCCACAAATGAGAGAGAGATAGATAATACCCTTAAGGTAGGGCAACACCAATAATAATCCTTAAGGAAGGAATAACTCCACAAGATCTCCCAAGATGAGAGGCCACTTCGTGGGCATGACGATTACATAAGATTCTTATTCAATGATATGAATATCCTTACAATGACAAATATCTCTTCTTTATATATCCATATTCTTATTCTACTTTGGAGAGCCTACTACTAATATTATATTATATTAAAATATAATATAATATTATAATACAATCAACCTTGGGTTATGTGTGGCCCATGCCAACCCTTATACAATATAATAATATATCCC
This sequence comes from Wollemia nobilis, assembly GCA_028583015.1. Classification (NCBI taxonomy): domain Eukaryota; kingdom Viridiplantae; phylum Streptophyta; class Pinopsida; order Araucariales; family Araucariaceae; genus Wollemia; species Wollemia nobilis. The sequence goes on along the minus strand of JAQPPZ010000594.1, from coordinate 467,982 downwards.
CAAATATCTATTCCTAGGTACCCTACCATGCCACCCTCCTTACAAATGTTTCGTCCTCGAAACATATGAAGAAACTTGATAGTATGATTTGCTAAGCAATGTTAGCAATTGGTACCAATCTTGACCATCCATCCATCCAAGTGAAACCCGATGATGATGGTATGCCATTTTGTTACTTGAGTATCCAAATCTGCTTCGTTGGCTCCACACTTCTGCTGTTGTATTTTGATAACTTGAATGATGGGTCCACTTGTTCCTTGATGCGGATGAACCATGCTGAAAACCATGATCACTATGCTTTCTTTGCCAAACACTGCCATAGTTGGTGCCCATCTGATTACATGTAGAACCATAATATTGTGGCCTTGAACCATGCCTCCAATATTGTTTTCGCTCATGGTGGTGTGGATGGCGATATGGTGCAACATTTACTTGATGTTCTACCTTCTTTGACTTTTCAACATTTGGCTCCATTATTTTAAATTCCTCTACACATTGTTCTTTCATGTTCTCTTTGTTTGGTGTGTCCTTGTGCTCTTCTATCAAAGCTTCCTTGGACTCTATTATTGTTATTTCCACTGAATCAATTTCTGCTACTTCTTCCATGGACTCTTTTGCTGCTACGGCCTTCTTGGATTTTGTTTTAGGTTCTTCAATTTGTTCTTCTACAACCACTGCTTGATTTTCCTTGTATCCTTGCTCCTCAAGCTGAGAAATATCCTGCAATGTTATCTTATTTTTTCTGTACCATAACTTCATAAACTTCTTTTGCACATTAATGTTAATAGTACCCAAAGAATCTAACCAAGGATAACCAAGAACAATATCCTCATCATCCATCTCAATAGCATAGAAATCTGAATGTAAAACATATTTATCAATGGTGATCTTCAAATCTTTAAAAATCCGAACATTCTCACCCTCTAGCTGTATGTCCTTGATTTTTGTTGCTTGAACTTGCAACTTCTTAGCCAAAGCAATATTAATAAATTTATATCTTCTACCAGAGTCAATGGAAATAATAACCTGTTCCTTTTGAATGCTTCCATGAACCTGCAAAATAGACTTTTTAGATTTAAACAAATTCCTTTGTCCATTTTCTAATTTATCTTCCACCACAGGTATGGTTTCCTCTGTCTGCATACTGACATCTTTTTTATCTTCCCTAAACTTTTCCTCTTTTGTCTTGAGTAATTTTATTTCTTTTTCATAGTCGTCGATCAAATCCCTTAGGCGATCTACATAATATGGGTCCCATTTACTCAAGAATGCATGCTTCACTTCCTCCAAAGTGTATTCATTATTTGTTTCTTGACAAAAATTTACCAACCACAAAGAAGCTTTCCCTTGAAGAGAGAAACTAAGGGAGTATTTCCAATAAGGATTACTATGATGTCGATAGACAAAAATTTTCCACCATTCCATAGCATCAATATCATCTTCTCCAGAAAAATAGTGGAGTACCATTGTTCATGCCCTAATGCAACTAGGGTTTTTTGCCAAAATCGTTGCTCTGATATCATGCCCTAATGCAAACTAGGGTTTTATGGAAAAAAAAATATATCTTCCCACAAATTTGAAGCTAAAAATCCCAAATACAACTACATCTGCATTTTTTTTTTCTTCCAAAAAAAATAAAGTGCAACTGATTTGCTTACCCGAACTAAACAAATTGTCTTTTGAAAAATTCGTGACTTGAAAATTCGTCACTTTCCTTGTTCCATATGGCTGAATTCAAAAGGTTGTATCTCCTTTAATACTGTTCAGATTCCTTCATATGACCACTCATTTTAAAGCTCTTCAAATTCTGCACAATTTGATCCAAGAATCGCCTCAATCGGATTAACTGTCGCAAAGATATGGCTTCTGAAAGATGAGGTGTTTTTCCAAAAAAAATCTGCGAAATTCATCACTATCCTTGTTTCGGATGACTAACTTCAAAATTTCATATCTCCCTTAATACTACTCAGATTCCATCATATGACCACTCATTTTAAAGCTCTTCAAATTCTGCACAATTTGATCCAAGAATCGTCTAAATCGGATAAACTTGCGTAGAGATATGGCTCCTGAAAGATGAGATGTTTTTCCAAAAAAAATTGCCCTAATTCTAGGGTTTCACACAAAAATCCCCACTTTGCCAAAATCGTTGCTCTGATACCACTTGTTGCATAGCTTTTATTATTAAACATGAACCATTCATCAATATGCAGAAATATCAAATCATTCATCCACAATATATTATCCACAATAACAATCCACAAATGAGAGAGAGATAGATAATACCCTTAAGGTAGGGCAACACCAATAATAATCCTGAAGGAAGAAATAACTCCACAAGATCTCCCAAGATGAGAGGCCACTTCGTGAGCATGACGATTACATAAGATTCTTCTTCAATGATATGAATATCCTTACAATGACAAATATCTCTTCTTTATATATCCATATTCTTATTCTACTTTGGAGAGCCTACTACTAATATTATATTATATTAAAATATAATATAATATTATAATAAAATCAACCTTGGGTTATGTGTGGCCCATGCCAACCCTTATACAATATAATAATATATCCCCAAATATCTATTCCTAGGTACCCTACCAAAACAACATATATGTTTATCATACTTCACAAACCAAGATATGATTATATCACTTTTCATAAAAATAAAACTATGTAATGATGACAACACTTCTCAAACAACTATTCAAATAAAAATGGAAACTGTCTTTTCATGATGACCACATCCTCCCACGTGGCACTATTTTAAAAAAATTGGTCCCATTGGACCTTGCACTGTTCAATATTATGCTTTCTTAACTATTTTTTTTGATATCCAAGAATATTAACTGATCACACTTCAAAGCACAGGGGATCGTCCATCTTTAAATGATCAACATTCCAAACATGTGAGGGATCAGGAACATATTTCTTAAGAAGGGACACATGGAATGTCTCATGGATTTTTGAAAAATTAGGTGGCAAGTCTAATTTGTAGGCGATCGAATTAATTTTTCAAAAATTTCAAAAGGCCCTACAAATCATGGACTAAGATTAGAGGATTTGATAGAAATTTTGGTAGGTTTAACTCTTAAGAATACTCTGTCTCCCACAATGAATTCCATTGGTGTTCTCTTAAGATCCGCATAACTCTTTTCTCGATATAAGGCTTCTTTGAGCCTTTGTCAAATTTCATCGAGTTGGTCTTCCATTTCTATGACCATATCAAGCCCAATCACCACCCGATCCTCTGGATTACTCCATGATAATGGTGTTCTACACCTCCTCTCATACAAAGCCTCAAATGGAACCATACCTAGAGAATTATGGTAACTATTATTATAAGCAAATTCTACTAGAAAAAGATAATCTTCCCATTTCGTTTGATGATCCATACAATACATGCGGAGCATATCCTCTAAGACCTGATTTTCCCTTTTAGTTTGTCCATATTTCTTAGGATGATAAGAAGTACTAATATTGAGTTTTGTTCCCATGCCTGATGTAATGTTTACCAAACCTTAGATGTGAATCGAGAATCCCTGTCTGATATAATTGTTTTAGAAAAAGTAGCCATACCACTTCCCTAGTAAATTTGTGAGCTACGATAGGAGCTCCATATTTAATATTTACAAGCATAAAATATGCCACTTTAGTTGATTTATCCACCACTACTAGAATGGCATCATGCTAAAAATGGTTTTTAGGCAACCCAACAATGAAATCCATAGTCACCACCTACCATTTGTATTGTGGAATGGCATGCGAAAATAAGTGTCCAACTAGATGTAGATGTTCTGCCTTCACCTTTTGAAATTCTAAACATCTAGCCACAAATTCAACGATATCCTTTTTCATTCCTGGCCAATAATAATATTTTCTCATATTTTCATACATCTTTATATAGCCTAGATGAGCGGAGTATGGAGCACTATGTGCCTCTTGCAATATCATATTTCTAATATCCTGATCGTTAGGCACTACCACTCTATTTTTAAAGAATAATATATCTTCCCAGACTCTAAATTCCTTTTCTTTATCAGAGTCTTGCTGCACCAGTTCCCGATATTTTGAGAATATTCATCTTGAATTTGTAGCCTTCTTATTTAATCAATTATAGAAGATTGACAGTGTGACATAGTGTTGATATTACTTAAAGAATTTGCTAATTTATTTTATTTTCCTTTTATTTAATTTATACCAAAATCATATTCTGCCAGAAACTCCATCCAACGCCTTTGTTTAGCATTGAGCATTGGTTGAGTAAAGATATATCTTAAGCTTTGATGATCTGTTCTAAGCTCAAAAGGTTTACCAAGTAGGTAATGTCACCACATTTTTAGAGCATGCACTACCGCAACAAACTCTAAATCATGTGTGACGTAGTTTAATTCATGTTTCTTAAGTTTTCATGAATCATAAGCAATAACATCGTCTTCTTGCATAAGGACTCCACCTAATACTTCCATGGAAGCATTAGTACATACAATAAATAGTTGTTTGGGATCTATTATTCTAAGAATAGGTGCTGATGTTAACTTTTCTTTAATATTTTTGAAAGCTTCTTCACACCATTCTGTCCATTTAAAATCTTTTCCTTTCTTTTGAAGATTGGTTATTGGATAAGCTATCTTAGAGAAATTTTGTATAAAACGATGATAATAGCCAGCCATCCCCATAAAACTTCGCACTTCAGAAACATTTATTGGAGTAGGCCAACTAATAATAGCCTCAATTTTCTTTGGATCAATAGACACCCCTTCAGAAAAAATTACATGACCCAAATACTGCACCTGGGTTGCATAAAACTCACACTTGGATATTTTTCCATATAATTGATTCTTTCTAAGGATGTCAAGAACAATTATCATATGAAGATCATGCTCTTCTTTACTTTTGGAGTAGATAAATTTATCATCTAGGAATATCAACACAAACCGATCTAGCTGCTCTCAAAACATACTATTCATCAAATTCATTAAAGTTGCTAGAGCATTGGTTAATACAAAATGCAAAACTATAAATTCATAATGGCCATATCTGGTTCGAAAAGTAGTTTTACGGGTATCTTCTTCTCGGATCCTCAACTATTGATAACCAGACCTGAGATTAATTTTGGAGAAAATTGTGGTTCCTTTTAGTTTATCAAACAAATCATCTATTCTGGGTAGAGAGTACTTATTCTTAACAATCATTTTGTTTAGCATTCTGTAGTCAATACATAGCCTTAATGATCCATCCTTATTTTTCACAAACAAAACTGGTGCACCCCACGGTGAAACACTAGGTTTAATATATCCTTTCTCTAAAAGTTCTTGAATTTGAGTCTTAAGCTCTTGCAACTCTATTGTAGTCATCCTATATGGTGCTCGAGCTATAGGAGTTGCTCCTGGTAAAATTTCTATAGTAAAATCAAATTCCCTTTGGGATGGAAGACCCGATAATTCCTCAAGAAAGACATCTCAAAGGACATCTCAAAAGTTGCTTGACCATTGAGTTTGGAATTACCTATTTCTGCATATATCTTATGAGCAGGTTCCACAGGTTCTTTTCTCTTATTGACTCACACAGGACATTTTTAGCATAATGTGGTTCATGACAAATCTAGCAACCAGTATGCAATGCCATCTCTTTCTTATTTCCCTCATTATCTTCCTAAATATTAGTTCTTGGTGCATTAGCTCTCTGACCATACCTATTCCTGTAATTTCTTTGACCATCCTGATAGTTTTGATTTCCTCTGTTTCCTTGGTACCTACTCTTATTCTTGTCAAACATGTTTCTGTTCCCATACCACGATTCTTATTCCAACTCCTGTCTCATTTTGTTGGTCCCACATTTTTCTTTTTCTATGGTTCTTCCTTTTCAGAGGATTGTTGATAATAAGCTTTCTTGGCCTTAAACTTATCCTCTTCCTATCAAGCCAAATCACAAGCAACAGTTAAGGTAGTAGATTTCAACATAAGGATTAGGTGTCCAATTTTTGGATGTAGCCCTAGGAGAAATTTTTGAATTTTGATCTCTTTTCACTGCTCATATTCGAGCATATATTTGAGCAATTGCATAAATCACTGATAATACTCAATTACAAATATACTACCCTACGTTAACCTTGAAAATTTTGTAGTCCTTTCAAGGTAAAATTGCGGTGTTATAAACCTATATTTGAATGCTAATACAAATGTATCCCAATGAACATCGATAGCCTCCACATTGCGATTTTTTCTATAAGTATCCCACCAATCAATGATAACTCCAATCAGAAAAAAAAATTGCCAGTAATTTTTTTGATTTAGGTGAAAGGGTTCTAACCACAAAGTATGCCTCCACACTATTCAACCATATTTCAGCCTCTTCCCCATCACCTTTGCCATAAAATTTGGCTATATCAAGTCTTCACATATCCTTTTCCAACTCGAAACCTACTTGTTTCATTCCTGGGTCAATAGTTATCTCATCCTCAACTATCACCATTTTTTTTCCTTTAGATAAATTCTCAATTATTTTCTATTGATGATAAATCATCTCTTGCTATTGAGCTAGTTGAGTTTTTTGTTGCTCTATGTGTTCTAACATTTGGGTCTATTTTTGAGCTATGTGTTCAACCATTTGAGCACTTTGCTACTCCATTTGTTCTTTTTGTTGGCTCATTTGTTCCTACAATAATTGCACCATCCGAACCATTTTATCCTCTTTGATAACTAGTTATTTTTCCTTCCTCTTTTCCCGAGGACGTTCTGTGGCTTCCTCATTAGCCCCGATCCTCAACTTTTTGAAAGAATATTTTAGGATTTTTTGTCATCCCTTCCTACTAAACCACCGTAGATATTTTTGAGGAACTAGATTTTTATCCTGATGCCATTGCCTGCCCAGCAAACAAAGAACCTTGTCAAATTTTGAGTTTAGGTGAGCACATTAGCAACATAAATTAAGTTAGTTATAGGATTTCTAAAATTTTATTGCCTAAATATTTGCAACCTTTACACTGATACCAAATGTAACACCTCAAGTCTTCCCACTTGGTTGTCCAACATCAAAGGTCACAGTAAGAGAAATTTTTTTGTTTCTTTTAATATTTTCTATTTTATTTTCTAGTATGAGCATGTTAAATCCATCTTCATGAATGACATTTCGCTGTAGAATAAATACTCATGAGATCAATATTGGCTAAATCCTGTATAGTTGCCCATTTTGAATTTCACTCTCCTCCCAAGATCCTAAGTTCAGGCAGTTGATTTATTTTCCTCTAGGGCCCATAACACCTAGAGGTGTGATGCATAACTTTCCTATGTCTTAACATGAACTCGTGAACTTATATCCTGTATTTTTTCATGTAAGACTTAGCACATACATGCTCGATCTAGACGATCATCCAATATCTATGGAGCATCATCTAGGGCCTTGCCAATATCCTAGTAACCACTCGATGTTTTATGTTGATTAACCAACATGATGTCCCATACCATCATGTTGTTAGTATTACCTAGTCAAGAATAATTCACCACTCATCACTAGCAGGAATAACCTAGAAGAGATACCCATACAACCTTTCGTTACTCCTATTCTGATATTTTTCCATCAAAAGTTCAGTTAAAGCCCTGAATATGATGATTGCCTACCTACAAGCACCATAAATAATTGTCCTCACAAGATTGTCCTTCCCACAATATTGAACTAGTGACAAGGTTGTCCTGCTCACAACCGTAGGTTTTAAGTTTAGATTATATTTCCTCAATATTGAAATCTCTTAACAAAGGCTTAACTAAGGTTTGAAGGTTTATAAAATTCTAACTATGCAATGGTTTGCAAACTATTACAACTTCCTAATAAATCATAAATTATACAATATTTTATAAGATTTATAGTTTCCATATGTCTACTATATGTTTGTTATTATGAGAGAATAAAAGACAGAGGATTTATGGAAACATTACAATTGAAACTAAAGAAACTTAAAACTTACTATAATAATTTTATTTAAGATTCCTTTTTATTTATCTATCTATTGAATTAGGTGCTACTCTAAAATTTAATCGTAAAACCCATTCCTTTTTCTATATTACACTATATAATTCTACTACATAACCGTGATATAAGGTGGATAATTTTTATTTTATAATACAATTATAGTATAAGTTCAAATGAATTTAAAAGAATATTTGACCCACATTATTTAACTAAGGTACACAATACTACTCAACATTTCATTCACTAATACCTCATTCCAAATATCTATGCCATAATGCCTTTTTTTTTTTTCAAGTAATTCCAATACCCCATTAACATATGAAACAACATGCAATTTAAACGTCATTCCTTTAAAATCTCGTTCAACTTATACACAGGAATTCATAATATAAAAAAATTCTTCTAGGTAGTCTAATTCGGTTTTGATTTACACTGACTCTACCATTCCTTGAAATGAAAGCAATGCTGAACTTATCTACTTAGCAATGGATTTTCCATTAAATTCTTCTCAAATTTTCCAATGTATCTATCTCTAAACATGGCTTGGTTTATTAGTTATAAAATAAAATTATATCATGTACTCTATTGTCTAATCATATCCAATATATTAACCTACGACTAGATTATTTTCTCAAACCACCGTGTTCATTCTAAACTAATAAATTTATCTTAGATAAATCCTAAACAACCATACCATGCTGCTTGAACTAGAAATTCTTATGTTTCAATTCATAACCTCTCCAGAATTCCTATTACCTAGATTAAATGATGTAATCTCTTATATATGCAAATATTTGATCCCAAATTATGTTTAATGAAATTAGATTATGATACACATATGTAACGTTCCTCCTCATCATAATGAAGAAATTAATTAAAATGTAGAACTTTCATCATGCAATTTCAAAGTATCCTTGAACAATTACACAAACTACATTTTTGAAGGATATTCACCCATACTATCTACTCTTTTGTAGTTTCAATGACGAGCATAATTTTGGAACACTTAACGCAGGAGACGAACATTACTTTGTAATGCAAAAATAAATTATTAATAAATAATCACAACCATTCTTCATATCAATTGATATTTCATGAAAGACAAGATATGTATGTAAATCACATATGTTTCCTGGGTGCATGTCCAATTCTTAACGTTTTCAAAGCTAAACGTCTGAAAAATTTTTATTATATCAAAAGGTTCACAAAACTTTGCCATGCAAATCCTCAGATTCTATGTATTATTAAAATTATAAATGCATAATTTCAACATTCGATTTGTTCTACTATTAACTCTGATTTTAGCGCTCTACTGAGTACATTCACAAGAATGAAAAATTGTAATAAATCCTTTCCAGATTAAGTGCAGTCCTTGACACTTGAGCAAGACAAAGCATTCAATAGTAGCACAAGAGGTAATATGGTAGTACTCTTCAAGTTTCAACTCTCATGGCACGGTTTGTCGGTGACTTTCAAACAGTCAGAGCGGTCAAAATATAATGCAATGCAACTATGTCTACCATACACAGTTTAAACACTCTTAGCACATCGTGCAATACATCATAAGTTATCCAATACAACATGCACCATAACACAATATTTCCAACATAGCATACGAGTTTCAACGAAGTTTTATTTTGTTCCTAATTCACATTTCACTCTTCAATCAATTTAGTTTCATAGAAAGCCCTCTTTAACATAGGCAATATCAATTATTCGTATAAATTTAGCTTATCAACAATCATATCACAGATTTCAATCTTTCCCACGTTTGCCCTGGAAAGATTTCATTTCACCCATAGTTTACAAATTATTTATCAAACTATTTTCAACTCACAGGAGAGATCATATAGTGCATTAGCAATCCATTTTTATTTTATTTCCATAATATAATTAATCATGTAAAAATACCATATAGACTTACTAAAAAATTATTGGTTTCCCTCCTTTCTTCCAAAGCCCTTCTCCCTTCCTTTCTATTGTCGCGCTGCTTCGAAATAAGTAGACCATGACCATCGCAATACCATCCTCGTCTTCCTCTTTCTAATCTAGATGATAGATACGCATTTCTAGCTAGCAATCACATTAGTTTTAAGACTCCCCCTTTTCAATTATGTCATGTGGATACCACTTTCCTCCACGTTCAACAAAAACCAGATTTAACAATAATTTTTCCAAAAATGCTGACTATTTCCAAATTGCTCCTTTAAAATTATGCAAGGCAATAACTTTTTCTTATAACATTTATTTTATTATATTATATCTTAATATATTATTATTTATAATATTGTAGTTGCTTTATTATAAAACAAACAAACATTATTTGTGTTGATACATCCATATATATATATATTATTTTTAAATAAATAAGTTTCCCAAAAAATATATATTCCCTTTCATTTCTTAGAACAATATTAACCATATCATTACACTACATTTATCCCATTACTCAAAACTATGGCTACCATGCATTTAAGCATCTTCATTGCCAACCAACACCATAAATTCTCAATTTGACAAACATCAAATATTCCTACAATGCAACTACATGATATGCATCTACATGGACCGCTGATGAATGCATTACCTATAGGGTCCTTTGCCCCTATCAACTGGCGAATACACTATCGCTCATCATTTCCCTTGACTTACCTTGAACCGGACAATCCTTCTGCCTATTTAAGAAACATCCTTCCTTTGCATTGTTCTCGCTAGTAACAATACCTGTCCCCTGCATCCAAAAATACATTAGCAATATCTCATCCTTGTAGATAAATTAGGCATATAATGAAGTAGATTTTTGGAGGGTTGTTACAAGAGTCATGTGAGAAGTGTCAAATATATTTTTTGTTTTATTTTTATTTATTTTACATGATGGAATTGGTAGTCGTCACGATAATCCAGGTATGTTGTCCATATTTTATGGCTGCCACAATATTATGCATTATTCACCTAAGACGTGTCAAGATTAGAAGTAGGAAGTTATGTAATTATGAGAGACTTTTTCATTATGTAAGAAAGGTATATAAAATTTTGCATCTCTCACAAGTTTGAGAATATCAAATGTTAAGAGTATTGAACAATCTTATGCAAGGTTATATATTGATGAAAAAACGATATGCAATGTAACAAAGAAAGAGATTAAGTTTGTATGACACATTTTATTATTAATAAAATATTATTTTGTACAATATTGGTTTTGTGATTGTATGAGATTATTTTTCAAGTGATTTTACAATCTTGGAAATAGGGACCTATGATATATTTTGGTCCATTTTCTAACAATATATATACGATGGATTACAATGTAGTCTTTGTGAGTTAGTATTTCAACCATGGTTAATAACTTGCCTTTCCAAATGGCAAACAAAATTTTATTCTATAAAAAATTGAGTTCCCAATGCTCATTACTCTTTCATTTATGAGACAAATGAATAGCCAAATATAATTATGGATATTTTCTAATATTAAACCCTATAATTTCCATAATAATCCATTGTAAATCTAGGATAGCAATAAAAAAAAATATCCATAATTCTAAATAGTAAAATCATGCATTGAAATAGACCATCTAAGAGAACCATTCTTCTTTTCCAAAGGATAGAATACTATGTTGATGTCCCCCAAGAATCCATAGATCACAACTATGAATCATCATTGTATTTGTAAAAAATATGATGAGGTCCTTCCAATATATTTTACTAGAAGTAACTATACTTCGAGCATATACAATTACAACCCCAACTTTGATGTTTTCCTCTTTCTTCAAAAATAGATCAAAAACCCAATTAATCTATAATTATAACAATTATCGATATCTTTTGTGCTCATCCCATGTTGTCGTAATACCACTGAATGCTCCTACAGAGGAAATTATCACACAATCCTCATTTTTCAAATCTTTTTGAATGCATAATTGCATTACTCACTACTTCATCTAGTTTTTTTTATGTTAAAATAAACTCAAGATTATAACAACCTATTAATTCCTTAATAACATTTTTTAGGGGTATTGTTCATACCTCTATTATTCCACAAAGTCATTTTCATCATCACTTTTTCTTTTCATTTATGGGCTTAGCCCCACTTCTTATTAACTCCTATGATATTTAGTTTTGGTTTTCTAAATCGATATCCCTTTGAGTTTTATTTTCTCTTTGTTCTTGCTATGAGGGTCTTCCTTTCCTTTTTCCATTACCACCAACACTTTCATCTTCATTGATCTCTTCTATTTTTCCATATCATTCATAATGAGCCTTATCTTTTAAAGGGTTATACATTCTCTAGAGAATCTGAAATGCAAAGAATAGCCTCATAAACACTTTCTTCTTTATGTTACCCCAAAATTCCTAAAGAACAAGGATGATCCTCTATTGTAATTACTTTCTTATGCTACTTTTAAAACCCAACATGTTTCCCTAGAAACCCAAAAGTGTAAGAATGATTCTCCATAGTAATTATTTTTTTTATGCTGCCCTAGGAACCCTAAATTTCCATGGATATCCTCCACATGCATTTCCTTATTATGTTACTCTTGAAACCTTAAAGTGCAATGGATATGGTCTTATACTAGTTCTATTTTATTTCAAGGAGAGTATTTTATACTAGAGAAAAATAAAGATGATTTACCTAGAATAACCTTGACATTTTTCACCTCTTTTGCTTTAAAATTTGTCTTCCTATCTTCATTTTCACCTTTAAATCCTAAATTTGAACTTACACATTCTACTTCCCCATCCCTTGTATCCTTTGTTTCTTCTAATAGTTGGTCTGAGTAAACTATAATGGCCTTGGTCAATTGATGATGCAAAAGGGCTTTCTTTTCCACTTACTTGGGAGCCAAAAAACTTTGACTTGACCTAGATTCTACTATGGTACGATCTTATTACTTCATATTGAAGTTTGTCTCATGCCCTAAATATTTTCTCTTTATCCATCATTTCACTTTACAATATCTTGCCATGTATCTAGTCTTAAAATATTTGTGACATAAGAATCCAATGTCTTCATAATCCACTTGTTGATCCCATTCTCTTGATTCAGATTTAATCCTAATGAATTGAAACAAAGGTTTTGCAACATCAATGGCAATACATATTCAATTTTATACAACATGTATTCACTCCTTAGTAGGTTGTGAACTCAAATTAATCCATAAATTTTATTCCAAAAGCATTTTTTCTTGTCATCTCCTCCATAAAAAAAATCACTCCATAATCTTAAATGTAATGCATCTCTTCCTGGGACACCAACCATTATCTTATACCAAATTTTTGAACTAGAAAGGATGATGAGGAAAAACCCTTTTGAAATAAAAGTAATGGAGTAATTTAATTTCAATCCTCACTTCTAATTGATCTAAATTTGAATCTCCAAAAAACTTGGCCAATATTCATGGAACTTACAAATTAACCCTATGCTTTTAAGAACCATCATGTCATGCTCGATCATCTCCTCCTTGATAATCACTACTAGTGTGATATTTGTTGTTAGATAGGGTTTCTCATAAATTCACTTCCTCTTATCTCCAACAAAAGCATTCATACTTTCAAATAGGACATCAATACTTTCGATTAGGACTTTCAAAAATGACTTTGGTACTATACTACTTAAATTCACTTCATAATAATCGTTTAATTTTCCAAGAGATCTAAAAATAGAAAAAATGAGAATCACACTAAGGATACTCAATTCTAACATTATTAGTTAGTATTATTAATCATTTAATTATTATATTATTAACTTATAAAGTGAACCATCACAACCCTTCATAACGTGAACCATCACGTCTCTTCATACGTGAACCATCATGTCTCTTCACCAACGTAGCTTTAGGATAGATATATATATTAGGTTGGCTATCCATATCAAATCATCCAAGAAGAAGAATAAGAATATAGATTCTAAATGAGGGAGCCCCCTATAGTGGCAAAGCGATTACAAGGGAGCCCCCTTTGAGTGGCCTGTGATTACATTTACATTAATTTGTTAATAATTTTATAGTAAGACCTTGGGGTCTTACCATTTGGTATCAGAGCCATGTGGGATCCAACCATGTGGTATTTGCTCAAATATCTTCATCAAATCACTTATGTGCATGAGTATCAAACTCGGTTTGAGGATATCACCAAACACAACACAAGATTGGATGAATCAATTCTCATCAATGGCTTCATTAGGGGATTAAAAGAGGAAATTAGAATGGAGGTGACAAGGTTCAATCCCTATACCATGATGTAGACCTATGGATTGGAAAAATTAGCTGAAGATAAAATCAATGCACAACAACGATTAGGGAAACCACTTATGGAAAAATTGTCGACCACTTACATTGCTCCCAAACCTATGCATAATGGAATGGCACAAAGCACTTACACAACCCCTAAATCTAACCGAATTTTATGAATTAAACATCTTAGCTTTGAGGAAATGAAGGAACGACGAGCAAAAGTACTGTGATAATTGTGATGAACAATTTGGACCCCACCATAAATGTGCTACACTAACATTGTATTTATTAAAGGAAGTTGATCCCTGTCTCTCCATAAAGCAAGTAGATTAAGTAGTGATGCAGGAGCATCCGGTGGCAGCAGAGCAATCTTGCATCGACAAAAAAAAATTCTAAGTGTTTGCCTTGATGTCGCGATATCGCGATAGAGAAAAGTGTCGCGATATCGTGACATGTCACGTTTTCGTGACTCAAGAAGGTGAGAGGAGGCATGGAGCAAAAATGTCACGATTTCGCGACATGTCACGAAATCGTGACCGAAGGAAGACAGGAAAGGCGCAGAGGAGAAAATGTCACGATTTCATGACATGTCACGAAATCGCGACCGAAGAAGCAGAAAGGAGGCAAGGAAGGAAAATGTCGTGATTTCACGACATGTCGCAAAATCATGATCGAAGAAGCAGCAAGGAGGCAAGGAAGGAAAATGTCACGATTTCACGACATGTCGCGATTTCACGACCGAAGAAGCAGAAAGGAGGCCAAGAAGGAAAATGTCACGATTTCATGACATGTCGCGATTTCGTGACCAAAGAAGCATAAAGGAAGCAAGGAAGGAAAATGTCACGATTTCACGACATGTCACGATTTCATGACCAAAGACGCAAAAAGGAAGCAAGGAAGGAAACTGTCGCGATTTCGCGACATGTCACGATTTCGCGACCCTAGATGCGAGGAGAAGGCAGAAAGGAAAGATGTCATGATTTCGCGACCGGAAAGGAGAAAGAGGACCCGAAAGGGAAAGAGTGTCACGATATCGCGACATGTCACATTTTCATGATGAAAGGACGAAAGAAGGCGCAAGGGAGAAGAAGTGTCGCGATATCGCGACATGTCGCATTTTCGTGACCAGAAGACGATGGGAGGCGCAAGAGAGAGAAGTGTCACGATATCGTGACATGTCGCATTTTCGCGACTCGAGAAAGGCAGGAAGGCCGAAAAGCAAAAGTGTCACGATATCGCGACATGTCGCATTTTCGCGACTCGAACAGGACAGGAAGGCAGAGAAGCCAAAAGTGTCACGATATCGCGACATGTCACATTTTCGCGACTCGAAGAGAGCAGGAAGGCAGAGGAGCCAAAAGTGTCGCGATATCGTGACATGTCGCATTTTCGCGACTCGAACAGGACAGGAAGGCAGAAGAGCCAAAAGTGTCGCGATATCGTGACATGTCGCATTTTCGTGACTCGAAGAGGACAGGAAGGCGGAGAAGCCAAAAGTGTCGCGATATCGTGACATGTCACATTTTCGTGACTCGAAGAGGACAGGAAGGCGGAGAAGCCAAAAGTGTCACGATATCGTGACATGTCACATTTTCATGACTCGAAGAGGGCAGGAAGGCAGGGAAGCCGAAAGTGTCGCGATATCGCGACATGTCACATTTTCATGACCAAACAAAAGAAAAGAAAGCGCAGGCAGTTACAGGAGCCGTTACAGAGGAAACGGTCGAGCGGTGGTATACCGAACGTCATCAATGGTTGACAGGTGGACCGAGCTTACAGTGGCAGCACTGAACAGCATGTGGCACCGAGGTGCAGTGAAAGCAGACGAAGATCAAGGGTCAGAAAGGAAGGCGCTCGAAAGCACAGACAACGAAGAGGCACGAGAATTGAAATGAAGAGTCATGCCAGAGATGTTAAAAGGGGAAGCGAAGGCATGCACAAGGGTCGGAGAACTACTGAGCCATAGTTGCAGACGTGAAGGCAAGAGGGCGATTCTGGACCAGTTCAGACGGTTATTCTTCCTGGGCGGAAGATGCTGTAAGAGGAAAAGAAAATAACTATCTTTCAGAGTGAAGGAGTTTTAAATGGCAGACTGCTGCCATTATTGTAAATCAATTCCAACTGTAATGAATGTGAATTAAGAATCTGTTGTGAGTTATTTGTGGATCACCATCAAGTGGTATCAGAGCGGGAGTTCCTGAGTGTGTGAGCAGATCACCGAAAGTGAGGCAGTTTGCACCAGGATCTATGGAAGGATTGTGAGAAGAGAGTGAGGAAGAATGCCTCCATGAAGAAACCATGGTGGTGGAAGGAATGTGGTACCTGAAGAAGATTTCAGAGCTTTGCAGAGGCAAGTGCAAGCCCTGCAAGAGGAATTGCGAAGAGGGGTTGAACCAAGGAGAGAAGACCATAGTGAAGATGAAGCTTGGGAGGTTGATGATCCATCGGTTGAAGAAGAAGCAACGGATCCTGCAGAAGCCAGATTAATTAAGGCCATATCACGGATCGAGAAGAAGGCGAAGTTTGAGGTCTCCACGTATTCTGGGAGTCTCAATTCAGAGGAGTTAATTGACTGGATCAATGATATGGAGGAATATTTTGAGTATGAGGAGGTTGTAGATCCAGATCGGATCAAGTTTGCCAAAACAAAGTTGAAAGGCCATGCTTGCATATGGTGGAAAGAAGTGCAGCTAGAAAGAAATAGAGGAGGAAAGGAAAAGATAACCAGATGGGATCGAATGGTAGAGAAGTTGAAGAGACAGTTTATTCCTGTAGATTACGAATTGGACCTGTTGAGAAGAATGCAGAGTTTGAGACAGTCAAACAGATCTGTCAAAGAATATACAGAGGAGTTCTACCTGATCTCAATCAGAACTGGCCATGCAGAGGCTAACAGGGAGAAGGTGGCCCGTTACATCAATGGGTTGAGAACCAGTATTCAAGAAGAGTTGATTCTGGTTAAGATGAGCACCATTGAGGATGCTTACCAGTTTGCCCTCAAGGTCGAAGAGAAGTTGAACAGACGGTTTGAGGGAAAGCAAAGAGGAAGAGGTCATGGGGGAAGAACTGGTGGAAGGACCAGTGGAGAAAAATATAAGGATCAGAAGAAGGCTGGTGAAACCAGTAATACCCAGGATCAGGAAGATAGGAACACCTACCAACCCCGTAATCAGAACAATGGTTACCCAAGGGGAAGAGGTAGATCTGGACATGGATTTGGAAGGGGAGGATTTTGTGGAACCTGTTTCCACTATGGCGAAGAAGGACATCGAGCATACGAGTGTCCACAACATCGAGAAGGGACAAATGAGAGACCTGAGGGTCCTGCCAGAGCTGCTGTAGCCGATGAAGGTGCTGAATCAGAACATTCTAAGGAGGCAGAGGGAGGAGAAGTTATGGTTACAAGGAGGACCCTGTTGAATGAGGAGAAAGGATCAGACCAGAGAAGGAGCCTATTTCGCACAAGGTGCAGAAGTTTAGGTAAGGTCTGTAACATCATTATAGATAATGGCAGTACTGATAACTTGGTCTCAGAAGAAATGGTTACCAAGTTACAGTTAAAGAGAATGGCACACCCGCATCCATATCGGATTGCGTGGTTACAGAAGGACCATAGGGCTTTGGTCAATGAGCAATGCTCGATGAAATTTAATATTGGGAAGTACTGTGATGAGGTCCTGTGTGACATCCTACCTATGGATGCTTGCCATTTGCTGTTGGGAAGGCCATGGCAGTTTGATCGGTGTGCAATGCATGATGGTCGTGCCAACACTTACTCAATGACAAAGAATGGAGTGCGCCATAAGTTGAAGCCCTTGCAGGAGGCGGGTGAAAAGGTATGTAGCAGTGCTAGAATCTGTTTAGTTGAAGGGGGAAGATTTTTGGATAGTTTAAAGCATGAGCATATGTGCTATGCATTAATTCCTAGAGTTAGGAAGGAAGAATGCAAGGATACCCCTATAGAAGTCTTAGGACTGTTAGAAGAATTTCTAGACATTGTATCTGATAATGTGCCTGAAGGTTTACCACCAGTGAGGAAGATCAGTCACCATATAGATTTGATACCAGGATCTAGTTTACCCAATAAGGCAGCACATAGAATGACTCCTACAAAAACTGAAGAGCTGAACAGGCAAGTCCAAGAGTTGCTAAAAAAGGGACTGATTCGGGAGAGCTTGAGTCCATGTGCAGTACCTATAGTACTAGCACCAAAGAAATATGGAGAATGGAGAATGTGTACAGACTCTCGAGCCATTAACAAGATCACCATAAAGTACAGATTTCCATTGCCAAGGATGGATGACATTATGGACTGTTTGAGTGGAGCCAAGTACTTCACAAAGATTGATCTCGAAGAGTGGTTATCATCAGATTCGTGTCAGAGAAGGAGATGAATGGAAGACAACCTTCAAGACCAGAGAAGGTTTGTATGAATGGTTGGTCATGCCATTTGGGCTAACCAATGCACCAAGCACATTCATGCGGTTGATGAATGAGGTATTGAAAGAATTTTTAGGCAAATTCGTCATTGTCTATTTGGATGATATTTTAATATTTAGCAGAACCCCGGAAGAGCATCTGATGCAGGTCAAAAGGGTTTTTGAGAAGCTGCAAGAGGAGCAGTTGTTAATAAATCTGAAGAAGTGTAATTTTGTGAAGAAAGAGTTAGTGTACCTAGGATTTGTCATCTCAGCCGAAGGTCTAAAAATGGACCCAAAAAGGTGAGAGCTATCATTGAATGGCCTACTCCGAGAAGCACGACTGAGGTAAGATCATTCCATGGTCTAGCAAGTTTTTACAGGAAATTCATTAGAAATTTCAGCAGTATTTGTGCACCCCTTACAGAAACAATGAGAGGGGATAAGAAGGAATTCAAGTGGACCTTAGGAGCAGATAGGAGTTTTGGTATGATGAAGAAGAAGGTTACAGAGCAACCTATTTTGGCACTTCCAGATTTTAATAAGGTATTCCAGGTAGATTGTGATGCTAGTGGTAGTGCCATAGGAGCTGTTTTGAGTCAAGAAGGTAAACCTGTTGCTTACTTTAGTGAGAAACTCAATGATGCTAGGAAGAAGTATTCAGTTTATGATCAAGAGTTTTATGCTATAGTTCAGGCTCTAAAGAAGTGGCGGCATTACTTGCTGCCAAAAGAGTTTGTTCTATATACTGATCATCAGGCCTTGCAGTATATCAATAGCCAAGGGAAACTAAATCAGAGGCACCTAAAATGGGTTGAGTTTCTACAGAGTTATACCTTTGTGTTGAAGCACAGGAGCAGAAAATCAAACAGAGTTGCAGATGCCTTAAGTAGAAGGCAGTGTTTGTTGACAGAAATGAAGGTGGAAGTGGTAGGATTTGATGAACTAAAGGGTTTGTACCCTGAAGATCCTGATTTTGCAGAAGCCTGGAAGGCTTGCTTGGCACCTGTCACTTTGGACAGGACCAAGTGGTTGGATTTTCTGATCCAAGATGGAATGTTGTTTAGAGGAAGTCAATTATGCATTCCAAGGAGTTCAATGAGGGAAAATCTAGTCAAGGAGAAACACAATGGAGGTCTGGCTGGACATTTTGGTCGAGACAAGACCATTGCCCTGGTTAGTGAGAACTACTATTGGCCACAACTACAGCAAGATGTGAAGAGGTTTGTACAAAGTTGTAGAGTATGCCAGATGGCGAAGGGTGTGAGCCAGAACACTGGATTATACCAGCCATTACCTATACTAGAGAGACCCTAGGAGGACGTCAGTATGGATTTCGTTCTTGGTCTACCAAGGACGCAGTAGGGAAATGATTCCATATTTGTGGTGGTTGACAGGTTTTCGAAGATGGCACATTTTATCCCTTGCCAGAAAACTAGTGACGCAGTTCACATTGCAGGTTTATTTTTCAAAGAGGTGGTACGACTTCATGGTCTACCAAAGAGTATCGTTTCTGACAGAGATACCAAGTTTGTTGGGCATTTCTGGAGGACTTTGTGGAAGAAATTGAAGACAGATTTGAAATTCAGTTCTGCATATCACCCATAGACTGATGGCCAAACGGAGGTGGTGAATAGAAGTCTGGGAAATCTATTGAGATGCTTGATAGGAGATAAGCCCATGGGATGGGATTTGGTTTTGCCACAGGCAGAATTTGCATACAACAATTCTGTCAACAGGAGTACTAACAAATCTCCATTCCAGATAATATATGGGAGCAGTCCAAGGAGTGCTTTTGAGTTGAGGAAGATGGATACAGGGGAAAGGTGCAGTGCCGAGGCTGAGGACTTTGCAGAGCATCTGAAGAGTGTGCATGAAGAAGTGAAGAAGCACATTACTAACATGAACAACCAATATAAGACAAAGGCAGACCAGAAGCGATGGTTTAAGGAATTCATAGTGGGTGATGAAGTCATGGTTCATTTGAGAAAAGAGAGGTTTCTTGCTAAAACCTATAACAAGCTGAAGATGAAGAAGTTTGGACCATGCCAAATTGTGGGAAAACGAGATTCAGGCAATGCATATGAAGTGGAATTGCCAAGTGGCCTTAACATATCACCTATTTTTAACATTGCAGATTTGGTAGAGTATCATGAAGGAGGCAGTAGCGGGACACCAAGTACAGAATTATGGAGTATTCCAACATCTACTTCAGCAGCAGATGAGATCGAGGAAATACTAGACACTCGAGCAGGCAAAAGTACCAGGAACCATCAGTATTCTGAATATCTGGTCAAATGGAAGGGCAGACCTATTGAAGATGCAACTTGGTTGTCCAAAATAGAGGTCGACCGCTTGGGTCTTCCTCCAACAGTACAGAAGTAAAGGACACTTCTCTATCCACCCTGGTGTCTGATGCAGGAGCATCCGGTGGCAGTAGAGCAATCTTGCATCGACAAAAAAAATTTCTAAGTGTTTGCCTTGATGTCGCGATATCGCGACAGAGAAAAGTGTCGCGATATCGCGACATGTCACATTTTCGCGACTCAAGAAGGAGAGAGAAGGCATGGAGCAAAAATGTCACGATTTCACGACATGTCACGAAATCATGACCGAAGGAAGACAGGAAAGGCGCAGAGGAGAAAATGTCACGATTTCGCGACATGTCGCGAAATCGCGACCGAAGAAGCAGAAAGGAGGCAAGGAAGGAAAATGTCACGATTTCATGACATGTCACGATTTCGCGACCCAAGAAGCGAAAAAGAAGCAAGGAAGGAAAGATGTCACGATATCATGACATGTCACGATTTCATGACCAAAGAGAGAAAGAGGAACCAGGAAGGAAAGATGTCACGATTTCGTGACATGTCACGATTTTGTGACCCTAGAGGCGAGGAGAAGGCAGAAAGGAAATATGTCATGATATCGCGACATGTCACGATTTCATGACCGAAAAGGAGAAAGAGGACCCGAAAGGGAAAGAGTGTCGCGATATCGCGACATGTCACATTTTCATGACGAAAGGATGAAAGAAGGCGCAAGGGAGAAGAAGTGTCGCGATATCGCGACATGTCGCATTTTCATGACCAAAAGACGATGGGAGGTGCAAGAGAGAGAAGTGTCGCGATATCGCGACATGTCACATTTTCATGACTCGAGAAAGGCAAGAAGGCCGAAAAGCAAAAGTGTCACGATATCGCGACATGTCGCATTTTCATGACTCGAACAGGACAGGAAGGCAGAGAAGCCAAAAGTGTCGCGATATCGCGACATGTCACATTTTCGTGACTCGAAGAGAGCAGGAAGGCAGAGGAGCCGAAAGTGTCGCGATATCACGACATGTCACATTTTCGTGACTCGAACAGGACAGGAAGGCAGAGGAGCCGAAAGTGTCATGATATCGTGACATGTCGCATTTTCGTGACTCGAAGAGGACAGGAAGGCGGAGAAGCCAAAAGTGTCACGATATCGTGACATGTCGCATTTTTGCGACTCGAAGAGGACAGGAAGGCGGAGAAGCCAAAAGTGTCACGATATCGTGACATGTCGCATTTTTGCGACTCGAAGAGGGCAGGAAGGCAGGGAAGCCGAAAGTGTCACGATATCACGACATGTCGCATTTTCGTGACCAAACAAAAGAAAAGAAAGCGCAGGCGATTACAGGAGCCGTTATAGAGGAAACGATCGAGCGGTGGTATACCGAACGTCATCAATGGTTGACAGGTGGACCGAGCTTACAGTGGCAGCACTGAACAACACATGGCACCGAGGTGCAATGAAAGCAGACGAAGATCAAGGGTCAGAAAGGAAGGCGCTCGAAAGCGCAGACAACGAAGAGGCACAAGAATTGAAATGAAGAGTCATGCCAGAGATGTTAAAAGGGGAAGCGAAGGCATGCACAAGGGTCGAAGAACTACGGAGCCATAGTTGCAGACGTGAAGGCAAGAGGGCGATTCTGGACCAGTTCAGACGGTTATTCTTCCTGGGCGGAAGATGTTGTAAGAGGAAAAGAAAATAACTATCTTTCAGAGTGAAGGAGTTTTAAATGGCAGACTACTGCCATTATTGTAAATCAATTCCAACTGTAATGAATGTGAATTAAGAATCTATTGTGAGTTATTTGTGGATCACCATCAGGTAGTTGTGTTCGAAGCGACTAGTGCACCTACTCACCGCAATGAAGAAAATGAGGTCGATGTGCAAGAAGTGATTGATGTACCAAGCAAGGATGAGGTATACATACCCAAAGTGATCAATGCTAGCCAAACATGCACTCTACAAGACCTACAAATACCTTCCTCACCAATAGTGAGTTCTTACCATATGACCAAACCTATTCGGAACCAACGTAGAGTGACTACACACTCCTTCTCCGTTGGCTCTACCAAGGAACCAAAAAAGGATATGAAATCATTACCATCACTTTTGATGCATCATTCTGAAGTATTTGAGGAACCCTAAGGGTTGCCCTCCCATCGTCATCATGATTTTCCTAAGGAAGATTCTATTATTGTTCTTGGCAACCCCCCGCTAATGCTTCATCCTTCTCAATATCCCTGCCTACGAAAGGATGCCATTAAAAGAGTCCAAGAACTTACACAAATCCTTATTGTAAAACAAAGGACAAAGCTTCTCACTTTGAGCTTTGAGGACAAAGCTCTTTTTAAGGAGGGTGACATGTTAGGATACTCAATCCTAACATTATTAGTTAGTATTAGTTAGTATTATTAATCATTTAATTATTATATTATTAACTTATAAAGTGAACCATCACAACCCTTCATAACGTAAACCATCACGTCTCTTCATACGTGAATCATCATGTCTCTTCACCAACGTAGCTTTAGGGTAGATATATATATATTAGGTTGGCCATCCATATCAAATCATCCAAGAAGAAGAATAAGAATATAGATTCTAAATGAGGGAGCCCCCTATAGTGGCAAAGCGATTACAAGGGAGCCCCCTTTGAGTGGCCTGCGATTACATTTACATTAATTTGTTAATAATTTTATAGTAAGACCTTGGGGTCTTACCAGACACTCACTCTCCATCATATATCATAACTTTTATTTTCTTAATAAATTTAATAAATTTTATTATTTAATTGATTATAAATATACTTTTTAATTCATTTTATATTATTTTTATAAATTAGAAATTTTCCCATACTACAATATATCTTGGGCTACTTTATGGAATATCAATAGCTCTATTCCATTTAGATATTTTATTTTATAATATTTTATTTGGCTTATAGGAACCAAGTATATAAGCACTTTAAGGGATGTAAATGTTGTAAAGAAAATTGTCCACATACCTGAATTTTTTAATTCCAATTCCTAATTGTCAAGTGGAAAGGCCTTTGATATGAGTCACATAGTTATCACAAATATATATTTTTTTAAAGACTCAATCCAACTATAATGGATAGTTGAAGGATTTATCCTTAATTGGAAGGCTTTCAATATGAGTCACATAATTGCTACCAATGTAAGAAGACCTTTTGTTTAAATTTTGTTTGGTAGTTTTTTTTCAATTTTTATGTTTAAGACTCAATCCAAGTGAGGGTCTATGCTACTAGTCTTTCTATTTTAGTAACTAGAATTGCTATTGCAATTACTATAAGAGATAATAAAATATAAGGACTAGTTGGCGAAAGAATACGAAGTTATTAGGCAAAGAAACTTCACTAAATTAACCACTTTTTAACACTAGAAGATTGTAATTCATAATCTAAATACTCTTAATATTTTTTTAAAATAAAATATAAACAATAGAGAATTTCACATTGGTGATAATTATAAAGGATAAAACAATTTTACAAAATATTACATATATAAAACTTTGCAAAATGTTAAAAGGACAAACACATTTTCAATATTTACATTCCTTATAGATTATCATTAACTTATAAGTTTGAATAAAAATGGGAGAAAATGACCAGCTATCAAAAAGTCTCTTAATGACTACTTACAAGACACAAATAAAATTTTATAAATTAAAAATATTTATTCATAGCTATTATGTAATTTATAAAAAATATATTTTATAAATAATTTTTTTCTCTGCTAAGATGTGCAAGATACATTTATAAACCCTATCTTATTGACCTCTATAAATTTTAGCTTGCTGGGTAAAGATGAAGTCAATGGGACCTCAGGCATCCCACTAGCAAACACTTGGGAGCTACCAACCAGCCTTCTCTTTTCAGGTAAAAATGTTAGGGTAAAGCTGCCACTACCAACCAGCCCACCCTTTCCAGGTAAAAATGTTAGGGTAAAGAGTAGGCTTTTGAAAGGGTCCCAATCCCTTCTACAATGGCTTGAACTTAGATCTCGTCCCAGTTCCTTCTACAATGGTTTGAACCTAGATCAACTGACTCTTGACTCTAGGATGAAAGCCCAAAACAATACCACTAAGATGTCCCAACAAGAACTACTCAAAACCAATATTTATTTAAGGAATAACACAACCAAAATTTCTTGTTCAAGGTACAAGAAATTAAATTTTTATGCATACAGTTTAAAATGCCAGGTACAGGGATATAATATTTTGCATCTCAAATTATGCATACGGTAAAAAGCCAGGTATAGGTCTATAATGTTTTGCATCTAAAATTTTACTAATAATAATTAGTACGCAATAAGACATCACTCTAAGATACAGAAACTCCCACGGTTTTTGTCACAATTGCATGGGAACATAAATTTAGCATCTTTGTTAATACAGCACTACAAATTTCCTGAGATATCACATTAAAGCGATAGTGTCCCATACATATCTGCTATCTACATTCTCCACATGACTTGCATCCTGCAATATCTAACTTCTTCTAATTCACTTATTAAAATCCATCTTGCCGATCATCATGCCTTTCTTTGACAATATTAAGAAACTAAAAATTGATAAATCCAACAATTGTTCCTTTCTTTGATCAGATTTCAGAGCAACTAGATTAAAAATTATGCATCAACTTCCACAGCACTCGATATTCAGGTTAGAACCTTAACTTAACAAAATCATGTGGGCATTGCAACTTACAATTAAGGTTTCATTAAAACGATTTCAACATAATCTTCAATGCAATGATATAATGCACAGGAAGAGGCATAAATAAATTTGCAAGGTATTCATTCTACCTCCGTTTCAAAACTGACATATATCCTTGATAGTTAAACAACATTTCTAATATCCTATTGCTGCCATCCTTTCTTTTTATCATTGACTACATACCAACTTTTGGCTGCTGTCATAGTGTGAAGTCTGGGTATATTTAATGAACATGGCCCCGCTGCAATAAGGTTTGCATGTTTGAGAATTGCTGGGATGGCAATACTCCCTACAGCAGAAGCCCCTTGTCAAAAACTTGCAGCATCTATCCAGCTGTCACCAGTGTCACCAAAAAAAACATAAACAATAGTGGTAGATATACATATATGCAATCTATTAATTTCATTTATTAATTGGAATGTCAATTTGCAAGCCAAGACAATTCCTTGATTAAAATTTGCTTACCCTCCGCCATCCCTAGAGCTCAAGAATACAGTTGAACCACCTTCAAAAAATAAGCATGGCATGGGTACTAACACATACATCAAGGCTCCATGAAGACAAAGCAATTTTTATGTGTAAAAGATTCATCATTATTGAATCATTTTATAATATTTCAGTATAAACATAGGTTTAAAATATAGATGGATAGAAGGAAGTTTTTAGAAATGATCAAACACTACATGTAATACAATGAAATGATATCAAATGTATTCAAATGCAGTAAAAATGAAATGTAGGAAAACACGTTTAAAATGAAATGAAAATGCAGCCGTCATTGTAAAACCTTTATAAATCACGAATTTGCTAAGTTTGTTAAGGTTGCTAATTGAATAGGAAGTTTTGGTAGTTGAGTATCGATGTCCTGAAATTGCTTATGACAACGACCTAGACAATGCTTTAAATAGCCCCCTTTAATTCATTTTGATTATCCATGAGAAGATATATGGTGCAAAGTGTAACAGTGTAAGGCTAGGTTGAGGAATCTGAACGCAATCACAGAACTGTGATCTCTGTATACTATGCAATTATGATAATACAACATATCTATCTTGTTCTCCAATTGCATCCAATGTGTGATGATTATTGACTATTAGGATATTGCACAAGTGTTGATGTTATTGCAGGTTGAAAGGCTTAAATGCAAAGAGTATCACATACACAATCTGAAGTGCAACTGGAGTAAAGTTGCAAACATCGTCAAGAAGTACCAATACTGTAAGAAGGTGTAGATGCCATTAGAGAGTGTCATCCCCAACATTGGAGTCAATCATGCCATCATGTCGTCAAAGTGCTTTTATGTTGTCAAGAAGTATGCCATTTAGTAATTGTCGTCATGTCAAGTGTCATTTGAGACTGGTTGTCACACTGTGTCGTTAGATTGGATATTGTTAGACTAGTGTTGTCTAAGCTATGCTACCATCTAAAGCTTAACTTGTCAACTAGAGCTGAGTTGCCATCATGGACATGATGTCATCTTGGATAAAGTCCTCTTTGCAATTCCTTAGTGTAATAATTATCATTCTCATTCTCATTGATGTGCTACATTTCGCGTCATTGCCTAAACAAGTACAGGTTGACAAAGAGCAACAAGCATGACAAACAGGGTTTTGCACAGTGGTGAATTTCGCAAATTAGCGTGAATATTAAGATTTTCACATTTTTAATTTGGTGAATTTAGGGATCCTAGAAGTCGGCCCATTCATAAAAAAATTTCAGGATCAAATTTTTTTTAGGGTCAATTCGCCCCGCTATCATACTTATTAGTCCCTATTTCACATAGGTTTCCCACCTAATTTTCACCTTCAAATTATAAAAAAATTTATTTATCCCACCAAATTTACCTCTTATACCCCGTTATATATAGCTAACATGAGAGCGACACTCATACATTTAAAAATTTAATTTTCTCCGATAGCGAACGATAAAAAGTAGGTGAGAGTGGAAGAGCTTGTCCGTGAAAGGATAACATGCACATTGTGTCAGAAGATGACTTACACCAGACGACTGACATAAGGTGACTCACACCAGGTGATTGGCACATGGTGACTCACACCAAGCGAATTGCACAATGTGAGTCGCATCAGGAAACTAGCACAAGGTGATTGGCGCCAGGTGACTGGCACAAGGTGACTCGCACAAGGTGACTCGCACAAGGTGACTCACACCAGGCAACTGGCATAAGGTGACTTGCACAAGGTGACTGGCACAAGGTGACTTGCTCCATGTAACTAGCACAAGACGACTAACATAGGGTGATTGACACTAGGCGACTAACACAAGGTGACTGGCACAAGGTGATTGGCATAAAGTGACTGGCATAAGGTGACTGCTAAAAGGTAACTGATATAGCGTGATTGATACAAGGTAACTGGCACAAGGCGACTGACACAAGGTATTTATCGGTAAGTTTCTTTTACCATTAATGTTCTTTTTTAAAATATTTTGCTCATGGACACTCAATAAGGAGGTTTTCCTATTATTTGAGCACCAATATCAAACCTTCTTGTGTTAGACATCCTATTGTCTTGAATAGTAGTTCTCTTTTACTAGTTATTTGTATTTTTAAAATGGTGTTCATGTTACTCTTTTGTTTATGTCACCTGTTGGTAGTGGAAAGAAGGGAGGCCAGTATTTCAATAAAAGGGGTATCGTCAAATACTTTCATAATATTTCAAAATCCAGTCAACCATCAACATCTACACAAATTCAAGGTATGAACACCTTTAGTTACTAACCAATTAATTTTTGTACATTGTTAAATTTATATATAGTGTATTTATAAATTAAGAAGGGTGCTTTTTGGTTGATGGCTTTGTCCATTGTTTATCTATAGTTTTTAACAGATTGTATGTTTTTAAATGCAATAATGATATGAAAAAAAAGTTATTTATAGAAAATACTATTGACCTTGGTATGCCTCCACTTCCACATATCCTCGATAATGAAAAGTCCACAGATGAAAATTTCCTTAATGAAATGCAATAACAATGTGAAGAGATTCCTGAAACTAACACACCAAATGAAAAAGAAATTAATAGTTCACATACAGTCCCTACTTTTGGAGAATCTTATTCTAAGAAACATAAACGTGGAAGGTTATCTAGATGTATAATTAACAAGATCATTTCAACCTGATTGGGTATTAAAATTTCCATTTATTGAGCTAGTGCAGCCAGAGAATAGTAGTGAATAAATAAAAGAATTGAGATGCATAATTTGAAATTGGAAACACGGAAAGGATCATAGATTGTAAGTTAAGAAATATACAGTAGAAGAACATTGTGGAAAAGTTTATATAAAAAACAAAGAAAGTGATGGAACAATACCAAAAAATTATAGGTGGAAGGATGCATCAAAGTGTGCACATATCATATCACAAGAATATGATAAAGAAATAAAACAAAAACAAACTTTGGTTGAGAAATATGCAATGATTCAAGCTCAATTTCAAAAAATGAATAAGTTCACTTTAGATTTGAAAATTTTGCAGTTTGTTGTTGTACTCACTATTCTTAAAAAGGGTATATCTATGTCTAATTTTATTGATTATAAATCTCTATTTCAACTAGTTGATGTGCAAAACCTTCCCAACGCCCATTGGTCAGATCAAAGTGATTGGAAAATTGCAAAATGTCTCTCAATGGTTGAACAAGATGACCTCAAAGAGAAAGTAAAAAAAACCAAATTTATTTCACTTTAATTGATGAGGTGACTGTTGTTGACAACACATCTTGGATTTGCATGCATGTTTACACATTGAAAAATCATTTAAGGCAACCTCATTTACTTGAAGTATGCAAGATAGTGGAAAATTACAATGTAGAAAACCTTTACAATGTTGTTGTAACTATTTTAAAGGAAACAGTAGGAATGAAAGAAATGGAAATAGCCACTAAGTTAATATGTGTTGGAGTTAATGGCGCTGCTACAATGCAAGGACACATGAATGGTATTTGTGTTCGACTACAAATATTGACTACCCCATATTTGATCCTTATTCATTGCATAGTTCATAGAATGAATCTTGCGTATAAAATTATGGATACATTTACAAATGTAGCAAGAGTGGAAGAGTTTGTCAATGAAATTCATGAATATTTTTCACATAGTCCAAAATGATTTTCAAAGTTTCAATAGTTTGCACTAGGAGTTACTGAAGGTAAAAAACTATTAAAATATATAGATACTATGTGGATTTTGTTGTATCAACCGACATATAGAGTTCTCAAATAATACCAATCCTTGGCAGGTTATATGTATGCAAATCGTAGGGTAGTTGATAAGGCTAAAGACTTGCTATTTTGAATGAGTGACATTGAAAAACTTCTCACATTGTGTGGTATTCTTCCAATGTTGGAAGAAATGAATACTTTGATTAAACTTGCACAACAAAGAACATTTATATTATGGATTTTATTAGGGTGATAAAATAAATTTGTATGCATATTGATATGATGTACGCGTCTGGTCAAAGTTTTATGGATCCCATGTTTGAGAGTTGGAGAGCATTAACAAACATGAATGATCCTCAGAACTTTTTAAAGTTCAACATAAACTATCATCTATGTATTAAAGTCCACGAAATGGAAATATCTTTATATTATTTTGATCAGCAAATGAATATATAGCTACAAATAAAGTTGAATAAATGCTATAACATACAAAAAATTCATGTATTTGTAATGATACAAAAATTAAACTTAAACAAATAGCAGAATAATTGAAAATAGAAATAAGAGATCATTTTCAAAGAGATGAATTGCTTGAGGCTATAGGTGTGGTTAATCCAATGTTTTTGGATCCTTGTAATGAATACCAAACTATAAATGGTTTGTTTCTCAAATACATGGGCACTCTTGCTAACCATTTCATTAAACATGTGGAAGTCAATGATATTGAAATCAATGGCATTCTCAACAAAGATCAGTTGATAAAACAATCATTTTTTTTTGGAAAATGTCTGCTCAAGTTTCACAACTCACTAACCATCATGAAACAGGTTCTATTTCACGTTTGTGGAAAATATTACATCCCAATAGTATATTACAACTTACAGTGAGTGAATATTTTCTTTTATATGAATTATGTCAGACGATGATTTTAAGATCAGTGGAAGATGAAAATATTTTTAGTGCACTATCATATGTAAAATCCAAAGTTTGAAATAGGTTGGGAAATTTTTTTGGAAAATTGTTTGAGAGTATATGTGTCGACCTATGAGGTGGAGAAGTTTCCTTATGAAAGAGCTTTGGCATATTGGAAATCTCTGGCAGAGAGAAGAGGTGTCACGAATACTCATGATAATAAGGATAATGGTAACACTGATCAGACTGTGGTGACATAAATTTTGGGTATGAGTATAGAATATTTGATACAATCTGAAAATATTTTGTTCCAGCTTCCAACATTATAATAAAAATATTCTTTCAGTTGAATAGATTTCTCAGAATATTGAGATTTGATTATAATTTGAGATATGTATTTTTTGATATCATTAATCATATACTATGAGATTATACGTGCTATTGGATATTTTTTATATCATAGCCTTGTTAATTGATTATGTATGTTTTGATGAAATTGGATTATTTGATTACATATATGTTGATTTTAGAATATTGGATTATTATTTATCATATGTTGTATTATTGGATATTTTGCATGTCATGTTATTTAAGCCATGTTATTGGATTATTAGTGTATGATATTCAAATTATTTAATAGATTTGTATTGTATAATTCATTTATGGTAAAGTAAATATATGTGTTGCATTTGATTCATTTCAAATATTTCATAAAACATAAAAATAACATTTATTGCATCCATATAATTCAAAATTATTTATTGCATCCACATAACTAATCAAAACATCATAGTATTTAAAAAAAAATTTCAAAAAGATAATACAACTTTTTTGGAAATTCTCTTTTATTGATTTCAAAAAGATACCATTCTTTTACAAGTTACAAAAAAGTTATGCAACATGTTTGGTTTCTCCTCAATAAAAAAAGCAATAGTCATTTACATTTCTTTCTACACATTGCCTTAATGTTCAGTTCGATCTTGCTCAATATCCTTTGTTTCCAATGCACCAGCCCATACCAGAATTTCAGCTGTAGTGTTCATCCCGATAATAATAAACCTTCTTCCTTTGTAGGATCTTCTCTAAAGGGTGCATTTAGTTCTTTCTTATTTTTTGTTAGTACAACCTCCACATCCAAGCCCTTATATTTGATAAAATTCTTCAGCCAATTGTTTTATTTTATAATGAATTGTAATCTTTTCTTCACTTCAATAGCATTAGTCACACTAGTTTTTGCAGTCTTAATCAATGTTTTCATGGTGCTAACTTGCAGCTTTAAGTGTTCAAAATTGGATTGCAAAATAGAAGAGAAAAATATTAATATTTATAAAAAATATATATTTAAGAAAAAAATGATTTTCAGTTATATGTAAAACTTACATCAACGGTAAGTCTTGTAGTTTATGCAGCTACTACTTTTTTCTTATCTATTGCGCATTCATTGAAATATTCTTGGGCCTCAGCATTGAGGTTTTCTAATCAATTCAACATTATGTCTAGAATTTCATCATTGTATGTAGACTTCGCCTGCATAGTTCCAGATTCAGCTTTATGTAACAAAGCATCGAGCTTTTATGGTTGATTCTTGACCTTTGAAAACAACTCTTTTCTATTTGAAAATTGCTTGTATCAGGAATTTATTTATTTTATTAAAAATTGGGTTTGATATTCTCAATATTTTAAACAAACAATATATACAAGTAGACTATCATTAACATTAGCTTTACATCTATTAGCTAATAATTTTTTTTGAAAATTTACTTTATCATCATCATTCAGATGATGATGGGTGGTAACTTGCTGGTGGGAAGAGGAAACTCTAGTAGCATCTACCTCAACATTATTTTTTACTTCATGATGGCTCTGTGGGCCCTAAAGCACATCACTTGCCTTGAAAGGGAAAGTTTCAGGATTTGTATCCTAATAAAGAAAATCATCATCGAGATTCGCAAAGGCTATTTGAGATGCGCTTTGCACATTTGAGAAATTACTAAGGAAAAAAGTTGGGAACATTGAAACATTAGACACAATGTGTGAAAGACTTCTTCTTGCTCCTAAATACGGTGGGATGAGGAACTATTTCCCACGCATGCGATATTGGTTCATCACCATTAGTGGTACCTATTGTGGATGGACTTGTTGTGGCACTTGTTATGGGTGCATTTGCGAGTGTGCAGATGGTGGAGGTATCTTTTTGTCCAGTATTTTGAATTTAACCGATGCATCTGCAACATTTCACATAAAAATATTAGTTAAAACTAGTGTAAAAGTCAATGCAATAAAAAGAGATTACATTTAACCAAACATACCAGACTCAGAATCTGCACCCATTGATGATGCAACCATTTTCCCTTGCTCTAAAACATTTAAAAATTTCCTCAAACTAAATATAATTTTAAATCATTAAAATACATCATTTAAATAGTAGCTTTGAATAATAAGGTTACCTTGTGAGGTGGAGGTTACTTCTTCAACATTGACTGTAACATGTCCAAAAATAAAAGGAGTCATAGGTGTATGTTGATCACCAGAGACCTCAAACATTTCATAGATCTTGAGGTAGTTACTGGTGATGATTGTGACTGCATTTCAGAATCGATATACGCTTCTTGAATCCTAAAGGTGACTTCCCATTTACTAGAAGATTGAGCTGATTTTTTTTGCTTACAAAAAAAAATTAGAAAATAACAAGATTTATTGGAAAGAAAGAAAACATAGATTAATTGAAAATAATTTTACCTATATTTCATCCTTTGTTATACTAATAGCCATCAAGCTTGGGTGCAATGCAGTTGGAGGAGGGTTATTTTGAATATTGAATTATACTTCATTAAAAAAAGAAAGAACAAATTTGTTGGTTGTTACTGCATAAGAAGATTGTATTTTTTAGACATTCAGAAGATCCTATTTAATATGGTTTAAAAAGTGCATGGACCAATAAAATATACCACTAGCAATACATCGAACCAAATAGGCCAATGCCAAAAATGATATTTATATAGGTCACCCCTGCAAAATAAGTCTTGCCTAGAAAAATTCAATGCAAGCATGAAGAAATTTATCTCCAACATTGAAAATGTTTAAGCCCCTTTTTGACTTAGAAGAATTAGCTGAAAAAAGGAAGAACATTATTAGAAAATAAAAATTACGAAAGAGACAACATTATTATAAAATGGAAACTACAGTACATCAAAAATGTAGAAAAATAAAAAGTAAATTTAAAAATATACCTTTCAAATTGTCTGAATGGACATCAATTTGCTCCCAAAAAATTATTTGTCATCTTTGTTCAAGGTGTATTGGTTTTTCACCAGGCGACCATCTGTAAATGGTAGCCTTGTTAGTCGCTACACATATGAGGGTTTCACAGAAAAATAATATCCCTATTATCCACTTTGATTTGAACAGTGGACTTGTCATGGTTGTAGGAACTAACTATCCTTTGCATCAGGGAGAATTTGGTGTTAAACTGTGGCATTTTTATCACTCCTGTGACTCCAAAGTTGTAAACCCATTACGAATCTCTTCCAGAAGTTCCATAAATATTCTTAATGTTGGGGAAAAAGTAGTTCTTGAATGACACTTTAGAAGGCAGAGGAGAGGAAGAGCTAGCCATTTTTGCACCGAAAATGATCTAAAAATGCTCTAAATATCGTCTTAAAATGCTTTGAAAAACCGTCTTAAAATGTTCTAAAAACCGTCTCAAAACGCTTTGTAAACTATCCAAAAATGCTCTTAAAACACTAAAAATGTTGGAAAACACTTTGAAAATACTTTGGAAAAAGCTTTAAAAATACTTTAGAAAAGGTGAAAAATGATCTTACATTCCTATTTATAGAAGTCTACATGGCTAATGTTTGTGTATGTGTGACATGTGGTAGAGGAGAGGACACGTGGTAGCATCTTATTGATGTCCTTTGATGGTCGCCCTTTGCCAGTCATCTTCTACCACTTTCCATTTACCACCTGCCTTCTGCCACTCACCATCTGCCACTCACTATCTACTAGTCACATTCTACCAATCACCTTCTACCAGTCACCATATTCTAGTTACCATCTACCATTCACCTTCTGCCAATCACCTTTTGCTAGTTGCCTTCTACCACTTGCATTCTGCCACTCACCTTCTGTCATTCATATTCTACCAATCACCTTTTGCCACTCACCTTCTACCAGTCACCTTCTACCAGTCACCTTTTGCCACTCACCTTCGCCATTTTTATTATATTTGGAAAATTTTAACAAATTCATCAAATTTTGATAATTTCTCTACAAATTTTTTAAAAAATTACCACCTAGTATAGACATTATTCACCCCGATTTGTATTTTATTTGGCCTAATTTTATAATTACGTTTTTAGTACTACATATTATGAAGAGGTGATTGATAGATTCAATGTTGCAGGGATGAATAAGAAATCAAGGAAGAACTTTGGAGCAACTTGTAAGAAGTGTGAGACTTGCCAACCAAGGAGTGCACCTTGGAAAAGAGCTGATACTACTAGAAGTAGAGAGAGTGTGGAAACCTCAAGAAGAAGATAGTATGAGGGATGAAAGTGAGAGGTGGTAAACATTGTTGCTAACAATGGAGAATGACGTGCAAGAACAACAACATCAAATAGTAGAAGGAGATGCTCACATAACTAAATATGCAAAGTAGGGAATGCACAAATAAATGAAGGATAGATGGTGACATCTTAGCCAATGAAAAGTATATTACCAACATGTGTGAAGGATGAGATTCAAGAACTAGAGAAACCATGTGTTGGTACTTAGGTAGGTAGACCAGATCCATGTCACATTTATTCACGAAGGTTATGAAGCATAGATGCACAAGAACTATGACAAAGACTATTTGTAGAAGGAGCATGAGATAGAGTGAAACAAGTAGAGCCACCAAAAATGGAAAGAGAGTGGAGTAAGATCCCATAAGAACCATCATCAAGTGATAAGGAGATATAAATTGACTTGATGGTGAACGTTGTAAACATATAGGGCAAGCAAAAATGCCCACCCTTTACTAGAGAGAGGAAGGAAGATCCAGCGAGATATATAGGTACTTGCACTACCATCTAGAGAGAAAATGGGCTAATGTAACCCGATGAATAGTTGTAATTATTCCCTGCTATATTGTGAGGGATAACAATAGATTGGTACTTAAAGAGATAAGTAGGCAAACCTTAAGCCAATGGAACACTATGGAAGAAAAATTTATAAATGAATTCCAACCATTGAGTGATGATTCTAATATTATAACTGATCCGTAAAGAGCCAAAACTTGACTCTTTTCTTAAATAGATCATAGATTATGCTTAATCCTTCAACTTATGTTAGTTAAATATATCCATGCTTAGACTGTATGCTTAGATTGTATGTGATATCTAATCTACTTGTAAAATATTTAAATGCAGATATTACAAAAAAGAAATCACACACACCATTATAAATTTTAATTGAGCACAATATTTTTTTTACAAGGAAACCAAAATGGTAAAAACCACAGTCCACATAAATTGAACAAATTTTTATTAGGATTCAATGTTGTTACAGATCCTTATTGATATTCAGTTGGTTGTATTTTCAGCTTGTTCTTCCCAATATTTGCCATTGCCTCTTCCTCCACTACCTCTCTGTTCTCTCACTACAGATATGGAAATCAAGCCCCCATAATGTGTTGTCTAAAATTCTCTCACAATGTGTTGTCCAGAAATCTCTCACAATGTGTTCTATGAAAAATCCATCACCATGTATTCTACAAGAATTTCCCACAATCTATTATGCAATGCCTCCATGTGTTGTGCAAAAGAAAGTAATTTTTATTAAATGTGTGTAGCCTTTTTTTCTTAAATGCATGCAGTCTCCTTTTCTTAAATGGGTGTTGGTAATTAAATCCACCCATTTTACTAAATGAGTGTTGATAATTAAATCCAACCCGTTTTATTAAATGAGTTTTGTTTATTGATTTTAATATGTAGTAAAATGTAATATCATGAACTAAGATACCTGCTCCTAGAATATTAGAGCTTTGCTAGGATTTTATGAGGAAAAACTACTCTACTAGGGTTTGATGAAGAAAAACTGCTCTGTAGGGATGGCAACAACTTTCGAAGGAGGTATGAAAAATTGGAGGAATGTCGTGATGGCATCGGGTTCGGCACAGAGAGTGCATGCTTGTGATATTTTTTTATCTAAAATTACTGGAAGGAACAGGATTTTCTAGTGCATGTCAAGAACCGCTTATTAAAGAACAATGGATGTTTGGAACAATGTGAAGCCAGGCTAGTTCTAGTGGTTCAACCAGACTCGATGGTGGAAGATGTGGAGTATCTAACCAAACATGCCCTTATTGGCAAATTTTTGGGCATCCAAATTATCTCCCCTTTGTGGAGGCTTGGGTCAGGAAGACTTGGAATCCTGAAGGTGATGTGGAGGTGATTCTGAGTGCGAATAGCTATTTTATGGTGGTTTTCTCTTGTATTGCAGATCTTAAAAAAGTATTTGAAGGGGGTCCTTATTTCTATAACCAGGTGGGACTCTTTCTTAAACCCTGGAATGTGGGTTTCAACCCATCAGAGGAGCGACCGTTGTGGGTTCCAGTATGGGTGCGGCTTCCATGGCTCCCATTGGAATTCTAGAGAACTGATATCTTGCATAAGGTTGCCCTTCTGCTTGGGAAGCCAGTTGGACCGTCACAACAGACAATGGATAAAAAGGTACTCTCTATTGCTCGTATTTGTGTTGAAATTGACTTAAATAATCATATTCCAGATTCTATTGAAATACAATTTGGATCAACTACATGGGTTCAAAAACTTTACTATGAAGCTCTTCCATTTCATTGTTGGATTTACCGTGAATATGACCACCTGTAAAGAAAATGCCCTAAGTTTGTCTTGCCTGTGGCTTCAAATCTTGGGACCTCTCTGTTTGTACAAAGTTTGGATAAAGGAAAAGACCCGATAAAGGAAGTATAATGAGATAAGTAAGGTTTTGTTCCGATAAAATCCCAAAACAAAGGACGAAGGGCAAACAAAGACCTTAAGGATAGCCATCCAGATGCTCTACTCAATAATTTTGAAATATTATATGATCTTTATCAGTGCATGGAGATACCTAAAACGTTGCTACCTAATGCAAATATAACAAGGCCGAATCAGATGTCTCTTCTTGAGGGGGAACTTAAGGAATCAGATCTAGGGGGTTTAAATGAAGAACTAAGGTCTTTGGATCTGAGTATGGGGGACATGGTTGGGTCTATCCATATAAGGGAAACTATTTTGGAAAGTAGTAAAGATTTAGTTATGCCCTCTCCTACTCAGGCACTGATGTAGTCATCCTTAGACTGCAAAACTCCTACGGTGTTGGGATTGCAGGAAAAATTAATTAAAAAAAAAATTCAGATAAGAATATGAAGGTGGGTCGGAAGAAGGACCAGGATAAAATTAAGTTAATCGGGGGGACTTTTGTGGAGTCAATATTTGTGAGAATATTGGACTCCCATTTTTATAATCCCCAAAAATGATTATCCTCTCATGGAATGTAAGGGGGTTGAATAGCATCCCCAGATAAAAAGTTATTCATGATTTGGTTCATGTGCATTCTCTGGATGTGGTGTTTATTTAGGAGACTAAATTGGCTATTGATAGTATGTTCAATATTTCTCCCAAGTTGTGGAGAAGGGGGCAATGCCAATGTATTGGTGCATGTGGATATGCTAGTGGTGTCGCTTGTTTATGGGATCCGGTTAAGATATCCCCTCTTACTTGGATTTCCAATAGATGGTCTATTTCAATGGTCAGGCATGATAATGAATCTGGTGAAATCATCCTAATTACAAATGTGTATGCTCCTGTTGATTACAATGGTAAAGTGAATTTGTGGAAGCACATTTGCTTTGTGAGAAGTTTGGTTTCCCTGTACCCATAGATTTTGGCTGGAGACTTCAACTCTATCACTTGTCTAGAGGATAAACGTAGTGGGGTGGACTGTCTCAAGTCTTTTTCTTCTATCTTCAGTGCTCATATCTAGGTCCTAAACTTGGTTGACATAAATCCATATAATGGGATCTTTACTTGGCACAATAGAAGGTGTGGGGAAGCTTCCATCTCAGAGAGATTGGATAGGTTTTTGATATCCAGTTATTGGATGGGTAATAACAGAGGTGCTAGTTCTGTGATTTTGGAGGGTAGGGGATCTGATCATTGGCCTATCAAACTCTTTGCTTTAGAGTTAGGGATAAAAATAATCCTTCATTTAAGTTTCAAATTATGTGGCTTCATGATTCTAAGCTTCATGATTTCATGCAAGGCTGGTGGACCACTGGCAAACCTCCTCATGGCACCGCTATGTATTCCTTTATGAAGCGACTACAATTTGTAAAACATAAATTGAAGAGATGGAATAGACTGAATTTTGGGAACCTTTCCTTGGCTAAGCTGGCAGCTCTTAGGAGGATGGAAGAAGCTTCAAATAATATTAGAGATCAGGGATTCATGAAGGAGTTTCTTGTTGAGGAATCTAAGGCTACGAAAGACCTTGCTGAATGGCAATTGAGGGAAGAATTTTTTTGGAAACAAAAATCTCAAGTAGATTGGATTCAAGAAGGGGATAGGAACATAGCCTTATTTTATAACTCAGTTAAGGCTCGTCGTAATGGTAACTTGATTACCTCTCTTGTGAATTCTCAGTGTGCCCTACTCTCTTCTTTCAGGGATATTTCAGAAGATACTAAGAGGTATTTTTCCTCTTTCTTCAAGGAGGACTCCCTATCAGATGATGAGAATAAAAAGCTTATTCTAAACTATATTCAAGGAATTGTTTGTAGAGAGATGAATGAGCACTTGATGGATCCAATTTCCCTTGAGGAGTTGGAAAAAGTTGTAATCGATATAAAAAAATTAAAAGCCCTAGATCTAGATGGATTCCCGATTGATTTTTATCCGGAGTTTTGGGATTTAATAAAATTTGATCTTTTGGAGGTGGTCCATGAGTCCCAAAAGAAAAAATAGATGCTAAGGCCCCTAAATGCTACCTTTGTGGTGCTTATACCTAAAAAAGAGGGAGCAAATTCCTTGGATATGTTCAGGCCTATTGCTCTCTGCAATGTTGTGTATAAGATCATCACAAAAATTATTGCTGAGACGCTAAAGATATGGTTGAGCAAAATCATCTTTGAGGAGCAAAGAGGGTTTGTTACTGGTTGACAAATATTGGATGGGATTGTTATTGCTACAGAAGCTATTCACTCGATGGAAAATTCTAAGGAGAAAACTATGTTTATTAAGTTGGACATGGCCAAAGCCTATGATCGGGTCAGATGGTCCTTTCTTCAGAAATTTCTTGCTACTTTTGTATTTGAGGAGGAGTGTATTAGATGGGTGATGAGTTGTGTTTCTTCTTCTTCATTCTCTGTTCTTGTTAATAATGAGCCATCAGAGTTGTTTGAGGCCTCAAGGGGATTGAGGCAAGAAGATCCTTTATCTCCTTATTTTTTATCATTATGGTGGAAGGGTTGGTAATATTGCTCAAGTCTCAAGTCATTTAGGGTCCCATTTAGGGGTGGAAGTGGGATAGTAGTTTTCCACCTCTTTCCCACCTTCAATTTATTGATGATACTGCTTTGTTGGGAGTTTCCACTATCAGGGAAGCTGGAAATATTAGACAGTATCTTGACATATATCTTGGTGCTTCTGGATAGTTGATTAATGATGACAAGTCTTCTATTTTCTTCTTCAATACCCCTCCTCTTATTCAATCCAGGATTTCTCGCATTTATCTTGTAAATACTTAAGAGGTATTTTTGAGGCTGAAATCCCTAGAGTCAACTTGGTTGGGAAAGGTTTAGTTATCTAGGACACTCTAAAAAGAGGAGCTAATTTAATTAAGTAGGGTTTGTTTTGGATTTGCAATCAAGGATCAAATGCTCTTTTTTGGGAGGATTCTTGGGATGGCCACCCTCCTATATTGAATCAATATCCTAGGTTACGTTCCCTAAGAATTTTTTTCTTGGAAGCAGGTAGGTCTCGTGTGGAGGACTTTAAAAAAATTCAATATTTTGGAAATATGGAGATGTACAAGTGGAAAGATCTACAAGAATGGCCCCAGGGGGGACTGGCCAAGGACAAATAGGTGATTGCTCTTATTCTTATGGGGAGACCTTTTTCTTCTTTGAGGGGTAAAGATATTATGGCTTGGAACCCTGATCCTAACGAAACTTACTCGGTAGCCTATGGTTATCAGGTTCTTGATAAGCAAAAGTATGGGAGTCTTCCTTTCACTTGGTGGAAGAAGGTGTGGAACAAATTTTCCTGGCCAAAATGTAACTTCTTTCTCTAGCTA
The DNA here is from genome assembly GCA_028583015.1 of Wollemia nobilis. NCBI lineage: Eukaryota > Viridiplantae > Streptophyta > Pinopsida > Araucariales > Araucariaceae > Wollemia > Wollemia nobilis. The sequence continues at coordinate 426,883 of JAQPPZ010000594.1, read as the reverse complement.
GTAGCTCGTAATAAATGCCTCACTTAGGATAATGTGATGAAGAGGGGATTTCAGGGTCCCTCTTTTTGTGTCCTTTGCGATAAGAATGAGGATGACTCTTCTCATTTATTTTTCCAATGCTCTTTTGCCAGAGACATTTGGCACCATTGGTGGAGTTCCTAGAACCATCCATGTTTTCATGTGTTGTCCCTGGTGGAGTTTTGGAGTAGTTTGGGCAGACCTATAGCTAAGGCCCCCTTCCTTCGGGTGGCTTGGAATTTGGGCCCTTCTTGCATCATCTGGAAAATTTGGCTCAAACAAAACCGATACATTTTTTAGGGTAGTTATTTGGCTATTCAACAGATCTGGCAAAGGATCCTGTATATGGCTCAGGAAACCATCCATAGCAAATGTGATGTGGACCCTCTTTTGGATTCTAGGGAGGAGAAGGTACAGCAAGCCCTTGGTCTCTTTGGGGATGATGTGAACTCTTCTATACCTAGTAGGGTTCCTCAGCTTAGCAAGAAGGTTAGGAGAGATGGTAGGTGGAGGCCACACCCTAGAGGAGTTTTAAAAATTAAGACTGATGGATCGTCTAGGGGTAATCCTGGACATACTAACATTGGTGGTGTTGGGAGATATTCTACTAGTGGTGTCAGTTTTTTATTTTCCATTTATAAAGGTGTTAACTCCAACAATTTTATGGAAGCTCTTGCAATTCTTGAGGTCTTGCAGAGGGGGTTTTCTCTTGGTTGGCATAGGATTATCTGTGAGTCTGACTCTAAAATTGTGGTTAATATTTTAAACAGTAAAATGGTGGAGGAAGTTAATTGGCATTTGGCCTCTGTATCCGTTCAGATTCTCAGAATGAGTGAAGAGTTCAAATTTATATCCTTTGTGCACATTCCAAGGGAATAGAATGTGGTTGTTGATTACCTGGCCAAAAGGGCTTTTGAGCTGCTGGATCCTTGGAGTATCGATAATTGGGAGAGTCTCCCATCTGGGTACTCTCAACACCTATGGGAGTTGATCCACAAGGATGTACAGACTTAATATGGTTTATTCTTGTTGTCTTTTCTAGGTGTCATTCTACTCTAATGGTTTTAGCCTGTTTGGTTGTTTATTTGAGTCCTGGTTGGAATCTCAGTTGTACTCTATAATCCAGACTTTTTATCAATAAATTTTTACCCCTTTATTTAAAAAAAAATCAGTGTTGTTTATTTAAATCCAACCCATTTTATAAAATGAGTGTTGGTTATTTAATACTAACCCATTTTATTAAATGGATGTCGGTTATTTAATACCAACCCATTTTATTAAATGAGTGGTGGTTATTTAAAACCAACCCAATTTATTAAATGGGTGTTGGTTATTTAATACCAACCCATTTTATTAAATGAGTGTTGGTTATTTAAAACCAACTTATTTCATTAAATGAGTGTGAATGATGGAAGTTACAACTAGTTTTACTCCATACTCTGCTCGAGCAAGTGTTGATTGTTTCAAAATGAGGATTTTATCTGAAGCTCCTTCCACACTTCTTGTAGATAACCTTTTAGTTAGTCTCTTGATCAAGACCTCCCCCATTGGAGGATTTTGGTCCCTTAAAATCATCTTTATTCAAATGGGGATATTGTTTCTCTGCTTGCTTCTTGGAGATCCACTTTGCCTTGCTTAGCATTTTACCTTTGCAGTTGTTGGTTTTGCTTGAGTTGCAATTTCTACATCCATAGATAAAAAGTGGATACATCATTATCCATATTGGACCAGTGGACATATATTTGGAGGTTAGCTACTATTTTGTGCACATAAAAATGACCAGTAACGAGTTATGTGTGAGCTTCCCTTATCAGTTATAAGTGTTTATCTCTCTTGGGCACATAGAGCTTTCCTTATTTAAATAACAAGTCATTTTCCAAATGAAAAACCTCATTGTATTTATCTTGCACTCTATTTTTCAACTCCTTGTACTTCTTCCCAAGTTCAACATCTTCTTCATACTGGCCATTGTACTTTTTAAAATAAAAATGCTCCAATTCCTTCTTTTGTTGGGGAGTACAATTGGTTGCTTCCACCTCCTTACTAAACTGCACATTACTATCTGTGCTGGTGTAAATCCAGCTACAATAGGTTAGAACAAGAAAATCCAATAACATAATATTATGACAAAAAGAAACAAAGCAAAAAACAAAATTCCTAATGACACAAAAGTTAAAATAGATAGAAATAATTTGATAAATGCTTTCTTTCTCATTCTTGGATTTCACTTCTTTTACAATGTGATACCAAGGGAATATATATAACAAAAGAAACCCTAAAAAAAAAACCCTAAATATTAAGACCTAAAAATAAGAAATTATTATTTTTTATTATTTTTATTTTTTTCTTAGGCTATTTCGTCTTTAGTGCCAAAATCTAAATCACCCAAAAAAACTCGGATAGCCATTAAAATTGATACACATCTTCATATTATCTATATTAAGCCTCTTAGAAAATCTCAACACCTACACATGTGTAAATAAGAATTATTCCAAATATATTTTCTTCCAAATTTTCAAAAAAGCACTAAATTCCATTTTTGAGGCACTAGATGAAGGAATTAGAACTTGAAAAAAGCCTAAAAAAACAACTAGATGACTTGAGTTGCATATCCCATAGTATGTCCACCTATTTATCTAACTCCCCATAAAATTTCAAGCCGATCCAATGATCTGATCAAAAGTTATTCCCTCCATAATATAGGCTCCTGCATCACATGCCCCTTATCATCAACAACACGAATCTCTTGCTTACATTCACCAAAATATTGGCATGTTGTGCTATCATAAGCTAAAATTTATTTTCCAACATGTTGGGATTAATCACATATGTGATTCCACATTTCTTCAAATCCCAAAAATTGCACCTCTACTTAAAAAAAACATCTCTTTTCCATAAATATGGACTACCAAAAATTACTTGGCAAATATCAAGAGGTACTACACCACAAGTAATTACATCATAGAATTTATTTTTTATAGAAAACTATAAAGTACATTGACTGGTTACCCATAGCTTCACGTCCTTCTGCACCCATCCCAATATATATGGCTTTGGATGATCCACAGTCTTCAATCCCAGCTACTTCACTAGATCCTTAGAAATTAAATTTCGTTGGGATCTGCTATCAAATAATGTTATAGTTTTCTTCCTCTGCACTTGTATGTAGACCTAAATAATTCCTCTTTCTTGGATTTTGAAGCTTGTTACTCCTTCTTAGAGTTCTGATCCTACCTTAAAGGCTTAATTTTTATAGCACACACTACCTTTTCTTCATCCTCTTCCTCAAAACACCCTTCTTCCTCCTGATCAACCTTTTTGGCAGAATTAGCAGATTTCTTCTTTCCCTTATTCCACCATTTTGGCATCTTTTTAGGGTGTAGCTTCCAACATTCCTCACTTGAATGAGTATCAACATTACACTCCTTGCAATATTTTCACCCTTTTGTGATTTGGTGGTTGTAGACCTTGATTTCTTCTTGCCTTTACTACTAGAACCCTTGGTTTTCTCTATAGGCTTAAAGGGTTTAGATGAATTTAATGCCTTATTATATTTTAATGTATACCTCATCAATGTACTGGGTATCAAATAATTCTAGATATATCCTAATATGATAAGACAAGCCACACTTATATTTCTTAAAAATGTAAGGATCTCAAAGATTAACACCCATTAACATAGCTTGATTTCTATGGTGTATTCTTGGACTATTTGACCCTGTATCTATATCAAAAACAATCATCTCTCTTCCATATTCTTCTGATAGCCAATATGATAAAACTAAGATCTTATAACCTTCACAAATTCTGCCAATTTTTCCACAATTGGTTGTTGATTTCTTGCCAATCTAGCTGAGTATGCCTCCCACCATGTGAGAGCATGGCCACCCAATTTTAGTCTAGCAAAGCTGATTTGTTGTACCTCTATATAAGACTTAGTATTGAAGTAAACCTCCAATTTCTTCAACCACCCATCTAATTTTTTAGGATCTAACTCCCCTTCATAGGCTGGAATATCAATTTTTACCTCCATTTTAAATGAATCTATAATCAAGGGTTGTGATGAGACATTCTTAGGTTGTTTGAAGTGGGATCCTTCAACCTCTATTTTTTCACCATTGGAAGCACTAGATTCAATCTCGGATTCTGAATCTAATTTCTTCCTTCCCATGATTTCTTTTCTTCTTGAGAAAACACCAACTCCATCAAGCTTTGGAAAGTGTTTTCCATTTCAATAAATCTACTTTGAAATTCCTTGTTGGACATTGTTGGAAAGTTAGGTTCTAATTGATCTACCATTTTCATAGATCTAATCTGTCTTCTCCCAATATTTGGTATTGGACCAAGTCCTTTGCTTGAGATCTTCTACCTTGCATATACTCTGATATCAAACTTGATTTATAAAGAGCCAAAACTTGACTTTTTTCTCAAATAGATCACATATTATACTTAATCCTTCAGCTTATGTTAGTTAAATATGTTCATGCTTAGATTGTATGTGATATCTGATCTACTTATAAAATATTTAAATATAGATATTAATGAAAATAAATCACACACCATTATAAATTTCAATACAACACAAGATTTTTTATGTGGGAACCAAAACGGTAAAAACCATGGTCTAAATAAATTGATCAAATTGTTATTAGGAATCAATGTTGTTATAGATCTATACTAATATTCAGCTAGTTGTATTTTCATATTGTTCTCCCCAATCTCTGCCATTACCTCTTCCTTCTCTACCTCTCAATTCTCTCACTGTAGAACTGGAAATCAAGCCCCCATAATGTGTTGTCTGAAATTCTCTCACCATGTGTTGTCCGAAAATCTCTCACAATGTGTTCTGTGAAAAATCCATCACCATTTGTTCTGCAAGAATTCCCATAATCTGTTATGCAACACTTTACCTTTATGTGTTGTGCAAAATAAAGTCACTTTTATTAAATGCATGTAGCCCCTTTTTTCTTAAATGCATGCAATCTCCTTTTCTTAAATGGGTGTTGGTAATTAAATCCACCTATTTCATTAAATGAGTGTTGATAATTAAATCCAACCCATTTTATTAAATGAGTGTTGGTTATTTAAAACCAACCCATTTTATTAAATGAGTGTTGGTTATTTAATACCAACCCATTTTATTAAATGGGTGTTGGTTATTTAAAATCAACCCATTTTATTAAATAGGTGTTGGTTATTTAATACCAACCCGTTTTATTAAATGAGTATTGGTTATTTAAAACCAACCCATTTTATTAAATGAGTGTTTTTTATTTAAAACCAACCCATTTTATTAAATGGGTGTTGGTTATTTAATACCAACCTATTTTATTAAATGAGTTTTGGTTATTTAAAACCAACCCATTTTATTAAATGAGTGTGAATGATGGAAGTTACAACCAGTTTTCCTCCATATTCTATTCCAGCAAGTGTTGATTGTTTCAAAGTGAGGATTTTATTCGAAGCTCCTTCCACACTTAATGTAGATAACTTTTTAGTTAGTCTCCTGATTAATAACATAAATTCATGCCATAAAATAAAAGGACAAAGATGTCAAGACCTATAATAGAAGACTAAAGCAGTTAATTGATAAAATATAGATACCAGTTGCTAATGGGTTGGTAAAATGATGGTTCATTGATAGGTTATTACCTAAATATATGAAGAAAATTAAGTTTATACCGTATTTCATGTATGCAAAACTATTATAAAAGGCAAAGAATTTTGAAAGAAAAGTAAAGAAAATAATGATTGAAATCATAGGATATCCTCGAAGTGAAGAATCAGATAGCAACACTGATGACAAAGTACAAAGTGCTATCCATTATTTCAATAAGAAGTTTGATAAGATGATGAAAGAAATGAAAGGCAAAGTGAAGAAGGATCGAAAGGACATTTGGTGCTCACATTGTCAATATGAGAGCCACACTAATATCAATTATCCTTTGTAATTTTTGCGATGGAGCAGGATACCCAATATTTGATTGCCCATTTAACTTAAAGAGAGATAGAGAGGGAGCAAACCATGATAGTGCATGAAGAAGAAAAATCAAATAAGCCATGGAATGGACAACGAGCAATAAGAGGTAGCTATAGGAATAACCATCAATATGAAATATAATATCAAGCTAATCAACAATGAGGGTAAAATTGATTCTAGTATGATTCGAATGGGATACCAATAATCCATTATAGAAATTGCTAGGAATGGGGATATTTCACGAAGAATTATCCCAAACCATAGATTGGAGAAAATTCAAATGGAAGCAATGTGACCTATATGTGTAGATGGTGTGGACCAGGAAACCACAAGGAGGTAAATTTCTTATTTAAAGAAAGTACCCATGGGACACAAAATGTAAATTTGATTTATATTGGTGAAGTAACTAACCAACAAGAAAACAAGAAACAAGTTCTAGCAATCACAAGAGCTCAAGCTAGGAAGGTTAAGCAATATCCAAACCCTACCAAGGATAAGGAGTGATGGAAGGAAGCCCATGATATGGTAAAGGAATAGCTCGACAACTGAATATAAAAATTGAAGTGAAAATATCTAATTTACTTGGTGCACTACCATAGTTATATGCCACAATAAGAGAAATGATGAAGATCAAGAAAGTAGAATAATCAAAGAAGGTTGTCATGATAAAACAAAAAAAATTCATTGATCCTAAGATATTGATGATTGAAGTGGGAAAGAAGTCATATTTAGTTCACAAGTAGTTGTTGGATCATAAACTCACTCAAGTGATTGTGGATGGAGGATCGAATGTTAATATCATGCCTAAAAAAACATGGAAGGATAATGGGGCACCATTTTTACAGTCCCCAAATTTTTAGTTGTATGGAGTAAGTTAGTATGAGATAGAAACAAAAGGAGTACTAACAAACCAAAAAGTAAGAATAGCAGATCAAGACTTTATCTTGGATTTTGTAATAATAGCAATGCAAAAAACCTACTTATGATTTATTTCTCGAATGTGGATGGCTAAGGATGGAAAAAGTGAACCATAATTGGGAGAATGAAAACTTTATATTTAAGAAGAACCAACACAAATACATTATAAGTCTAAAGAATCAGTTTGTAAGTCGACATTACAACCTCGAATAAATCAAGAAGCTCATCATCATATGAAGAAACATGATGCAAGCTTTTTGGAGGAGTTTTGCAGCTGAAGGATTACATGGAAGACAAACAAGATGGTGATAAAGGACTTTTCCACTAGCAAATGGAATATTATGAAGTTTTCATCCCATTATGTTTTTACACCCACGCAAAGGAGGAAGACTAAAAGAGCCAAAATTTGGTCAACTTAGTGAAAAAAATCTATCATAAATAAAGACAAGGAAAGCAAAAAATAGATAATTGAGAGTAAACCAACTCGTCTAATCGATGTGCACAAAGAAAAAAAAGACAAGATATGGTAAAATATGAAGGACCAAGGATGGTGCAATGAACCGTAATACAAATGAGAAAGAAAATATGATACAATGTGGATATTATTAGGACCCTGTATTGAAAGCAATGTCCTTCAAAAATTTTATGAAGTACAAGGATGTGTTTGCATGAACTTATAAATATTTGAAGTGGATACCACTAGAGTTGTGTGTACATCGGATACCCTTGATTGAAGGTGTGAAATGAGTGAGGAGACGACCATATAGAATGAACCGAAAATATGCAGCTTTGGTGAATGCTGAGATTAAAAAAATATTGGAAGCCAATAATATTTTTAAAGTTGTGGTAAGTGAATGGGTGTCATTGATAGTGATCACCTTGAAGAAAGAAGCCAATAGGATTCATATTTTTGTACATTTCCAAAACTTGAATGTCATAACTATAAAATATACCTTCCCAATCCCATTCATAGAATCTATACTAGAAGAGGTAGTAGACCATGAAATCTATTCATTTTTGGATGGATTCTTGGGCTATAACCATATCAACATTGTCTAGGAATATAATATGAAGATAACTTTTGTTGTAGAAAATGGCATATATGCATACAATCGAATATCATTTGGGATATGCAATGCACCCACTACATTCCAAAGAATCATCTTGTAAATATTTAATCAAATATCCACAAGAAACCTCAAAGCTTTTCTGGATGATTGGTCCTTGTATGGCAAAAACACTGAACATTTGAAGGCATTAGAAGAATGTATGGGCTTGTGTCGGAATACCCAAATAGCACTAAACCCTAGAAAATATGTGTTGATGGTACCTTACAGTAAGTTATTAAGGCATATTGTCTATACAGAAGGACTAAAACTAGACCTAAATAAGATATGAGTCATATTGTTGGAGTAACCATATGATGTAAACTCTATTAAGACATTCTTAGGAATAGTAGGATACTATAGAAGGTTCATAATATCTGTTGGATGCCCTTACATGCAATAGCATTCCTTTCAAGTGGACGGAAGAACATCAAAAGGTCTTTGAAATATTGAAGATGAAGTTTGTATGCATGCCCATATTAGTATTTCTTGCAAATTGGGAGAAAGAACTCCATTTCTTATATATTATTTCCACTACTCATTCGTGTTGTGGCTATCACACAACACACCCCAATTTTGGGGACCCACTTATATTAATACGAAATTTTGATTTGCATTGGGTGCTTTCTTGATTAGTTATACTAAGACATTTTGCAATTGTGGATGTGTTCTAGTTGAGGATGTTATAAAGAGGTCAATAACATCTGAGGATTTTCATAATCATATTTTTAACATTGGACATTTTTTGGTGATTATTATTTTTTTTTTATTGGTTGAAAGGGTGTTGAAAGGTCCCTGAACCTCATGGGTTTGTTCTTATTTTCTTGTGTATTAGGAAAAAGACTTCATTTTTTTTAACACCATGTCCTCATGCATTAATAAAAAATAAATAATGATAAAAATAAATAAATAAAATAAAAAAATATATTAAAAAAATTTGAATAAAACAAAATAAAAAGATCATGTTTTGTTTCTTTTATATATTCTCATTACACCGAGTTTTCTTTACATTTTGGCTTGTTTAAAAGTTGATTCTGAATTAATATATGTTTACATTATGGTTTGGTTTAAATTAATTTTAAATTAATATTTTATTTTTATATTTCTAGGTTATAAAAATGTTGGGCACGATTTTTGAGGTAAGCCTTGATCGGGTCAACCATCGAATGTAGCACTTGAGTGTGGTCAATGTGGGACATAGATTTCAAGGAGTGTGGTCAACCCAAGTGGCATGGTTTTCATCCATATCATTAAGTATCACGATTTAGGGAGTGGGTGTGTGAGACTTGATGAGTGAACAACTCGTCAAATGAACTAAGGTATGTTTATCTTTATAAACCTCACATTGTGCTTCCCACAGATACATGTGGGACTAAATTACAAGGAAATTTGCACTTGTTTGATATTCATTTTTTATGGTACTATGGCAAAATATGTTGGTTCGTGGGACCTTGGATGAAGATTGTGGGACAACAATGTAGTCATGTGGTGGACAACGGATAGCCAAGTATGATACAATGAGGATGTAATGTAGCCATGTGGTAGACAATGGATAGCCAAGTATACCATGGTAAGGACAATGATACATGGTGGGATAAATCAAAAACTAAGCAAGCGTAGATGAGTGAGGGGAAGGATATAATCATGTGGTAATCGAAATGTAACATGTATTTTTATCCTTTTGAATCATCCTTGCGCCCGTTGCATCCTACATGTTAAAGTTTGTAGCAAAACTAAATAATTACTAGTGATGCCTATTAACACTCATATCAAGTGCATGTAAAATAATGGGCCTAAAATACGTCACATTTCCCAGTAGAGCCATGTAGATTGGAGTTGTATTTGACATAGTGTTCATCAAATGGTCTTAAAAGGGTGTAGTGAACAATGACAGCAACACTGGATCATAGCAAGAATGCAAGAATCCATAATCATGGATTTTATTATTGCCAGTATATATTTTTACGCTAGAACAAAAGTCTGACCAGACACTCACATATGTAAATATTGTGTTTAGTTAAGATTGGACATAAGTACACTGTGATTTGATGTGGATATAGCCTTTGGGACATCAATGAATATGAATTCATACTAGGGTTGGGTCATCTAGTAAAGTTTCTCATGAACACAAAATTATGGATGGTCGCACGTAGAAGTGATCGATGTTTGATGATAAATCTAATGCCTTCTTTCATTATTTTTGTGAGAGCTATATTGAGGATTTTTATTTAAAATGTTGTGTATATTTGGGTTCTCCACACGATTATAGAGAGGTATGGTAAATAGATGATGTCAAACATAATCTAGTATTTGTAAATTCTAGTGCCATTTGATATGTTGCAAAAGAACACAATGAAACAAGGGTGGATGAATTACATAATACTTGCATCATTTTTTATGTCGGCAATAAAGCAGGTGATGGTAAGATGCAACCCGAAGTTCGATTTTATTAGAAAATGGGTATTCCAAGCATAGATAGAAGATACTACGGATACATTACTGGATGTTGGTGAAATAAATTTGTGCTTTCAACCGTTATGTGCATAGATGAACTTAGAAATGGTTTTCCACCATGACGTCGAGGCGTATTGAGGAAATTCGAAATATGGGACTCAAATGTATACCCATATTATATTAAGCTATGATTCAAAACAACGAATGAATACTATGAACGAATGAATTGGAACGTCTAAAAGGGAAATGTAGGAGGTGGTATCACATCGTTGGGGTTTGTTGAGTGAGATGTATAACACCATGCAAGATAGACAAATGTGTTACCAAGTAGAAAGGAGGGCATTATGATTACAATTTGGAAGACGAAGGTGAATGATTGTTTGGTTGGAGAAAACGTTATAAATTTGAACGATCGGGAAATGAAAACCAAAAGGTGGAAAAGAAATTGAAGGGTTTCTTAGCCATTGAAGCTACTGAAAAGAGGGTCGAATATTTTCAATGCAAAAGCATGTGGTATTTTTGAGTGTTGGTAGAAGAAACTCTCCTCCCTTGTTGGTAGACTACACCAAATTTCACCCATTGCAATTGATTTAAGCATAGTATTCTGCAAGTGTATTCATTTAAAAATATTTCTTTTGGCAATATATTAGAAATTTTAGTGAGTTTTATGCATGCAAATGGTAGACTTATCTATTTTTCTTAATATATTGTGCCCTTTTTCCTTTGAAGATTGCACCACATTAACTTTGGACTGCATGAAGATGGGTCAAAATAATGTTGGTTTAGTGCAGGATATTGATTTATGCAGATTTGGGTGGAAATTTTAGAGAGTTATGACATTGTTTCTTTTATTTTATTTTCTCTAACCCTAGCCCTTTTACATTTTTTTAATTTCATCAATTACAAAATACAAAAATAAATAAATAAATTAAAATCCCCAAAAAAGGAAGTATGGCAATTCCAAAATTAAATTTCAAATTCTCATTTTACACAAATTCACATTTTTAAAGGAAATTTGAAATTCCAAACTTTGCACATTTTTTTCAAGTAATCAAAATTAATTTCATTTTATAAAAATTGAAATTTCAATAAATTCCAACTTTTCATTAAAATAAATAATTAATATGATATTCCAAAGCTCCTACATTGCAAAGTTAGATTTTAGTCATTTCTATTTTCTTTTCTCAAGCAAAGAAAGGAAAAAAAAAGATTTTAACAAAAGAAGATAAAATTTGTTAACAAAAGAAGATAAAATTTGTTAACAAAAGAAGATAAAATCTACTTAACAAAAGAAGATAAAATTGATAAATAGTTGAAGATAAAATTTGATTAACAATTTGAGATAAAATTGATTAAATCATCGTTCAAGGATTGTTATTTCAAAGTAGATAGTTGATCAATAAAGTCACATTTTCACAAATTCCATGAACAACAAAGATCATTGCAAATCAAATCAATACCAAAACAGGCCCCTTGTTAACAGGTATATGCAACATTGAGGTATCCAATTAATTTTAACATTTCACATTTTACTAAGCATTACAAGCAAGTTTAACACATTAAAAGGAACCTTGGGAAAATTACAAATATTTCCTTGCAAGAGAGGATATCCGAGCAGAATCCTGATTGTGAGTATGGTTTTGCAATTGGGTAAAATTATCACTCAACAGAATTGGTGCTAGAAGGAGGGCCACTTCAAGGTAATTGAGATGATTTATGAATTTTCTTATTTTAAGTTGTTTACATTTATTGATTGGAAAATTCTCTAATTGATGATGCATTGATGCTAAACTTTTACAAATTGAGAATGTTCCTTATTGTTATGGTTTAATTGATGCATTGTTAATGAGTACTTGTCTTCATTGTTAAGGTTGGAACCAAAATTAATTATCACAAGATCTAAGGCTTTGAAAGAGACCATTTTCCATAGTATTTCTCCTACAAAGAGAATCAGAAGGTCCAAGAGTCAGACGATTGTTATTCCATCCAGTAGCGATTCATCGCTACCCATCATCCCATTTTTTCCCCCACTTGTAATTCCAATGGCACAAGTTGCAGGAGTTACAGCTTGGTTAGGTGCTCATAGTAGTCCTTTAAACATTTTTGGAGTAGCCCATGACATTCCAAAAAATACAGAAAGGTATTTACCTAAATATAAACATGATGGAATTAGAATTGTTGAAGAGCATATTCAAGCTTACAAGGATGCAATGATTAGACTGCAAGTTGAACATGAGGATGTCGCTTGCAGAATGTTTCCTCTCACCTTAGATGAAATGGCATATGATTGGTACATTAGTTTTCCAGCCAATTCCATTACGTCTTGGGCTCAGTTGGAAACAAATTTTGTGAATCAATTTAGGCTACCCATAGATCCTGCTATAATCTATCATCAATTTGCATCAACCAGGAGAGAGCCTAATGAACCTTTGAGATTATTCAATACTCATTTCCATAAGTTGTATAATAGGTTAGTTTCTCCTTATACTCTTTAGGTAGATGTTGCCATACATATGTACTTTAGGGAGTTGAAACCTTTGACATCTATGTTTGTAAGGAGAACTCCTCAAATCACTACTCTTCCCATGGCATACATTGAGGCTTTGATTGTAGAACAATAATTGATGCCACAAGGTTTTGGGGTAGGATAGTTGCCTTCCATAGGAAAACCAAGGGCTTACAATCAAGTGTCTATGATCAATCAAGTTTTGTCTCAACAAATTTCAATGTTTAATTCCATGCCATTCAATAATTTCAATTTGTCATACAATCCACCTATCATGCCCACTTATCCTACCACTCCATTGCTTTTAGAGAATAAATTTGCCACCCATAGAGCCATAGAAATGAATTCTTAGGCCTTGCCTACATTCTTAAATCCAACACCCACGCAGAGTTTGAATCCATTTCAAAATCTAAATTTTCAAACTCAAAACACCTTACAAAATCAAAATATTCAAAATCAAAATGTTGTGCCAAATTAGAATATTCCAAGTTTCTTGAATCCAACAAACCCTGCCACTGCTACTGTTGAACCTAGAGAGTCAAATTCTAAAATTGAGGATATTCAATGAGTTGTTTAGAAGCTAAGTAGTGATATGGTTCAATTACAAAAATAGGTACCACAAAATTCACAACAAAATAGAAACTATAGTTTTTAGAGGAAACAGTGGAACACAAGACCAAACAATGGGGGTGTACCTACCCTTGTGGTTAATAAGAATAATGCATCTACTAGTTCTATTTAAACTAATACAATTATTAATATTTCAGATTTGGCTATGAAAAACTGGTGTAGGGTGCATTCCACTAAAGAGCATAATGAAAATGAATGTCCAGAGTTTAATATCACCTTAGATATTTTATAGAAAGAGATGGATGATTTGGAATTAGTACCTAATGAGGAATCTTCTCATCAAGCCAGTTCAAGAAAAGGTAAGGGAACTACTTTAGTTGTTAAAAATTTTGATTCAATAGATGATGAAGAAGAGGAATATGATGATCCCATAGAAGAATTTCAGGCCTTTAGGCAGCTTAAAAAGGAAAATCACAACTACCAATTGAGGAGTAACAGTAAGATCCCAAATACTTCTTCTACTACTACAAATAATTCCATTATTCCACTAGATACTAAGGTAAATAACAATCCTACACCTCCATATTGGGTTGATTCATCCAAAACACCACAAAAAGTGCAAAACCATGATAAAATTGCTTATAATATTGTTGAAGATTTAAAGAAAACAAAAGCTAACATCACTTTGTTTGAATTTGCACAACTAACAAACCAACAAGATTCTTTGATTAAGGCTTTGGGTGGACCAAGTAAAATTGATGTTAAGAAAACTACAGAGGCACATTTGGTATTGTGAAAGGATAAAGGAGAAGCTCCTCCTTTCCTTTTAACCATCAGAATTGTAGGAAGGAATTTACACAATTACCTCATGGATTCAAGTGCATCAGGTAATGTAATGCCTCATGGTGTTTGTCAGATATTGGGTTTGAAGCCCATTTCTTCAAATAGAATTATGGTACAATTGGATAATTCTAAGGTAAATGTCATAGGCATGCTTGAAAATATTCATATTCAACTTGCATTGAAACCTAGAATTCAACAATACATTGATATTCATGTTGATATTCCTGATAGATATGGTATGTTGTTGAGTAGGGACTAGAGTAGAAACTTGAACGGTTATATGGCCACTAAAATTTCACACATGTGGTTACCATGGAAAGGGGTAGCCAATCAAATTCAAATTGAAAGAGAACCCAGACTTAAGGATTTGATCACAGAATATAACAAAACAAATGAAATCCTTTATAATGAGTTGGATTTGGGAGTTTATACATTGGACACTAAGTTGGTTACAAATAGAGCTAATACTGAAATTCCATCTTGTAGCCCACTTAATGATGACAATATTATTTGGATACTTAAATTTTATGGATCTAAATCCAAACAGGGTAGTGGAGCTGGGGTTGAACTCATCAGCCCTAAAGGTAGGTCTTCTCTTACTGCATTTAGATTACAATTTCCATGTACATGTAATACAACGGAGTATGAAGCATTAATTCTTGGATTACAATTAGCTCTGAATAAGAACATTAAATGTTTGAAATTTTTAGGGGATTTAGAGTTAGTTGTTAGGCAAGTAAAGAGGAAAAATACACATGTCATGACAAAAGGCTAATTCACTACAAAAATAGAGTTAGAGACTTAATAGATGAATTTGAAGCCTTTAACATTTCTTTGATTTCTAGAAAGAGTAATCGTGTGGCAAATTATTTGGCAATCATAGCAGGTACATTAAATCCCATCGATAACAAGAAAATTGAAAAAGTTTTCAATAGAATTGATTCCTTGTCCTTCTATACCTGACAATGTCAAAAATTTATAGGTATTTGAAAGTGATAGACACATCTTCGATTTTGTAACTAACTCAGGTGTTTTTGAAAACTAGGTGATTGATAAGGACCAACGGTTACAAGAGGATGAAGATGAAGAAAATGAGGTAACAAAGAAAACTAATGCTATCCCAAAAGGTATTGTCTCACTCAAAAATTTTTTTGATATTGACTACCAAAGCAAAAGGTGTGATAAAATCTCACCTCCAAATGATGCATATGATGTAGTTAATATTGGAAATAATGAATATCCACATAGCATACTTATTGAAAAAGCATTTACACATCATGAAAAGAAGGAATAATGCATGCACTTAAATATTATATGGATTGTATTGCATGGAATTATGATGATCTAAAAACTTACAATCAAAACATTATCATGCATACTATTCCTTTGAAACTTGATTCTAAACCATTTAGATAGAAACAACGACCAGTTAACCCATTGTTAGAACCTCTCATAGAGAAGGAAGTTAAAAAACTATTAGATGCAAAAATTATATTTCCTATCCGACATTCCACATGGGTTGCAAACATAGTCCCTGTTCAAAATAAAATTGGAGAGATTCGGTTATGCATTGATTTCAGGAACCTTAATAAAGCTTCGCAGAAAGATAACTACCCTCTTCCTTCTATCGATCACATTTTACAGATGGTTAATGGATTTGAAATGATATCTTTTATTGATGGATATTCTATATATAATCATATTCTTATTGACCCACGTGATAGAATGAAGACTATATTTACTACTAAATGGGGAACGTTTTCTTACAAGAGAATACCTTTTGGTTTGCTTAATGCAGGTGCTACATTTTAGCATGCCATGGACTATGCTTTCAGAGATCTCATTGGTAAATGCATAGTCATTTATGTAGATGATATCCCTATTTTCTCAAAGAAATAAGAAGATCATATTATTCATTTGAGGAAAGTACTTCAGAGATGTAGAGAGCATGGAATCTCTCTTAATCCTAAAAAATGCATTTTTGGAGTAACTGAAGGGAAATTGTTAGGACATGTAATATCAAAAAATGGTATTTCTATAGATCCTGCAAGAATAGAGGCAATTCAAAAGATTCCTCTTCTAGGTAGTAAGAAAGAGCTTAGATCATTCTTTGGAAAAATTAATTTTGTTAGGAAATTCATTTCTGGATTTGCTAAAATTGTCAAACCATTGAATGATATGTTAAAAAGGGATGTTAATATTAGCTGGACATGTGAGGCTAGGATTGCTTTTTAGAGTTTTAAATATGTCATTTCTAATGCACCTATTTTGGTAAGTCCTTATTACAAGAAACCATTCTTCATTTATACTTTTGCATCTAATCATTCATTTTCCAACGTGTTAACTCAAAAAAGTGAAGGTAATTCTAAAAACCCTATTGCTTTTATGAGTTCACCTTTGAAAGATGCATAGTTAAAATATACCATTTTGGATAAATAAGTGTATGCCTTGTTCAAAACTATCAAAAAATTTAGGCATTATATTTTGCACAGTAGAGTTTTTGCCATTTTACCTGACCTTGCTATGAAAACCATGTTGATGCAGAATAAACTAGGTGAAAAACGAGGAAAGTGGATGTCTACCTTACAGGAGTTTGATCTTGAGATCCATCCAATGAAGCTAGTTTAGGGACAAGGCTTGAAAAAAACACTTGCGGAGATTGACCCTCAGATTTCTTGTCAACAGTATAATGTAGAGGATATCACGCAAGATGAATGGTATATTGATATTGTTTATTTTATTTTGAATGGTAAGTGTCCTTCACATTTTACTTCCACGCAAAGAAGAGCTCTTCATTTAAATTCTACGAAATTTATGATTAAAGTTGGTGTGTTGTATAGGAAAAACCACGAAGAAATTTTTCTTCGTTGCTTGAATAAGGAGGAAGCCACTTAGATCTTACACGAGTTTCATGGTAAGTATGGAACGAGGTATGGTTCTGCAAATGCCACTACACACCAGATATTGATATCTGGTTATTATTGGCCACACATATTTAAATATACCCATTCCCATGTACGTTCTTGCCATATTTGTCAGCTTGCAGCTAATAGAGAGACATGCATCTATGCCATTACAACCCATAGTTGAGATGAGACCTTTTGCTCAGTGGGGCTTAGATTTTGTAGGGGTCATAAACCCTAATTCCTCAGCTTCCCATAAGTTCATTCTTACCACCACTGACTACTATACTATATGGACAGAAGCTATTCCCACTAAGAATTGCACTACTAAGGTTGTTATTCAATTTTTGGAAGAACACATTGTGACTAGATTTGGAATGCCATATTCAATTGTTTGTGATAATGGTATTGCTTTTACTTCACTCCATTTTGCAGAATGGGCATACGACAACAAGGTGAGCATCAAATTCTCTTCTAATTATTATCCGCAAGGTAATGGTTTAGCAGAATCATCTAATAAGAACTTGTTGTCAATTATTAAGAAATTGCTTGAACATAATCCTCGGGACTGGCATAATAAGTTGAAATTTGCATTATGGGTGGATAGAACAAGAACTAAAGAGTCCATAGGAACATCACCCTATCATTTAGTTTATGGTTAAGATCCAATTTTTCCTTCAAATCTCAAATTACAAACTTTACAATTTATGAAGGAATACCTTGAAACAGATGACAAAATTGAAGCTCATCTTACTCACCTTATGCATTTAGATGAAAAATGAGAGGATGCTTTACTTCATTTTAGTAAACATCAGGATATTTTTAAAAGGTGGTTCGACAAATGAGCTAAGATTAAGGTATTTAGGATCTCTGATTTGGTTTTATTATGGGATAAGGCACACGAGAAAAAGGGTGAGCACAATAAATTTGACTACCTTTGGCTTGGTCCTTATCTTATTTTAGAAATTCTTGGAGAAAACACTTTTCGATTGAAAAATTTGGGTGGGGAGGACATTCATTTGCGTGTTAATGGGCAGTTTCTCAAGCATTATTTTCACCCATGAAACAATTGAATTCTTTTGTACTTTAATTGTATATTCTTGTATATAACTTTTTTGTTTTCATGCTTTTGTATTTAACTTTTTTTTTTTTTCACTTTTGTACATAATCTCTTGTTTCGCAAGATTTTTCTATTTGCTTTATTGTCAGTGTTTTCAGGTTTAGGGAGCAGGTTCTCACTTGCTTATCAGTTTTTTTGCAATTTTGGTTTGCTTCCATTTTGAATTTTTCACTTTTGGCATTTTCACACTTTTGGTTTGGTTCCTCTGATTGAGGTAGTGCTTTGTGATAGCTACTAACTTATGGTATCTTTGTTGATAGTTGTTCCTTTGTCATGTAGGATGGATTGCCTAGTTTGGAATCGGGTGAAATTGAGGAAAAGGAAATGAAATTGTTTAGTAATCATTCTTAGATTTTGGACTAAGATAGTGGATTTTGGAACAATGAAACATTTCGTTGAAGCTCCACATGTAGCTCACTATATTAAAGGGTATTATTTGAAACCTTGAAGGATAAAGTCATTATGGTTTGCAGATTAAGGCGAAAATATAATACACTCCATATTTAGCCTTAAGTGGTCTCTAACCCAGTTGGCATACAAATTTTGCAAAGCAATTAAATGCTTAAAAAATAAAAAAAAATAAAAAAGGAAACATGTAAAATCAATCTTATGCCTGGGTGATTCAGATAATCTCTATCGGGGCTATAGATGCCCAATTGGTAGTAGAGCAAGGTCTATAAGAGATCAAGGTCATCTCCACCAGGGCTATAGATGCTTGGCTAGTAGTGGAGCAATACAGAGGCACATCTTTATGAGTGACATTTTATAGCCTAAATGCAAAACAAATGATGGAATCCATATTGTTTCAAGAATACAAAATGAATCATAGTTCACACACTGAGCAGAAGAAAATGATTCATCTATTTTTATTTGAAGCTATTTACCCCACTTTCTCTAGATATTTCTGGATGATGTTTATTTCTCTGATCTTTGGTTTTCCTTGGTTTCAAATCAGGTCCATCTGAAATCCTCAGGAGCATTTCCTAGTGGAATCACCATTTATTATGGTTGTCGCACAACACACCCCAAATTGGGGGACCCACCTAAAATTTTGATGTTTATGGGAAATTTTGGTTTGCATCGGGTGATTTCTTGATTAGTTATACTAAGGTATTTTGCAAATGTGGATGTGTTTTAGTTAATGATGTTATAAAGAGGTCTATAACGTCCAAGAATTTTCATAATCGTATTCTTAACATTGGACATATTTTGGTGATTATTTGATCTCATGGGTTTGTTCTTATTTTCTTGTGTATTAGGAAAATCACTTCATTTATTTTTAATACCATGTCCTCATGCATTAATAAAAAATAAATAATGGTAAAAAACTAAATAAAATAAAATAATATATATAAAAAACTGAATAAAACAAAATAAAAAGATCATGGTTTGTTTCTTTTATATATTTTCATTACACTCTAAGTTTTCTTTACATTATGGCTTGTTGATTTTGAATTAATATATGTCAACATTAAGGTTTGGTTTAAATTCATGTTTTATGTTTATATTTTTAGGTTATAAAAATGTTGGACATGATTTTTGAGGTGAGCCCTGACTCGATAAACCAGCAAATGTAGCGCTTAAGTGTGATCAATGTGGGACACAGATTTTGAGGAGTGCTGTCAATCCAAGTGGCACTTTTTTTAGCATATCACCAAGTATCACAGTTTAAGGAGTGGACATGTGATACTTGGCAGGTGAACAACTCATCAAATGAACTAAGGTGTGTTTATATTTATAAAACTTGCATGGTGTCACCCACGGATACATGTGGGACTAAATTACACAATGATTTACACTTGTTCATATTTTTTATGGTACTGTGGCAAATATATTGGGTCATGGTACCATGGACGAAGATTGTGGGACAGGGATGTAGTCATGTGGTGGATGATAGATAGCCAAGTACAAAATGACGAGGATGTAATGTAGCCACATGGTGGATAATGGATAGCCAATTATGACAAGACAAGGATGATGACACATGGTAGGGTAAAGTGAAAACTAAGCAAGCACGAATGCATGAGGTAAATAACACAAGATTATACTGAGAGGGGGGTGAATAGTATAAGATAACTTTTTACTTTTCTTTCCCAATATTAATTATGCAATATATCAATGGCAATAAGAAATACAAAAGTCACCACACATAATAGAGATACCAATTTAACATGGTTCACCGAATGTGGGCTACTCCACGAAGAAAATATTTCACTAAAATTTTCTCAATAAATCTCTTGGGAATCCTTTCCCTATTACAATGCTTATGGACCTCTATCCAAAGGAGACACCAATCCCCTAATCAAGTTCATGGATATTTATCCATAGAGAAATCTCTCCTCTACTCTATCTGGTGATCTTTTAGAAGAACTGCTACCTCCACTACACTGGCTTATGGATATCTATCCACTGAAGAATCGTGTCCTAACTCAGAAGACCTATTCTCATTGCCCTAGCTAATGGACCTCTATCCACTGGAGACTATCGTCCTCTATACTCTATCACCTCCAAAGCTTACTCTTAGCTCTATCTCAAATATACACTAAACATGTTCCTTCGATCTAGCACAAATCTACTCAATATTTGTCCTCACATATATACTAAACACAATCCTTTGGTCTAGCACAAATATGCTCAATATATGTCCTCAAATCTATACTAAACATAGTCCTTCGGTCTAGCACAAATTTGCTCAATATCTATCTTCAAATATGTACTAAACACAGTCTTTCGGTCTAGCACAAATCTGCTCAATATCTATATTTGTTCTAGCATAAACCTATCCTCAAATTTGCACCAAACTCTGTCCTCAAATCTACCCTCAAGTCTTAATACAAATCTTGACTCAATCATAAATCAACTCTGCTAGATCTACCCCAAACCTTAACCCAAGGTTTGAAAAAATTAATCAATCAACTATGCTCTTAAGTCTTCTCAAAGACTTTTCTTAAAATTGCATTGTAAGCTTCCACAAAAACTTACACCAATCTGTCCACAAGTCCTCTCTAGAACTTATCCAGTTTTCTCAACAAGTCTTCACCAAGAATTACCTCAAATATTCTCAACAATTCCTCACTAGAACTTTTCCAATATGCTCAACAAGTCTTCACCAAGACTTACCTTAAATCTGCTCAAAAAGTCCTCACTAGAACTTGTCTTATCTACTCAACAAGTCTTCACCAAGACTTACCTAAAATCTTCTCAACAAGTCTTCACCAAGACTTACCTCAAATCTGTATTGTAAGCTTCCACAAAATCTTACTCAACTCAACTCAATCTAACACTAAATCCTCTTCAATCACATAAACAAGCTTCACATAGAATCTTGTTAAATGTCATAGAAACATATAGAGAATTTTTAGGGACTCAATATGCTTCACACTCACAATAATTCTCAATCACTTTTGATCTCTTTCTCAAATCAATTCAAAATATAGAACAATTTGTTTCACATAACTTGAACTATCACTTCAACACTTCCACTAGACTAGGTTCAATCAAATCCACTCAATCAATCACTCAATGAAATACTCCTTGCTTACAAACCCTAGTCCAAGCATATGAACACTCACTCAATGCTTATCAAACAATTTCACATAACAATGATACTCATGATATTGACCAAACCCTAGTTCAAGATAGTTCACAACTTCACATTACAATGATACTCATGTTCTTCTCACAAACCTTAGTTCAATAGAGCTCACAACTTCACATAACAATGATACTCATGTTCTTCTCACAAACCCTAGTTCAAGCATATGAAAGCTTACTCAATATTTCTAACAATGCTTATCAAACAAGGTTTCTAGTATCAACTTTCATTCCAGAAAAACCAAATTCAACAATGCTTATCAAACAATCATTTTCACTCCAACTTAGCATTCACAACATCCAACAATCACTCTCAAGTATAATGTACCCTTACCTCTTATTTGAAGATGATTTGACCTCAAACACCTATCTCAATCAAAACCACTATTTTTGCCAATACTAGGGTTAGATAGCAAATATATGTCCTTAATATTTTCTCACAAAAATATTTCACCAAGTCAAAATATCAAAAACTTACTCAACCTTATTTCTCCTTTCAATATTTTAATTAACTTTGTTTTCAACAAAAATATCTAACTCCTTTGGCACACCTTATTACTCCTCTCAATAAGCTCAAAGCACTCAAAAATAAAACCCTAAAGTAAAATGATGCATATCCTTTTATCTCCCTCACAAAAACCTTATAACATTCAATTTCCACTTTATAACCTTAAAAAAAAAAATTATTTCCGCAAATTTCGAAACCTCCACAAATTTTGAACCAAGCAATTTAGTGCATACCTTATCATTCACCAAAAGGTGCCTCGATGGGTTTTGAACATGGAACCTCTCCTATCGAGCACCTTTGCTAGGCGCGCACCCACCATGTGGGTTACATTCTCCCATGCAAAGGGAAAGACTAGCAACTTACCTTTGTCCTTTGCCTCTTGCATGATTTCCAATAAAATCTTTCCTTGCTCACCAAAATGTAGAGCACGGGATTCGATCCCTCAACATCACTCTTGTCAAAGTTTTAGCATTGTTCTTGACTGCCAGACATACTACACAACACCTTGGAATGTGATGTGGAATCCCCTCTACCTTGTCCTTTGTCCTTGCCTCTTAAATGCTTTAACACATGTGAATCTGCCACCTTTCCTTGCACATGATTTACACTTGCATCAAATAATTCGCATGGATAATATTTGCAATGGTCTTTGCCCCTTTTTATATGCAATGTGCCATGAGATTATAGACATCGACGATTTCGATTAATTCAAATTATTTCGAATTAAATAAACTTTATGCCCTCTTAACCCTAACTTTTAGGGTTTTAATTTAAATCATAAATTAATTTATAATTAACTTATTATAAATAATTTATAATTAACTTAATAACTCTTAGATTTAATCAAATTAAATTATAAATTAATTTATAATGAAATTATTATAATTAATTTATAATTAAATTAAATCTCTAGATATTGATCTTAGACCTTTAATATTATAATATTATTTTGCTTGGGTCTTCCTTTTCCCCTTTAGACCTCATCTGACCATCTGGAAGTAATATTTCTTTTGCACTTGATTATGGAACCTGAAACTGATGCTGCTCACTGAAACTGACACTTATTGGTTCTAATTTTTTGACATCAATGACAACAAAATCTGCTCATATTTCCAACATGAGGGAAAGGATATCACCATGTGGTGATCAAAATGTAACATGCACATTCATCCTTTTGAATAGTCCTTGAGCCCACTGCGTTCTACATGTGGGACTAAAGTCTGTAGCAAAACTAAATAATTACTAATGATGCTTGTTAACACTCATATCAAGTGCGTGCAGAAGAATGGGCCTGAAATACATCACATTTCCTAGTAGGGCCATGTAGATTGGAGTTGTACTTTACATAGCATCAAATGGTCTTAAAAGGGTGCAATGAACAATGACAACAACACTAGATCATAGCAAGGATGTGGAAATCCATCCTCGTGGATTTCATTATTACCTACCATGTCTGTTAACATTGGAATAGAAGTTGGACCAGACACTCACACATGTAAATATTGTATTTACTTAAGATTAGACATAAGTACACTATGACTGGACATGTATATAGCCTTTTGGACATCAATGAACGTGAATTCATAGTAGTGTTGGATCATCTGGTAAAGCTTCTAATGAACATGAAATTATGGATGATCACACGTGGAAGTAATTGATGTTTGATGATAAATCTAATGCTTTTTTTATTATTGTTGTGGGAGCTATATTGAGGATTTGGATTTAAAATGTTATTGTGTATGTTCGGGTGCTCCACATGAGCACAAAGATGTGTGGTAAATAGACGATGTCGAACATAAGGTAGTATTAAAAAATGCTAGTGTTATTTTATGTGTTGTAAAAGAACACGACGAAGCAAGGGTGGAAAGATTTCTCAATACTTGT
Source organism: Wollemia nobilis (assembly GCA_028583015.1). Taxonomy (NCBI): domain Eukaryota; kingdom Viridiplantae; phylum Streptophyta; class Pinopsida; order Araucariales; family Araucariaceae; genus Wollemia; species Wollemia nobilis. Next base: position 402,479 of record JAQPPZ010000594.1, on the reverse strand, counting down.
ATCATTTTTTATATTGAAAGTAAAGCATGTGATGGTAAGATGCGACCTGAAGTCTGATTTCATCAGAAAATAGGTATTCTAGGTTTAGATAGAAGATACAGTGGATACATTACTGGATGTTGGTGAAATAAATTTGTGCTTTCAACCATTATGTGCATAGACAAACTTAGAAATGGTTTTCCACCATGATTTTAAGGCGTGTTGAGGAAATTCAAAATGTGGGACTCAAATGTATACCCATATTAGATTAAGGTATGATTCAAAATAGTGAACGATGGTTATGAAGGAATGAATGGTAATGTCTTATAGGGAAACGTAGTATGTGGTCTCACATCGCTAGGGTTTCTTGAGTGAGATGTATTATTACGAATTAGAAAGGAGGGAATTACGGTTACAATTTAGAAGATGAAGGTGTGAATTAAGGTTACAATTTGGAAGATGAAGGTGAATGATTGTTTGGTTGGAGAAAACGTTACAAAGTTGAACAATAAAAAAATGAAAAGCAAAATATGGAAAATAAAGTGAAGGGTCTCTTGTTTTACAATTTTATATAGCCATTGAAGCTTCCAAAAAGAGGGTCAGATAATTTTTAGGGAAAGTGCATGTGGCATTTTTGAGTGTTGATAGAAGAAACTCTCCTTCCTTGTTGCTGGACTACACCAAATTTCACCCATTACAATCGATTTAAGCATGGTATTCTGCAAGTGTGTTCATTTAAAATATTTAATGTTGGTAATATATGGGAAAATTTTAATAATTTTTATGCATGCAGATGGTAGACTTGTTTATTTTACCTAATATATTGTGTTAATCCTTTGAAGATTCCAACACATCAACTTTTTACTACATGAGACATCAAATTAATATTGGTTTAGTGTAGGATATCGGTTTATGTAGATTTGGATCAAAGTTTTAAAAAGTTTCAGTGACTTGCTCTTTTATTTTATTTTCTTCTAACCCTAGCCCTTTTACATTTTTTTAACTTTATCAAGTACAAAATACAAAAGTTAAAAAAGTAAAAAATTAAAACCCCCAAAAAAGAAATATGGCAATTCCAAAATTAAAATCCAAATTCTTATTTTATGCAAGTTCATATTTTTAATGGAAATTTGAGGTTTTAAACTTTGCACATTGTTCCAAATAATCAAATTAATTTCATTTTATAAAAGTTGAAATTTCAATGAATTCCAACTTTTCTTTAAAGTGAATGATTAATATAACATTCCAAAGTTACATCGCAAAGTTAGATTCAATCACTTCATTTTTATTTTCAAGCAAAGGTTAACAAAAGAAGATAAAAATTGTTAACAAAAGAAGATAGAATTTGTTAACAAAAGAAGATAAATTATGCTTAATAAAAGAAGATAATATCTACTTAATAATCAAAGATAAAATTGATTAACAATCAAAGATAAAATCGGATTAAAAATTTGAGATAAAATTGATTAAATCACCTTTTAGAGATTGTTATTTCAAAGTAGATAGTTGAGTAATAATGTCACATTTTCACAAATTTCATGAACAACAAAATCATTGTAAATCAAATCAATACCAAAAAAGGCCCCTTATTGATAGGCATATGCTACACTAAGGTATCTAATTAAATTTTAGCATTTCACATTTTACTAAGCATTGCAAGCAAGTTTAACACATTAAAAAAAACCTTGGGGAGATTACAAATATTTCCTTTCAATAGAGGATATACAAGTAGAATCCTGACTATGATTATGTTTTTTGATGGAAATAAATGTGTTTTCTATATTATGCAATGTTATTGATAGTAAGAAGTATTACATATTTATAGGTTTATAGACCTATAATAGTGACTAATAAAATATTAGTCCACTAAGGTAGTGACATAACTATGCCACCCACCATAAATTATTTATAAACATTAAATAATGTAATAGTAATCCTAAAATCCCCCCTTATTACATTCTTTGGGATAATGTCTTAGGTTGTTGCTCTTTTGCTCTTTGGCTCTGAAATCTTGGTTCGTTGTTGAGTTGCTATGGCTGCTGTTGCTTAGATGAATACCTCTAAGTCCACCTCTGGGTCTATCACCTCTAGGTCTATCACCTCTGGGACTTTCGCATCTAGAACTGTCGTCTCTAGGACTATTGCCTCTAGGACATCCTTTGGATCTAAGCAAAATAAGTACTTCTTGATTACTTAAGCAAAAGTGGGATTGTCCTCACTTTTCTTTAACAACTATGAGTGTCCTTATTGTGACCACCTCATCCTACCGGAATGCATGGATAACTAGTCGCTACATCCACTAGGTATGATAGAGTAGATCACTACATATGAGGTGTGATAGAGTAGATCACTACATATGAGGTGTGATAGAGTAGATCACTACATATGAGGTTCACTTCGTTGTTAGGTATATTCCCCCTCAGGGTGAAACTCATCTCATGTATGCAAGTGTCGGTCTATGTCAAAATTGCACCTTTACAAGACTATTTGAGCCATTAAGTGTGTTTATGAGGTACACTTATAGTGTTGAGAAGTGTTGAACTCTGTTGAAAATGCACTCCATACAATGATATTGAGAAAAAATTGAGCCATTAGAATCCCAAAATGGAGGATGGGAAAGAAAATTAGAAGAAGAAGAAGAAGAAGAAGAAAAATAAGCTTCTGAAGTGTCTTCATCTATAGTCTTCAGAAGTTAATGAGGTTTGAAGTGTCAATATTCTATAGTCTCGAAGAAAATCTATGATGTCTAGATTTTGTAGTCCCTAGATGTTGGTTAACATGGTTTGGTTCACGATACATGTGCTAGTTAACACGGTTTGGATCATGATGCTTTGGTAACCTTGGTTTGAGCACAAAGTCACAATAGACTTTTACAAATGTATATTTTGACATTTTCATTGAATGGTGCTCTAAAAATGCTTTCCAATGAATATAAACACTGCTATACTCAGGAAGCATGAAAATTCACCTTGATTTTTGAGAAAAAATGTGTCATCGAGCATGAATAATGAGGGGTCAATGTTTCCCTCAATGCAAAATTAAAAAATGTACCCCTCGCAGGGAAATTTTCCATCTATTTCCTTAATGGAAAATATTCCAAGCAGTGTGCTCATGAATGAAATGGGCCTCCACCTTTTACATTTATGGGCTACTTGGGCCCTCCCACTAGCAATGTGGGATAATGCATATAAAAATGCATGATTTGAAAAAACACATTTTAAAAATACATTAGTGGAGGTCTTTGTTGGCCATAAAATTTTTCCACCATGTGGAATGAGGCCAATTTTTCATGGGTAGTATGGGCACTCCCTTGGGGAATTAAAATTCCCTATAAATTTAATGTTTTAAAAACATTACATGGTCGGCCAGTATGTTGTGTGGATATGGCCTTTGTTGGCCACTTGCTGCAAGTGCGCGTGGATATTCACATGGATGTAGTGGCCTTGTGTGCACCAAAAATTTCTAAGTTAAGCATGCTTGGGATGGAGTACCATTGGGATGGGTGACCACTCGGGAAGTCCCAGTGGCTTCACCCATTTTTTTAAAACTTTTTTTTAATAAATTTCCAATTGTAGAAATTGAACAACCCAAATTAATTTTCTAGAACTCCTCCATCATGAAGGGTAGCCAACATGTTATTTTTTGCATTTTTCTCTAAAAACACAAAATGGGTATTGCCCAAGTTATGGCTCCAAGCACTAAAGCTTCAAGGAAGCCATAAATTTTTCCTATTAGATTACCCAAATAACACTCCTCTTTTTTTCCATCAGCAAGAATATTTTCTGATAACCATGAATGGTATAAAACCATATGGTCAGAGCATAGTGTAATTCAGCTAAGAATAAAAGCTGAGTTGCTGCACTAATGGGGGAGGGGAGAATTTCCAAGGAGGCAATTCCCCCTCAATATTTTTAGGTAGGAAGAGGTCCTGCTTTGATACCACTGATGGAAAAAAAAGTAGTTTCTATATTATGCAATTTAATTGATAGTAAAAAGTGTTACATATTTATAGGCTTATAGACCTATAATAGTGACTAATAATATTAATCCACTAAGATAGTGACATAACTATGCCACCCACCATACATAATTTATAAAAATTAAATAATGTAATAGTAGATATCCTAGATATCCCAATAGTTTTGCAACTAAGCAAAATTAACAGTCAACATTCACTTTTGATTTGTATGATCCCTAACAATGATACCGAAGAACTCATGATTAAAATGTTAAAATTTTGCATCTACGCCCATAGCGATACCCATGTCTCCATACAAATATTATCTCTAATGGAGGTCACGAACAGGGTCGGTTCTATCTGTACCAGTGCAACATGCATATTCAAAGTTTGAAAATAAAATCTTTTGAATATTGGGATGGTCTCGCATCAATTTTCATCATTTTGATATCACATTATTTTGATCTCACATAATTTTTAATAAGGAGTTTCTTGGAGCAACATGCGATGGTCTTGCATCGCTTTTCCACGTTTACATCTCCTTCTTCCACTAAAATTGTGTACCATTTGGATAAGAGTATATCCCTTTCTTTGATACCCTAGGTGTTCTCCAATCTTACCAATACTAATGCAGAGCCAAATTGTCATTTCATGCAATCTAGTTTACAGTGCCATTCTACCTAGTCAAGATGTGGGCTTTCCAATGCTACATCACTCGTGAACCACAAATAGTGTGATAAACATCATGACCCATCAACACATGGAATAATACATTTAATAATGTATGAACCATACCAGTTACATGTCAACTTAGCCATTATATATTTATTTTGAAGAATTTGTTATACTTAGGAGCATTGTAATGTAGAGACACACTCCTAGAACAGTCTTAATGTGCCTATTTTAAATCCATAATTGGACATCTATATTATGCTATCACTATGGAATATGTGTTGCTAACCCGTTGCCATGATCTGTTGTTTTTTTTACCTTGCTAGAGACCCTAGAATACGTTTGTGATCTACCATGTATCTTTTTAATCCCACATGTATTCAAAGATGACATGACGAGGAGTTTATTAACACAAATATACACTTATCCATATGACTCAGCTATGGCCCTTAGTAGCACCTTGGTTCCATGCCCACATTGACTGTGCCTCTCGAAATCCATGTCTTCACGTTGAATGTGCTCTGATGCTATGTCCACTAGTTGGTCAGGTCAGGGGTTTCCCTCGAAAATCGTGCCACCTATTGAAACATGCAAACACTATCAATAAATGAAAAAACACTTTTTTTATAAATATTTTAAATTTAATTTAATTAATTTTAAATGTTTGAATTAATTTAATTCAAAACATTAAAATTAAAATTTAAAAATTCAAACACTAAACTGAACCAAAACATTAAACATTTTAAAAGAACTTAAACATATTAAACTGAACCAAAACATTAAACATTTAAAATAAATTACACATATTAAACTTAACAAACATTAAAAATTAAAAATTAAAGGAAACATTAAACCAACATTTAAACCTTGGAATCCACATTGCAAAATTGATTGGTATAAACCAATCAATAAAAAAAAAAGTCAATGTAAACAAAGGGTAAAAAACAATTGAAATTTCAAGTGGATTCATAAACTTGGGGTACGTTATGCAATGGCAACAACAAATGGTGACTTTGCTGAAAAATGCTTCTGAGCATTTTGGATAAAGAACCTAGTCTAAAATCAAGAAAACCAAAAGTCAGCAAAATATAGATCATCTAATAATATCCAAGAAAAATAGGGTTAAATAGTTTACACTGAAAATATTGCTCTACTCACTTCAGCTTAATGTGTGTTTTGTGAATACATTCTTTATTTTTTATTCGATCAGAACTCTATCACCTGTTTTGCAATTAGGTTTTTTTAAATATATCACTCATAAAAAATTACCTTTGTATTGCTTCACTGCCAATCAAGCATCCATAGCTCCAGTGGAGATGACCTTGATCTCTTCTAGACCTTGCTTTACTACCATCTAAGCATCTATAGTCTCGGTAGAGATTATCTGAACCACCCAGGATTTTTACTGATTTGTTATTTTTTCTTTTTTTCTTTTTCCTTTTTTTTATGAGAATTTAATTGCTTTGCAAATTTCATATGCGCCTCTTGGGTTAGATGTCATCTAAGGTTTAAGATGGAGTGTATAAAATTTTCACCTAATCAATAAACCAGAATAATTTTATCCTTCCAAATAAAAAATAATACTTAAATGTGGTGTTACATGTGAAGCTTAAGCAGAATGTTGTATTATTTTAGTGTCCACTATTTTAATCCATAATTCATGGATAACTACTAAACAATCCAATTTCCTTAGCTTCAATTCCACCTAATTTTAAATAATTTATTCATCTTCAATGACTAACATTCCCATCAAAGTGATAAAATTTTATTGCAACTACACAACCATACCACAATCTGGAAAACAAAAACCAAAACATGTTGTAAGTGTTAAGAAGCAAAATACGAACATAAACCAAAACCCAAATTTTGGCATGAACCTATATTATTGAAAGATAAAATGGAAACAACAAAACTGAAAATTGAAAACAACAAAACAAACCACAAACGATGACTGTATCCAAATGGTATATACAAAACATAAAATTATGTACAAACGAAGGCAAAACAAAACAACAAAGCTATACACGAAAAACTTGCAAAACCAAAAACTATGTAAAAAAAATGAATATATACAAGTGATGGATGTGCTTTCTATATTAGAGATGGAAATAATGCTTTAATAACTGTCCATTGATAGGTAAATGAATACTCTCTCCACTCATATTATGCAATATAAATACATTCTCCTCAAGAATCTTAGAAATTTGGTAGGGGCCTAACCAAAGTTTATCAAATTTATTATGATCAACCTTTCTTTTCATGCACCTTATCCCACAATAAAACAAAATCAGCAATCCTAAAGGCTTTGACCTTGGATTTCTTATCAAACTACCTCTTTACAACCCCCCAATGTTTACTAGAATGTTGTAGGGCATCTTCCCTCTTTTCATCTAGACTCATTAAGTGAGTAAATATTGCCTCTGTTTTATCATCAGTTTCAAGATAATCTTTCATAAATTGAAGAGTCTGCAATTTCAGGTTAGTAGGAAAAATAGGCTCTTGACCATAAACTAAATGATAAGGAGAAGTACCAATGGACCCTTTTGATCTAGTTCTATCTGCCCATAAAGCATATTTCAACTTCTTGTGCCAGTCTCTAGGATTTATTTCTAACAGTTTCTTAATTATGGACAGTATTTTTTTATTAGTATATTCTTCTAAATTATTTCCTTATGGATAATAATTTGAAGAAAAATGTATGTTTACCTTATTTTTAAATTTCCATTCTACAAAATGAAGTGAAGATCAAGTAGAAACATTGTCGCACACAATAGCATATGGCATACCAAATCTAGTAATAATGTGTCCTAACAATTGAATAACTACTTCAAAAGTATAGTTCTTAGAGAGAATGGCTTCAATCCATCTAGTACAATAATTTATTGTGGTTAAAATGTATTTTTGGTCAGGTGAAGAGTTTGGTTTTATAACTCCTACAAAATATAAACCCCATTGTGCAAATGGTCTAGCCTCAAATATGGGATGTAAAGGCATGGAAGCATTTCATTCTCTGTTGGAGGCAATCTGACATGTATGGCAAGAATGAACATAGGCATGGACATCTTTGAAAATGTGGGACCAATAGTAACCTAATCTCAAAATCTGGTGGATTGTGGCATTAGATGATCCATGCCCAATCTCATACTTACCATGAAAATCCTTAAGTATTTGCATAGACTCATCCTTACTAAAACATTTAAGGAAATTCCTTCATGATTTCTTATGCATAACACACCAAATTTAATCATAAAATTAAATATTTTTAATCAAAGTGCTCTTCTTTGTGTAGCATTAAAGTGATCAGGGTACTTACCATTCAAAATAAAATACACAATGTCATTATACCATTCATCTATGGTGATGCTTTCTGTAGTGTATTGTTGACACGTGATTTGAGGATAAATTTTAGCTAGAGACTTTGTCAAACCTTGTCCTATAATGAGCTTAATTGGATGGATCTCTAAATCAAACTCTTGCAAAGTAGTCAGCCATTTGCCTCTCCTTTCTCCTAGTTCGCTTTGTATCAATATTGTTGTGACAGCTGGGTCAGGTACTATTGCAAAAATTCTACTGTACAAAATGTAATGTCTAATCTTCTTCATAGTTTTGAAAAGAGCATATACCTAATTATCCAAAATAGTGTATTTCAATTGTGAATATTTTAATGGTGAACTCAAGAAAGCAATACGATTTTCTAAATTATATTCGTTCTTTTGACTTAATACACTAGCAAAAGAATGCTTAGAAGCAAATGAATGAATATAGAAAGGTTTCTTGTAATTAGAACTCACAAGCATAGGTGCAGAAGATATTGCATTTTTAACATCCTGAAAAGTTGCTTTAGCTTCACTAGTCCAATTAATATTAGCATCCTTTTTTAACATATCATTTAATGGTTTGACTATTTCAGCACATCCTAAAATGAATTTCCTGACAAAGTTGATTTTCCCAAAAAATGATCATAATTCATTTTTGCTTCTAGAAAGAGGGATTTTCTGGATGGCTTCGATTCTTTAAGGATTTATGGAAATTCTATCTTTTGAGATGACATGGCCTAAAATTTTACCTTCAGTTACTCCAAAAATGCACTTTTTGAGATTTAGTGAAGTGCCATGCTCTCTAAAATTTTGAAACACTTTTTTCAAATCATTAACATGGTCAGATTTGTTCTTTGAGAAAATATGAATGTCATCAACATAAATAATTATGTATTTACCTATCAAATCTCTAAATTTATAGTCCATTGCTCTCTGAAATGTGGCATTTGTGTTAAGCAATCCAAAAGGTATTCTTATGTAAGCAAAGGTACCTCACTTTGTGGTAAAAGTAGTTTTCATTCTATCTTTTAGGTTAATAATAATTTGGTTATATCCATAATAACCATCAATAAAATACATCATCTCATAACCATTAACCATTTGCAAAATATGATCAATGGAATGCAAGGGGTAGTTATCTTTTTGTGAGGCCTTATTGAGATTCCTATCATCAATACACAAACAAATTTCACCTGTTTTCTTCCTAAATTTTACAATGTTTGCTACCCATGTAGAGTGTTTTCTTGGAAAAATAATCTTAGCATCTAACAATTTCTTAACCTCTTTTTATATAAGGAGCTCTAGCAATGGGTTAACTGGTCTTTGTTTTTGTCTAAATGGTTTTGAATTTGGTTTTAAAGGAATAGTATGTGTTATGATGTTTTCATTATAAGTCTTTAAATCCTCATAACTCCATGCTAGTACATCAATGTAATATTTAAGATTACATTATGTGGGTCTAATCCCAATATCAATAGAATTATAAGCATCCTACGGGAGTGAGGTTTTATTACAACTTTTGCTTTTGTAATCAATATCAAAAATATTTTCAATAGAAACTATACCTTTATGAATCGCATTGATTTTATTTTTTACCTTATTATCTTCATTTTCATCTTCTTGTAATCTTTCATCCTCATCGATCACCTGATTTTAAAAAATGCCTGAATTGGTTACAAAATAAAAAATGTGTCTGTCACTTTCAAATACCTGTAAATTGATATTCACACAATGACACTGAGAGGGGGGGGTGAATCAGTGTAAATATTAATTATCAATTCTACAGATTTTAAAATGAAGCAAAGAGAACTTGAAAACCAGAAAAGCAAATTGAACAATAGAGCACACCACAACACTCAATATATTGAGGTTCACCAATTTGGCTACTCCTCAAAAATGACTGCTTGGACTCCAATCCAAATCCAGTCTTTGCAAAATACCAATTTTACAAAAACTTTACCAGCATCTACTGGAAGGAGCACCAACCCCTTATTTTTTTGCTGCAACAAATAGGAGCACCAACCCCTGGTCCCAAGCACCAACTTGGACTGCAATTCTGAGCAATTTAAAATGATATACAAATGTCTTCACTTCTTACATGACCCTGACTGGTCTGTAATTAAACAAACTCTGCACACTCTCACGACTCTGCTAATTTCTCTCTTGGCTCTCTTCTAACCCTCTTTTCATAGCAATTTCCCTTTAACAGCAGCAAGCGTATTCTCTGTACGACTGTACTTTTATAACCCCTTTTTCTCATCGGGACTCTTCGTCTTCTATAACTTTTCAATCCTGCATGCAGTCGAATGACATACTCTAACTGTTCGAATTCTTTTCTCCTCTCCATAAACGACTGTTCGAATCCTTGCAAATACAGCTATTTGAATGCTTTTACGATCCTACATATACGGCTATTTTGAATGCTGCAAATACGTCTGTTCAAAAGCTTTTACGACCCTTCATATTTGGCTGTTCGAATTCTGTAAATACAGCTTTTCGAATACACTTTCCATTCTTCATAAGTGATTCTTCGAATGCTTTTCAATCATGCATATACAAATGTTCCAGTGCATGTCCAACACCTGTCAATGTGTAACTGCCGATCTGACTTCAGTTACTTCTTACGTAACTGGCTGCATGATGCTTTTTTTACATGTGTCACCTTGCATGTTCCTTCAGCATTTACCAACCAAACTGTTACCTGTCACGAATTCATGACATTTCTGCCCATTTGACTTTTTTTGGGCTGTTGACCATGAAAACCTGACCTGTCGTGATATCGCGACACTTTTTGTAGCCGTACGCCTTCATGCCCTTGCTGTCACAAAATCATGACCATTTTGGCCTTTGAAAGCTTTCCCACCATTCATGTCATGAAATCGTGACACTTCGAACTTTTGCTGACGTCATCCTTAATGTTGTCGCGAAATCGCGATGCTTCCACCTTCCTGAGGCTTCTCTTGCAACTTGTCGCAAAATTGCGACACTTTCAGCTTTTGCTGACGTCATCCTCATCATTTTCATGATATCGTGACGCTTCCGGCTTCCAACGGATTTTCTTGCAACTTGTCATGTAATCGTGACACTTTCAGCTTTTGCTGACGTCATCCTCATCATTATCGCGATATTGCGACGCTTCCGACTTCCAGCGGCTTTTCTTTCACCCTGTCATGAAATCGTGACACTTTTAGTTTTTGTTGACGTCATCCTCAGCTTTGTCATGAAATCACGATGCTTCCAGCTTCCGTACAATCCTTGCTTCATGCAGTAGCGAAATCGCTACAACTTTGTGCCTTGTGCTTTCGACTTGCTACATCTTTGAGATTTGCAATTTTGACTGGTAGCGAAATTGCTACACCTTCGCATAGTGTATTTTGTCATGCAGCGAAATCGCTACACCTTTGTTTCCATGCATTTTTTCATGCAGCGAAATCGCTACACCTTTGTTTCCATGCATTTTGTCATGCAGCAAAATCGCTACACCTTTGTTGCCATGCATTTTGACATGCAGCGAAATCGCTACATCTTTGTTGCCTTGCATTTTTCTTTTGCTTCTGCCAGCGAAACTCCGACATGTAGCGAAATCGCTACACTTTTTCACCTTGTTGCTTCCACTCCAATCCTATCGCGAAATCGTGACACTTTTCATTGCCTGCGCCTTTACCCAAAACATGTCACGAAATCGCAATAGTTTCTCCATTTTTTTCTCTCTCCTCCGATATGTCACGAAATCGTGAAAATTTTGCTTGCGCCTTCTCTCTCCTTGGCCATGTCATGAAATCACGACCATTTTGCTTGCACCTTCTCTCTCCTCGACCATGTCGCGAAATCGTGACCATTTTGCTTGCACCTTCTCTCTCCTCGACCATGTCGCGAAATCGTGACAATTTGGCATGCATTTTCTCTCTCCTCGACCATGTCATGAAATCGTGACAATTTGGCATGCATTTTCTCTCTCCTCGGCCATGTCGCGAAATCACGACATTTTTCTTTCTGCCTTCGGACCTCTCAACCTATCGCGATATCGCGACAGAAAACATGTCGCGATATCACGACAGTTTTCTTACTTGTCTTTTTTTGCAAATTTCTGAATCTGGGTCACTTCTGTTTTCTTGCAAATTCACTGTACTTGATCTGACTGACTTCAGAATTCTTTTCCATTGCTTCAACTGCATCAATTTATGTCTGTGTTGACAACAATGACAATACTTTTGCTGCACCTTGTTCAACATAAATTTTTCACATTGTCAGGTATAGAAGGATAGGGTATCAAATAAATTGAAAACTTCTTTACCCTCATATTATCAACAGGCTTAAGCATACATATTGTGACATCTAAAGAATCATAAATTTGATTGTTCTTCCTAGATATCAATAAAATATTGAAAGCATAGAATTCATCAATCAAATCCCTAACTCTATTTTTGTAATGAATTAGCCTTTTATCATGACATGTGTATTGGCCTTTCACCTGTTTAACAACCAATTTTGAATATCCTAGCATTTTCAAAAATTTAATGTTCTTTTTAAAGCTAAATGTAGTCCAAAAATCAAAGCCTCATATTCTATAGTATTACAAGTGCAAGGAAATTGTAATCTATAAGCCACCAAAGAAGACTTATCTTCGGGACTAATTAGTTCAACATCAACTCCACTACCTTGTTTGGATTTAGATCCATAAAATTTAAGCAACACCATTCCATGGTAGCCACATATGTGAAAAATCCATGGTCATATATCCATTTATGTTCCTATAACAATCTCTACTCAACATTCCATACTTATCAAGTATATCTACAACATGTATATAAATATATTTTTGTAGCCTAGGTTCTGAGGCTAGATGTATGTGAACGTTCTTAAGCATTCCAACCACATGAAATTCAAATTTGTTCAGTTGAACAACTATTCTGTTAGAACGGATGGGTTTCAAACCCATTTTTTAATAAAAAATGTGAGGCATGACATTATCGAATGCTCCTAAATCAACAATACAATTGTGCAAATTTCTTCCTACAATTCTTATGGTCAAAATAAATGGAGGAGCTTCTCCTTTGTCCCTTCATGAGGTAAATTGTGCATCCATGGATTTTTGGGATTCATTTTTTCTTTGATTCCAAAAATCTTGCATCAAAAATTCTTGTTGATTAGTCAACTTAGCAACATCAAATACAAATATATTCGCTTTTGTTTTTTTAAATCCTCCACGATAATATATGCAATTTTATCATGTGGTGTTTGAGGTAAATTAACTTTATATGGAGGCATGGGATTATAACTGGCCTGTGTATCAGGATGAATGATGGTATCATTTGGAGAATAGAAGTAAATGGAACTTTAGTCTTACTCCTAAGCTTGTAATTATGAGTTTCTTTTTTAAATTGTTTGAAATCTTGAAATTTTTCTTCTATAGGCTTATCATACCCTTCATATTTTTCATTTGATTCAAATGTTTCAACTACTAGCATTGATTTTTTCCCTTTTCTAGTACTATATTTTTGGGAAGGATCTTCATCTGAAATAATTTCCATGTTATCCATCTCTTTTTGTAGAATATCTAGTGTTGTTTTAAATTCAAGGTACTCATTCTCACTGTGTTGTGTCATAGAATGTACCCTAAATGAATTATTTAAAGCCAACTCCGAAATATTAACAATAGTGTTGGTTTGATTGGAACAGTTGGTAGCATTGTTCTGATTAACAATGGGATTGGGTACTCCTCCATTGTTCAGATGAGTATTCCATTGCTTTCTCCAAAAACTAATATTTCTATTTTGATGAGAAATTTGAGGTAATTAGTTTTACATTTGAACCATGTCACTACTGAGTTTTTGGATAACCCTCTGTAAGTTGTTTACTTAAAAATTAGGTTCACTATTTTTTCCTACAGTAGTTTGATTGTTTGTGTTACTTGTAGTGGTAGTGGGATTTTGAAAATTTGGCAAATTTTGATTTTGAGAAACATGTGAAAATACTATGTTGTTTTGATGAAATTTTGATGCATTTGGAGTGGGTGTTGTATTAAAGAATGTAGGCATGGCTTGAGAATTTGTTTCAGTCATTTTATAAGTTGTGAATTGATTTTCTAAATATTATGGAGTGGTAGGGTAAGTGGGTGTGATAGGTGGATTGTATGGCAAAGTTAAGTTATCGAATGTCATGGCATTAAATATTGGTATTTGTTATGACAAAGCCTTATTGATCATAGGCACTTAATTATAAGCACATGTTTATCCTATGGAAGGCAACTATCCTATCCCAAAACCTTGTGGTATTAGTTATTTTTCTATAGTCAAAGCCTCATTGTATGCCATGGGAAGTATAGTGATTTGAAGAGCTCTCCTTACAAACATAAATTTTAAAGGGTCCAATGCCCTAAAGTACATCTATATGGTAGCAGTTGCATGAAGAGTATAAGGAGCAACTAAACTATTGTACAATTTATGGAAATGAGTACTAAACAATATTAGTGGTTCATTAGACTCTCTCTTAGCTAATGCAAACTAATGATAGATTACAATAGGATCTATGGGTAGCCTAAATTGATTCATGAAAGTCATTTCCAACTCATCCCAAGACGTAATAAAATTGGTAGGTAAACTAATGTACCAATCATATGTCATTTCATCCAAGGTGAGAGGAAACATTCTGCAAGCAACATCCTCATGGTCAACTCACAATCTAATAAAGGTATCCTTGTAAGCCTGAATATGCTCTTCAGTAATTCTAATTCCATCATATTTATATTTAGGTAAATACCTTTCTATGTTTTTGGGAATATCATTGGCTTCTCCAGCAATGTTTAAAGGACTGTTATGAGCTCCTAGCCAAGTTGTAATTCTTGTCATTGGAACTACTGGTAGGGGAACAAATGGTATAATGGGTAAAGGTGAAGTGCTACTAGGTGGAATAACAATCGACTAACTTTTAGACCTTCTGATTCTCTTTGTAGGATAAATGCTATGGAAAATAGTATCTTCAAAAGTCGTAGATCTTGTGATTATGATATTTGGTTCCAGATTTGATAATACAAACAACCAGCGTTTGATGATCTTGAAGTGAAAATTTTGATGATCTTGAAGTGAAAAGACTCCCAGTTTTCATATGTTTAACTAATAAATCACCATGTTTATTAAAATGCATCAATTAAACCATAACAATAAGGAATATTCTCAATTTGTAAAATATTAGAATCAATACATCATAAATCAAAGAATTTCCAGTAATAAATGTGAACAACTTACAACAAAAATTCTTAAATCAACTCAATTACCTTTAAGTATGCCATCCTTCTAGAGCCAATTCTATTGAGTGATATTTTTATCCAATCACAAAAATATACTCACAGTCAGGATTCTTCCGGATACCCTCTCTAGCAAGGAAATATTTATGATTTCTCCAAGGTTCCTTTTAATGTGTTTATCTACTTGCAATGCTTAGTGAAAACTGTGAAATATCGAAGGTTAATTGGATATCTCAGTGTTGCATGTACCTGTTAACAAGGGGCCTATTTTGGTTTATTTGATTTACGATGACTTTGTTGTTCATGAAATTTATGAAAATGTGAAATTATTGCTCAACTATTTACTTTGAAATAACAACCTTTGAAATGTGATTTAAATCATTTTTATCTCGAATTTTTAATGTTTGCACTTGCTTCTTTGAAAATTTAATGAATATTTCATGTTAACCTTTGAAAATTGATTTTAATTGATTTTATCTCAAATTGTTAATCAAATTTTATCTCAGGTTGTTAATCAATTTTTGTCTCAGATTGTTAACCAACTTTCATCTCAATTGTTAATCAAGTTTTATCTTAGATTGTTAACCAAATTTTATCTCAAATTGGTAATCAAGTTTTATCTCAGATTGTTAACCAACTTTCATCTCAATTTGTTAACTAAATTTCATCTCAATTTGTTACCCAAATTTTATCTCAAATTGTTAACCCAATTTTATCTCAGATTGTTAAGCTATGCATGAAAATAATCAAAATGAAATGATTAAATCTAAAATTTGCAATGTAAAAAATTATCCCATTAATTATTCACTTTAATGAAAATTTTGAAATTTATTGAAATTTCAATTTTACTTAAATTGAAATAAGATGATTGTTTAAAAAATGCAAAATTAAAACTTCACATTTTCAACAAAAAATGTAAATTTACGTAAACATGAAAATTTGAGTCTTAATTTTTGAGACCAACATATTTTTTTTTTTTAGGTTTTGATTTTTTTATTTGATGAAACTTAAAAAATAAAAGGCTAGGGTTAGAAAAAAAGATAAAATGAAAATCAAGTCACTATAATCTTTAAAATTTCATCCTGAATCTGTTTAAGCAAATATTCTGCACTAAACCAATATTAATGTGATAAGTATTCACGTAATTCAACATTAATGTGATGTAATCTTCTAAGGGAATAACACATTATTTTAAGAAAAATAAATAAGTATACCATCCACATGCATATAACTTATTAAAAATTCCAATATATTACAAAATAAAAGATATTTAATTAATGCTCCTTCAAAATACCTTACTTTAACAGATTACAATGGGTGAAATTCCTCCAGTTCAACAACTAGGGAGGAGATACTTTTCCACAAAATCAAGTTTCCAACATTGGATTGCTCTATAAAGTCTTTGACCATTTTTTTATGAGTTACAATGGATATTAATAGGTAATCTTTAGTTTCTTCTGCTTCATATTTTATTCAATGAAAAACCATTCCACTTTGAATTCTTCCTTTACCTCAACTTGTAATAGTTTCGTCCATGTATATCTATTTAAAAAATCTTTTTCGATAATGCTTTTGTCGTTATTTCCATCATAGAAAATATCACTCTATAGGGCTAAAATATAATCTAGTGGAGCGAGTCTGTTCTGGTATTTAATTTCCTCTTCTATAGCAAGGTTTGAATGTGTAAATTTCCCATCCATGCCATAATATTACCACACACTTTGCAAGAGATAGTATATCTTACCAAAGACACACCCATGCAAGTGTTGTTTTTATTCATTTTACCAGATAATTTACACCATTCATAGCCTTTACCGCTTAGCATACAACACATCCTTAAGTGAGCCTAGATCTGTTTGTTAATTATGAACCAATAATAATCCATGAAATAGGATAGAAGCATATAAATAAGTTTTATACGAGTCAACTTATTTCTAATACAGTGGCAATGTTCAGTGCCAATGAAGGGTAGTGTTTGATGCCAATGAATGGCAACATTCGGTGCTAATGGACAACAGGTTACCAATAGTTTTCTATATATTTCTATACTCTCACCAGGTTTATCTCATCCATTCTAGATTATTTATCTTCCAACACATTTCAAAATCCCACCAATGACATAGAGGAAGCACACATCTCCATGGGTACTTTCATATTTTAACACTCCATCCCCCTAAATTTCTTCTTTGTCTCCATTTTTTGATGCATAAATCCACGGTGTATGTTGTTTCCACTGCTCATTCACTTCCAATTTGGATGACCCTTGAAATCGATTCCAAATAAGAACTCCTCATAATTAACATGTTAAAACTTTGCATCTACGCCTATAGCGATACCCATATCTTCATATAAAATATTTTCTCTGATGAAGGTCACGAACGGGGTTGGTTCCATTTGTACCAGTGCAACATGCATCTTCAGATTTTGAAAATAAAAACTTTTGAATATTGGGATGGTCTCACATAATTTTGCATCATTTTTGGTCTCGTATAATTTTTTTCTTGCATCATTTTGAATAAGGAGTATCTTGGAGCAGCATGCAATGCTATTGCATCGTTTTGCCATGTTTACATGTCCTTCTTCCACTAAAATTTTATACCATTTGTACAAGAGTATATCCCTTCCTTTGATACCCTGGATGGTCTCCAATATCACCAATACTAATGCAAAGTCAAATTATCATTTCACGTAAGCCAATTTACAGTGCCATTCTACCCAGTCAAGATGCAGGCTTTCCAATGATATATTGCTCACGAACCACACATAGTGTGGTAAACAACACGACCCATCAGCACCTAGGGTAATACATCTGATAATGTATTAAGCATGCTAGTTACATGTCAACTTAGCCATTAGATATTTATTTTGAATAATTTGTTATACTTAGGAGAATTGTAAGGTAGAGAAGAACTCCTAGAACAGTCTCAATGTGCCTATTCTAAATCCATAGCTGGACATATATTATGCTATCATTGTGAACCATGTGTTTCCAACTTATTGCCATGATTTGTTGTTTGTTTTACCTTTTTGGAGACCTTGGAATATTTTTGTGATCTACCATATATATTTTTAGTCCCACATGTATTTAAATATGACACGATTAGGAGTTTATTAACACAAACACACACTTATCTATGTGACTTAGTTATGGCCCTTAGCGGCACCTTGGTTTCGTGTCCCACATTGATTGTACCTCTCAAAATTTGCACTTTCACATTGACCATACTCTAGCACTGCGTCTATTGGTTGGTCGGGTTGGGGGTTCACCTTGAAAATCATGCCACTTATTGAAACACGTAGAGACACTATCAATGAATGAAAAAAATAAAAACTTTTTTTTATAAATCTTTTAAATTTTATTTAATTAATTTTAAATGTTTGAATTAATTTAATTCAAAACATTAAAATTTTAAAATTTTAAAATTCAAATATTAAACTAAATGAAAATATTAAACATTTTAAAAGAACTTAAAGATATTAAACTTAACCAAAACATTAAACAATTTAAAATAAATTAAACATATTAAATTTAACAAAACAATAAAAATTAAAAATTAAAGGAAACATTAAACCAATATTTAAACCTTGGAATCCACATTGCAAAATTCATTGGCATAGACCAATCAATAAAAAAAATCAATGCAAACAAAGGGTTAAAAGAAAAATTAAATTTTCAAGTGGATCCCCAAATTTGGGGTACGTTGTGCAATGGCAACAACAATTAGCAATTGCACTAGAAAGATAACCCAAATATTTCCTGGAGAAGAGTCTGTGTACAAATTGGAAAATATGTAAGTGAAGAATTCAGCAAGGGTTTGGTGAAATCGTACAGTTGGCCAAACCAAACTGTACAAGTGATCAATTTGCCCAATTTGGTAATGCAATTGCATAACTAGACTTGCCAAAAGAGGAAAATAAGGGTTTATGAGAGAATGATTACAAAATTGATCCAAGTTGAGTTGCAAAATGACTTTTAGAAAATTGAACAAGTGGAAAATCATACATGCCAGCCTGTTGTACGATTTGGATCATACAACTATATGATTTGGAGACCGTACAAGTAGTTTTGTGAAGTTGCAAATCGTTCAAGGGCAAATCATACACTTGTACGATTTGGATCAAAGTCATTATAGAGCATGAGGATTGATTCCAAAATCTTCCAAATCACCTCCCCTTCTAGGAATAATCCTCCCTATGCTACATTTGGCATCATTGCCTAAGTGAAATTTGATAATTTTATCAAAATTGGGTCAAAATTATCGTAGTTGAAAGGAACCTACAAGTGATAAATTGTGAGTAAGAACCAATTGGAGGTGAATGACAGATACAAGTTTATGAAGATGTGGGAGATGGAATCAAGGAGAGGAGTAGATTCCAGTTAGAAGGAGCATGAGAATTGCTCAAAGGGAGACCATGAACAACTCTATGAATGAACCAGTAATCAAACAAGTATGGACTTTAGAAGAAGGAGATATTGAAAGGTGGGATACGTTGTTGATAGATACAAGAGAAAGGGTACAAGAACCACCAAGGATTCGATGAGAACATTGACGTAAGGGAAGATATTGATGAAAGAACTATGCGAAGAGATAGTGAGTGGATGGTAACACCTAAAAAAGTGATAGGAAGGTTGCAAAGGGGTGTAGAGGATGGGATTCAAGCACTAGAGCAATAGGGTGCAAGGTCTCAGGAAGAAGAACCAGGGCCACAATCAATATTTCGATGAAGGAGGTCATGGAGTGAGGATGCACAGGAGGTCGAGAGATGACTATTTGGTGAAAATAAGGTACCATGGATAGAAACATCCGATGAAGAGCAACGTAGTGGATCACCCACCCAAAGAAGGAATCAATCAAGGATTCTAGATGATACCTCCTCAAGTGATGAGGAAGGAAATCCAGCAATGGCTAGTGTAGCTATGAAAGTAGGGAAATAGAGATGCCCACCCTTCATGGGAGAAGGGAAGGAGGACCCGAAAAGGCACATCGGGACATGCATAACCATTTGGAAAGAAAATGGTGTGAACCAACCAGATGAATGGTTGCAATTATTTCTTGCTACATTACATGGACTCGCAATAGATTGGTATCTAAAGTGAGAGAATACACCCACATTCCAAGCATGGAATATGATGAAGAATACTTTCATCAAAGAATTTTGACCCTTGAGAGATGACGGTGATATTGTCATAGAAATATACACCACAAAGCAAGGTGTCGATGAGGACGTAAAGACATACAACCATCGACTAAAGCAATTGGTCGATAAGATGCAAATACCACCAATAGATGCATTGGTTAAGTGATGGTTTCTTGATGGGTTACTACCAAGATACAAAAATAAGATGAAGGTAGTACCATCCTCAACATATGAGGAAGCGCTAGAAAAAGCAAAGAATTTTGAGAGTGAGGTGAAGCAGATAATAGTAGGAATTATGACACATACTAGGCATGAAGATTTAGATAGTGGTGAAGAGGATACAATACATCAGACCATCCAATCATTCTAAAAGGAATTTGATAAGATCATAAAAGAAGCCAAGAAAGATACACGATGAGATCAAAAAGATATCTGGTGTACATAATGTAAGACCGAAGGACATTCAAATGTGAATTATCCTCAAAATAAATATTTCCACATATGTAATGTGCTAGGACATGAAGTGGTAGCAATGTTCGTTTAATGCAAAAGTTCACCAACAAACCCTCACAATTCAAGATCAAGAGGAGAAACTAAAACCTCAAGGGAGTGGATAGGCTACAACCAGTGGAGGTTACAAGAATAGTCAAAGAGGAGGAAGGCCAAATCAGGGTAATCGACAAGGAGGTCAAAGTCGATTATAGTATGATTCAGAAGGAAGACCGATCATACAATGTCGCAATTACCAAGAGTGGGGGAATTTTATGAAGAATTATCCTTCTCCTTAGATGAAGGAGTCAACACAAAATAATGCTACACATATGTGTAGATGGTGTGGTCCAGGGAACCACAAAGAAGTCAACTATCCTAAGAAAGCGAGTTCAAGTGGCTCGTAGAATGTAAATTTCTTAGACATTGATGTACCCTCAGTGAAAGAGGAGAAAACTAAGGAAGAAGTACTAGTCGTGACATGGAGTAAGGCTAAGAAAGATACTTACCCGAAACCTACCAAAGAAAAGTAGATATGGTAGGTGGTGAAGAAGGTACTTGAAGAAGAAGCCAAGAAGGCTAAGCAGGTAAGGCTTGCAGAAAAAAAGGAGTTAAAGAAGCCTTGCACATTGAAAGATAAAGCAATTGTACAAGATTTGGCAGCACAAGTTTTGAATACAACCATTGAGATAAATATGGCTAGTTTGTTGGAGGCCATACCATCATTGCATAAGGTGATGGAAGAGGAGGTACAACCATAGAAGGTGATGGAGGTCCAAATCCAACCAATACAAGAAAAAGAACAAAAGGATTATTTCATGGATCCGACCATACTAATGATTGATGTTGGAAAGAAACCAGCATTAGTTCATATGGAGATATTAGGGCACAAGTTAACACAAGTAATTATGGATGGAGGGTCTAGTGTGAATGTGCTACCAGAAAGGACCTAGAGAGAGATTGGTGCTCCATCATTGTGGGCACCAAGATTTTGGTTGTATGGTGCTGACCAGTATGGCATTGAAACAAAGGGAGTATTGATAGCAACAAGTGATAATAGCTGACCAAGAATTTGTCTTGGATTTCATTGTGATTACTATGTAGAAGCCTGCATATGATGCACTTCTAGGAAGAGGTTGGCTACGAGTAGCCAAAGTTAATCACAACTGGGGAAAATATCAGATCACATTCAAGAAGGGACAACATAAATATATGATTAACCTAAAGAATCAAAGAATCAGTGAGGATGTTGCCATGATAGATGAGTCAGGTAGTTCTTCAGGCGAAGAAGAATATGAACCTAATGAAGAGGGGATGTTGTACCTAGAAGACTATAGTGAGGATGAAGCTCGATCTAATAGTGGACTCCTTCATTGGTAGATGGAGGAGTATGATATGTTCCAATGTATGTTCATCATGATGCATGAAATCGAACAAAGAGAACAACAAATGGCTGAGTCTAGTGAACCTTAGGAAGTGCTATCAAGCAATCAAGATCCACCATAGGAGGATGATGATATGGGGATCACACATCTATTTGTAGAATGGGAGGAGGCAAGACCAATTATAGAAATGTAAGAATTGGTACCTCACCCTAGTGAAAGAAGGTGAATGCAAGTACACGTAAGGTTCATAGATAGAATGGAATGAATTCAAGAGGAGGATGAAGAATGGATCCCTCCAAGTGAAACAAGAAATTGAGAACTAGTACCATTAGCAATTAAT
Source organism: Wollemia nobilis (assembly GCA_028583015.1). Lineage (NCBI taxonomy): Eukaryota > Viridiplantae > Streptophyta > Pinopsida > Araucariales > Araucariaceae > Wollemia > Wollemia nobilis. Next base: position 379,957 of record JAQPPZ010000594.1, on the reverse strand, counting down.
TGGGAGTGGTAGGAAGAAGCCAACCAATTAGAAGAAGTAGTGTATCCACAACTAGAATAAAGAGAGTTACCTCACATAGCAGAAGGTCGATGTAGGATACGATTGATGGTACAATATGAGGATAGAATAGACACCTTTAAAATGGAAATCCTAGATTCAAATGAAGGTGGAGCTATAGAAGAAGAGTTAGCAAGACTCACTCTATTAGCTCAGATAGGTATGATGCAACAGAGAATGTGATATCAAGCACAATAGTTGTAGGAGGAGTATGAGGTATTGCAAGCACATAATGCAAGGCTTCATGGATAGATCATTCAGGATATGGATGATACTATGCAATGACTTGATGAGCAATAGGTTGCATGGCAAAGGGAATTGGGTACAAGTAGTGAGAGTAGTGAGGAAGTACCTCAAGCAATGGGAAGCCAGTAGGAAGGTACAAGTTCTCATGGGGAGGAAATATCACAAGTTGAAATAAGAGATTCGACACATGAGCCACTAGTCATGGGAGAAGTAGTTGAGGTAGTATGGTGAGACATCGAGGAAGACCTCACATCTCCTGAACCCCAAGGAAACTTACATGAAGAATCAAGTGATTCTAGTGATGGGGGAATGCCCTATCTAGTAAGAGATAGTGACCAAGAGAGTGGCAGTGATGACCTCTTAGCACAAATAGAAGAACCCCATGCTCAACCAGATCCAGATGCCTATGAGATAGCCTATCAAAATTGAGAAGGAAAAGAAGGGAAGTAAGAAGACTTCAGTGAATAAGGAATTTTCCAATGGAGTGGTCAACACAAAGAAATGATAGTCATAATGACTCAAGTATAAAGTCTAATTTTTGGATGATTATAGGGAGACTTTGGTAAATTGTTCCCCACAATATCACTTTGAAGAAAGATGTTGGATAAAATGACTAAGTGTGCATCATCAGATAAGAGCATTACAATGGTTGGTATTACAAGCACCAAGAAATGAAGGACACCTAGCCAATATAGAGTTGGTGGAGGTAACTCTGAGCACTTGGGAAAGAGGGGAACCTAGTCGACAATGGGATCGACCACAAAGGATCCCAAGTACCATAGGGTAATAGACAAGTCAGAGAGGAGGATTGCGATCACCTAGAGGTAGGAGGGGAAGGATCTGACCTCCTACTCCAAGATGGCCTAGAGATACACCACTCGCATGCTTGAATTGGACTAGGAATGCATATGGTCATAATGTGTGAGGGGGACAAGTACCCAATCTCACGGGAAGGTACCCACTTGGGTGACCACCAATGCATCGACAAGGACCTAGAAGGATAGAAGTAGGAAGAGGTTTACCTTAGGGAGAGGGTAACCCATTTAATATGCAAAGAGGTCCGATAGCAAGAGGATGAGGTCATGGAAGACAAGTGCAAGGAAGAGGACTTGTTGGTAGAGGAAGAGTATGCTTTGTGGATGAGGAAAGTCAAGGAAGGCAAAGGACTCGTTCACCAAGCTTGGAGGTAGACTTGATTTGAGGAGATAGGAGTAGAAGCCACCCAAATGAAAGTGGAGTGGAAAGGGTACCCCTACCTTGGGATCGATCAATTGAGCGATAAAATGTAGCTTTGCAAGGAGGAAATTGTGCAATTGCAAATCGTACAACTTACAATTGTACGATTCCAAATTGTACAAATGGTAATGACACGATTGCAAATCGTACAAATGATACTTGTACAATTCCAACTCATATAAAGGACCAACAGGAGGGAGTGAATCATACGAATGATCGATTGGAGCCTGATTGTATGATTTTGTGACACTAATTATATGAAATGAGGTGGTAGAACCTCCAAATGACACATTGGTAGAAGGGATTGTACAAGTGAATGTCACTGTATGATTTCCTAGAAGGTAAGTTAGCAATTTGGCAATTTAAAAAAAATAGATAAAAATAATATTAATTGTGAAAATCCCTCGAGATGCAATTAAGATGGAAGGTGGTTGAAAACTAGAAATGGTGGCCCCTTTTGAGAAAAAAAATAAATAATAAAATATTAAAAAAGCAAGAAAGGACAAAAATGCATGCAAAAAGAGATGAGTTGGCAATCATCCATGCAAAAAGCTAAAAGTACATGCAAAGGAGGTTGAGGTGGTGAATTTTCATGCAAGGGATATTTTAAATATAAAAAGAGGGCACCATGCATGTTATTTTTACCAGATTTGAAAAATCGCATGAATGAAATAATGAATTTTGGAGCATCCAAGAGCAAGAAGTGTGCAATCGAATGAATTTTTCTTCACATGGGTATGCAAACATCATAGGTTAACTAAATTTTATGACCCATCATGAATTTGCACCATGGAATCTTCTTGTTTTCAAAAAAGCAAGCTGGATTGGGAGAAAAAGTTGCTAAAGTTAGGGTTTTACTCCAAAAAAGCTGAGTTTTTTTCAGAAAATGTATTGGAGGGTGAATTTTAGATTGGTGGAGTTAGGGTTTTTAGTAAAAATATAGTAGAGAAAACCCTAATGGTAAAAAATGTGGCTAGGGTTTGAATTGATCCTGAAAAAGCAAGTAGAGTGGAAGATTGCAAACCCTAGTGCAAGGAAATTCAGTCGATGAAAAAGCAAAGATATCTTAGCTAGTTGCATGTGGAAAATATTAAAGGAGAGGGTCATACAATAGATTGCACTCAGGTAGAATTAAAATGTACAGTTGAAGAATTGCACAAGTAGGAGAGAAAAATTGCAAAGGGAACCGAAAATGCATCAGAAAGAGAGATTTGCACAAACGAAGATAAAGGGTGCAAAGTTAATTGTAAAAATCATGCAAAGTTGAATATTTTATAGCAAGTGATGGCCTAAAATGATAGTTTGTATGATTTGGGGATGAAATTGTATGATTTGAGGGTAGATTGTACGATTTCAAAGAAATATTGTGCAAATCAGAGTCGAATTGAGCAATTTTTGTGCAATTGTATGATTTTGAGTGCAATTGTATGATTTTTGGTGCAATTGTATGGAGGAGAGGTGCACTTGTATGATTTGGGGCTTCTTGTATGATTTCATAGTGAAATTGTATGATTTGAAGCTTAGATTGTACATTTTGGGTGAATCATACGGAATTGGACTACAATTGTACGATTTCTGACACAATTGTATGATTTGGAGGGTGTGTACGATTTCACAAAGCACCTATACGATTGTGAGTAGCAATTGTATGATTTTTAGAAGTAGTTGTACATTTTTAGAAGCAGTTGTACATTTTTGGAGCATATTGTACGGTTGGTGATGCAATTATCCTGAATTGCCAAATTGAAGAAGATTGATAGTGAAGTGGTTCCACAATGAGGAATGGTGAAGAATGAGCACCGAGAGGGAGTTTCGAGCTCATTTACGATGGATTGTAGCAACAAGGGTTGACCATTCACCAGGACCATTACACCAGAGGGATTCGTAGCCTAGGTGAAGGAGTGACCTACCCAGTGCAGGACCAAGGATGAGGGTTTCAACCACAAGGAGAACATGGCTACCGACCTTGGAGGGGGAGAGGTTATAGGCCATGGAGAGGACCTAGGAACTAGTGTGGTGGTAGAGGAAGGACACAACCACAATTCTACAAGGAGGTAATGGAACCACCTAGGGCACACCATTGGGAGCTTCGTAGTGAGGTGCATAGGGAAGCTACCCCTAAAGAACAAACAAGTGGGGATGAAGGAGGATAGGTGGATATCAAGGATATCACCTTTGTACAACCCATAGGAGAATTTTGTCAAAAATGGTGGAATGAGAATGAGGACAAGCACCCATTGAAAGTTACGTTGAAACAAGTAGGAGTGAGCATAATAGTGCAAATTCCACCATAGGATAAGGTATTCTATAATGAGTACCTATTGCAAATGGTACAATCATATGTACCCAATCAGAATTGCACCTATGTGCAAGTTGGAAATCACCATATTAAGGTGGAATTCTCGGTTGATGCTTTTCGATGAACATTTGGGTTATCGAAGGAAGGGCATCCCATTAGGAAGAAGATTGTGGACCAGATTGAGGCCCACAGGTTGATCACATCACTCACCAAGCTTACATCTCCATCAGCTACGAAGGCTTTTGGTCTAGGTGGAAGAGGGATCAAGCAGAGCATGTTAAATACTGATGAGCTGGCATGTGTGCGATGAATGTGGTTATGTCTCGACTATCGGGAGAAGCACACTCTTCCAAGATGCCTATTTGGATGGCACAATGTGTAGAAGGTATTTTTAAGGGAGTGCGGTATGATTGGGGAACCTACTTGGAACAATGGATTCAAAGGTTATTGGTGAAGAGAAAGAAGACCTTTTCCATGGCCCTCCATGCCATAGCTCTTATGCTAGATGTTGTTTCCCAAGTTGGTATTCCATTTCCTAGGCTAACACCACCATGTGATTTGTCATAGGATCAACCTTCTATACTACGATGGGTAAAGGTTGTACCTATCCAAAAAAGGACACCAAAGAAATTAAGATAGAAGAAGAGTACAAGAAAACCTGAACCTCCCATGATTGAGGAATGAGATACTTCATCAGATGAGGGAACGGCCCCCGGAAGATGCGAAGATAGCTACACTTGGATCCTGATTCAAAGAAAGCAGGCACCTACACAATGGCTATAGGAGCAGCCACCATCTCATGGATGGAGGAGGAGGTAGTAGCACCGACATCCAGTCTAGTGCATATTAGGATACATAGGCAATGGGAGAGATAGATGAGTGAGAAAACTCATGTGCAGAAGGAGCAACCAAAACCTATGCCCACCAATCCAGATGATGTGCACTTGGATCTGGAGGATTTAGATTTGATAGATATCAATGTGCTAATTGATGCAAAATAGTGGGGAGAAGTGATGGGATCTCCTACATTACTTCAGGATAATGATTTTGAAGTGTTGGAGACATCTAAGTATTGGATGGATCAAGTGATTACCCCACCCAAAACGAAGGCCAAATTATTGATGGTAGCTCTGTTGGAGGAAGTTAATAAAAATAAGAAGCCTCAAATAAGGATTGTGATGCAAGGAAGCAACAATTAGTCAAATGAGGAGAATACAAGGCCATCACAAGAATGATATGATCTGATTTTGATAGCCATAGCAGTAGTGGTGGAAGTGCAGTTGAATCCACAGGATGAAAGGGTGGAAAATACTCAATAGGAGGAATTGCCAAAACCACAAGAGGAAGTTTAGGCACCTATGGAGGAGCCACAACTGTTTGAAATTTGAGCATATTTTTTTGTCATTGATGTCAAGAGGTTTGATGTACCAATTTGATGGAATTAATTTCAAAAAGGTTGATTAATGTCAAGAAGTTAGAGGTCCTAAATTGATGGAAATATTTGTGAGAATATTTCTCTTTATGGCACATGAGGTATAAGGCAGCAAGAACAAATGAATACCTCTCCATAATATTTAGAAAATGATTTATAAATTACCTTCGTGAAGGTTAAAATATTTATTAATGATGGCAACAAATTACCTTGGTGGTAATTTGGCTAAGGTTAAAATATTCATAAATGATGGTAAGGTTATCCCTAAAAATAAAAAGCCCAAAAGGTTTTAAATATTTAAATCCTTTTGTTTTTTTTAAGCGAAAAACCCCTTGTGGGACTACCTTGGTCTGAGAGACCACAAACAGGGGGTTCTACACCGTCAAAGTCACCCGAGAGTCGCACCCGATCCTACCCGCACCAACATTATCAATTGGATTTTGGGTACCCAATTCAGCTTTTTGGTATGGTAGATATTCGAACCTAGGACCTCCCTTGAAGTATTGCCCTCACCTCTCCAACTCACCTACAACACCTGGGTTTTAAATCCTTTAGGATTTAAATTATTATAATTAAAATAATAATTCGAAATACCAATATTTTAATTAAAAAAATAGGTCCGACATCTAAAATAAAGGATGAGAAATATATAAATATGGCTAAGGTTTTAGCCTAAGTAAAGAGAACAAATTCGAAGAACCTCTGAATAATTGTCTAGTTCGTGCGACACGATAGAAGGAAGAAGACAGGATTTACATATTTTTTGAGGTAGCAGTTGGTCAAAAGGAAGAGGGGGTGTATCCCCACTCATCCATGGTGGCAACTGAGTTTGGAACCAAGGCTTGCACAACGCATAGCAAGGGAGAGGTCTTGTGTTCAAATCTCATGGAGGATAATTTTTGAAGGCAGCGTGTGGTTTTTATTTTATCATCGATTATAGACCTTAAGGAGGAAGACATGCACATTATATTCATGTGGCTTAGCTATCCCACATGGTAGCCTTACCAAGGCTAAGGTGCAGGACAAATAGGTACCGTAGTTTTGACTCCCGACGGCAGGCGACAGGCAGAAAAGGGGATTAATTTTTTATTAAAATTTTTCCCTAAGCTTCTATGGTGGCTAAGGTATGTGCTAGGGAGTTATAAGGTGTTTAAAATTAATCTTATTTTTGCATTAAAAGGAGGTATAAGGTGATTTATTTTTTAAATATAAATTAAAGTGGCTGGTTTTGTTATTAAAACAAAAATTAAAATGGAGTTTATATTTTTGGAAATGCATTAATACAAAGGTAGGAGATATAAGGTGTATGTGATTTATTTTGCTTATGTAATTGGTCAATATGTTGATGGAATTTGGCTTGCAAAGGTAGGAGAAATAAGGTGTAAAAGTGAATTGATATTATATTTTTTTGTATGGTAAAATATCTTTTGAGAAGAGAGTTCATTGAGAAAGCATTTTGATAACTAACCTTGAAAAGTAGCACATAGAAAGGTGGTTAGTTATAATACAGGTTTTGAAGACATATCTCCATCAAAACAAAGAGGTATAGACACATCATCTTTTGTTTGAAGTGTTTGTTGGAATGAATGTTGTGAAATATAAGGTGAAGTGAAAAGGATTGTTTGATAAGCATTGTTGGAAATATTTGAGTGAGTTCTATATGCTTTAGTGTTGAATGTTTAGAGAACATTTGAGATAGAGATTGAGAATTATTGGAGTTAGGGTTTTAAACTCACATTATGCTCTCTGTTTGAAGAAGTATGAAAACACTTGTTTAGGTTTTGTGAGAAAGTTGTGTTTCATTGGTTGAATAATTAAGTGAAAATTCTTGAGCATTGGTTTTGAGTGATATTGAAAGTGAATGTGCAAATATTAGAAATAATATTTGTGAAAGAAATAGACTTAATGAATGAGGAGAACATATTGAGTTTTTGATAGAGTACATAATTCTCTAAATGTTCCAGAGGTTAAAATTTTTTTGAATGGAATATGTCTAAACTACTTCAAGTTAAAGGAATTAATTTGAAGATTATAAAAACCATTTGATAGAATTGTGAGGAATATTTGAGATTGATTGAGCATATTTTGTGAGTTGTTTTGAGCATGTGTTAGAGCATGTTTGAGCATGTTCTAAAGCATATTTGAGCAAGTTTTTTTGAAGGCTTGAGGGTAGATCTAAGTAGATTTGATTGATTAATTTGATCAAGCTTTGTGTTAAGGCATGGGGATAGATTTGAGACAGATTTTGGTGCATGTTTGAGATAGATTTTAGAACAATATTTGGAGGTGATAGAATAGAGGACAATAGTCTCCAGTGGATAGAGATCCATTAGCTAGGGTAGTGAGGATAGAGTTCTTTGGAGAGAGATCCACAAGCCAGAGTAGTGGGGGAAGACATCTTCTAGAAGATAATCAACCAGAGCAGAGAGGAAAGAGTTCTCCTATGGATAGAGATCCATAAAATAGAGTAAGAGGATTGGTGTCTCCTTTGGATAGAGTTCCATAAACATTGTAATAGGTAATTGATTCCCAAAATAATTCATTGAGAAAATTTATGAAGAATATTTTCTCCATGGAGTAGCCCACATTGGATGAACCATGTTAAATCATGTCTCTCATGTGTGTGATGATGTGTGAAATTTTAACTACTTTGATATTGTTTATGTTATCATATGGATTGAAAAGTAAAAAGTTTTATCATATACAGTTTACCCCCCTCTCAGTATAATAAAATGTTCTTCAATTGGTATCAGAGCATGTTCCTTCATAAAAAACCTATCATATTGGAGGAAGATCCCACAAGAACATACATAACCTCAAAAAATGGAGAAGAGACCATGATCGACATAATAAGAAGAATTATTTACTGCTCTTAGAAACTTGGCAAAGGTTAGAAATAAGAACTCAAGTTTGAAGGATAAAATTCAAGAATATTAGGAAGCAAGAATGGAACTTCTACAAAATCTCATGAAACTCAAGATAAAATTTGAAGAGGGAAAGAAAATTGAACAAGATATGACACAATTGTTAAAGGTAAGAGAGGTAGAATGTGAGATATTGGAATCAGAAGTTGTCTCTCTAAGGAAGGAAGTTGAAAAGGCTAAGGGTAAATTACAGCAAGACATAAAATCAGGAAAACACAAAGAGGAGTCAAGCTTCCAAGAAACAAAGACATCAGACAAAGAAGAGCCTATGACTTATGCTAATGCACTAAAAGGAAAAAGCATCAAGAAATAAGAGGGAAAATAAAATACATGGACAAAAGTAAATTACAAGAACAACATAAGAAAAAGTACATTACCATATTATTCAAGAGATAGCAACTGGTTACAAAATGTCTTCCATGGATATTGTTTTTCATGTAAAAAATATGGTCATAGATCTATACATTGCACTAGTTATGTGAAAGATAATATCGATAGAAATTTTAATTCTTTTACACCTCTTATGGATGACAATATCATATTTTATAAATATAATAATTTTGGGCACAAGGCAAAATGGTGCAAAATAGTATTTCCTGAATCAAGCAAAAGTAATACAACTTCAACAATTAGGAGAGAGATAAAAGAGTAAAATAAAGTTAAGTTGATGTTAGTACAAACAACTCTCCATGTACAAGATAAATGAAAATAGTGGTTCCTTGATAGTGGTTGTTCTAGTCATATGATAGGAGACAAAAGTAAATTTCTTGTACTTAAAGAAATCAATGGAGGATCAGTTAAATTTGGTGACAATGGTTTAGAAAAAATATGTGGGAAAGGAACCTTAAGTTTAGATAATGGAAAAATAAATATAGAGAATGTATTGTATGTAAAGGGATTGAGACACAATTTACTAAGTGTAAGCCAACTCTGTGATTAGGAACACATAGTTACCTTTCATCCAAATAGATGTGAGATCAGAAAATCTAAAACTAGAAAGCTCATTATAGATGCAAATAGAACTACAAAAAATCTCTACATGCTAAGTGATATTAATGGATAAAAGTGCTTCTTATCACAACAATATGAGAGCTAGTTTAGGCATAGAAGAATGAGTCATTTAAAATTTGAAAATATAGTAAAAATAAGCAAACAACAAGCACTCAAATATTTACCCAAGATAAATAAGACCTCAAGAAATGGAAAGCTAGTAGGAAGGTACGAGTTCTCATGGAGATGAAATATTACAAGTTAAAATAAGAGATTTGACACATGAGCCCTTGGTCACAGGAGAAGTAGCTGAGGTAGTATGGCGAGACATTATGGAATACCTCACATATTCTGAATCCCAAGGAAACTTACATGAAGAATCATTTTTTTCTAGTGATGGGGGAATTCCCTATCTAGTAAGAGATAGTGACCAGGAGAATGGCAATGACAACCTCTTAGTGCAAATAGAAGAACCCCATGCTCAACCAGATCTAGATACATATGAGATAGCCTATCAACAACTAAGAAGGAAAATAAGTGAAGTAAGAAGACTTTAATGTGTAAATAATTTTCCAACAAAGTGGTCAATACAAAGAAATGATGGTCATAATGACTCGAGCATAAAGTCTGACTTTTTGGATAATTAAAGGAGACTTTGGTAAATTATTCCCCATAACATCATTTTGAAGAAAGATGTTGGATAAAATGACTAGTATGAGTGGATCCTCATATAAGAGCATTTTAACGGTTGGTACTGCAAGCACCAAGAAATGAAGAACACCTAGTCAATATAGAGCTTATGGATGTGACTTTGAGCACTTGGGAAAGAGGGGAACCTAGTCGACAATAGGATCGACCACAAAGGATTCCAAGTACTATAGGGTAATAGACAAGTCAAAGAGAAGGATTGCAATTACCTAGAGGTAAGAGGGGAAGAATATAATATCCTACTTCAATATGGCCTAGAGACACATCACTCGCATGCTTGAATTAGACTATGAATGCACAAGGTCACAATTGGCAAGGGGGCGAGTACCAAATCTTACGGGAAGATACCCACTTGAGCGACCACCAATGCATCGACAAGGGTATAGAAGGATAGTAGTAGGAAGAGGTTTACCTTAGGGAGAAGGTAACCCATATAATATACAAAGAGGTCCGAGAGAAATAGGAAGAGGTTATAGAAGACAAGTGCAAGGTAGAGGACTTGTTGGTTGAGAAAGAGTATGTTTTGCGGATGAATAAAGTCAAAGAAGTCAAAGGACTCATTCACCAAGCTTGGAAGTAGACTTGATTTGAGGAGATAGGAGTAGAGTCCAACAAAATTTAAAGTGGAGTGGCAAGGGTACCACCACCTTGGTATCATTCAATTGGGAAATAAAATGTAACTTTGCAAGGAGGATATTGTACAATTGCAAATCATACAACTTACAATTGTACGATTCCAAATTGTACAAATGGTAATTGCACCATTGCAAATCATAAAAATGATACTTGTACAATTCTAGATCATAAAAAGGATCAACATGAGAGAGTGAATTGTACGAATGATCAATTAGAACCCGATTGTATGATTTTGTGACAACCAATTATACAAAACAAGGTGGTAGAACCTCCAAATGACCCATTGGTATAAGGTATTGTACAAGTGAATGCCACTGTATGATTGCCTATAAGATAAGTTAGCAATTTTTTAGCTTAAAAAAAATAGATAAAAATAATATAAATTTTAAAAATCCCTTGGGATGCAATTAAGGCGAAAGATGGTTGAAAACTAGAAATGGTAGTCCCTTTTAAGAAAAATAATAATAAAATATTAAAAAAGCAAGAAAGTAAAAAAATGCATGCAAAAAGAGATGATTTGGCAATCATCCATGTAAAAATCTAAAAGTACATGCAAAGGAGGCTGAGGTGGTGAATTTTCATGCAAGGGATGTTTGAAATATAAAAAAGGGCACCATGCATGTTATTTTTACCATATTTAAAAATTGCATGAATGGAACAATGAATTTCAAAGCATCCAAGAGCAATAAGTGTACAATTGAATGAGTTAGTCCTCACATGGGTATACAAACATCACAGGATAATTGAACTTTATAATCCATCATGAATTTGTACCACGGAATCTTCTTGTTTTCAAAAAAGCAAACCATATTTGGAGAAAAAGCTACCAAAGTTAGGGTGTTACTCTAAAAAAGCTGAATTTATTTCAGAAAAATGTACTGGAGGGAAAATTTTAGATTATTGGAGTTAGTTTTTTAGAAAAAATATAGCGAAGAGAAACCCAATGGCAAAAAATGTGGCTAGTGTTTGAATTAATTCAAAACAACAAGTCAAGTGGAATATTGCAAACCCTAGGGCAGGGAAATTAAACTGATAAAAAAGCAAATACATATTATCTATTGCATGTGGAAAAATTTAAAGGAGACGGTCATACATCATCTTGCACTCAAGAATAATTAAACCGTACAGTTGAAGACTTTTCCAAACAGTAGAGAAAAATTGCAAGGGGAACCAAAAATGCATCAAAAAGAGAGATTTGCACAAACGAAGATAAAGGGTGTAAAGTTAATTGCAAAAATTATGTAAGGTTGAATATTTTATAGCAATTCATGTCCTAAAATGATTTATTTATGATTTTGGGATGAAATTGTATGATATGAGAGTAGATTATATGATTTCAAAGAAAGATTGTGCAAATCAGAGTAGAATTGAGCAATTTTTGTGCAATTGTATAATTTTGAGTGTAATTGTATGATTTATGGAGCAATTGTATGGATGAAATGTGCATTTGTATGATTTGGGGATTCCTATATGATTTCATAATGAAATTGTATGAATTGAAGCTTGCCCTATACATTTTGGCTTAATTGTATTGAATTGGACTACAATTGTACAATTGTTGACACAGTTGTATAATTTGGAGGGTGTGTACAATTTCACTAGGCACCTGTATGATTGTGAGTAGCAATTGTAGGATTTTTTTGAACAAGTTGTACATTTTTAGAAGCAGTTGTACATTTTTGGAGCATATTATAGAGTTGATGATACAGTTGTCCTGAATTGCTAGATTGAAGAAGAATGATAGTGGTGTGGTTCCACTATAAGGAATGGCAAATAATGAGCACCAAGAGGGAGTGTCAATATCATTTACAATATATTATAGCAACAAGGATTGATCATTTACCAAGACCATTACATCAGAGGGATTCATGGCCCAGATGAGGAGTGATCTACCCAGTGCAGGACCAAGGATGAGGGCTTCAGCCACAAGGTGAACATGGCTATCGATCTTGGATGGGATAGGTTATAGGCCATGGAGAGGACCTAGGAATTAGTGTGGTGGTAGAGTAAGAGCACAACTGCAATTCCACAAGTATGTCATGGAACCACCTAGGGCCAACCATTAGGAGCTTTTTAGTGAGGTGCATAGGGAAGCTACCCCTAAATAGCAAACAAGTGGAGATGAAGGAGGATAAGTGGATATCAAGGATATCATATTTGTACAACCCACAAGAGAATTTTATCAAAAATGGTGGAGTTAGAATGAGAACAAGCACCCATTGAAAGTTACGCTGACTCAAGTAGAAGTGAGCACAATAGTGTAAATTCCACCATAGGATAAGGTATTCTATAATGAGTACCTATTGCAAATGGTACAATTATATATACCCAACCAAAATTGCACCTATGTTTGAGTTGGAAATCATCATATTAAGGTGGAATTATCATTTAATGTTTTTTTATGAACATTCAGGTTAACAAGGAAGGGTAGCCCATTAGGAAGAATATTGTGGACCAAATTGAGACCCATTGATTGATCACATCACTCACCAAGCTTACATATTTATCAACTATGAAGGCGTTTGGTCTAGGTGGAAGATAAACCAAGGAAAGCATGTTAAAGACCGATGAGCTTGTGTGTGCAATAAATGTTGTTATGTATTGATAATCGAGAGGATCATGCTCTTTCAAGATGCCTATTTTGATGGCACAATGTGTAGAAGATATTTCTAAGAAAATACAGTATGATTAGGGAACCTACTTGGAAAAATGGATTCAAAGGTTATTGGTGAAGAGAAAGAAGACATTTTCCATGGCCCTCCATGCCATAGCTATTATGCTAGATGTTGTTTTCCAATTTGGTATTCCATTTCTTAGGCTAACACCACCATGATATTTCTTGTAGGATCAACCTTTTATACTGTGATGGGTAAAGGTTTTACCTATCCAAAAAATGACATCAGAGAAATAAAAATAAAATAATTTTAGAAGAAAACCTAAACCTCCCTTGATTGAGAAATGAGGTACTTCATTGGAAGAGATGCAAATAGTTACACTTAGGTCCTCATCCTAAGCAACAGGCACCTACACAACGACTGTAGGAGCATCCACCATCTCAAGAGGAGGTAGCAGCGCAGACATCCAATCTAGTACATATTGGGATACATAGGCAATGGGAGAGATAGATAAGTGAGAAAACTCATGTGCAAAAGGAGCAATCGAAACCTATGCCCGCCAATCCAGACGATGTGCACTTGGATTTGAAGGATTTGGATTTTTCATATATCAATGTGTTAATTGGTGCAAAATAGTGGAGAGAAGTGATGAGATCTACATTACTTCAAGCCAATTATTTTTAAGTCGTAGAGATATCTAAGTATTGGATGGATCGAGTGATGATCCCACCAAAAACAAAGACCAAAGCAGTGATGGCAGCTTTGCTAGATGAAGCTAAGGAAAATAAAAAACCTCAAGTAAGAATTGTCATGCGAGGAGGTATCAGTTAGTCAAAGGATAAGAATACAAGGTCATCATAGGAATGATCTCATCTAATGTCGATAATTATAGCAATAGTGGAAGTGCAATTAAATCCACAAGATGAGAGGTTGGAAAATACCCAATAGGAAGAGTTGCCAAAACCACAAGAGGAAGTTTAGGCACCTATGGAGGAGCCACAACTATTTGAAATTTGAGCATATTTTTTTGTCATTGATGTCAAGAGGTTTGATGTACCAATTTGATGGAATTAATTTCAAAAAGGTTGATTAATGTCAAGAAGTTAGAGGTCCTAAATTGATGGAAATATTTGTGAGAATATTTCTCTTTATGGCACATGAGGTATAAGGCAGCAAGAAGAAATGAATACCTCTCCATAATATTTGGAAAAGGATTTATAAATTACCTTCGTGAAGGTTAAAATATTTATTAATGATGGCAAAAAATTACCTTGGTGGTAATGGGATCAAACTACTTCTGAAAGAAGATATTCTTCCATCTAGGGGAGATTTTTGGTTATTTAGTATTGGACCAGTTGTAGTGGTCATACCTATTTTTTTAAGTTATATAGTAATTCCCTTTGGCCGCCACATCGTTCTACTTGATCTTAGTATAGGTGTTTTTTTTTGGATTGCCATTTCAAGTATTGCTCCCCTTGGGCTGCTTATAGCAGGATATGGATCAAATAATAAATATTCTTTTTCAGGTGGTCTCTGAGCCGCTGCTCAATCTATTAGTTACGAAATTCCTTTAGCTTTATGTGTGTTATCTATATAATACCATCGTAGCTAAATAATCCCATAAGGTTAAAATATTCATAAATGATGGTAAGGTTATCCCTAAAAATAAAAAGCCCAAAAGGTTTTAAATATTTAAATTATAATATTTAAATCCTTTTGTTTTTTTTAAGCGAAAAACCCCTTGTGGGACCGCCTTGGTCTGAGAGACCACGAACAGGGGGTTCTACACGTCAAAGTCACCCGGGAGTCGCACCTAGCCCTACCCGCACCAACATTATCAATTGGATTTTGGGTACCCAATTCAGCTTTTTGGTAGGGTGGAGATTCGAACCTGGCACCTCCCCTGGAGGATTGCCCTCTGCTCTCCAACTCACCTATAACACCTGGGTTTTAAATCCTTCAGGATTTAAATTATTATAATTAAATATAATAATTCAAAATACCAAAATTTGAATTACAAAAAAAGGTCTGACATCTAAAATAAATGAGGAGAAATATATAAATATCGCTAAGGTTTTAGCCTAAGTAAAGAGAACACATTCAAAGAACCTCTGAATAATTGTGTAGTTCGTGCGACGCGGTAGAAGGAAGAAGACAGGATTTATGTATTTTGTGAGGTAGCAGTTGGTCAAAAGGAAGAGGGGGTGTATCCCCACTCATCCATGGTGGCAAATGAGTTGGAAAGCAAGGCTTGCACAGCGCGTAGCAAGGGAGAGGTCTTGTGTTCAAATCGCATGGAGGATAATTTTTGAAGGCAGCGTGTGGTTTTTGTTTTATCATCGATGATAGACCTTAAGGAGGAATACATGAGCATTATATTCATGTGGCTTGTATATCCCGCATGGTAGCCTTACCAAGGCTAAGGTGCGGGGCCAATAGGCACCGTAGTTTCAACTCCCGACGACAGGCGACAGGCAAAAAAGGGGATTAATTTTTTATTAAAATTTAATTTTTCCCTAAGGTTCTATGGTGGCTAAGGTATGTGCTAGGGAGTTATAAGGTGTTTAAAATTAATCTTATTTTTGCATTAAAAGGAGGTATAAGGTGATTTATTTTTTAAATATAAATTAAAGTGGTTGGTTTTGTTATCAAAACAAAAATTAAAATGGAGTTTATATTTTTGGAAATGCATTAATACAAAGTTAGGAGATATAAGGTGTATGTGATTTATTTTTCTTATGTAATTGGTCAATATGTTGATGGAATTTGGCTTGCAAAGGTAGGAGAAATAAGGTGTAAAAGTGAATTGATATTCTATTTTTTTGTATGGTAAAATATCTTTTGAGAAGAGAGTTCATTGAGAAAGCATTTTGATAACTAACCTTGAAAAGTAGCACATAGAAAGGTGGTTAGTTATAATACATGTTTTGAAGACATATCTCCATAACAAAAAATAGGTATAGACACATCATATTTTGTTTGAAGTGTTTGTTGGAATGAATGTTGTGAAATATAAGGTGGAGTGAAAAGGATTGTTTGATAAGCATTGTTGGAAATATTTGAGTGAGTTCTATATGCTTTAGTGTTGAATGTTTAGAGAACATTTGAGATAGATATTGAGAATTATTGGAGTTAGGGTTTAAAACTCACATTGTGCTCTTTGTTTGAAGAAGTATGAAAACACTTGTTTAGGGTTTGTGAGCAAGTTGTGTTTCATTGGTTGAATAATTGAGTAAAAATTCTTGAGCATTGGTTTTGAGTGATATTGAAAGTGAATGTGCAAATATAGAAATAATATTTGTGAAATAAATAGAGTTAATGATTGAGGAGAACATATTGAGTTTTTGATAGAGTACATAATTCTCTATATGTTCCAGAGATTAAACGAATTTTGAATAGAATATGTCTAAACTGCTTCAAGTTAAAAGAATTACTTTGAAGATTAGAAAAACCATTTGATAGCATTGTGAGGAATATTTGAGATTTATTGAGCATATTTTGTGAGTTGTTTTGAGCATGTGTTAGAGAAGGTTTGAGCATGTTCTAAAGCATATTTGAGCAAGTTTTTATCAATTCTTGAGGGTAGATCTAAGCAGAGTTGATTGATTAATTTGATCAAGCTTTGTGTTAAGGCATGGGGATAGATTTGAGACAGAGTTTGGTGCATGTTTGAGATAGATTTTAGAACAAGATTTGGAGGTGATAGAATGGATAATAGTAGTCTCCAGTGGATAGATATCCATTAGCTAGGGTAGTGAGGATAGAGTTCCTCTTTGGAGAGAGATCCACAAGCCAGAGTAGTGGGGGCAGAAGTCTTCTAGAAGATCATCAACCAAATCAGAGAGGAAAGAGTTCTCTTGTGGATAGATATCCACAAACTAGAGTAAGAGGATTGGTGTCTCCTTTGGATAGAGTTCCATAAGCATTGTAATAGGGAATTGATTCCCAAAATAATTCATTGAGAAAATTTATAAAGATTTTTTCTCCGTGGAGTAGCCCACATTGGATGAACCATGTTAAATCATGTCTCTCATGTGTGTGATGATGTGTGCAATTTTTACTACTTTGATATTGTTGATGTTATCATATGGATTGAAAAGTAAAAAGTTTTATCATATACAGTTTACCCCCCTCTCAGTATAAGCAAATTTTCTTCAATTGGTATCAAAGCAGGTTCCTTCGTAAAAAGCCTATCATATTGGAGGAAGATCCCACAAGAACATACATAACCTCAAAAAATAGATAAGAGGCCATGATCGACATAAAAGAAGAATTATTTTATGAAATTCTTGTTTATGACAACTTTCTTTACAGCCTCCTTGCGAGTTTTTTCTTTTGAGGATATTCTCATAGCAGATGTAGCTAGAGTAGCAGGAACAACAACAACTATGAACACTCCAAAAGCCACAACAATAATTGTATAGGAGGGCTTACCACCCCCTAGTGTTGGAAATCCAACACCTGGGATAGAACAACATCCCATTATAGTATATGAAGAGGTCTCTTTGGGACATGAGACAAAAATAGAGAAGGGAGAGAAGCCCTCACAAATGGACATATCTCAGTAGTTTTTTGGGATGGAAATAGGTAGAAACCAAGTGCAACCAATTAAGGAGCATCTATGGCTTATAGAGGGTAAAGTAGCTAAAAATCCCATAGATATTTCAAGAAAGAGAAAGGAGTTGTTGTATGAGGCAAAGGAAGAACAAGCTAAAGATGGCTGAGTAGAATGTTTCATATTGGAACTACCATATTTTGTAGACCCACTAGAACTGGGAGCCCGTGTGGATCAACAAGCGATCGACTATTTTTCTAATTTGACCTATAAAATGGACAATCTATGATTGTAGTTTGATGTAGCTTATGTTGGTCTATGGAATAAAAGGTAGTTGATGATCGAGGAGAAGTTGGACAAATTGGTGAAATGTGCCACAGAACGATCTTAATGTACCGACATTTCCACCATTTATCAAGAAATGCCTTGGTCTCTATCTACAACACACCTAATGACTATAGAGGGAGTAGAAAAACTACCTAATAAGATTCCTAATATCTATCTTGAACCAACATAGGTATATGTTCTGGGCCATGGCAACACTTCTTCACCACACCCCACAACAACAGGCTTACAAGTGGAACTAGAACCTAAATTGTAGCTAATGTTCAGTTAGATTAAATTTATAGCTCACTTGCTATGTTGGCTAGCAATCGGACTTTAGCACTTGAATTAGACAAGGTAGCAATTGGATAAGGATTTGCAGGCGACCAAGGTAGAATTACATGAGAAAGAGAAAAAATTGGTTGAAGGAGATGCTCAATTAAATGAATCCTTGTCACATATCTATGAAAAGCAACAAGAATTACACAACCTTGGTGCTTAGCCCATGGTTAGAGAGCATGCAATTACTAAAATAGAGCTGAAGTATAAAGTAGGTTAAGGATTTTTTGGTTAAGTAGGAGATGAAAATTCAATAAGAAGTAGCTTGGCAGAAGGAGATGAAACAAGGTGAAGAGACTTAGTAGAAGGAGCAAGAACCATTGCAGGAGGAGTTTCTCCAAGCACAATAGTGTGAGGCCACTCTTAAAACTAAATTAGTGTCAAAGGCTTCATCTTCATCCATAGTGCTCAAACAACAGATGAAAGATATTTTTCTACAAAGAAGTTGAATTGTTGTCTAGGCTCCATGAGACGGAAGACCGTGCCAATACTTTGGGAGTTGAATGGGCCAAGTTTTTCAACTATGCCAAGAAAGTTTGGGATGAACATGAAGCTCTTTAGTTATGAGTACAACAATTGGAGGAGGCACTATAGGTTGCAAAATCCAAGGATGATGAGACCCCCCATAGCCAATGAAGAAATTCATTGAGGACATCAACTTATTTTAAGGGGAGGATAGATTAGACAATGGTTTGAATAAATAATATACCAAACTATCTGATGGAATTTCTACTAAAGACCTAGAATTTTTACTATGTATAAAAATTGTGATAATGTATTTTGATAAATTTATAGATTGGCAATGTAAAATAAACCATCATAATGTTTTTATAGACCGATTAATAAAAATACACAAAAGAAAAAAACTATTAAATTTTTAAGACGTCTGGATTAGTTAAGACATCTGGGATTAGTTAGACATCTAAGACTAGTTGTTATGCTTTAAATAGCAGTTTTTAAGTGTTAAGATAGGGAAGTTATATGGTTGAGCGAGGTTGGTTCCAGTAACTTCTTGTACTTACCTATAATTACCCTCCCTATTTATTTTTGTAAAATATCCATACTTATCCATAAATGTAGATTTGTTGTGTAGCAAGAGTTATTCTAGAATGCATGTGTCATGTGTGATTGCATCATGAGCATATTGTTGTGTTTCAGGTATCAATCAATACTTGGAATGAGATATAGTATCGCAAATTGTGTTGTGCAATTACAAGGAACAATGAGAAGAATTTAAGTTGCAGGCTAAACTTGGTTTTGTTTGTGGTAAAAAAATTCTTGATGGTATAATCATGACATAGGAGGCCATACATTCTATTTATTCCATGAAAAAATTAGGTATGTTTATGAAATTAGATATGAACAAATCATATGATAGGGTTTCCTAGAACTTTCTACATGATATTCTTATAAATCTTGGTTTTGATTATGGTTGGTGCGATTGGGATAAATGTTATAGCACTATGAAATATTATATTTTGATCAATGGTTCTCTTGTTGGTTAATTTAAGCCATCTTGTGGACTTCGTCAAGGTGATACACTACCTCCTTATATATTCATTATTGTTAAAGAAGCAATAGGAAGACCTTTCTCAAAGGTGAACATGGAAGAAAAAATCAAAGGTATTCAATTTGCAAAAATTGGTCCCTTTAAATCTGAATTACAAATTTTTGATGATACTTTTCTTTTGAGGCATCCCTCAGTCAAGGATGCCATGGAGTTAAAATCAATATTATCATGCTATGAGAAGGCTATTGGATGGTTAATAGTACAAAATCTAGGATTTTTCATTAACACTTCCCTAGATTTACAACAAATTATTGTGAATATTTTAGGGTTTTATATTTGATTTTTTTGTCAACCTATTTATATATTCCTTTGTATTATAAAGGAAATAAAAAGGAGCTTTGAGTGTATTTTTCAGATAGAATGAAATTTTATTTGGTAGGTTGGAAAGGTAATTTCTTAATCCACCCTATTTTTATGATGTCACTTTCAATATTGCTAACAAATATGGCATTAGAAATTGATAAAATTTAAAGAGACTTCCTTTGAAAAGGTTGTGAGGAAAAATTTATGTTTCCTCTTTGTAAGTGGGATATGGTTTGCAAAGGAAAGAATACTAGAGGAGCAGGTTTACAAAATTATAGACTTATGAATTTTCCATTAGGGACAAAGCTTGGGTGGATATTATTTAGATATCAAGGAAAGAATTGGGCAAAATTATTAGTTAAAAAACATATAGGTTCTCTTGATGCAATTAAATTATTAAAAAAAATAAACCTACCCAAAGGATCGTCAACATGGAACTTCATATTAGATAGTTTGTAATTGATAAAGAAACATGTTGGTAAAGATGGAGTAATTGCCATTTCAGAACTTTCCAAAACTTATATGAGAGAGATAGGTACAAAATAGTATCCAATTTGGTACCTTTCTGAACTTTCATTTCATACAAATCGTACACCAGACGTACTACAAATCGTACAAACGAACTTTACCCGATTTGGCAGTTTAGGCGATTGAGGAAAACTTACCCGATTTGGCAATATTGGTAAATTGAACAAATTAGTTGTAAAATAGTGTATGACAGCTTGCAAAACTGAATCTGAAGGATTGCTGAGTGTCAAATCATACAAGCACTAACATTGTACGATTTAGGATTGTATAGTGGTACAATTTGAGTCCGTACAAGCTATTTTGTGGTCGCATATTAATTGTTGTGAAGACTATACGATTGTACAATTTGGTTATTTGAACAAGAATAGTAAATTGATCATTCTAAGCCTCTAAGAACCACCTCCCCACTAAGAATACTGCACCCCTATGCTACATTTGACATCGTTTTTGTAGTTGGATGGACCCATTGCCATTTGATAGGTTACGCCAAAGTGTGCTACATTTGGCATCATTGCCTTATCGAACTTGGCATTTTTTTTAAAATGGGTCAAACTGACAAAGTAATAATATTACAAATTTTGAGGTGAATGACAGACACCAGTGTGCAAATACGTAGGAGATGAGAAGTATGAAAGAACATTCCAATGAGAAGGAGCACGAGAATTTCTCAAAGAGGGAATGCAAGTAATTTAGACCATAGTACACATGAACCAGAAATAGAGCAAGTTTGGACATCTGAAGAAGGATATTTTGAGGTGCTATTGATAGGGATAGAAGAGGAGGTACCAAAACCACCTAACGTAGAGGAGAAAGTTGACATAGAAGTAGTGCATGAGGAAGGAGAGTGGATGGTGACACCTAAGAAAGTGATGGAAGGGTTGCAAGGGAGTGCAGAGGATGGGAGTCAAGCACCAGGGCAACAAAGTGTGGGGTCTCAGGAAGAAATACCAAGACCATATCCCTCACATCAGCGAAGGAATTCATGGAGTGAAGATGCACATGAGTTTGGTCAATGACTGGTGGGAGAGTACAAGATACCTCGGATAGAAACTTCTAACGATGAGTGTAGTAAAATACCCCCAAGGAGGAATCAGACAGAGATTCCACGGGACACCTCAAGTGACAAGGATGATTCACCAAAGATAGCTATGAAGGTTGGGAAACAAATATGCCCACCCTTCATGGGTGTAAAGAGGAAATGTTATCACTAGTGATGCAGTTTGTGACACTCCTCACAGTAATAAAAGAGGTAAAATATGGTATGACATGGAAGATGTTGTCATGGAAGATGTTGACATGAAAGATGTTTTGATGGAAGATGTTTTCATGGAATATGTTGACATGGAAGATGTTGACATGGAAGATGTTTTTATGGAAGATGTTTCCCAAATAGAACAACCCATCATACAATCAAAATTGCCTAAGGAAGAATGGGATTGTATGATTTTGCAAGAGGGAACTGTATGTTTGTTGGGTGAAATCGTACAGTTGGTAGAGATTGTATGATTTCAAGTCAAATCGTACAATTTGAAATCGTACAATATGAAATCGTACAAAATGAAATCATACAAATCAGAACCGTACAAGGTGTTCCATCAATGGTTAAGATAGGGTAAACTAGAGTCGACGATGAGCTATTTAAGTGGGTTGAGCAAAGAATCCCAAAGTGCTAATGAAAAGAAAAATTTGGCTGCAATAGTGATGGTTTTATTAGTTTTGTTGCAACAGTGATAAAAGGGAGTACGCGAAGGACGCTATCCCTCGACCTTGCAATGGGGCATCCTCCCCTTGACCCCCATCACAAGTGGTGATGGGCATTGTCCATCATGTTGATGATGTTATTCATCTTGATCATGTTTAAGGCCACAAGGTGGTATGAGCTATAGATTGAAGAGATGTCAGTTGTAGCAGACTTATGGAATAGGCAAAAGAGAAAGGAATGTGATAAGTGATACCAATAAGTTATTCAAAAGTGGGTTGAAAACCAGCAATGGCAACCCCTTCTGAAGAAAAAGAAAAGGAAAAATGAAAAAGAAAAAGAAAAAAAAAAAATAAAATTCCTTAGTTGTGAAAATCCCTCGAGACGCAATTAAGAAGGAAGTTGGTTGAAAACCAGAAATGATGACCTCTTCAAGAGAGAAAAAATGGAAAATTTCTCTAAGTGACAGATCGTACAAGATAGTTAGAAGGTGGAAAAAGCACAAGTTTGAAATCGTACAAGAAAAAATAGAAAAAGTACAGGCAAAATCATACAAGGGAGCATGTTGTATGATTTAGATCGTACAATGTATGATTTTATGTATAGATGTATGATTTGCAACCTCCATAATTAATGTTTGCATGCGTGGAATGATGAGTTGTCGAGAAAAGTGGGAAAAATATGAAATCACATGCGAAAAGTGGTGAGTTGTCAATCATCCGAGAAAAATAAGATAAAAATGCATGTAAAGAAGGTAAAGTGGCACAATTTTAAAAGTTGAACGGTTAGGGTTTTGCAGCAATTTAAATAGTGGACATTTGAAGTAATTTTACAAACCGTACAAGGGTAAATTCGAAATTTTGAGGAGAATGAAGGAGAAAAACGTGCAACTAGATAAAATCTTCTGCATGGGTGTTGAAATTCATTAGTAAACTACAATATTGCATGACCCATCTCAAAATTTGCACCAGGGAGACTTTTCGCATTCAAATAAATCAAATCGAAAGAGAAAAGCAAGGGTTTTGACTCCATTAAAAGCAAATTTCAATTTTAGTTGAAGGGAAGTAAGGGTTTGCAGTAGAAGGCATCAAAGTAAGAACCATATTGTGAAAAATGTCCACCTAGGGTTCAAGGAAATTGCAGATTGGAGTCGAGTGAAGAAATTGCAAGAAAAAGAACTTACAAGCCCTAATAAGAGAAAAAGTGGCAAAAATGAATTGTAGAAGGTAGAAGAAAAAGGGGAGATGACCGTACAACCCTACAACACAGCCAAGAAAATTTATTTTTGGGAGAAATTGCGCCAAGTAAAGGAAAAATTACAGATTTTCCCCATAATTGCACTAGAAAAATAGATCGAGATATTTCGACAATTGGGTCGGTGATAAATCATGGAAAGGAAGTGAAAAATATAAGTTTCAGGTGAATAAGGGTTTTAGAAGATGTGTTGTATGATTTGGAGGATAGATTGTACAATTTTAGGAAGAACTTATGCGATTTCAAGCAGTTCGAAGGCCAATTTAAGCCTTTTTGAGCAAATCATATAGAATCGTATGGAATTGTATGGATCCAAAAAAGGAGAACAGGTGGAAAGTGACGTTGTATAGATTGGTATGGCCCCTATATGTTTTGGTGTAGCTGGTGTATGATTTGCAGTTTGTTGAACAGTTTGAAGTTGTTTGAGAGATTGTACGATTTGGAGGTGGTTGTACGAATAAAAAATGTACATGAACGGTTTGGAGGGTGTACTGTACAATTTATAGTAGCATTGTACAATTTTTAGAGGACTTCTAATTGCATGATGGGTGATGTCTAGAAAGCAAATCTAACCAAAGGAATGGTAGGAAAATGATTTTGGTTGAAGAGTTTGGATACCGGTTAAGAAGAATTACAACCAATAGAGTTGAACAGTCACCAGGACCTCTGCACGAGAGGGAGTCACATCCGTGACAACACCAAGGGTGATAATTTTAGTCCCATTATTGGTGTGGTAATCATCCTTGGAGGAGAGGAGGATATAGGTCATGGAGAGGGTAGAGGTATTGGAGGGTTGATCGAAGGACACTACCAAGGTTTTAAGAGGAGGAAATGGCACAGGAAAGAGCCCCAAGGAGGGAACTATGCAGTGAAGTCCATTACCCATATCTAGAGGAGGATCTAAGTAGTGAATCTAAGGAGGACTAGGTTGATATAACAAGGATATCATTTATACAACATGGAGGAGATACATGCCAGAAGTGGTGGAGAAAAGAAGAAAATAAGAACCACCCATGGAGAAGAGAATTTGAGAAGGTTGGTGTAGTTGTGATAGCATAGGTGCCACCACACCAAAAGATCTTATTTTATAACTATCTATTGTAGATTGTTTAGGCATACGATCCTGCAAGTAGACTTGCCTATGTTAATGTGGGTAAGCGGTCGATGAAGGTAGAGTTCATAGTAGAGGTGTTCAGAAGAACATTTGGATTGCTAGAATATGACACTAAGGTAGTCAAGAAGTTGCTTGATCCGATTGAGACACATCACATCATCACTTCACTCACCAATGTGAAATCATCAATAGAAGCAAAGATCTCGGGTGTAGGAACTCGAGGGATTAAATAGAGCCAATTGATAGGAAATGATTGGCCATGCACCATGAATATTGTAATGGCTCGACTATTAGGAGAAACATGAGCCACAAAGATTCCAATATGGATGGCTCAATATGTGGAAGGTATCACCAAAGGAATTCGGTACGATTAGGGTACCTATCTGGAGAAAAATATGCATGACGTACTGACAAAAAGGCCAAAGAATTTTGGGATGACTTTCCATGCCATTGGATTATTATTGAATGTTGTTACACAGATAGGAATTCATTTTTTGGGCTTGATAGAGCCTAGGAATATTGATGCAAGTAGGCCAACCATTCTACGATGGGTAAAGTCAATGCCAATTCATAAGGAGACTCCAGATAAGTCTCGAGAAAAGAAAGCACCTAAGAAGCAAGCCACTATAGTGCATGAGGATACTTCTTTGGATGAGGAGGTACACCATCGAAGGAAAAGACTAAGAAATTTGCAACCTAAATTGGAACAACAAGCACTTCAACAATGGCAGTAGGAGCAATCATCAGTTCAAGAAAGGGAGGAAATTATGGGGAGGCAATCCAGCCTAGTACGGATAAGAATAAGAAGACAATAGGAGAGAATGGTAAACAATCATGTTCTGAAAAAGCAAGTTGAGCCTGTATAGGAGAATCAGAAAGAGGAAGGACAACTAGACTCGAAGAAGTTGGATTTGCACAATTGGAATTGGGCAGAGGTAGATGATATGGTAGATTCCCCCACAAATTTTCCAGTCTACCGATCTCAAAATTTTGGACTCTTCTAAAATTTTGGATGATATAGAAGTGAGGCAAATAGTACAAGTGGTAGCCACTACACAGGAAGTAAGGGAGAAAGCCAAGGTGGTAGTGGAAGCCTTAGAAGAAGAGTCAAGAGAGAAGAAGAAGCCTCACTTAAGATTCATGATGGGAGGAGGCACTAATCAAATTGAATAGAGTGATGCACAAGAAGATACGAATGCATCACAAGAACATGAAAATCCTATTTTTGAAGAGGTCACAGTGATGGAAGTGCAGCAGAATTAGGAAGAAAATTAGGTGACAAAAGAACAATAGGTAGAATTGCCTAAACATTAAAAAGAAGTCCAAGAACCTATAGGGAAACAACAATCTCATCCTGATGTTGTTGATATTGAAGATGATGTGGAGGTTGAGAGAATTACGGAATAGACTCCACCACAAGAAAATATAAACATGAAGAAAGCACTAATAGATCTTGGGGGAAACTCTGATCACCACTTGGAGGAAGAGGAAGAACAAACTCCTACATAGGAAGAACTACGGAGGATGCTAAAAATATATCTCCTAGAAATACCATAGTTCTCAAATATTGAAACTGAGGAGGATGCAAAAAGGGTAGAGGATCAGGTGGACCATTTCTTCTCTCAGATGGACAATGCCATGGCTAGCACCAAACTATAGTTTTGTATTGGATGCATAGGAGAATTGAAGCTATGGGAGGAACAAGTGTTTATCAAATTGGAAAAGATAACAGAATGGGTGAGTAGTGAGGATCATATAAGGAGAATTGCTGATATCCATGTACAACACCCATGGAGGTTACCCAAGGAAGAGGTAACAACGATGTTAGGAAGATATGACTTACTAGACGAAGTGAGAATCAACTACAGGAAGCATCTAAGGTTGTACCTGGATAGAGCCAATTATCCGACTTATCCCTTGAATACAATGGAGTTGGAACATAAGAGGGTCACCTCAAGCTTGGCTATCACTCTAAGGAAGTTGAACTTCCTAACACATTGGATAGAGTGGTTGAGCATAGGATTGGAGCAGATCTATCAGCTCAAGGAAGCTCATAAAGAAGAGATAGAGGCCACTCGAAAGGAAATGGTTGCAATGGAGGAAGAATTGAATAAGAGTAAGGTTGCAACAAAAGATAAGTTAAAGAAATTGGAAGAAGAACTGCTAAGTAATAGGGCTGGTTTTGAGGCCAAAATTAGTTTGCTAGAAGAGGAGAAGCGATAGGTCTCACAAATGGTAGAAGAAAGGATCAAGGAGTTGGAAGCTCAATTAAAAGCAAAAGAAGAATAGTTGTAGGCGAAAGATGAACAACTAAAAACATAGTTGGCTATGAAATATGAGCAATTAGTAGTGAAGGATAAGAAGATAGAAGAGCTTACAAAGGATAATAAGTGATATAATGATATGATCCTAGAGAAGCAAATATAATTGAATGTCAAGGAGGAGATTATTCGTGCTTTGGAGGCTGATATTAATCACCATCTAAAGACCATTATAGATAAGAATGAAGAGTTAGAAGTAGCAACTCGAATAGAAGCACATTTATAGGAGAAGCTTAAGAAGAGTGCTACTGAGCATGAACAAAAATTAAGGAAACTCTTGAAGATTGTCGAGGAGACAACCAACCAACATGGTGTGAAAGCAGTAGAAATGGGCAACTACGTAGCCAAGTTGCAGAATCAACGCATAATTCTTCATGCCTAACTGGAAGATAGTGAAGCCTTAGTCAAAGAATATGAGGCCCAGCTGAAATAGAAAGATGAGTCGATGAGGACACTGACCAAAGTAAAGGGGAGGGCAGATGTAGGTAGCAAATCCACCTCCCATAAGAAGAAGTGACAAAGAGGATTTGCCTAGTTTTGACAATTTTGATAGTTTTGGCAAAATGTACAAGCAGGAGTAAAACGTACAAGGAGGCAAAATGTACAAACTGGAAGGTAAAACGTACAAAGTGCAATGAAATGCAATTTGAGTTGTAATTGTGAATGAATTTGATAATAGGTGTAATTAGACTTAGTAAAAGGGTGTAATTAAGAATTCTATTATACATGGGCAGTTGTGAATAATGAATTACCTTAGGAACCACTTGGAACGGCTTGGGAAACATTATATAAGACCCCCATTTCAATTTTGTAAGTCTGGTTTGATGAGTTTGATTATTGAATGCATATATCTGATCATTGTGGTAGGTGTTAGTGATTGTAATGTTCTATTGAGAGTAATAAATGATGAATCACATTGCATAGTATTCTCTCACATGTTGTATGATTTTGGAATGATGGATTAGTATTTTGCAGTATCTGATTGTTGCATGTTACTTCTCTGTGTCTGTGGATAATGTTAATGCACTAATATGAAGAATGGAATTGAATCCCCACTGGTGTGAGCCTTGGAAATGATCCGTGAGGAATATTGCATCAGGAAAGATATCTTGGAATATTTTGTATGATTTTTGGAGATTTCCATTGTGAAGAACTCTCTCAAACCCTAAAGATAGAACTTGCATGTTGGTAAAGATGGAGTAATTGTCATTTCAAAACTCCCCAAAACTTGTATGAGAGAGATTGGTACAGAAGAGTATCTAATTTGGCACCTTGCTGAAATTTCATTTTGTACAAATCGTACACCAGACGTGCTAAAAATCGTACTAAAGAACTTTACTCGATTTGGCAGTTTAGGTGATTGAGGAAAACTTACCCGATTTGGTAATATTGGTAAATTGAAAAAATTAGTTACAAAACTATGTACGACAACTTGCAAAACCAAATCTGAAGGATTTTTGAGTGTCAAATCATACAAGCACTAACACTGTATGATTTGGGATCATACAATGGTACGATTTGAGTCCGTACAAGTTGTTTTGCGGTCGCATATTAATTGTTGTGAAGACTATACGATTGTACGATTTGGGTAATTGAACAAGGATAGTAAGTTGATCATTCTAAGCCCTAAGAATCACCTCCCCACTGGGAATACTGCACCCTTGTGCTATAATAACAAATGTAATATTTTGGTATTTTGATGGAAGTGACCCAATAAAATCCACATATAATTTATTAAAAAATTATTATTAATATATTTTAGTAAAAGATATTATTTTTGAATGATTATATTTTAGTAAAAAAATATTATTATTTGTCCCTCATGGGACAACGCAACTTGCAAGCTTTGGCTCTTTTGTGAGAGGTCCAAGGTTCAAACTATAACGTGGGCGAGTGTGTGAGGGGTGGGTGTGTGTTTAGCCCTTATTTATTTATTTTATTTTATTGGTGCATAGGAGAGTGGGTTACAACCACACTATTTTTAGTAGTTGGCAAGCACAGGGTTCAAATCACATGAGTTTCTCCCAACAAACCTATTCATCTCATTGTTGTTGATCTGACGTGAAAGAGAGACCACCGAACGCTCAGGATTTGTATCATCATTGAGAGAAAAAGTGTGTTTATACCTTATTGATAAGCTTAGCTCTCAGCCTTAAGAGGGGTCATGGTTGGGATGGGAATATGCAGCCCCTACCTTAAACAAAAAAATAAAATTTTTTATGTTTGAATGATTATAATATTATGTATTTGAAAGAGCTTAGAAATAAAAATAATTATAATAAAGTTATGTTATACTCTTTTAAAAACCCCAAGGGCTAGGTGGATTGGTAAGTGAAGGTGTGGTTGGGCACTTAACAAGAAGAGACCTAGGTTCAAACCTTGGGGGAAGCCAACCCTTTGCAAAGGTAGTAGTCTGCTCCAAATCCTCTAAATGTAGGACAACGATATAAACCTCGAGTAACCAGTGGTTCCCATCTTACGCCGGATTAACAAGAACAAGACGTATAGGATTGTTGGAAGCAGTCCATGTGGTTTGAACCTGCGGTGTTCCGACGAGTTACTAATAATAATGGTTGTAACCAACTCCCCTATGTAATTAAAAAAACGAAAAAAAAAATGTTAATAAATGTTAAAATACTTAGAATACAAAAATGGCATCTTCGTAGAATAATCTAATTGTTAAGGTATGAATTCCGCTATTTAAAATATAAATTAAAAAATCTTTAAAAAATTAAATGTAAAAATTCTACTCGGTCTTGTCCGATCGATAACGCGTTGCGTACGATGGACGCTACGGGCTTCTGCTTTAGTGTATTTGAGTATAAGATATTATTATTTTTAAGTGATTTTTTAACTTTCAATCAATCATCTGTTCTGCATTTTTTCCACGATATTTCCAAGCAGTAATTGTACGAGCAGGAAAGAAATCTTATTGTTCTTTCCACGATATTTCCAAGCATTGTCTTCTCCTCCCTCAATTACACTTTTCGTCGTCCACGTTTCTTCTTCTCATTTTCCGACCACAATCACCTCTTCTTCTTCGTCTGCTCTCTGCTTATTTCCACGATATTTCCAAGCAATAATTGTACGACCAGGAAAGAAAGCTTTTTGTTTTTTCCACCACATTTCCAATCATCTTTTCCTTTTCCTTTTCCTTTTATTCTCCTCTCTCAATTACACTCTCTTGGTCCACCTTCCTTCCTCTCATTTTCCGACCACAAATCCAAGTGAATTTTCAAACCCATTATTATTTATTTATTTATTTAATCGTTCGTATCGTCCATAAATGCAGGTGGCCATGCCTTTGCAATTCCATCTGAGAGTGAGTTTCTTCGTCCGATAACTCCCGTCATAGTGAGTTTGCGTTTGAGCCTTTGAGTTTCTTGGACGCTACGCGATTCTGCTTTGGATCGATTGCCTATAAAAGTGCGCCTTCCCTTTTCTATGCGCTGCAATATTGGCTGCTCGTTTACAATGGATGATCCTGTTGGCCGCTTCTTTACAATGGATGGTCGTGCTTACAATTGGATTTCTTCTCTTCCACCCCTTTCTCAGTGGGATGTTTTTGACCGAACATTTGTCTTCTTGGAAGGTAGCGTACACATTAATGTAAGACGAGAAGATATCACAGGCGTCACTGTCTACCTTAATTTCTCAAAAGACAGGGAAGTCCCTGAATACTGTGGAAGGGTTGGACATTTCACGGAGGAACAGCCGAAGGTGATCTCATCTTTACTCTTCAAGAATTTCCATGCTTTTATTTCTCTTATGCTTTCCCGCTTTGAGAAAAATGGCTTTGACGATCACAATGATCTACCATCTCTAGAAGAGTTGATTCTAAGTGATGTGGATTCTGCGGTCACACGAAATCCCAGTTATCCTCTCGTATTTGACTCTCTTTTGCTTTATATTTGTTTGCTTAGTCAGACTACAGTGTTTGCCCAACAACCTGAAGAATATACCTATAATAAAATATATACACAATTAACATCAACCGATGTTCTTTTAGCAATAGGCCATCGGTTGGAAACACTTTATCTCCACTTTTTGCAATTATGTTTAGAACCCTCCGATTCATATATTGACGCTGCTTCCAAGTTAATTTGGAAATTCCGGTCAGAAACCTCTCATTCATATGTTGTCAGTACTTCCAAGTTTTGGAAGATTGGCATCCAAGGCCGTGCATTACGTGCAATACGTGATGAACGCTATTATGTCAGGGCGGGAGTGCCCGAACCAATGTCATCTCAATGGTCATCTCAACAGTTGAACTGCACAATTCAACTCGAGCATCATGTGAATATTAAAAACAAACTTATAGAAGCCCAGGTGCATGTCGATAATCTTATATGTGATGTTCTTCCATTCAAAATACTTCCAAAGTATCGGAAAGAGAAGTTCATATGGACAGAGCGTTTCTTTCCATCTAAGATAGTTATATCTGTTGTTCCTCAATGTCCAAGCAACGACCTAATCCTCTCCTTAGGTCAATCCACAGACAATCCAGCTGTGCAAACTTCTACTGGACAGAGTTTGGAATTGTCATTCCAAACGCCGAAAGAGGCGGGTATCAAGCAGTCTTCTGCAACATCATCCACTCAAACTGTGAGTTACTGGAAATTTCTGCAGACTGCAGAAGGCGCAAATGGATCCTTTAAATGGATTTTGTATGATCCTCTCTCTGGTGTAGAGGTCATATCTTCAAAGCCTCCGAAAAAGAGCATCTTCAAGTCCGATCCGAAAGCGTGGTACAAGGACAGGTACAGAAAGGCTTGCAGTCCTTTCAGTGATGAAGGTGGAGTCGTATTTGGGGCCGATAAATATGGCCGAACCCTCACCTGGACCATGAACAGAAATATGGAAGGAAAAATGTTAAAATTTAAAGTTGAAGGAAGCATCTGGTTGACATACTGGCCCAATCTTTATAAGACATCTTCCTATGCGACAGTAAGGCATGACTTTTCTGAGGAGGTTGAACTGGAGTTAACAGAGACATAATATGTTTCATATATATTTTCTTTGTAGGGTTTTGGCAAGGACAAATGCTTTCTTATAGTCTGTGAATATTCGCAGCAGCTTTGGTTTGTGGATTTTGTATTCGAATCGATCTGTAACAATATCTTATATGAAATAGATGTATGAAGATTTTTTTGAGTGTACGTTAATGTTAAAGCCAGAGGACTGGGTTAGTTTAAAAGTCTGATTTTTTTTTTGCTTTAGGAAATAATTGTAATTACTAAGTACGGCTAAATGAATAAATTGGCTTCTGCTGTAGCACGTCGAATACATATACAAAACCTAATTTCTTCGTTAACAGACCTCTACCCAAACCCGCTTCTAATTCTTGCCACTCGACAACGATCAGAAAACTCCATTCTATGTACATAGAAAGAATGAAAGCAAGTAAATAAAAAGTCCTTTGAATACCGTCCTTCATACGATCTAACTTATAGCCTTGTGAATTTAATAAAAGCCCAAAGACGGATATTATGCCAGGTACCCACATTTAACAACTAGACACGGTATTATTCACACTACTCATAAATTAACAACTAGACTAATAATTACTATCTCATGCAAATTCAAGATGGCTCTGTTTTAGAGCTGCCATGGAACCATAATTTTCATGTATCATATGCCTACCACAAAACTGAAAACAAAACAATTTCATCAATAAGCTTTTTGTCCTCTCTGTAGCATAACCATGTTATGATTGATTGTCAAGCTTCACACTACTCATAAATTAACATCTAGACTAATAATAACTATCTAATGCAAATTCAAGATGGCTCTGTTTTAGAGCTGCCATGGAACCATAATTTTCATGTATCATATGCCTACCACAAAACTGAAGACAAAACAATTGCATCAATAAGCTTTTTGTCCTCTTTGTAGGATAACCATCTTATGATTGATTGTCAAGCTTCACACTACTCATAAATTAACATCTAGACTAATAATAACTATCTAATGCAAATTCAAGATGGCTCTGTTTTAGAGCTGCCATGGAACCATAATTTTCATGTATCATATGCCTACCACAAAACTGAAGACAAAACAATTGCATCAATAAGCTTTTTGTCCTCTCTGTAGGATAACCATCTTATGATTGATTGTCAAGCTTCACACTACTCATAAATTAACAACTAGACTAATAATTACTATCTAATGCAAATTCAAGATGGCTCTGTTTTAGAGCTGCCTTGGAACCATAATTTTCATGTATCATATACCTACCACAAAACTGAAGACAAAATAGTTGCAGCAATAAGCCTTTTGTCCTCTCTGTAGCATAACCATCTTATGATTGATTGTAAAGCCAAAGCTGTTACCAGCTAGCTGTAAGACAAAGAAAAGCTGAATGAGAGTTGGTTATCCCAGCCCTGCTATTAATACTGTGTAATTGCCCCTCTAAAATCTGATTCTGGCAGTAAACTGGGAGCTCATTGAGGAAGGACAGAGCATTCAAAATTCCCAGTGGGTCAAAAAGCGGCCATTTTATCTTGGCTTCCTCATACGAAGAAATTATAAATTGCATAACTGGGGGCAGTCATTCACTCTTCTTCATCATCATCACAAAATGAAAAATTTGAAGGAGCCAATAAATGTCTTCGTCGATAAATTCATCTTCCAGGGGCATAGAGACTCTGATTTTTCAACTTGGTCTAGATGGTGCCACTGATATTGTAACTGGCGACTGGCAATTCAGTCCTCTACAAGATTCGGGTTTCTGAGGGTCTTCACTCACCCTATTAAATCCCTTATCTTTCTGAAATCCTCCACCTGTAGCAGCAATGGGAATCTTGGCATATTTGTCTATATTCCAAGCAACCAGAAGAGTTTTCAAAAGCAAGTTTGAACCAAATAAAAAAGGCATAAAGTTCTAAATAAACAAACAAAAGCAGGAAGTAGCTGACTAGAAAACTGTAATATTCATTTCAATTTCAGCAACTCATTTTCTCAATAACCTGCCATCTATTTCATTCCAAGCACAGGTAGAAATCAAATCAAAGAGCAAAAGTATAAAAATACAGGGAAGGATAGAAAAAAGCCTTACACACTCCAACTAGTTTATAGACATTATGCAGAAATCTCGAGGACGACAATAGACATTGTGCAGAAACCTTACGAGTGTACCCTTGGTGTTAGCTTCTGAAGCTAACATGTTCTGGGATGGATCATTCCATCAGCTATAAGCCTAGAGCTATGGAGTTCAAAGGATCCATCTCTAATGCTTGACACCCAATTTTGTCAAATGGTTAAATGGTTGGTAACACTATCGTCCTCACAAATGGACCATGGCTATAAATCCAGATCCAAAGATTGGTATTCATGTTCGGCAATATACAACCAAGGTACAATCAAGATTGTCCGAGACCATGAGAAATAGCAAGCTTAATGATAGGCAACAAAGTATTTGTTTGGTAACTGGTAATTAACATATAGTCTTTGTAATAAATCATTCTAGGTACCATCCTCCTATTGATCCAGCATCGTCTTACATAGTCATGCTAAAGATAAATTTGCTCCCTATGTATGTAGGGGCTTGCCATGTGACAAAAAGCCAGGTTTTATTCATACCACCCACTTTGCGATGGACTTCTTTTAACTTGACTTTCTATGAAAGGAATAATTCTTTTTCTCGAGACATTTAAAATAAAATCTTTTAAAGGGCAGGTCCTAATGGAATTTGCTACTCTTGATCCTACTCTATTATTCTCTTGTTCCTTAAGAGTATTTTTTTTTTTTGGTCTCTGTCCACTTATTTTTCTCTCTAATTACTATTATTAACATATCAATGTGAGTTCTAAATTATGAAGCTGATTGATAACATCTAGTCTAAACTTAGAAGTCTCAAATAAAAAAAATAAAAATAAAAAATTCTAAACCATTCTCATCAATGCAAGGGCATGCAGTTTATTGTTTTTTCGTCTTTTCATTTTGAGGACCATCTAGAATTTTTTTTTTTAAAGTTGTTCTTCTAAAATTCTTTAATTAAAAATTTATTATTAATATGTCTTAACCTTTGGCAATCTTTATTTAAGTCAATTTTATTTAAAAGAAAATATAAGATGGTTTGGATCTATTGTATTATCCATAGTTGAGAAAATGGAAAAAAAAAAAATCTAGTTTTTGGTCATGATTTGAAGGCGTGATTTGAAGGCCAAACGATGAAATTGGTTGTGGATTCATTTTTTTAGGAAAATATTCACAATTGTTTTGAAAAATCGTGATTTTTTGACGAAAAATCATCTGCATTTGCAAGCGTAGAGAAAACTGTAGACAACAGTTCGACAAAGAAATAAATTACCAAACTGTCTGACAAGAATGTCCTATGAAGAACTACAATTTTGATTATGTACAGTAATTTTGATAATGTTTTAAGTTATGTGATGTAATGTTTTGCAATGTAAATCATCCAATCCAATAAATACGGACCGTCATTTATGTTAGACATTTGGATTTTTTAGACATCTGATTAGTTAGACATCTAGTTAGTTAGACGTCTGAACTACTGCTTAGATGTATAAAATAGTTGTTACGCCTAGAACTGATTTGTTAAGTATAGGGTGGTTGGAACGGTTGAGTCAGGTTGGTTGCAGTAATCGCTTGGACTTGCCTATAAAATACCCCTCTATTTTATTTTGTAATCTATCCATACTTGTCCATAAATACAGATCTATTATGTAGAAAACGTTGTTCTAGATTACATGTGTTATGTATGATTGTATCTGGAGTATAGTGTTGTGTTGTAGATATTGATCATTGCTGGGTACGAGAAGGAACATCATCGCTAGTTTTATGTGTTATTGTAGGAACCAACAAGGAGAGTTGCAGACTAAAGGATGAATGCCCAAGTTATAGATATCTAGACTTGTTTGTTAATCGAACCTGTCATACGCCCAAGTCTAGCCATCTGGCCTTGCTAATAAACTAGTCCTAGATGTCTATTGTCTAGACGTCTATCCTGGATACCCCAGACTTCTACTGTCTAGATGTCTATCCCTTCGATCCTAGACGTCCACCCCATATGTCTTGATGTCTACTATCTAGACGTTCATTGTGTTTGCCCTAGACATTTATTACCTAGACGTCTAACATATTACCCTTGATGTCTACTGCATAGATGTCTAGCCCATTTGTCTTAGATGTCTACTACCCAGACGTCTACCTGCACCCCCTAGATGTCTGTTTAGACGTCTATGAGTCTATTCTAGACGTCTATTTTCCTAGACATCTCTTGAACTTACCCATCTACAACAGAATAGCATGTCAAGTGTCATAAAAAAACTTATCACTTCTTCCTAATTATTGTCATTCCCTCATCCCGAGAAAGCACTTATCCCTATCTACATTTGGCATCATTGCCTAAATCAAACTTTGGGTCAATAGGTATATGTGATAAGGTAAAGAGGTGAATAACACATTCTAGTAGAAGAGGAAGAAGTACGAGACCGCAAATAAGAAGCGTATGACTGGCGAACTAAAGAACGCACAATGAGGATAAGTTTCACAATCTAAAGTGGAAAGAGTGTGGAACCCTATAGAAGATGAAAGTTCAAGAGCAGAGATATTGTTGGTGATAGAAAAAGGTAAATAGCAAATAGTGGAGGAAGTAACTATTACTAGAAATGAGGATTGGATGGTAACACGTGAACCAACAAAGAGAAGTTGGCCAACAAATACAGAAGTAGGAGACTTTGTACCATAACAACCACATGTAGGTTCGTGGAGAGGAAGACCAGAGCCACATCTCGTTTACTCACAAAGGAGGTCACAAAGCAAAGGCTCATGAGAGCCAAGTAGAAGGCTATTTGATCTAATTTTTGCACCATCAATAGTAGAGAGAGGATCAGATAGAACTCCACCCTAATCACCATTGAAAGGTACACCTAGTGGGACAGTTCCAATGGTGATGCAACTAACCGAGCGGGCAAATAGAAGTGTCCACCCTTCACCAAGGAAGGAAAAGAAGACCCGACCCATCATGTAGGAAATTGTATCACCATTTGGGGATCAAATGGGGTAACCCAAGATATGAAGTGGTTACAATTGTTTCTAGCCTTCTTACAAGAAATGGCAATAGATTGGTTTTTGAAACAACAAAGTACACAACCATTCACTTAGTGGACTTCCTTGAAGGATGCATTTACTGAAGAATTCCAACCATTAACATATGACACAAATATTATCACTGAAATCTTTGCAACAAACCAAAAAATAGAAGAATATATCAAAAGCTACAATAGGAGACTGAAGTAATTGACTAAGAAATGGAGATGCCACTTGTCTATGGAATGATAAAATGAAGTACTAAAAAAATATAAAGGCATTACCAGCCTCAATATATGCAGAAGCCCTTGAGAAAGCAAAGAACTTCAAAAGCAAAGATAAGCAAATATTTGTAGGGATCAGAGGATAGCCAAGGTGTGAAGATTCTGATAGTGATGAAGAAGATAAAGTTCAAAGTGTAATACACTCCTTTTGAAAAGAGTTTGATAAAATTATAAGAGAAGTCAAAGGAGAAGGGAGGAAAGATAGGAAGGATATTTAGTGTTTTGACTATAAAACGGAGGGACATGCAAATACCAATTGCCCAAAGAAAGTGTATTACAATATATGTGATATTATAGGTCACCCAGTAGTAGATTGCTCATTCAACTAGAAGGGAGCAAGGCACCACATATTGACAGTTAAACAAGGATATCAACCTAATACTTCAATAAGTGGACATGGTGCAACCAACGGTGGGTACAAGAACAACCGTCGAGGTGGAAGACAAGGAAGGTAAATTTGATGGCAGTACAACTCTAAAGGGAGACCCATAATCCAGTGTCAAAATTGCCAAGAATGGAGCCACTTCACGAATAATTACCCCAAGCCTCACAATACAAGCAATGTCGGTGGTAGAAATGCTACCCAAATGTGAAGGGGGTGTGGTCCAGGGAACCACAAAGAGGTTAATTGCCCAAATAAGGTAAGTTCCAATGGTATGTAGAATATCAATTTGATTCACATTGATAAAGTGAGTACAATGATGGAGATGGAAGATGAAGTCCTAGACATAACAAGAGCCCAAGCTAGGAAGATGGAGGAGTACCCAAATCTTGCCAAGGAAAAAGAGTGATGGTAGGAAGCTCAAGAATCAATAAAGATAAAACTAGACAAAGAAAAGCAAGACATACTAGTTTTGGAGAAAACTCTAAAGAAGTCGAAGATCACATCAGACAAGCAAGCATCAATAGACGACTTGGTGACATAGGTACTAAATACGATAGTGGAAGTAAAAATAGCAAGTTTATTCAATATAGTACTCAAGTTATATGCTACGGTTGGGGAAGTTATAAAAATAAGAAATAAAATTGAAACCCGATAGGTAACCAATGCCAAGCAAATTCAATTCAATGATCCCACGATACTGATTATCAAGGAAAGGAAAAATCCAAATTTGGTTCAC
The DNA here is from genome assembly GCA_028583015.1 of Wollemia nobilis. Classification (NCBI taxonomy): domain Eukaryota; kingdom Viridiplantae; phylum Streptophyta; class Pinopsida; order Araucariales; family Araucariaceae; genus Wollemia; species Wollemia nobilis. The sequence goes on along the minus strand of JAQPPZ010000594.1, from coordinate 341,349 downwards.
ATGGATATATTGGACCATAAGTTGAATCAGGTAATCATTGATGGAGGATCAAGCATGAACATGATGCCATAAAGTATGTGGCAGAGTATTGGGCAACTCACACTAATATCCATAAACTTCAAACTATATGGAGCAGATCAGTACGACATTGATACAATAGGCATACTAATGAGTCAAAAAGTATGTATAGCAAAGTAGAAATTTTTGTTGTATTTTATCATAATTTCTATATAAAAACCAACATATGATGCATTTATAGGACGTGAGTGGTTACGAATGGTGAAAGTAAACCACAACTAGGAAAAAGAGCATTTGACCTTCAAGAAAGGCCAACACAAATACTTGGTTAATTTAAAGAACCAGGCAGTAATCCAAGAAATTACAAATTTTGATGACTCAGGAGCTTCTTCCTCGGATGAAGAATAGAGATATGAACCAGACGAAGGAGTAGTGCACTTGGAATATTACATGGAGGGTGAGTACAATGAAGACAAAGGCTTACTCCATTGGTAGTTAGAATACTATGAAGTATTTTCTCCCTAGTGTTTTTACATTGATATAGGAGATGAAATCTAAGAGGATGAGAAGAAGGAACCATAAAAGGATGAAAATAGCAAGAAATAGACATCAATAGAGAAGGATAAGGAAAGGGAAAATTGGACATTATCCAATAACTTTGTAGAATGTACAATCGGGGATGTAATCATTGAAGACAAACCAACCCATCCCATCGACATTATTAAGGCAGTAAATGAACCTGAGTCCATCAAGTATGAGGGACCTAGAATGATTCAGGTGAATTTGGGAGAATATGGTAAGGAAAAAACGATCAAGTGTGGAGACAACTGGGATCCAGTGCTAAAAGTGACAACATTTAAAATATTTATAGAGTATAAGGATGTCTTCACTTGGACATACAAGGACCTGAAGAGAGTTCCACCAAAGCACTGTGTACACAAGATTCCCATTATTGAAGGTGCACAACCAGTGAGGAGGTGACCATACAAGATGAATCCCAAGTATGCAACCCTGATGAATGCGAAAATTGACAAGATGCTATATGTAGGCATTTTCTTCAAGGTTACAACAAACAAATGGGTGTCACCGATTGTGATCACCTTAAAGAGGGAGGCAAACAAAATTTAAATTTGTATGGATTTCTGAAGCCTCAATGTTGTAACCATAAAGTATCCCTTTCCAATCCCTTTCATAGACTCCATCCTAGAAGAAGTAGCAGGTCATGAGATCTATTCATTTTTGGATGGATGCTAAGGATACAACTAGATCAGCATTGCAAAGGAAGATATGTTGAAGACCACATTTGTAGTATAAAATGGGATATACACTTATAACCACATGTCGTTTGGATTGTGCAATGCACCGACTACTTTATAGCCAATAATATTATACATATTTGATAAGATATCCATAGGAAATTTCAAAGTTTTCCTAGATGATTGGTCATTGTATGATAGTACATAGGAATATTTGAAGGCATTGAATGAATGCATGAGCTTGTGTAGGAAATCTCGGATATCTCTAAACCCAAGAAAATATGTTTTGATGGTACCATATTGGAAGGTACTAGGGCATATTGTATGCTAAGAGGGTTTGAAGCTTGATTCATATAAGATACGAGTCATACTACTGATGAAGGAACCATGTGATATGAGTTTAGTAAATACCTTCTTGGGAATAATAGGATACTACCGAAGGTTCATCTAGAACTATGCATAGACTTGTCATCCATTAGATGTTATTATGTGTAAACATGTTCCATTTCACTGGGTAGAGGAGCACCAGGGAGCTTTCAAAATCTTAAAAGTGCACTTGGTGATGGCACCTATCCTAATTTTTCCAGACTAGGATATGGAGTTCCATGTGCACGTAGACACATCAAATTTTTCCATTGGTTGTGCATTGGCTCGGGAAGGCCAATTTGAGTTGGATTAGCCCATATATTTTGCAAGTCGTCTATTGTATCGAGCCAAGAAGAACTACAGTATAATAGAGCACAGAGCACTAGGGATGGTGTATGCAGTACATAAGTATTGGTACTATTTGTTGGCTAGTCATTTTGCTTTCTATTTATATCATCAAGTGTTATTGTACCTGATTAACAAGCCAATGATCTATGGATGAGTGAGTCGATGGCTCGTCACTCTATAGGAATTTGTGTTTTGGGTGGTAGTAAGACTAAGGAAGAAACACGTAATCGTGAATCAACTATTAAGTATACACTCAAGAGAACCTACAAAAGGAGGAATATTGGATGAATTCCCTGATACACAGTTGTTCATGATAAGTGTGATACCCGTGTGGTATAAACATATTGGGGAATATTTATCAACATGAGAGCTATAGAAGGAGATGATGATAACTGAACAGAGAAAGGTGATTATGAAATCAGCACCCTTTACCTTGATTGTAAAATTGCTATACAATATGGGAGAGGACCACATTCTAAGATGATGCATGATGGAAGAAGTACAATAGACCTTGAAAGAGGTACACGAAGGATTGTTTGGAGGACACATGGGACCTAACATAGTAGCTAGGAAAGTGTTTTTGGTGGTTCTATGGTGGTTTACCCTTTATCATGATGCCAAGAAATTTTTTAAGGCATGTGATACGTGTCAAATGAAAGGGAAGTCGTTGAAATGAGAATTCATGCCATTGCATCCATCACAACCTCAAGAACTCTTTGAGATATGGGGGTTGGATTTTGTAGGTCCATTGAGAACAAGTCAGAAAAGGAAATGCAAATATATCACAGTTGCAACATAGTATCTAACAAAATGGGTCGAAGCGAGAGCCTTACCAAATAATTTTGCAAGGAGCACGACTTGATTTTTGTATGAGCAAGTTATCACACAGTTCGGCACACCTATACAATTGACAAGTAATAGAGGAGGCTATTTTGTTAACAAAATCATCCAAAATCTGATGAAGGAATTTAGGATCTTCCATTCTTTGTCTAGTTCGTATTATCCCAAAGCAAATGGGCAAGCGAAAGCAACAAATAAGGTCTTGGTTTTCATCATGTATAAGATGTGTGCAATTGAAGGAGTATACTAGGAGAAGTACTTACCAGTGGTTATGTGGGTATACAAAACCACCTTCAACCCAACCACGAACCACTTACCCTTCCAATTGATGTATAGATAAGAGGCGGTAGTACCAATGGAATTCCTTATACCAAGTTTAAGAGTAGTCATTGAAACCCACCTGAATAAAGAAGACAACATGGAAGAGATACTTGTTGCATTGGTGTAGTTAGGCAAGAAAAGGATGATGGCATAGTGGGCAACAAAGATCACTTAGCAACAATGAAAGTATTGGCATGATAAAAATCTCTATAAGATGAATTTGAATGCTGGTAGATTAGTTCTCAAGTACACCAAAAAAAGAGAGATCAATCCAAGGAAGTTGAAGACTCTATGGCTTGGACCCTTTTCAAGTGGAAGAGGTACTGGAAAATAGGGTTGTCCAATTGAAGAAGATGGATGGAACAATCTACCCTGATGTGGTAAATAGTTCTAAGTTGAAGTTTTATAAGGCACGAGCACAAATAAATGTAATCAGCTTAGAAATTTTGAAATATACTTCTGGTAACACAACTAAAGAAGCACGAATAGGTATACAATCCTACAAACATGGTGAGCCAAGTAACATTGTTCAAGAGGATGACGCAACTAACCTAGAATGGCTATTTGGAACTGAAGAACCAATAATTCAGTAGAGGGAGTTGGAACCTCGAGAGGGAGAACAAAGACGATTACAAGTCCACGTTCGATTTTTGAATAGCAAATCAAAGGAGCGACCCAAACCCTCATGGATGTTACTTTGCAGGAATAGGAGCTAAAAGTGGAAGATGACGAAGGGTAAGGAGCTAGAATTTTGCATTAGATGGCTTTGTAAATGCAAAGATTGCAAGAGGAGTATGAGACCCTATGGTAGTATAATATAAGATTAAGGGAACAAGTCATTCAGGAGTTGGATGGAACCATGCAATGAATGAACTAGAAACAAGAAGCACGAAGGGAAAAATGGATGGAAAGAGACCAATGGTACTTAAGAGGAAGAACCAAAGGTAATGAGCAAGCCTCTTAAAATGGTAGCCTATTCTCTATAACTAGTAATTTAACCAGCTACAAACCATCCTCGAAGGCCGTAAAATCATAGGTTGGAAATGCAACTAGAAGGGCAAAGAGAGGATACAGGAAATAATATGAAAGGACACACCACCTTATCCTCTAATTCTAATAGTTCATATACAACCATTTTGAGAATCTTCTTGAATACCAAAAACTCCTAAAGAATTGCTTCACCATTAATCCAACGTCCTCGAAGATTTTGAAGACCACCAGAACAGGATGAGACGAGGGAACCACATCAGAACTTGGCTACCAATAGCGAATATTAGATGAATCAAGAACATGCAGTCAATATTTTATGGTGAGATGTCCGAGAGGTACCAAAATAACCATGATACAAAGGATGGCTAGAATATTCAAGCGAATATGAAAATCAACCTCAGGATCCTAACATCCCCTATGCCAGTCCTAACCCATACCATCGGAGATAAAGGGATGAGCTTTGAACTCAAAAAGTAGGAGTTATATTCCTTGAGACAGTGCACATGATTGAATATGAGGAATATCTGAGCCCACAAGACAAGGACAATGGAAGAATGAATATCCCATTGGATAATGAAGATGTAGTACTAGGAATAACAGTACCACGAAGGTGGAGAACACCATTTGAAGAATCCATGCAACATCCAACTGAATGTAAAATAGTGGTAATGTATCGATTGGCTGCAAGGGACTCATGATGACATAGAATATAATTAAGATGATTATAGCAAAGGGTTCAAAAAACATCAAATTGGCCAATGAACACTACAAGAGAAGGGAATGACTCAAGCATAGATTCAGTTTTCTTAGATCAGTATCAAGAGACCCTAGTCCAATGTGCACCACAAAGACACTTTGAAGAAGCAAGGCCATAATGATAGTTGATAAGGACAGATAGGAGATTAAGAGTCCTACACCAACTGATACTTGGAAATCAAGCACATGCAAAACCAATCTCAAGAGCAAAACTGGTAAACCAAGCCCAAAATAGAGGTGACTTGGATAATCCCAAGAGTTTGTCAAGATTTTTGGGTAACCCAAGATTACTTGACCAAGGTTGGAACATGGTTGGCCTCCATCCCGGTAGCTCTAGAGGAAGAAATTCTCCTCCTACTACCCATAGGTCAACTAGTCCATGGATTGGGCCACAAGGACCATCTATGGACATAGTCCAAGTCAACCCATCACTATGTATTCTTGAGAATAGACCCTTGGGTATACCTCAACAAGATTGTAGGAACCGAATACTTCATTAGGAATGACTGAGGGACCGATCAAATCTCAAGAAACTAGGAGTATGAAAACCCCACATTAGAGAGATTCGATAGATAAGTGGAATATGACGAGTCGCACAAGCTCGAGGAAGACATGGGTTACGAAGTAAGGATCTCAAGCAAAACCAGATAGATAAAGGATGGGTAGCCGTCCACTAACATATTTATGGACTTCAAGGTAGAGACCATAGGATAGGAAGGATCTATCAAACCATTGGACAAAGAGGAAATCCATCATGCTAGTGGTAGGACAACTAACCATCAAGAGCAAGAACTGTTCCACTATATTGACGACTGCATAATAATCCAACGAAATGATGAGAGAACCGAGTGAGTTCATTGTTAGGAATTATGGGGTGGATAATGCAGTGTTGCTAAATCTCACCCAAATTGAGAAGAAATCTCATGACTTGTGCAGGCTATTCTAGGGTGGAGGTTTTCCCCGTAGAGATATGTTCTACCCCAACCAAAATCCTGCTAGAGCTAAGGTGGCAAATTTTTATGGATGAGTAAAAGTGCAAAATGAAGAAATTCCCAAAGCAGCCTGCTCCAAATTGGATAGAAGTTTGTGAGACAAAAAGGAGCGGGACCATCCCGATTATCTTGCCCCAACTTGAGTAAGTGGTTTGAAGAGCCTCAAGGGTAGAGTCATGTGGAAATACCCGCCCGCCCTAGCCAAGGCAATTGTTTCAAATATACCCTAGGGTAGAAGCATCCTAAAAGTATCACCTGAAGGAGGAAACAAAGGTGGGAGGTGAGCTATCACCCATAAAGTCTCCAAAACACATCGTCCAAGGCTGGAATGTGACAAGGAAATGTGAGTATTGGTCAAGGCTGGTGCTAGCCTAGGTCTCAAGCCTATCTCTAAGGCATCATCACTTGCATTTAATGTTGGTCATCAAACACTAAAATCGATATTCCAACACTCCAAATTGGAACCCAAGGATAGGGTTCCTTGCCAATATGAGGTATTCAAAGGAAGGTAGGTTGCAGGTAGAATTAATGATCCACCACCACAACGAGGGCCATAAATGAAGATGATACAGTCGCATCGACAAATATAGAACCAAGCAAAGGGAATTTAATTAATAGGGATCATCTGATGGCATACCTAATGCCTTGAAATACCTGATCAAATGTAGTGAGGAGTCAAAGAGATGAGTTCCCTCCACTCGGGTAGTATGATGTGCATTAATGAGCCCATCTAGTGAAGTAAGGAGGTCCTATCTTCTGGCTATAAAGCAGTAAGTGTAATTCATTCAGAGGGTTGGCTCTAAGCCATTATAATTTGTATGCAAGACTAGGAATATATTGATATAAGCAAAGCATTGTCTAGTATTCAGATTATTTCATGCATGTATGTATTTTCATGTTCATGTTTTTCTGCTAAAGTTGATAAAAAAATAGGATGTTATTCTGACTGTTAGTTTATCAATTATGGAATTTACAAACATAGGATGAATATCAATGTTAATAATAAAAATGTATTGGTTGGTCTATTAGATGGTTTGTGTATATGAATGTATTTCTGCTTTTCCCCTACATATATCTTGTTGCATCTTATCCGTCCGCCGTAATCTGACTTCATTAATTTTATTTACTTTCTTCCTTGTTTAGTTTATGAATAAAGATATCTATTTTTTAATTATAAATAAAATGTTTATGGATAAGTATTATAGGATAAATATAAATAGCTGAATTTTAATTTATGGTCTATATCCTTTTATGAAGATAGACTATGGAAAAATATATGATTTGCATGTGATTTTGATGTAATGAAAGTCATTACTTAGTAGTTATTTTATAATAAAATAAATAGGAGAAAACCTAATTATTAGATGCAAAGAAATGATGTAACTTCTTGGATATGGGTCCTTAGAGTAGGAGAAACTTATAGGAGTTTCTTCCTTTTGCAATGAAAAATGTGAATGAAAATACATTAATTGCAATATGTGGAATTTATTAAAAAGTATATTATGGGGTTTCCTTAGTTCTTACAATTTAATGAAAGATATATTGTGTGTTGCATTCTACCTTGAAAAACAATTATGTAGGAATGCATATATATTAAATTATGCATATATATTTGCATTAGCATAATGGAAAAGGAGTTGTTTTGATCCCTTCCTATTCACCCTTCGAAGACTTCAATGGAGGACTGATTAAAAGGCTCGGGATGACTTAGAAATGTTATTTATGTACAAACTCAATGTAAAGAAAAGAGTTCACTAATTATGATTTAAGATGAGCAATGTAATATTGTATTGTAATCAATTTATAAAGCATGTATCTATCTAATTACTCGATTAGCTATGAATCATTTATGAAGAGAATATGATTGATGTACCCTTTGGCATGGATTTATATACTTAATATTTTTATGCTTATAGTCAAAAGTACTTGTGCTTTTGTAAATTAATATGAATATTATGTATTTCCTTCATACTTGCAATAGAGTAAGCAATGTGTAAATCTAGTAAATAAGGGAGAGAGAGAGAGAGAGAAAAAAAAGTTGGTGCTTCACTAGCTTTGGGGGTTAGGGTTCTCCTTAGGAGGGCTTATCCTTAGGAAACCAGCCTAGTTATATCCTAAAGGATAGTATCAAAACTAAGGGAATTGTGATGTAGCAAATCCTTAGGGTTGCAATGGGTGCTTCAGTAATGGACCATCAAAGTGGGTCCAAAGGTGGTGAAAGTATTTGGGAAAGGATCAGGTGGTGAACCTTGAATCATTTCTTTTATTCGCAGAGGCTTGGATCCCATTGTAAGTAGATTTGGGTGATGAAACTTTGATGTATTGTGACGTATCCATGTGAGAGATGTCACATGAATGATAATCATAGGAACCCTGATAGACGATTGGGTAAACCTATGAGGGATGTTATTTGGTGTGATAGTCACTAGACTCCCTAAATTATTATTGGGCATCTAGATGAGGGATATCACATAGGTGATAGCCACCTCAATTAAACCATCAGGGGATGTATTAATTGAGCATATTAGTTTTACACATGGTGTAGTGGGTAAAACTAAAGAAGCTTTATGCCTAGGTACTAGTAGATATGGAATGAGACTAGTAGTGGAATTGGTGTCCCTTCTTGATAGAACAGGAAATGGTTAATCCCTACGCTATGATAAAAATATCCTTCAAAGAAAGGTAAGGAAATGAGGAGACCATTTTAAGGTATCCTTTAAGTTGTATGGGTAGTGTACAAGGTGAACCCCAAAGTCTTTACGAGAGATTGGTCACTCCTATCCACTCAAGGGATGTTGCAGTATCTAGAAATTTAAAATATGATTGAAATATTCTGTTGATTTGGTACATATTTGGTGAACTTTACTTGTGAAAAAAAATTATCTCCCGGGTTGGTTAGAATTGGGTTGTTATAATTGGTATTAGAGCCCTAGGTTATAGGACTAGTAGCTTCCATGGAGTGAAACATAGGATTAGCTAGTCTTGATGAGCAACTTTTGGAAGAATAGGTCTTATGTTGGGAATGGTATCTTACATGGAGTAGGAATGACCATCAATGTCAATTATAGATGATAATACTCTGTCATTGGATTACATGAAGAATGTAACTAACTAGGAGTTAGAAGTGAAATTAAAAAAAGAAATTGTAACCTAACTCAACCCTCCTTTATGTGTCCAAGAACTATGGCACCAAGAGTGAGAAGAGGAATATGAGGATATTCCTAAACACTAAGGCAACCTAGACCAAATAGTATCAAGGAGAAACCCTGAGGACAAAGTTCATGGAACTCAAATAGAGAGGTAGAGAATCACACCGCTATCATCTCACTATTGTAGGAGCAAATTGAGAAATGAAGGAACCAAATGGAACAACAAAGAAACCAAATAAACCAACAAAAAAAAATGTTGGAGACTATCATGAGTTAGACTTCCCAAAATAGAGATCCTAAGGCTAGGCTAGATGGAACTATTGTTACCATATAACAAGAAGTTAGAGCTCTTATTGAAGAAAAAATATTCAAGGATCTGAAAATTGTGAAGACCTCCAAATTCATGGGGCAAGATGGGGGTGATTCAGTCAAGGCTTGGCTGAATGAGTTGGAGACCTATTTTTCATCAAAATTTATTCCTCTGTATCCCAAACAATTTGGGCCACACTTCACTTATAGGAGGAATGGTTAGAATTGTGGATAAATTTTAAATTCGAACACAAGATTGAGGCTATAAATTTAACATGGGAAGGATTTGTAAAAGCCTTTAAGAAGAGGTTCCTCACAAAGCAGTATTATGTGGAGAAATTCTCCATGCTCCATCAAGGAATGGGGACGGTGGAAGTCTACCATCAAAAATTTATATAATTGTTGAAGTATGTACCACTCTATGAGTAGGATGAGAATATGAAGGTACATAAATTTATCTTAGGAATAGACCCTAAACTTCTATATTTAGTAAATATGCATAAGCCTGATATGTTGCAAAAATCTTATGACCTGGCTTGGCAAGAAGGATCTAATTTATAATTGAATAGGACTACTCCTTTTGATTATTCAATATTATCTGAAGTAGATCATCAGGCACTAAGGAAAAGAAATAGTAATTGCTTTATTAAATGGGAATAGGAAAAAAATAAGAAAAGCAAGGGGAAACCAAAGTTTGAGAAGGAAAATGATGGGAAACAAGGGAATTTCAAGAAGTTTCAAAATAAGAGTAAAAATAACTTTCCTCAACCTTATAGGTAACTTGACATGACTCAAAAATAAAAGCAAAAGGACTAGAATCAGGAAAGCATCCAAGTCCCAAGGGTGGTTGTTATGACTGTGGGGGTCCATACTATGCAAAAATGTGCCCACATAGAGCAAGATCAAGTAAGAAACTAAAGAAACCCAACCATAAGATCTATGCAATTATGGGTAACCTTGATGGGAAATCCCCACCTTTACTACTGAATGGTAAGTTATTTGATATAGATATCAATATTTTAATAGATCGTGGTGCTATGGATAACTTCATCTCTTCTAGTATAGTTAGGGATATGCTAGAAAGACCAAGATTTTTGGCACAAGCATAAAAATTCGAGTATGGTTCTAGATAGACCTACTAAGTGGATCAGTATTTTCCTACAACTGAGATCACCCTACCCAATGAATCTATATTATGAAATCTATATATAGCTCCGCTACATGCATTCAACATCATCTTGGGGATGGATTGGTTAAAGGCTTATAAGGCCATGATTAACTTCTAAGATAGATGAATTCAAATTTCTGACAAATACAATAGAAGATTGAGAATCATAAGTGAACAAGGATCATTTCAACCCTAGTTGTTATCAACTATGCAACTGAAGAAGACCATGAGAAAAGGAGGAATAGTTTTTTTCATTAAGCTAGACGAGATTGAAAAGGATAAAAAGGAAGATGTGTTTGAAAAACACCCAATATTGCAAGAATTTAGGGATGTGTTCCCTAAAGACCTTCCTAGACTTTCATCAAAGCGAGAGTTTTATTGCACCATCTAACTTATGCTAAGAACTAAACCTATACATAGAAATCCTTATAGGATGAATCCTATCAAAATATAGGAGTTGAAAGTGCAACTACAAGAGTTCCTAGAAAAAGGGTTGATTAAACCCAGTGTGTCACCTTGGGGTGCACCCATTCTTTTTGCTAAAAAGAAATATGGTTCACTAATATTGTGCATCGATTACCGAATATTGAACAAAGCAACCATAAAAAAATAGATATCCTTTGCCTAGGATTGAATATTTGTTTGATCAATTGAAGGGTGCAACAATATTTTCCAAGGTTGACCTGAAATCAAGTTATCACCAATTAAGAATCCATGAGAACACTCATAAAATTACTTTTAAGACCCGGTATGGGCATTATGAGTTCATAGTATTACCTTTTGGGCTAACCAATGCCTTGACAACATTCATGAATCTAATGAACAATGTATTTAGAAAGTAGTTGGATCAATTTGTATTGATATTTCTGGATGATATCTTGATATATTCTAAGAATAAGGAAGAACATGACAGATAATTGAGGATAGTACTTGAGTTTTTAAGAAAGAAATAGCTTTATGGAAATTTATCAAAATATAACTTCTATGTCCCAAAGGTGCAATATCTAGGACATATCATATCTACAAAAGGAATTGAAATATATACCAAGAATATTGAGGCCATTTTGAGTTGATCAACGCCCATAAATGTGTCCAAAATATGGAGCGTCATGGGCATTATGGGTTATTATAGATGATTTGTAAATAACTATTCCAATATTGCCTATCCAATAACCAATCTTCAAAGGAAAGGAAAGGAATTTAAATGGATAGATAAGTGCATGGTTGCTTTTGATTTGCTTAAGTAGAAGCTTACTACAACACCTATTCTGAAGATTCCAGATCCTTAGGGAAACTTTTTAGTTTGTACTAATGCTTCAATGGAAGGGTTAGGAGGAGTGTTATCCTAGGATGAATCAATTGTGGCATATGAGTCAAGAAAACTCAAGAAGCATGAGGTGAATTATGCTACACATGATTTGGAACTAGCAGCAATTGTGCATGCACTCAAGATATGGTGGCATTACCTACTAGAAAAACCCTTTGAGTTAAGAATTGATCATAAAAGTTTGAAGTACATATTCACTCAACCTATGGTCAATACTAGATAGAGAAGGTGGATCAAGCTCTTATCTGAGTATGACTTTGGTATAGAATATATCAAAGGTAAGGAGAACAAGGTTATTGATGCCTTAAGTAGGAGAAGGCATATAGCTGCTCTGACCTATAGTCACATAGACTTGATGGAACAAATCAAAATAACATAATTATAGGATCATTATTTCATTGATATTTGGGCAAAAATGGCAAGAAATCCTAGAGAAAACATGGATTTTAGCATAAAATATGGGCTTTTGTGCTTTAAAGGTAGGGTTTTCATACCAAAAACTGGTGATTTAAGGATATTAATCATGCAAGAGGTGGATATATATCCTTGTTGTGTTCATCCTAGAGGGGCTAAGATCAAGGAGAATATTAAAAATACTTTCTGCTGGATAAGTATGAAGAAATATATCACTGATTTTTTTTCTAAATGCATGGAATGCTAGAAAGTGAAAGTTGAGCATAGGTGTCTGACAAGATATTTATACCCACATGATATACCTGTACAAAAATTAGGTTATATCCATGGAATTTATTGTGGGAATACCTAAGAATAGGTACCAACATGACATAATATTTTTAGTGGTTGATAAGTTGATCAAGATTGTGCACTTTATACCACGAAGTACGAAGGATGTTGCTCTTCTGATGGCTAACAAATTTGCCAAAGAGATATTCAAGTTACATGGGTTTGCTAAAGTGATTATCTCAAATAAAGACTCCATATTTACATTTGCATTATGGTAAGATCTTCATTGTGTAGTTGGGATAAATTTGAACATAACTTCTGCATACCATCCAAAAATAGATGGTCAAACTATGAGGGTAAACCATGTCTTAAAATACATGCTTTATATGTAATACATGGACCAAAATTCTTAGAGGGAATAATTTTTACATTTGGTGGAATTTACGTACAATAATGGTCATCATGCTTCCTTGGGTATGGTATCATTTGAAGACTTGTATGGTAGGAAATGTAGAACTCCTTTATCTTGGGATAATCCAGAGGATTGGGTAGTCATCAAAACAGACGTAGTTCGAGTGATGAAGGAACAACTTAGGATGATTAGGCAAAGGCTTAAGGAAGTCTTCGATCATTAGAAGATCTATGCTAATATTAAGAGAACACCTAGAGAATTATCTATGAGAGACAGAGTATTCTTAAGAGTAAAGCCCATGAAAAGCACCATCAAATCTACCAAGTTGGATCCCAGATATGTTGGGCCCTTTGAGATCACTAAGAAGATAAGTCTTGTAGCCTATCATCTTGCCTTACCACCCAACCTATTAAATATCCATGACACTTTCCATATATCCTTGCTTAGGAGATTTATTATTGATCCTGACCATGTGTGGAATATTTCTAATTTACAAATCTCGGTGATTGAGGTGAAGCCCATGAATATTATAGAGTTTCATTCCAAAATGATAAGGAGTCGAACTCTAAAATAGTGCAAGGTCCAATGGGATGTATATTATGAGAAAACTACCACTTGAAAAAAGTGGATGACATGAAAAGATATTTTCCATATTTATTTAAAAATGAAATATAATTTTTAATTGCAGGATACTGATGAAGGACTATATTTAGTCTAAGGGGGGTAGTATGTCATGACCTTACCTTGGTGAGCTTATGCATATGATAGAATTATGAATTGATATGTTGTTTTAAAGATATATTAAATGACTATATGTTGATTAGTTATTATAAGTGTTTGTTTTATTTAAGAATATGATGTTGCTAATGGATTTGCATGATTGCAAGACTAGGTATCCTCATGGGTGGATGAAAGACTGACCACAAAGAATGAGGTTTCTAGCGAAAGAAAAAGAAAACAATGGCTATGATAGTCAAAACTATCTTATGTAAGTCTCCTAGGCACATGATGTCCACATATAGACATAGTTCATGCATTTGCATTTTGTGGTCTCATTCCTACATTTATGTGCTTGATATTGATGATGGTCTTTGCCACCTAAACAATCTATCCATTATAGAAGTTGTTAATGCCATGACCCAAAAATAGCTACAAGAAAACACAAGCAATAAAAAAAATAAAAAATGACTATGGTGAGGGATTCATAAACCCCTGACCAATATTTCATTTGTTTATCATTTTTAGTCTACTAAGTTTCCCAACTTTCCTATTGAGTTATATCTCACTCAGTACCCTACACAAGTTCATCTGTGTAGGTATCTTATGTGATGCCACAAATAATATTATCAATCTCATCATTCTTGATGAGCTAAATTTATCATCTTTAGTACAATTGAAGGTGTATGCCCATCACCATACCATACACAAATCCATCTATGTAGCTATGCTACACTTACTATGAGTCAAGCTATCCATATCATCTTCATGACAAGCTATCTTAACTCGGATATAATCAATTAGTTTACTTAGTTTGTATTCTCCCTAAGGGGTCTCAATCCCTTAGGTCTTCCTATATTCACCCTAAGGGGTATCAATCCCTTAGGTCTTATAACATTCACCCTAAGAGGTGTCAATATATTAGGTCTATCTAGGTTCACCTTAAGGTTTCATTTTCTTAGGTTTGTCTAGGTTCACCCTAAGGTTTCATTTCCTTAGGTTTTTTTATGTTATCAAGAAGATGAGAATAACTCTAATATTTAATCAATAGAGAAAAGCAAAACATAAACCATACAAATGGTACTCGAAAAGAGAACGACATTAAATGAAAGTAAGCTTAAAATGGAAAGAAGCTAAACAAAAAACATAGATAAATCATAGAAATAAATTTTAGATACAATTTCATCCATTCATTCAATTATTACTTATATCCAAGTATGGTAAAATCTCCATACTATAAAAGAATAAAGTAGTACATAAATTCTCTAGGGATATCTCCCTACAATTTCTAATCTATTTGAGCATAAGTAAAATAAACCATTGCATAGGTTCTAGTTGTTATCTTTGGTCCTCGTATTTCCAACGTTCGTTTGAGGATAGAAGGGGATCAGGGCAACTTGTGGTTCCATAATAGACATGCCTCTAAATGCATCTCCTAGTTACATGAAACAAGTGCATTTATTGTTTACTTTTTCAAATTGCAACTATAAAAATTTAATTAAAGTTTCCATCTATCCACTGATTAGTTGATATCACAAAAATCTCCTCATTTTTATTTCACCTCTCATTTGCTCAAGAGATTCGTTTCAACATAAAACAACTAGATCACAAGTCATACTTTAATCAAACATTTCAAAGCCTTCATTCAACATAGACAAAGTCCCATACCTTTAGCTATGTAAAGAAGCTATCATTTACTTTCCATTAATCAAATAACATCTTATTTAATTAATTTAAATAAATCATTCCTTTATTATTCAACATATTCAAAGTCCCATACTTTTAGCTATGCAAATAATTTAACATTCCTTATTATTTTCCATTAATCAAATAACATCTTATTTAATTAACTTAAATAGCATTTCCTTCATTATTCAACATAATCAAAGTCCCATACCTTTAGTTATGCAAATAATCGAACATTCCTTGTTATTTTCCATTAATCAAATAACATCTTATTTAATTAACTTAAATAAAAATTTCCTTTATTATTCAACATAGTCAAAGTCCCATACCTTTAGATATGCAAATAATCTAACATTCCTTTTATTTTCCATTAATAAAATAACCTCTTATTTAATTAACTTAAATAAACGTTTCCTTCATTATTCAACATAGTCAAAGTCTCATACCTTTAGCTATGCAAATAATCTAACATTCCTTTTATTTTCCATTAATCAAATAACATCTTATTTAATTAACTTAAATAAACATTTCCTTCATTATTCAACATAGTCAAAGTCTCATACCTTTAGCTATGCAAATAATCTAACATTCCTTTATTTTCCATTAATTAAATAACATCTTATTTAACTAACTTAAATAAGCATTTCCTTCATTACTCAACATAGTAAAAGTCCCATACCTTTAGCTATGCAAATAATCTAACATTCCTTTTTATTTTCCATTAATCAAATAACATCTTATTTAATTAACTTAAATAAATATTTCCTTCATTATTCAACATAGTTAAAGTCCCATACCTTTAGCTATGCAAATAGTCTAACATTCCTTTTTATTTTTCATTAATTAAATAACATCTGATTTAATAAACTTAAATAATCTAACATTCCTTGTTATTTTCCATTAAATAACATCTTATTATTTTCCATAACTTTAGTTATTTTCCATACCTTTAGCTATGCAAATAGTCTAACATTCCTTGTTATTTTCCATACCTTTAGTTATTTTCCATTCATTTTTATTTTCCATTAATTAAATAACATATGATTTAATAAACTTAAATAATCAAACATTCCTTGTTATTTTCCATACCTTTAGTTATGCAAATAATCGAACATTCCTTGTTATTTTCCATTAATCAAATAACATCTTATTTAATTAACTTAAATAAAAAATTTCTTTATTATTCAACATAGTCAAAGTCCCATACCTTTAGCTATGCAAATAATCTAACATTCCTTTTATTTTCCATTAATCAAATAACATCTTATTTAATTAACTTAAATAAATTTTTCCTTCATTATTCAACATAGTCAAAGTCACATACCTTTAGCTATGCAAATAATCTAACATTCCTTTTTATTTTCTATTAATAAAATAACATGTTATTTAATTAAATTAAATAAACATTTCCTTCATTATTCAACATAGTCAAAGTCTCAGACCTTTAGCTATGCAAATAATCTAACATTCCTTTTTATTTTCCATTAATTAAATAACATCTTATTTAATTAACTTAGATAAACATTTCCTTTATTATTCAACATAGTCAAAGTCCCATAACTTTAGTTATGCAAATAATCTAACATTCCTTTTTATTTTCCATTAATCAAATAACGTCTTATTTAATTAACTTAAATAAATATTTCCTTCATTATTCAACATAGTCAAAGTCTCATACCTTTAGCTATGCAAATAGTCTAACATTCCTTTTTATTTTCCATTAATTAAATAACATATGATTTAATAAAATTAAATAAACATTTCTATAACCTAAAAGTTATTTAAAATTCACTAGCCAATAGCCAAACTATTGTATCCAAACCCTAAAGCATTAAAGAGATTTCCAAGGGTTAAGCTAACATCATTTTGACCCCTCCCTTATTACCCAAGAGAGAGCTCGGGCATCCATCATTGACGATGAGGCATCTGCAGGCCAGCAAAACAGTAACATACTCACTACCTAACTTGACAGTCACACAATAGGTGATGATGTAGGGTTATGTAGGATCAATATCATCTTCGAATGGCTCGATGGCATGGAAAACGTCAGTATACTGGCAAAGGGTGAGGTGCAATGAGCCAGCCATTATTTATATGACGTTGCAAGTGAGAGGTGCAAGTGAAGATATCACCCAACAAGAAAAATAAATTTGATTGAGCGACTACTACTATTGTGGTTGATGACCTCTGATCCCACAATTCGGGACCCCATGACACAGGTTCAACAACCTAGTAAGAACCCCTATTGGTTAAAACATCCACAAAGTTGATTAGGTGAGCCTAACTCCCCAAGGTATAACCTTTCAAGAATGGGGTTTGTTGTTAACACAACATAGTTACAACTAAGGAAGAGATAGTGAATAACATAGCATAGGGGGTTTCTTTTACTCAAAGGTCATTTTCTACCTATTGATTAGTAGTAACCACACACACAATGTGGCTTAACAACTATGCAAGCATTACTACCAGGTGACATAACACAAGCCAAGGAAGGTATCGCTGGTCAAATATAGAACCTTGGAGGGTGTACTATAGAAATGTAGGGATCTCCAAATATTGGTTACACAATAGTTTTGCAACTCAACCAACTAGATATAGGGATAATTAATCCCATCCAAACATCCAGCTAGATTCGATAAAGAAAGTAATAGAAAGTAACTAAATCGACCAACCCATAAAACTCAAGTTGATTCTTTCAGGTTCCTCCTTCTTAGTTGCTGCTATTATGAGATGCTTGTCCCCCTAGCAGCGTTATCTTCCTTCTCAATTGTTGCTGGTTATGAGATACTCATCCTCCTTCTAGAAACATTCTCCCCCTCCTCCATTTTTGCTCTCTTATTAGACATTTATCGTCCTCCTCCCTTACCTAGGGCAAATAATTCCTCTCTCCAACTAATAATCGTGTCTCACGTTAAAACTCATCCACCTACCATCAATACCTTATCATCCATATCGCAACTGTAGGATTTTGTATTTAAAGAAATCATTCTTCTCTTCACCCAAAACTTCGTCATCAATGAACCCATACTCTTTTTGTCAACCAGAACCTGCTTCATGTAAGATATCCTTCTTTTTCCAGTGAGATCGTAGAACTTGAAGCAGGAATTTTTTTTTTTAATTCCCCCTCCTACAAGATTCCTGCTCTATAGTTATTTAAAAGAGGTTTCTAACTCAAATGAAATTCTATTAACATTCAAACAAAGTCTTTTTCTTTTCAAGAGGGTCTAGTGTTGCTTTATTAAAATATTCACTAAAAAGAAACTCTATTATCATTTAATTAAAAGCTTTACTAACTTATTAAATGAATATCTATTATTATTTTTAATTAAAAGCTTTACTAACTTATTAAATGAATCTCTATTATCATTTAATTAAAATATTTACTAACTTATTAAATGAATATCTATTATCATTTAATTAAAATATTATGGCATACAAAAACATAATAGGTTCTTTTACCAAAATTTTTAACAATTTGCAACTCATTCAAAAATCCAATGGATTAAATGCAATCATACTTAAGCACATTTTTCTAAAACCAGTGATGTAGCAAGTGATGAAGTAAAAGATAACCAATTAGATGCAACAAACAAATAGGGAATATTTTCATCAACCTAGCTATCTATCTCAACCTAAGAATTTACGATAGCTACTAGGCTATCAATTGAGGCTCAAGGTGGCTGGCTAGTTGACGATTATCCCTAACTAATAATGCATGCCTATATGAAGGTATCCATCCATGTTACCTCTGAGTTACCTTAGTCATCATTTTACCAACCTCAAGTACCCTATTATTGGTGGATGATTCTATCTCTTCCACCCATGAGTGTACCTGATTCTACACATTAAAAATATGTTAATACTATCATGTACTTCTAAATATTAAATTAAGCATCACACAGTTTGTTCATTTGCATAAAATTGAGCATCAAAGCATCATTAAATCAATACATAGTTTTCATGTCAAAAATCCTGCCAGGGAGGGTCATGACATCCTAACCCCCTAGGACTAAATACCATCCCGGGTGTTTACAATTCTTTTAAAATAAAATTATTACATTATTGTTAGAAAAAAAGGGAAAATATTTTTGTGTTTCCTCCACTTTTTTCCAAGTGGCATTTCCTTTAGAGAAACTGTCCCACTAGACCTTACATTGTTCAAGAGTCTGGTTTTGCATAGACTTAGAATAAAAATCAAGATTATTCATTGGCATCACTTCAATAGCCTTCGGGTTTGCCATCTGTAATTTAGAAACATCCCACACATGTTTAAGGTTAGCAACATATTTCCTAAGCAGGGATATGTGGAAGGTGTCATGATTTTTTGATAGATTTGATGGTAAGGCAAGTCGGTAAGCAACCAAGTTAATATTATCAATGATCTCAAAGGGTCCCACATACTAAGGATCCAAATTTATGGATTTGATAGCACTTTTCTTCAGCTTAACCCTTAAGACCACTTTATCTCCTACAGAGTACTCTCTTGGAGTCCTTTTTAGATTAGCATAACTCTTATGTTGATCAACAACTTCCTTAAGTATTTTCCTGATTACCTTCAGCTGATCTTCCATTTCTCTAATCATTTTTGGCCCAACCACAAAGATATTTCAAACTATCCCAAGACAATGGTGGTTAACACTTTCATCCATATAAGGCATCGAAAGGAGCCATTCCTAGAGAGGAGTGATGTTTATTATTATAGGTAAACTCCACAAGGTTAAGATAGTCTTCCCAATGAGTCTTTTGATCCATGTGGTACATGTGGAGCATGTCCTCTAATACTTGGTTTACCCTTTTTAGTTGATCATCAATTTTAGGATGTTATACCAAGCTCATATTCAATTTTGTGCCTATTACATGATGTAGGGCTTTCCAAAATTCAGAGGTAAATTTGAAATCCCTATATAAAATGATAATTTTAGGAAACCCATGCAGTCAAAATACCTCTTTGGTAAACATGTTAGCCACTACCTGAGCATCATCCTTGATGTTTCCTGGTATGAAATGTGCAACTTTAGTAAATCTATAGACTATTACAAGGATTGCATCATTATAATACTTGGTCTTGGGTAAACCTACTATAAAATCCATAGATATAGCCTACCATTTTTGGGTGGGCACATCATGTGGATATAATTTCCCTATAGGATGTTTGTGTTCTACCTTAACCTTCTAACATTCGAGGTATTGAGAAATAAAATCAATGATGTCCTTCTTCATTCCTGTCCAGAAGAAGGTTCTCTTTATTTTTCCCTCATTTTGGCCCCTCCAAGGTGAGAAGAATAAGATGACCTATGAGCTTCTTGCATTATTAATTTTATTAAGCCACCCATTTTTGGTATGATGATCCTACCTTTGTAGCATAAGAGTTCATCATTTATGCTAACTTCATTGTTACCCTTAGGGTCTCTACTTAATTGAAACTAAATTTTCTTGCAATACTCATATTGAGATTGCTCCTTCCTCACTTGATCCATTAGATTCAGGTGACTTCTTATTATGGCTGCTATGTACTTCCTCCTACTTAAGGCATCAACAAACTTAATCTCCTTCCCCTTTATATACTCAATTTTAAAGTCATATTCAGTGAGAACCTAGATCCATCTCCTTTGTCTCACATTGAGTATAGGTTAGGTGAATATATACCTTAAAATTTGATGGTTTGTTTTCAACTCAGAGGGCTTTCCAACCAAGTAGTGGCGTTAGGCCTTTAGAGTGTGCACCATTGCAGCTAGCTCTAGATCATGCATAGTATAATTATTTTCATGCTTTGTAAGCTTCCTTGAGGTGTATGCTACTACTGAATCATCTTGAGAGTACTCCTCCTAACCCCTCTAATGACACATTCATGCATACTGAAAATTTTCTTTGAGGGTTCAAAATGTTCAATATTGGTACTATAGTGAGTTTATGCTTTAGCAATGCAAAGGCAACTTCACACTTTTCTAACCACTTGAATTCCTTCCCTTTCTTCTAGAGGTTACTTATTGCTATTGCAATCTTGGAGTAATCCTTTATATAACGTCTATAGTATCCCATAAATCCCATGAAGCTTCACACTTTTGTCATATTAGTAGGGGGTGGAAAATTTAAAATAACTTCAATTTTCTCTAAGTCTATGATAATTCCTTTTGCTAATATGATATGTCAAAGATATCATACCTTCAAGACATAGAAATCACTTTTTGCTAGATTTCCATAGAGTTGATTCTCCCTTAGCAACTCTAATAAGATCTTGAGGTGTCTATCGTGCTCCTCCTTGTCTCGAGAGTAGATTAAGATATCATCTAAAAATACAAGGATAAAGTGATCTAGTTACCTCCTAAACACATTGTTCATTAGATTCATGAATGCGGTTGGGACGTTTGTTAGTCCAAAGGGTAGGATTGTAAACTCATAATGCCCATACCTAGTATTAAATATTGTTTTGTGAGTGTCCTCATTACGTATCCTTAACTGATGATGCCATGATTTTAGGTCAATATTTGTGAATACCATAGCATCCCTTATTTGGTCGAAAAAATCTTCGATTCTAGATAGTGGGTATCGGTTCTTTATTGTAGCCTTGTTAAGCATTCTATAATCAATACACAACCTCAAAGAACCATATTTCTTCTTCATAAATAAAATCGATGCACCCTAAGGTGACACACTTGGTTTTACAAATCCCTTTTCTAATAGCCCTTGCAGTTGCACCTTTAATTCCTGCATCTCAATAGGATTCATCCTATATGGATATTTATGGATAGGTTTCGCTCCTGGCATAAGGTCAATAGTAAAATCAAATATTTGCACAGGATGAAGTCCAAGAAAATCGCTTGAAAATATATCTTTAAATTCCTATAAAATTGGGTGTTTCTCCAACACTTCTCTCTTCTGATATTCTCCCACTTCATTGAGTTTCACGACATATACTATTCCTCCCTTCTTGAGGGTCTTATTAAATTGCATAGTTGACATCATCTGGGGTTTGAATATCCCCTACTTGCTATAGATCCTTAGTCTCCCCTTGCCGTTATCTGAATACTCAATCCATATATCTTGGAAATTGATAAAGGCTTTATGGGCATGTAACCAATCCATCCCTAGGATTACATGAAAAGCATGAAGTGGAGCTACATATAAATAACCTTTAGTGGTACCACTAGCTAGAGTAATTTTTACCATTGGAAAACATTGGTTGGCTAAGTAGGTTTATCCAGAACCATACTCGACCTTCCATCCTTAGATCAAATATCCTAGCCTTTCCAGCATATCCCTTGCTAAGTTAGAAGAAATACAACTATTTGTGGCCCCACTATCAATCAAATTTTTTATTTATTTATTAAAAATATTACCTTTTATAAGCATTGGGATGGTTTGTCCCTCCAACTTCTAATTCCTGGTTGTAGCATAAATCTAGTGTGTGTGTTACTTTCTCTTGGCATTGGATGTACTCGATCCTAGTTGATGCGGACACTAACTAGCATAGTGAGGGCCTTTACAATTATAACACCCATCATTGGGTCCCTGTCACTTCTCTAGCTTCTGCTCCCTTGTCTTACTTGTTGGGACTAAAGTTAGTGGTTTCTAAGGCTGAGGTCTTACATTGTTGGGATTATTGTTGGTTTTCTTTCAAAAGTTCTTGAACCTTATTTGTTTTCCACGGTTTCTCTTCTCAAAATTTTTATGGTTCTTGACCTTTTGCTATTGTTCCTCTTCCCATTTCAATAGTCCCTGACTATTCCTCTTCCTAAGTGCTTGTCGATCTTGCTCAAGTAAGAAAAAATAGTTGAATTGACAATGAGACTTTACCTTATTTTCTAGGGCATACACTTTATGGAGTGACCTAAGGTTCATTCATATTTACATCATGTTTCACTCTTGATTCCAACCCAAGAATGAACTTGTGAACTCTTATATTTTCATCATAAAAGGGTACATACTTTAGTAATCGTACCATTTTTTTGTAATATATCTCCAAAGTCTTGGTCCCTTGTCGAAGTTTGGCAAACTCCTCAAACTGTAATGCATATAAGTGCTCTGTAAGGAACCTCTTTTTGAATATTTTGACAAAATATTTCTATTTTATGTTGATAAGCTCGATCTTAGTATTTTCATAGTAATTTTCCCACAAATCTAAAGTAGCCCCCTCTAGGTATATTGTGGCCCAGAATTTTTGGGTTCCTGGGGAGTAGATCTTTACTATAAAATAGACTTCTAATTCTCTTATCTAGGCTTTAGACACATCCTCTTTTCCTTATCCATAGAACTTATTTATATGAATGTTTTTCGAATCCCTAGCCACTTCTTTTTCCAAAAGTGCTCTAGCTTCTAATTGTTTCACGGTTAATCCATTGGTCGGGCTAACCACTGAACCTATAGATTACAAATGTTGGTTTGCAATGATTTCAAACACTTGCCTCATTTGTTCCTGCATTGTAGCGACTGTAGTAGTGAGGTTTTCTACCTCTATGTTGGAATTTTTGGGAGCCTCATCCTGAATTTCTCCTTCGATATTATTTTATTGAGTCCACCTAGTTGAAGGTGTAGGTATCTCTCTTCTAACCTTCGATGCCATTTATCCTGGTGATAGCCAATAAAATAATGTTAGGGTATAGTCCCACCTTTGAAATGATCTACTAACACAAGCTAAATATAGATTTTTATTTCTAAACATCAATAATATAATTAGGATGGTATTCTAAGGTTATGATGTAACTTAATGTTGAAGTCCATACTTAATTATAAGTATGGTGTCATAACACTCCAATCACCCTTGGGGTTAATCCCCATTAGATTCTAGCAAGAAAATGATTCTCGATCTTCCTAATTTTAGCTTAAATTGAAGCAAGTCTTCATAGAAAGATACCCAAATCCTATAACATATTAAGAAGCTCTATACCCTTGTACCTAGATCTCTAATATAAAATGTAATGACCCAAAACTAGCTACAAGAAAACACAAGCAAGAAAATAAAAAAATGACTACGGTGAGGGATTCATAAATCCCTAACTAATATTTAATTTGTTTATCATTTTTAGTCTACTAGGGTTCCCAACTTTCCTATTGAGTTATATCTCACTGAGTACCCTACACAAGTTCGTTTTTGTAGGCATCTCATGTGATATCACAAATAATTTTATCCATCTCATCATCCTTGATGAGCTAAATCATCACCTTCAATACAGTCGAAGGTGTACACCCATCACCATACCATACACAAATACATATGTGTATGTATGCTATGCATACTACGAGTCAAGCTATTCATATTGTCTTCATGATGAGCTATCTTAACTCAGATATAATCAATTAGTTTACTTATTTTGCATTCTCCCTAAGGGGCATTAATCCATTAGGTCTTCCTATATTCATTTTAATGGGTCTTAATCCTTTAGGTCTTCCTACATTCACCCTAAGAGGTATTAATCTCTTAGGTCTATCTAGGTTCACCCTAAGGTGTCGTTTCTTAGGTTTGTCTAGATTCACCCTAAGGTTTCATTTCATTAGGTTTTTTTTTTAAGTTATCAAGAATATGAAAATAACTCTAGTATTAAATCAATCGAGAAAAGCAAAAATATAAACCATACAAAGGGTACTCGAAAAGAGAACGGTTAAATGGAAATAATCTTAAAATGGAAAGAAGTTAAACAACAAACATAGAAAAATCATGGAAATAAATTAAAGATACAGTTTCATCCATTCATTCAGTTATTATATATCCAAGTATGGTAAAATCTTCATACTATAAAAGAATAAAGTAGTACATCAATTCTCTAGGGATATATCCCTACAATTTCTAATATATTTGAGCATAAGTAAAAAAAACCATTGCATAGGTTCTAGTCGTCATCTTTGGTCCTCCTTGTCTTTCCAATGTTAGTTTGAGGATAGAAGGGGATCAGGGCAACTCATTGTTCCATAATCGACATACCTCTAAATGCATCTACTAGTTACATGAAACAAGTGCATTTATTGTTTACTTTGCTCAATTGCAACTACACAAATTCAATTAAAGTTACCATCTATCCACTGTTTAGTTGATATCATAAAAATATCCTCATTTTTATTTTCTCCTCTCAATTGCTCCAGAGAGTCGTTTCAACATACATCATCTAGATCACAAGTCATACTTTAACCAAACATTTCAAAGTCTTCATTCAACATAGACAAAGTCCCATACCTTTAGCTATGTAAAGAAGCTATCATTTACTTTCCATTAATAAAATAACATCTTATTTATTTAACTTAAATAAACCATTCCTTTATTATTCAACATAGTCAAAGTCCCATACCTTTAGCTATGCAAATAATCTAACAATTCTTTTTATTTTCCATTAATCAAATAACATCTTATTTAATTAACTTAAATAAAAATTTCCTTCATTAGTCAACATAGTCAAAGTCCCATACCTTTAGCTATGCAAATAATATAACATTCCTTTTTATTTTTCAATAATCAAATAACATCTTATTTAATTAACTTAAATATACATTTCCTTCAGTATTCAACATAGTCAATGTCTCACACCTTTAGCTATGCAAATAATCTAGCATTCCTTTTTATTTTTCATTAATCAAATAACATATTATTTAATTAACTTAAATAAGCATTTCCTTCCTTATTCAACCTAGTCAAAGTCCTATACCTTTAGCTATGCAAATAATCTAACATTCCTTTTTATTTTCCATCAATCAAATAGCATCTTATTTAATTAACTTAAATAAACATTTACTTCATTATTCAATATAGTCAAAGTATCATACCTTTAGCTATGCAATTAATTTAACATTATTTTTTATTTTCCATTAATCAAATAACATCTTATGTAATTAACTTAAATATACATTTCCTTCATTATTCAACATAGTCAAAGTCCCATACCTTTAGCTATGCAAATAATCTAACATTCACTTTTATTTTCCATTAATCAAATAATATCTTATTTAATTAACTTAAATAAACATTTCTTTTATTATTTAACATAGTCGAAGTCTTATACCTTTAGCAATGCAAATAATCTAACATTCCTTTTTAATTTCCATTAATCAAATATCATCTTATTTAATTAACTTAAATAAATATTTAAAATTCATTGGCCAATAACCAATCTAAAGTAGCATGAGCCCTAAAGCATTAAAGGGCTTTCCAAGTTTTAAGCGAACATTTAATCACTTTCACCCCTCCCTTATTACCCAAGAGAGAGTTCAAGAATTTGTCGTTGACGACGAGGTATCCACAGGCCAACAACATAGTAGCATACTCGTTGTCTAACTGAATAGTCACACAATAGGTGATGATGTAGGATTATGCAGGGTTAATCTCACATTTTTACGACTCAATGGCATGGACAATGCCAACATACCAATGAAGGGCAAGGCGCAATGAGCCAACCATCATTCATACGATGTTGCAGGTGATAGGCATAGTCTAAGATATCACCCAATAAGGAAAATATAGTCAACCAAGCGAATATTGTTTCCATGGTTGACGACCTCTAGTCCTACAAGCCAGGATCCCATGATATAGGATTAACAACCCAATAAAAACCCCTATTGGTTAAAACATCCACAAAGCTGATTAGGTGAGCTTGACTCCCCAAGGTATAACCTTCCACGATCGGGGTTCACTGTTAACACAACATAGTTACAACTAAGGAAGATATGGTGAATAACATCATACAAGGAGATTTATTTTACTCAGAGGCCATTTTCTACTTATAAATAAACAACAAGCACACATACAATGTGGCTTACAACCATGCAAGCATTACTACCAGGCAATATAACACAAACCAGGGAAGGTACCGTTGGTCAAACCTAGCATCTTGGAGGGTGTACTATAGCAACATAGGGGTCTCCAAATGTTGGTTACACAATGGTGTGCAACTCAAGCAAACTGATGCAGGGATAAGTAATCCCATCCAAATATCCAGCTAGATTCGATAAAGAAAGTAATAGAAAGTAACTAAATTGACCAACCTGTAAAACTCGGGTTGATTCTTTTAGGTTCCTCCTTCTTGGTTGTTGCTAGTTATGATATTCTCATCCTCCTACCAGTGGTATCTTCATTCTTAGCTGATTTTAGTTATAAGACGCTCGTCCTCCTCCCAAAAACATTCTCCCCCTCCTCTCTTTTTGATCTCTTATCATACATTTGTCGTCCTTATCCCTTTTTGCTCTCTTATCAGACGTTTGTCATCCTCCTCCCTTACCTAGGGTGAAGGATTCCTCTCTCCAGCTAAAAATATTATCTCACATTAAAACTCATATACCTGCCATCAATACCTTCTCATCCATATTACGGTTGTAGGATTTTGGATTTAAAGAAATCATTCTTCTCTTCTCTTGAAAATTTTCCATAAATGAAGCCATACTCTTTTTGTCAACCAAAAGCCGCTTCACACAAGATATCCTTCTTTTTCTAGTGGGATCGTAGCACTTTTAGTAGACAGTTTCTTTTTTCTTTTAATTCCCCTCTTACAATATTTCTACTCTATAGTTATTTAAAAGAAGTTTCTAACTCAAATGAAACTATATTAACATTCGAAGAGAGCCTCTTTCCTTTTCAAGAGGGTCTAGTATTGCTTTATTAAAAGCTTCACTAAAAAGAAACTCTATCATCATTTAATTAAAATCTTAAATAACTTATTAACTGAATCTCTATTATCATATTTAATTAAAAGCTTTACTGACTTATTAAATGAATCTCTATTATCATTTAATTAAAAGCTTTACTAAATTATTAAATGAATCTCTATTATCATTTAATTAAAATCTTTACTAACATATAAAATGAATCTCTATTATCATTTAGTTAAAAGCTTATGGCATACCAAAACATAATAGGTTCTTTTACCAAAAATTTTAACAATATGCCACTTATTCAGCAATCCAATGGATTTAAATGCAATAAAATTTAAGCACATTTTTGTAAAACCAGTGATGAAGTAAAAGACAACCAATTAGATGCAACAAGTAAAGAAGGAATATTTCCATCAACCCAGCTACCTATCTCAGCCTAAGAATTTACGATAGCTACTAGGCTATCAACTAAGGCTCAAGGTAGCTGGCAAGTTGATGATTGTCTCTAACTAATAATGCATACCTATATGAAGGTATCCATCCATGTTACCTCTCAGTTGCCTTAGTCATCATTTCCCCAACCTCAAGTACCCCGTTGCTGGTGGATGATTCTGAATCTTCCACCTACGAGTGTACTTTATTTAGCACATTAATAATATGTCAGTAGTATCATTTCCTTGCAAAGATTAAACTAAGAATCACATAGTTTGTTCATTTGCATAAAATTGAGCGTCAAAGTATCATTAAATCAATAAATGGTTTTCATGTCAAAAATTCTGCCAGGGAGGGTCATGACAGATAACATTGAAGTTATTGTAAAATCCTTCTATGTATTGGATAGGAGAAGTAGGGAACAATGAAATATTATCCATCATAATTTGATTGTTGTTCGGTTGCTCCTTGCGATTTGAGTTATTTTAGATGGATATAAAGTAACATAGAATAATTTATGTTTGCTTTTAAATAAATGTTAATAGGAGTGAATTATTAATATTTTATGTTATAAGATCTTCTTGCTATATTAATTTTCTTATGAAATTATATTAATAGGTCTCACTTATTAATGTACCTTGTGTTTGGACTTTAAAAGGAATTTCTAATGTATTATTAATGAAATGATATATTAATAAGAAATAATAATACTAATATTTTGGACATTAGAAAAATGAAATATTAATTATTAATATATTTGTCTAAAATATTAGAGAATAAAAGTTAAAAAAATTATCATTAAAAGATAATGATAAAAATTTATTAAAACTTGGTCGAAATAATGGACAAGTTGGTTGGATTGGTGGTTAAATGAATCCATTCGAGAAATAGAGAGAAATTTTTTCCTAACCACCATAAAAACCATGAAGGAAGGAAGAAAACGAGATTGATTTTTAGACCAAAGATCTATGAAAGCTTAGAGGAGATTTATAGGAGCACAAACAACAAGAGGTTTTGCCATTATTGTGAATTTGAATCCTTCCATCTGATTTGTCATCATATAGAAACCAAATATTCTTTCTATGATGCTTTCCACAAAAGAGCAATGGTTTTATATTTTTTCTATATTAAATTTTATAAGATTTCATTGCTCGTTTAAAGCCCCAATACTCTTGTACAAAATTGGAATGTTTGATTTATTTTGAAAAACTTTGAATGGATTTTATAACGTCAAGTCTTATAAAATATTATTCCCTAGAAGGTTGATTTTGCTATCAAAATTTTTTCTAGAAGAAAAGGAATCATTGATCCCATAGTACCATGCCCCACACATTGGAGTGTGCACTTGAAATATACCAAAGAAAAATAGCGTTGACTACATCCTTGGGCTCCCTTCGCACAGGTGAAATACATTGTGCAGCGAGGGAACAAAGCCACTCAAGAACCTTAGCTTTAAATTTCCCTTGATTTAAATTTTGAATCCTTAGTGATGCATGTTTATTTATTATTTTGATTGCCATGTGTGTTAATCCGCCCTAACTCAGGTGATTGGGTGCTCACTTTTGATGTAAAGAAATTTGTTTTTCTTATTGGTCACCTATGAGAAATGTTTAAATTATACCTTTTTAGGCATAGGATTTATGTAGGAAAGTAGTGTTTGATCCTAATAAAAGTTATTAGGTGTTTTAAGAATTGAGAGTAGGCCCACAATTTACATTGTGATGTCATTGTTTTATTTTTGAGCTTAACAAAAAGAAAAGGATGTTTTAAATTATATTTCCTTTGAAATGTAAGGAATCTTTTCTAAGGGTAGTGGTTATAGATTGGATATGCTTTATGTGTTTTATATATAAAAATTACAATTTATTTGAAAAGACTCCTAAGTGGTTTGGTTACTTGGTCCAATAATATCCTCCAAAAAAATCATCGACATGGTCATCAAAGAAAAAGCTTCTATTCGTTGGTAGTGACCAACATCTATCTATTGAGAATGTTTTTCAAGTCCATCTCAGACTTGCCTATTTACTGAGATGTCAATGTGGTGTTTTTAGAACCCCTTTTCATGTTGATTATGTTTATTGTCTAGCTTAGACCCGATTCCTACCACACCTTTCTCCTTGATTTTTTCCACGTGGGACTTGTCATCAGATATTTCTTCATGTGTCTCTTACCCTACTACTTCCATATTTTGTTGTGCATATTTCCAATCCTTTTTGTTTTCATCCCCTCAAACACCACCATTTTTTGACCCACTTTTTTACTTACCAAAGGTTATCTTCATCTGATTTGCTTGATCCTGATTGGTGGACTTCCCCTCATAGTTTTGAGTATCACAAGCAAAACCAATGTTTTTTCATACCTTATGATGAATAGGTGCTTCGGGAATTCCCTCATTTTTTTTCTTCATCTCGAGGTCATATTTTCATATTTGGGTTCCTATCCCTGAAGTAGTTGCATCTCAATACATAATTGTCATGATTCTATTTTGGCTTCATCAAGTTCGCTTATCTTCAATTTTTTGCTTCAAGTCGTCCATCTCTTTGTCAACCGATCCTTGAATTGTTTCATTCTTTTCATCACCATGTATTTTATTGAACTTGACAAGCTAGAGCTAGATGCTCTCACTGAGTCCATCCTCGATGACAAAGGAAACCTTCCTTTCCTCAAGAATTTTTTTGGAGATGACTATGATTTAACTCTGGCATTCCTTTGCAATTGGGAAGGTGGTAAGGTGATTATTCATGGCAAGGACTACATCGTGGACACCCAATTTATTACTAAAATTACTGGCTAACCCCAGATCGAAAGAGCCATGAGGAGGGAGAAGCACAAATGGGAGGTAGAAATCAATGAGTTTCCAAACAAGACCAAAATGCTTAAGCTGGCCAAGATGGGTATGCACAGGTTTGACCTTCCTTCTCCTTGGAATACGGTCATGAATCCCATTATGCATTATATCATTATAGATGACCCTAACAAAGCCCTCAACACTTTTCACTTGGCCTTTTTTAACCACTTTAAGAATATTAATGTTATCAATGTTCCTAAATTTCTATTTTGCTCCATGGTCTATTCCATCGAGACTTGTATAAAAAAGAAAAATTCCATGTTTCCTTCCCACCAAGGATTGTTCAAAATAATTTACAACCATTTCCTTATCCACTACCCTGAAGGCCTCCTTACAGACCCTTCTCCCCCTGTTGACCCTACCCAAAAGTTTCCTAGCCTATCTATAATGATCCCAAAGTATACGTCGGTTCATCCATTGGTCATGTCCATTCATTGATTATTTCATCTATTTATATGTAGATAGGTTTATTGAATTAACATCATCAATCATTTTATTCATTTACATATTTTACAAGAGACTCTACCCTCTCTAAGTGTTATAGGACTTCACCCTCCTTAAGTGGCTAATTTATTTAATTTAATTGATTTATAGAAGCGAATTGCTTCAAGTGGCATAAGAGCCATGATCTGAAAACAACACAATTTTTTTTTGTAATCACTTCTCCACATCAATATCTTATAGCGAGTGATTTTCCTACTATGCAACTACCGAGATACCAGCCAATAGATCAGAGCATGATCTTGGAGTAAGCCTACCATCCTTATATACTTCCAATTCGTAAGCACCAACTAGCCAGTGAAATTGCCAGCTTAAAGGAAATAAATTTAACTAGTGATGTTTCTATATTTTTTTTGTGGAAAACATCCCAGAAGGGATGCCACTTTTGGGTAAGACCCATGGAGGCAAGGGTATCTCTTCTACAAAAATCACCCAGGGCTTGCCCCTGGTCTCCCACCTTTGACATACTCAAGGAGTAAACCTGAAACAATAAAAAATAAGAACACACAAACACATAAGAAGATTAAAAAAAAACATGCTCCTTGAGTGTGTTGAAAAGATAAAGCACAACCAAACACACACACAATAAGATAAAAAAAAACACAATATGAACCACATAGAAAAACATAAAAACACCATAAAAAAAATAAACATGACAAAAACAATAGAAAACTACAAAGACAACCAACAAAAACATGAAAAACAAAAACAACCAAAACCTTAAATAATAATACAATAAAAAAAAACAACCAACAATAGACAATAAACAAAAACATAGAAACACTCACACACACAAAAATATGAAAATGCTAATTAAGACAAACATACATAAACACAAGAACAAGAATAACAAAAATACAAGAACAATAACCAAAAAAATACAAAGAAAACACAAAACAATAAAAACACAATAACAAAGAAAATAATACAAAAAACACAAAAACAAAACAAAATAAAGAACACACACACCTCAAAAAACTAAACTACCCTAATCGAACCAAAGAGAAACAAAAATAAAGCAAGAAGAAATTAGGTACCTCCAGAACTGGAGCCATCCAAAGAAATGATAGACAAAAGAGCTTCCATTATTTGTGAAGCCCACCATCTAGGAGGGTGGCCATAGCAAGTAAGATCACCTTTATCCAAATCCCAATTAGCTAAAGCATCAGCACTCTTGTTCTGATCTCTGACCACATGATTGTAATCAACTTTCAAAAATCCCATCTGGATTAACTGAATCTTCTCAATAATTCTTTTTATTCTCCAATCAACCTTATGATTCTTAGAAAGAGTCTTCAAAATATTAATCATGAGTTGAGAGTCAGACTCAACTAGCACCTTTTCCCATCCAACCTTAGTAGCCTCTTGAAGTCCTCTGATACCATACCCCTCAGCAAGGTTATTGTAAAGAATACCCAAATTCTCAGCAAAAGTACAAACTAGGGATCCATTTGAAAGTCTACCAATTCCTCCTGCACTAGCTTTTCCAGGGTTCCCTCTAGAGGCTCCATCAACATTGAATTTTCCAAAATCCTTAGGAGGAGGTTGCCAATTCCTTGTTCTATCCATATTGCAATTGCTCACAATCCTTTTAATATGGTTTCCCTTGGAGGAGTTAATCTTCAATCTTTGCATCACTTGATACCATCTTTGGTGGGATTTTTGGGGGTGATTAAGGAGTTGTTGGACTGATTCAACTAAGTTGGCAATGATCTTTTGCCAAATATAGTGAATATCCTTCCTATCTTGATTAAAAATTTGACTATTCCTTTCATTCCAGATATTCCAAAGAAGAATGGTAGAACCCATCCAAACTAACTGCCTAATAAAATGATCAACACCCTCTTGTTTAGGCCAATCCCTCCAAATCTATTCAAAAGTAAAAAATTTGGACCACTGTAAGCCAATTAAAGTGGCCATTCTCCTCCATAGCTTAGAGGCTAAAGTACACTCAATAAAAATATGGCTAAGAGTTTCTACATTCTTTCCACACATTTCACATCTAAAAGGGCCATGAAAACCATTCTTTATAAGTTGCTCACCATTAAGCACCCTACAATGAAATAAAAGCCAATTAAAGAACCTCACCTTAGGCTAGAGCTTTTGAGCCCACAACTAAGAAAATATATCAGATGATTGGTTGGGATTATTATGGCATAAGATCAAATAACCTTGAGCGACTGAATACTCATCCTTAGTAGTGTTGTTCCATCCAAAACAATTTTTTTATGGGACCAAGAGAGAGATCTCATATGAAGGATACCTTGGATATCTTGTCTTTGTATTTCTAGGATTTGAATAGGTTAGTCCTCAATAGGGATCCAATATCTACCAACCTTTGAATTACCAGTATGGTACCGACAGTAATTAGCCACATTTATCCAATTAGCTCGGTGAAGCTTCTCCATCCAAAGCCTCCAATAGGGAAACTGAGTAATAAAAGTCTTGTGACCATCCCAAGAATCTGTCCAAAAATTTACATATTGACCATTATGAATGATTCAAAATAAATTTTTCTTTATCAAATCCTCACCAGTCTTAAGAACTGCTAAAATGGGAGAACCTTTGGTAGGCAATTGATAGTGAACAAGGCCTTTAGGACTTTTTTTCTCCGCATATTTAGCACAAATATTATTGGACCAAAGAGCATTGGGGTTATGCAACATCCTCAAATATAATTTAGCAGCTAAAGCTTTGTTGTTATTAATAGAATACCGGAATCCTAACCCCCCTTCATTCTTAGGAAGACATAAAGTTTCCCATTTCACCAAGGCCCATTTTATTTTCTCCTTAGTTCCACTCCAAAGGAACCGATGACTGATTTGATCCAGTTCTCAAAGAATAGCCTTTGGGATATTCAAAATAGGAGAAACATATATAGGAATATCTTTAAGGACTAATTTTACCAAGGTGATTCTACCCCCATAAGAAAGCCACCTGTTGGTCCACTTTCCAATTTTCTTCTTGACTTTGTCCAACAACCAATTCCAATATTTTTTTTTTTTGCATTTGAATATTGATGGGAATACCTAAATAAGTGATCAGAAGGGAGGTCTTCTTATATCTTAATTTATCTAAGATCGTTTCCTGTCTGGCAGAGTAGTGAAAGAAAATAACTTTAGACTTGTCTTCATTGATAAATTGCCCAAAAGCCTTAGAAAAATAGCTAATGATTTTCTTAATATTAGAAGATTCCTTAATTTTAGCTTTACCTAAAAGCGTAGAGTCATCAAAAAATTTAATATGGGAGATAGGTCTAGCTCCATGAGCAATGTTAACTCCCCAAGGGTTTTGTTTTCTCTATTTTTTGTTATAGTCCTACCTAAGAATTTAGGAAGAATGATGAATAAATAATGGGATAGTAGGTCACCTTGCCTAATACCTCTGGAAGCTGGGAATGTCTAAGAAGGCTTGCCATTGATAAGAACTAAGTAGGAAACTAAAGAGATACATCCCATAATCCAATCCATCCAATCCTGAGAGAAACCAAATTACCTCAAAATTTTGATAAGGAAGTGCCAATCGATTCTGTTATAAGATTTGGATAAGTCTAATCAAATTAACATGGAAGGATATTTTTGCATATCCATTGAATGGATGGATTCCTAAGCAAGAACTATCTCATCTACTATTTGATGCCCTTCCACATAACCCCCTTGTTCAAGGGAAATAATATTATGCAAAAGAGGCTTCAACCTTATTGCCATGATCTTAGTAATGTTTTAAGAAGAACATTACATCAAGCAATAGGTCTAAAAGCTGAGATATGATCAATATCTTGAGATTTTGGAACAAGAGTAATATAAGTTTTATTAAAAACCTTCAAAATTTCTTTGAATTTTCTAGATTCTTCCACCACCTCTAATAAATCAACATGAAGGATATCCTAGAACTCTTGGTAAAACTCAATGGGAAAACCATTCATACTTGGGGTTTTCCCTTTTGCATTTTAAAAACTACCTGTTGAAGCTCATTGATAGTAACGGGAGAAGTCAAAATAGAGTTATCCTCAGAAGTGATAAGAGAAGGGATTGCTTGAAGAACATTTTGTTGAGAAGCCGATTCAAGAGGAGTAGCAGTAAAAATATTGGAAAAGTAATCGACAACAATAGAGTTCATGCCATCCTAAGTGTAGAAAACATCTCCTGAATATGATTTCAAGGAAGAAATAAAGTTGTGAAAACTTCGATCTAGAAGAGATTTGTGGAAGAAATTTGTGTTTCTATATCCTTCTTTGAGCCATTGAATTCTATATTTTTTCTTCCATAAGAGTTCTTATCTTTTTTCCCATTCCTCTAACTGAGTTGTGAGTTTAATTTCTTTTGCACTTCTACTCTCTGTGAGGCCATCTAAATGGATTTTCTTATTCAAATTTTCAAGTTGAGCAATAACTTCATATTTTTTTATGAACATCCACAAACTCCTTCCAATTCCAAGTCTTGATTTTGAATTTAATGTATTACAGTATTTTAGCAAAACAAAACATCTTAGTCTCATACCTAGGCTTACCTTCCTTCCACCATTGTTGCACATGGGGTCTAAAGGAACTATCTCCGAGCCACATTAATTGAAAATGAAAAGGAGAGAAACTCACATTGGTTTTCCACATTTCCACCATGACTAGCTAGTGATCCGAACCAGCATTGTTAAGAGTCTTCACTTTAGGAATGTGACCATGGATTAAGAAATTTTCAGAGAGCAAAAACCTATCCAATCTCTCCATTATACAATCTAAGCCTTGCCTTCTGTAAGATCAATTCATAAGGCCATTATCTGGTTGGATGTCGACAAGATGGAGGTTTATAATATATTCACTCATGAGGTTAGTGCTTCTATCCAAATTTCTATTTCCCCCCATTTTATCATCTAGAGAGAGGATGGTATTGAAATATCCTTTGATCAATATCCAATATTCAGGAAAATGAGAGATAATATAAGTTATATCCTTCCATTGTCTTTTTTCTTCTCCAAAGTAGTCAAAGTATAAATAGTAATGCAGCGCATAATTTTGTTGGAATGTCTACTTTGAATAGCTATAGCCAAAAGACCCCAACTACCAACCATATGGTCAATAACTACCTCTTTTGAGTCCTAAAGACAAGCAATGCCACCAAAATTCCCATGGGAACTGAGAGAAACCACTTTTCTAGTTGGTAAAATTTTATTAGCAATTGAGTCCATATCCTCTATTGACATCTTCGTTTCTTGACGGAAAACAAGATGTGGATGATTTATCTGAATCATTCTTCTAATTTCATTTTGTTTTGAAAGACTCCCTTTGAGTCCTCTAATATTCCAAGTGATGATATTCATTAATACCAGGGCTAAAAAAGTTGGGAAGGGCATAAATCTTACCTTCCTTTACAAGATTTTTACCTTCTTTTACCATATGATATTGATTGGTCTTGCGACCTACATTTTGATTAGAATCCATATTCAAATTTTTTTCTATGTTTCTTGACTTACTCCAATTGAATCTAAGATGGATTCTGACTTTGAATAATGCTTGTACATAACCAATATGTTACTAGGGGGTTCATCAAAGTCTATATTGGGACTTGCATTATTTGAAGTTTTGACATTTAAAATATTGTTTTTTTTGTGTTCACTATGTTGTTCATGGTGAATATTATGTTGCTTGAGGGTAACGACATCGAACAAAATATAAGCAGGGTATTCGAGTGGTGCTCACATGACATCGAAGATCATGAGTAGCAACGAACGTGGAAGTTAGTGAAGTCAAAGGACAGGCTGGCGATGTTGACAAGGTATCCGAAGGAGAGTTGATGATGCGGAGATTTTTGCATGGTAGATACCATCAAATTTACATAAATGAAAATACAAAGTAGGCAGCATGGACAAATGCAACAACTTGGATGTTTTTTAAGTTGTAAGGGGTCATATTTCTCGTAGAGAACATGGCCAGATGGTAAATTCTGCAGCAGGGTCCACGTTGCTTATAAATGTGAGGAAAATACACCATACGTTGATGACGAATCAAGACAACATTGGGACACAAGGAAGGAAGATGCTTTATCATTATAAATTGGTGTGTAAATGGAAAAATAGAATAAACGTACCATTTGGCATGTTGTCTCAGAGAAATAAGTGAATGCAGCGTTACCAAAGGCACTAATAATAAAACAAACAAATTGTCATTTTTTTATTTTCATTATGAAAGCGTTAGAAAAGAAGGGAACTGTTGGAAAGTGCAAAATGGTGAAAATTGCAAGGAATGAACGAGGAGGAAGAATCCGAATTTGAATGGAAACAAAACGAACAATTTTGAGAGCGAAATCAAACAGAGAGAAATGGAAACGAAGGGTCTTGTGGGATATTTACAAATATCGATGGAAGCCATTGAAAAGGGGCTAAATTTTTTTGGCAAGGCTAAGCGCTGCCAAAATGATTGTGTAAAACATGAAAAAAAATTAATGCCAAAGCTTTTGTTCATAAATTTCAGGCCTTGTTAGCAAGAAAGGAGATTTCTTTTGCATACTCGATTATAACTGATGTATTTTTCCCTTTTCAGATTCCGAATTTATAGATGAAGTTTATGCATTTTTGGTTACATCATGTGAATGTTCAAAATCTGAACTTTATTTTTGAACCCTAGGAGCTAGCACTTAGTTTATTTTGGTTGTGCAAATGCAGGTTGAATAGGCTAGGTTGCATGTAAAAATTTCTCACATATTCGGTTTTGCAGGACGAGGTGCTATCAAACTGATGGAGCTTTGCATTTCTGAGTTTTCAACATTTAGTTTGTTGCAGATTTTTATTTTTTAGTTTTTTAAACTTTTATTTTCAGATTTTTTTGTAATTTTTAGGCATTAAAATAAAAATTAAAAATTTTTCAAAATCTAAAAATAATTGCATGCTGCCTAGAATGATTATCAATATTCAATACGCAATAGATTCAGGCTCATTCCGATGTCATTTCAATTTTATATTAATTTTTGAAAATTGCTATTTTTCAAGGGTTTTATAATTTCGAAAATTCATTTTTTTTCAGTTTTGGAGGCAAATCAGATTTTTAATTTCTGCATTTCCACTCATAAGCCTATGATGACATTTCCTTCATGAAAACTTCAATTTCATTGAAGGGGTTATGTTTTATGGCATTTTACAAATTACCATTTTAGAGCAATAAATGCACCTTTTCTTCATGAAAATTCTAATTTCATTGAAGGGGGGTAATTTTATATGTTATATTAAAATGTTGTTTTAAAGCATTAAATTATTTTTCTTTATGAAAATTATTTCATAAAATATGGATAATTAAATGACATTTTAAAGTCCTTACTTCAAGGCAATGAATTACCATCTCTTTGTGAAAATTAATTTCACCAAGGAGGGGTAGTTTATTAATCACACAAAAATATATCTTTATCTTCATGATAAGAAGCTACATTCAATGAGCTTATTCATCATTTCGGATTTACATTCATAGATATATTTAATCTTCATTTTCATGTTTAAAAGTAGGATTTAATGCAAGGTAAAATTGGATTAAAATGCACTTAATAAGGGAAGATAAAATCTACCTTAAAATCCTCAAGATAAAAGGAACTAATGCACTACATCGTGGTCATATGAGTTCCAATTCACATTTACTTCTATTTAAGGTTTCATGAAAAATCATTAAAGTAGCATGGTAAAATAAACCAACACATGCCCCTTGTTTACAGTTACTTGCAATCACTAAGGTGTTCCTAGCATTGAATTGATATATTTTTATTGAGATTATTAATACACACATGCAAATGCTAATATAGCGGAGACCTTGGAAAATTTGTTTGTTTAACTTCTTTGCAAGAGAGGGTTTTGGGATCCAAACCCTAAGGGAGAGTGTAATTTCACAATTGAGTAAAATTAACACTCAACATTTTGGCACTAGAAGGAGGGCCTGAATTAGTTTACTTTATTTCATTTTATGTTAAGCAATTCATGCATTGGTATTCATTGATCTAACGCTATTGGATTATTCATTCATGAATGATGTGATTTGGTGTACCTTTGAGAGTTTTAATTGCTAAATATATCAAGTTCATTTGATTAGCATCTTTGGTAATATTTTAGCACTCAACACTTTGGGAGCTAAGAGGGTTTGATTTGATTTATTTTATTGCTATTTAGATGCTAAATTGTTCATGTTACTTTAAAGACTTATCCAAAAACATTGGTCTTAACTAATGAAATTTTGTTGATCACTTTCATTGGTTCTAACATTCTCTATTTGATGATGTGTTACTACTAACATTTTGGAAAATTTAAGAATGTTCTTTCATGTCATGATTGAATTGATGCATATATTTTGGATGATACTAACATGATGATATTTGTGGTTTACTCATTTGAGAATTTTTAGTCATTCTATGCTTATTGGCAAGATATTTTTATTTGACTAACAAATTTGATTTTGAAGTTATTCTTTGAGTTTCACTAATGGTGACAATGGATGAACTAAGAGTA
Source organism: Wollemia nobilis (assembly GCA_028583015.1). Taxonomy (NCBI): domain Eukaryota; kingdom Viridiplantae; phylum Streptophyta; class Pinopsida; order Araucariales; family Araucariaceae; genus Wollemia; species Wollemia nobilis. The sequence continues at coordinate 301,190 of JAQPPZ010000594.1, read as the reverse complement.
GAAGTGGTGTCTCTAAAAGCAGCAATGGTATCCTCATTAGGGAACTATTATGGCCTTTTAAAAATACCTGGAGTACCCCATCAAATTCCTAAAAATGTATTGGAGTTTCTACGACTTTTTAGTCAAAATAAGACTTTAGGATACATATATAAATTGCAAATCTACAAGAGCTAATTATTTCAATGGCAAATTTACCATGAGGATGTTACTTGTAGGTTATTCTCTTACATATTCGAGGACAAAGCAATGGTTTGGTATGCCCAATTACCTTTTGAGGTTAAGGTTTCTTGGGCTCAACTAGAAGCAACTTTTTTTGACCATTTTGGAAAACACGTTGACCTAAAAAATTAGTTTGACTTTATTTGCAAAGAGCCTAATGAATCCATGAGTCAATTTAATGATAGGTTCTACGAGTTGTACACTCAAGCATGGGAATATCATGACATAATATAAGAGGAAGCTATTCAAGTATACATGGGAGCCATACCTCCTATACTTGCTACATTATTGAGGGAAAATTTTGATGACCCATATTTAGCTACAATTTGTGAGATAGTAGAACAATGGTAAGTGGAGACACAACATGTTCCCATAAGAGAGTATTTTTCTAAATTTATTGATGCCAACCTACACCAACCATCTAAGATAACACCCTCCACTCCAATGATACCTATGGTGAACGATCAAGGGGATGAATTTGAATGTCCAAAATTTATAACCACCTTAGATATTGCCCAAGAGGAGGTGCAAGTTGTCAAGCCAACATCCACCAATGATGATTGTGTTAAGATGGATTCATTTCTAGAAGTGCATGACTATTCAAATAATGGTGTCCTAAATATAACTAGTTTGGATATATGTGATAGGACAGAACCTACCATCGAATTGAATGAAGTGGTTGAATGTGAAATTGGAAGAGAATCGATAAATGAATTTGAAGATATGATAGAATTTCACCATTTATTCTTGGAAGATACTTTGGATGAGATTATTGAAATTGATGATCAAGAAATTCCTCACCCTCCAAATTGTGATGAAATTGAATCAAGGGTTAAAAATGTAGATATTGATCTTGCAAACTTGGATACAAAAAGTAGCCCACTTTTGGAAATCATTGAACCATCTAAGGAAGGTGAAGGTATATTTTATGAGAAACACGTTGATGAATTGGAAGATGTTGAAGAAATTGTTGAGCATCACAAATTGATTTTAGAAGATGATCACTATGATTCTTGGAAGAAATTGGATGAATATGCTCACTTTAAACCTTCTAATGAACCCTTTGTGTCAATTGATATGCAAGGTAACACAATCACTTTCTCACAAGAAGATATTGCAACTCCTACACAGTTTGAGAATATTTTGGAAGAAGGGTTGGAATCTTATCAAATTTTGAAAAATGATAATGATCCAACGAAAGACCAAGAAGAAAAAAATTTAATGGATGAATCAAAATATCACGTTACAAATACCATAGAGTTTCATCCCACGAATTTGGATGAATTTTTTTACAATGGTTGGGGAAGATATGAATATGTGTTATTCTCTCACACCCCTATTGATGAAACTTCTATTCCACTTAATATGCAGGAGGTTGAAACTTCTACACCATATGAAGATCTTACATTCGCAAGATTCAAAAATTTTACAAAATGCGATCATGTTGAACATAAATTCATTGAAAATTTTGTTGAAATAGAAAGGGAAGAAATGGTAAAAGTTTCCTATGACTCATCTATTTTGGATGAGGAAGAGGTAAAATCTGCTCTTTCATTTCAGGATATTAAAAATTTGGATACTAGTTCGCATGATCGTGTTGAGGATCCAAATGAAGAGATACCATGGATAGTGAACAAGTAGTTGGAATCAAATGACAAAGAGGTTGATTTATTGGAAATAACTCAAATGATTTATTATCAAGATGGGTTACTTGATACACACCTTGACCAACAAGATTTAAGGGTTGAAAAAGATGAGCATGTGTTCAATTGGGTGCCAAATTTTGGTATGTTTGATAAATAGGTAATCAATGAAGAAATTGCAAATCCTCACCAAGCTTTGGTAAATGAAAATGTGCAAAAGGTAAAATCTAATCTTTTGTGTCCAAGCATCCAAGCTTCAGGTGAAAATTTATATGACCATTTATTGAATTTGAATTTTTTTTATGATGAAATGCCATTGAATGTGAATGAAGAGCAAGGATTAATTTCTACTTACACCTTTAATAAGATTGATGTGATGAATGAAAAAGAAGTTGATGCACTTGAATTGTTGAATCAAACTCATCAACAATTAATTATTGAATCTAAGATAAAAGACTATAATGATTCACATTTAGTAAATATCCTAGATACTTGTAAATTTTTGCATAAATTTGATTGGCCTAAAAACATGAATAATGAATTGGCTTTGAAATTTTTATATTCAAAAAAAGAAAGCCTAGTTCTAAATTCAGAATTGAGTTGTGAAATTAACATTTTAAAGAATAGACAAGAAACAATTAAAAATAAAAAGTTGTATAATTTAATGATTTGAATCTCACCTATGGGATCATTAATAAAACTAAATCAAATTGGTAGGGTGAGCAAGGCAAGTTGAAGTTTGTTGCAGTGTTTAGCTTGATCTTGTTTTTGTTGGATTCCTACAACATTTGGCATGCATATCATGTTATTTGTATTTTTAAGTATTCTAATCATGTTTTGGATCTAGGGAAGTGATAGTTCAATATTTGCACCATCTTCTACCATATTGTACATTTGTATATAGTTTTTGTTTTTGCTTTTCGTTTTGGCTTTGTCCTTGATTTTTGGTTGGACATAATTTTGGTTTGTGTGTTTAATTTTGGTGATTGGGTTTTTCTTTAGCTTTGGGTGTTTATTTTTTGTTTTTGTGTTTGGATTTCAGGCCAGCTTTAGCATTGGGCGTTGGTCTTTTGTCCCATTTTGGTTTATTTTTAATAAAAAAAAAAAGAGAATAGTGAGATGTCAGTTTATGTACTCATGAATGTTAACTAAGATAAGGAGAATATGAAACATTAGAATTGTATTGCAGAAGGCTCCACGAGTACCACAAACACATTAAAAAATATTGTTTGAAACTTGGGATGCATGAAGTTGTCAGTTTTTCAAATTAGGGCGAAATATTTGTATACTCCATCGCATTCATTCGTATTTCATGGTACATTTAACATTGCATAAATATTGCATCTCACTTGCATATACATTTCAAAGACAATCATCGAAAAACATGTCAAATTCTCTTAGGATCATTGCACAATATACACTATGAAGATCTTGATATTGGGAACTGATGCTGAAACTATCTTGAACCAAACACAATTTGTACATGTTAAAAGCATCTTTGGTAAAATGGTCAAAACCATCCTTGGGATAAAATGTGAGGTGAAAAGGGTCATCCTTGTCAGTCCTATCATGCAACATAGTCCATAAAATAGTGGTTCTCATCACTTTCACAATACTTGAAACTCAAAATCAGAGTAGTAAGGATAGGGTCAAATTATCATCATACTTAGGTTGAGAATCCGATTTCGCAAAGCTTTGAGTATCCTTCCATCACACCATTGACTATTGAATTGTAAGGATCGTACTACATGTCCCCTCGTAAGGATGGGTAGTCATCTCTAAGATTCAAGAAATCAAAAGCAAAATCATGGACTATGGGACTAAACTCCACCGGGGCTATAGACTCTTGACTGGTAGTGTAGTACGCTTAGGCGTGGCGACATGTCTCGTTTAAAAGTAAGACCTCTAACTGTTCAAATGAATAGGCTAGCCTTGTTGTTTCATCCATAATAGGTTTAACCATTTTGATCAAAATGAGGTAATAAACTCAATCAGAGTAGTAAGGAGAGGGTCAAATTCTCATCATACTTAGGTTGAGAATCCTATTCCCAAAATCTATGAGTTCACCTGAACACCCACTGGTTCTCGATGGTGGTGGTTCATAACTAAGCTCTTGATCTGGTAAATGAATTCACTGCACACACATTTGGTCTTAAGAGGGTTAGATAGTTTTAGTGTTTGTTTATGGTACTAGAATGTTTGAGTCTTTGCAAAATAGGTTGTTTATATTATGGCATCATGTCAGTACATATAATACTACATAAATCATATATAACATATCATATGCATCCATGTGAAACTTATGATGGAATGTTGAATGGTTTCAGATGATAAGGAATGAATCACTTTGCACACACTGAGTTGATGTTGAATTATTCTGATGGTTCATGTTTTTTTGGTCTATTATCATTCTTTGGATAATTGTTGATGCTTATAATTTTAATATTTGGGTTTGTGTGTTTTCAGATTTTGGGTTCTTACTGAAATGCCCAAGAGCATTTCCCAGCAGAGTCGACATTTGTTGTGGCTGCTCCACAACTAGCCCCAAATCTTGGGGACCCACTTTTAAAATTTTGTTTCTTCAAATTTCATTTGTCTTTGGGCAAGCATTTTGATATGACCCTAGCCATGGGCTCACCATGAGGAGTTTGAATTTCTTTATTTTGTAGGGGTCTTCTTGTATGCTTGTAAAAAGTTGACATTTTGTTTTCATTTAAGTTTTGGGTTGAGAGTTTTAGTGTTTCTGGATTAGTTTAATAATCCTAGTTTTGTTTAAGTTTTGGGTGTTAAGATTTAATGTCTCACTTTTTGTTGAGTGTTAATAAAGCTTTTTGAGCAAGGATATAATAAAACAAAAAAATGCAAGATATATATATTCAAAGTTAGACGATGTTCTATTCAAAAAAATGCAAGAATTGTTAGAGACTTAATATTTTCTATTCTTAAGGCTCAATCTCAACTCAATCAAAATATAAAATATTTTGTTTCATGGAACTTGAACAACCACTTCATGCATTCACTTGACTAGGCTTAATCAACTCTACTCAACCAATCACCTCAAGGAACAACCCTTTCTCACAAACCCTAGTCCAAGCATGTATCAACCAACTCAAAATATTTCAAACAATGCTCAACAACAAATATCATATAACAATGATACTCATGTTCTTTTGTAACTCAAGTTCAATTTCCTTGCATCACCCATAGGCTTCAACAAAAATGCTAATAAGACAAGGTTTTAATCACAACTCTCAATTCAAAAAAACTTGAAGCATAAACTCAAAGTACTTCACTCAACCAATGGTCTAAACAATAATGCTTATCAAAAAAGGTTTAATCACAACTCACAATCCAAAAAACCTTGAAGTATTAACTCAGCAACTTTCGAAAAGGAAACCCTAATCAAATCCTTTTCACTCCAAACTTAATTTTCAATCAAGCCAACCATCTAGCTCAACAAAGAAGAATTTTGCCCATACCTTTTCTTGAAGAGTAGTTTTCCTTACACATATGCCACACTCACAATTACTTCTTTGACAAACTCAATAAGGGTTAGAGGATAATTTTTATATCACAAAAATAATATCACAATTACACCTTATCACTCCAACTTAAATAATAAGCAATATCCTCACAATAATCACAAAACCCTTTATTCGAAATAACACACAACTCACAAAGTCTTAACCTTTCAATATTCCACAATAGCAAAAATTAAGACTTAAAAATAAAAACTGAATTCTCCTTATACCTCCTAATAATATTTCTCAACTACCAACCTTTATCACAATGCAACGACTTCAACCACCAAATACCTTATACCTCCAACTTAGGCATTAATAAAATAAAACATTAAAAGTGTACCTTTGCCTTTGGAGAGTTTCGAACTCTCAACGCAGTCCTTACAATGTCTTTGCCCACGGTGCAAACACCACATGAGCTTACAAGCTCGTTGGGAAGGAATAAGCACCACGTGCTTCAAGACTCCTTCCTAGCCTTGCAAAAACATATGCGCCTATTTATTGGTGCATTCAACGCGTCCACCAAAATCTTCCATGAAATTCGAACACTAACCACCATGCAAACCAAAATGTATGCTTGCAGCCCACTTGCCACTAGGCCAAAGTGCCTTGTTGTCTTCCAATCAATCAATGCGCTTACTTTTGTCCTTTTTGCCATCAAGTCAAACCACGAAATTCACACAAAACTATCACGAGATCTACATTAAATTTGATGCACTTCTCTTTCAAATTGAGCAAGGGTAATTCGAAACTTAACTTTGGCATGTATTAATATGCATTCCCATTATATTAAAAATTTCAATGCTTCCCTTGTCTTCTACGACATCAAAGAAAATAATATTTCCCTTGTTTAAATCCAACCTTTGGATTTATTTAAAATATGCTTTGGTCTTCAACCTTTAACCCAACCTTTGGGTTTATTAAAATATTTTTAGACTTTGTAAACCCACTTTTGCAATATAAAATATTGTAATGAAAATTACAAATGTTTTATTTGGGTTTTTACCATGGCACTTCTAACCATTATAATATTTCACCTTTGATAAAGTCCCAATTAATATTAATTTATAAAATTTAAATTCATCCTGAATTTAAATAATTTATAAAATAAATATTATCATTCCTTTTTAACTTCTATCATTTGCATTGTTTCACTTCAACTTCTGCCTTCTTTCTAAATATCAAATGACCATCTTTGTCACATTTATTTCCTACTAACTTCTTTGGAATTAATTATGACTCCTTCTGGTGGCTTCAATGGTGACATCAATGACAACTTTGACTTAAGGACTCAAAATGTCCAACAAAGAGAGATTTTTTTGGCATTATGATTCTAAGAAAAATCCATAGCTATGAAAATGTTGAAAATATGATGTTGAACTTGTAACTACAACTATGTAGATTTCTAACCAAGCTTGTAACTATAGCTATGTAGATTCCTAGCTAAACTTATAGCTAAAACTATGTAGATTCCTAGTAGAGTTTGTAATTGTAGTTGTACATATTCCAACTAAGTTTATAGTTTTAGCTATGTATATTCCTAGTTAAGTTTGTAACTACATATTTGCATTTTCCTAGGTGTATTCATAATTGTGAGGTAGAATTAGTTTTTTTATGTTTTGTTTTATTAGTGTAAAAAATCAAAATGCTTTTATTGTCTAATTTTTTGAGATGTGAAAATATTGTGTAAATTTATTATGTTTTAGTGAGTAAAAGGGTTGCAATGGTATGGTGTGTTCATCTAAGTCACATAAAATAAGGTTATAAAATTTTGAGGGGCAATCCAACAGGGTCAACTAATTTTCTAGGGCTACATGATTCAAACCCTCAATGCTTAGAAAGATATAAGTCATCTAGTAAGTGAATAGGGTGACTTCAAGAGAATTTGATTGAGTTCTTATAATATTTTGTGCTTTTTTTTACTTACCTAGTTAGATCAAAGTCCACATGGAGCGCATGTGGGTCTAAAACAATATTCATGTTATTACAAAAAAAAAATGGTTACGTCTTTGAATTCTTTAAACTATGATGAAATAGCACCCTAGTGATTTGAAAAGTGAGTGTATAGGGTAGCACAAAGCACAAGTGGACATGGTCTACTAGTTGTACATAGTGTATAATTGGGATACATTAGGTGTTGGTGGTGCTTAGCTACACCAGAGCAGGCTTGATCTCACGACCCCTTGCTACAAGTATACTTAACAATACGATAGAATTCAAGCAATATAGACTTAACTCTCTAGAAAGAATAAACCATGACTATTGCTTCATTGTTCAAGAATCCTACCATTGGGGATTTTTTATTTTCTCACAACCAACCCTGGTTCATCAAGGGAAACTAGAATATATGGCTCAATTTCTCAGAGCAATATATCTAGTCCATCCATATATATATATATGATAAACACCTTTGTGCCTAATCTTGATGAAGCTCCCATAGTTGAGATCTCCCTTGAATTTATCCTAACTTCATCCTCACACTATCGACATAAGGTCTTGCATGCAAGTTTGAGGGTATATGGTCCATCCAAAAATGGATAACATATACCTATGGATCTAAAATATCTAGCTATGAGCTAATGATGCATGGAAGAGTCCATTTCATGGTCATATTCTATTCAACAGAGGAAAGAAACTCAACCTTACATGGAAGGCCTTGGTTTTTAGGATCAAGCCCTTTATACATGACCCCATAGTACACAAGCTTTGATCTATAGGTAGAAGAATGAGAATAGGTTTCTATATGGGTCAAGATCCCATTCCTATTTCTACATTTATGGAATAAATAGATAATAAAACTTATATAAAAAATAATAGGCACATTTATAGATTGGGCTCCCCCAAAATCTAATAATGTAGTTTATGCTAGAATTTGTGTACGTGTGAATTTTAATTTTTTTTTATCATAGATTATGGGAATCAAAGTTCTTGATTGGATCCACACACATCCATTGGACTATGAGAACATTCCATTAAAGTGTATATCTTGTCATAAACATGGATATTTCTCTTGGAATTATCCAACCAAAGCTCAATAAGAAAAGAAAGTAGACTAATAGGAATTTGAAACTATTAGAACAAGACAAATGAGGAGATCTAGATGCTAAAGGAGAAACCAAAATAGAAAAAATAAAAACATGAATAAGTACTTTATTTTATCAAAAGTGGAGGAGGAGACTCCTTCAAAATAACAATCCCCTAAAAACATCATAACACAAAACAAAGGAAAAGTCCTAATAGAAACAAAATATAAAGAGGACGTTAAAGGTACACAAACAAGAAAGGACAACCCCTTAGAATATGAGACTGATAAATAAGTAGACGAGAATCAAGTTGTAATAGTCACAATCATTGGAGGTACTCCAACAACTAGATCCACTAGAAGGGGTAAGAAAACAAATCAAGAGATAAGAATAAAACAAGCTAATATGGAAATTCAAAAGAAAAATCAAATTATCTTTGATTTCTCCAAGACTAAAAATACAACCAAAAAATAAATTTCATCTCTTGAAATAGAAGGGGGTTAGGTACTCCCTTGAATAAAAACTACCTAAACTTTAATATATTAGTGAAATTTATATGTAGTCTACATACAAGAACAAAAAATGTTAAAGTAGATAGCCAAAACCAATTGGTACAAAATTGGAAAAACTCTAAGCTAGAAGTGACTAGCTCATCAATTCCCTCTAGTGGGCTTGTCCTAGCATGGGACCCCTAGATTTTTACATTCGTCAATAAAACTAGATAACAATTGGATAGCAACAAAGTTTGAATTGGTTTACAATTAGACCTAGACTACAACCAATTTTTATGGACCATAAAACATAGAACAAAAAAAAGGATGCATGGAGAAAATTTCATCATTGGATAAGAATGGAAAGGACCATGAATATAATCATAGGAGGAGACCTAAATGTAACATTAACTCATTGGAGGAAAAATGTAGGGGTCATAACAAGATATTTGATTAGAGAATTGGTAGAATAGAACATATCTGAAGAGAACCTCTAAGATATAATCCCCAAGAAATGAAAATACACATCAAAAAATAGGAGAGTAGGGATATAGTTTATTTTTGAAAGACTAGGTAGGTTTCTAATATAGGACATAGTAGCTAAATACCCACTTATATCCAACAATACAATCCAAAATTCTATTTTAGATCATAAGCCCATACTTGTAGGTAGTGATGATCACAATCTTGGAAAAATGAAATTCTCATTTAAATACAATCTTGATTGGAGGGACCAAGAAGAATTTGGCACCCTAGTGGAGAAAACTTGGAAGCAAAAAATTCCCTTAGGTAGCCCATAAATGATATGGAAAATAAAAATCTCCAATCTAAAAAAGGCCATAAGAAATTAGATCTCATGTAAGCCTAGACCAACAATTGAAAAAGAGACTATTACAAAAATGGAGGAATTGGACACTGAAGTTGGTGATAACCTCCCTCTACCACATCAATAATAAAAGTGGAGGCAACTGAATCAATAACTCAAAAGTGCATATAGATATAAAAAAAGGTGCATTGGTGACTTCGATCCAAAATGACTTGGCTGCAAAAGGGGACAAATACAAAATTCTTCCACCTCAATACAATGCAAATTTATCAAAGAGATACAAAAAGATATATCCAGGCATATATATTAGACAATCATCAAAAATCTAACAAGTGAACACTTCTCCTTGCTACTCAATAAAGCTCCAACCAATTGTCAGTCACAAACTAAACTTTTAAATAACATCTCCACTACTATGGTAGAAAATGATAGAATAATTGTGTGTCATAATAACAATGAAGGAGCTTAAATAAGTCATTCACTCCTTACCCAAAGATAAATATTTAGGTCCAGGTGGCTTCAGTAATAACTTCATTAAGCAATTATTCCACCTCATAAGAGAAGATCTTTTGAAGATTATCAAGGAGACAAGAAAAAAAGGTAAGCTCTCGGAAGCCATTAATTTCATATTCTTAGATTTAATTCCAAAGGAAAAATATGCTACTACATTTTCCAGATTTAGGCCTATTTCTTTATGTAACTCATCTTATAAAATCATGACCAAGCTAATAGCAAATAGAATAAAATAAAAAGATAAACATCCTAATAGCTAAATAAAAATGGATATTCATACCAAGGAAGAAATTTCATACCAACATCATAATGTTCCATGAAGCCTCCACACTATTTCCAAATAAAAAATAAAAGGATTACCATAAAACTAGACATGGCCAACACTTATGACATGGTAGATATCAATTTTTTGAAACAATTTCTAAACAAATTTGACTTCCCACACCAAATGATAAATTTATTGGAGCACATATAGATGATCCTTAGATATCCTTCTTAATCAATAGTAATCCATAAACATTATTTAAATCCACTAGAGGATTAAGACAAGGATTCCCACTTTCACCATATTTGTACATTATACTAGCTAAAACTCTAGGAAGAACTCTAAATAAGCTGAGGGACAAACTAATTACTAGTATCAAATTAACTAAAGGGTATAGTTCAGTCACCCATGCCCAATTTTTTTATGACACAATCATTTTGGGAGGCCTCCAAATCAAATGTGAGACCTTTTAAATAACTATTAGACTATTTTACTTTAGCTATAGGGGCAGAGATAAACAATTAGAAGAGTAGCTTCTTCACAATAGACACTTCAAATGTAGAAGACAAAGGCTTCACTCAGATCCTAGGATTATAAAAATATATTTACCATACTTTCAAGTATCAAGGTTTACCAATGGGATTCCAAATAAAAACAAGAGAAACTTGGAACATAACCATAGAAAATATAGTTAAAAGAATACAATTGTATAGCAATAGATGGCTCAGACTAGTAGGGAGGACAATTCTAATCAAATTAGCCACAACCAACCTCCTCATTTACTAACTATTAGTATACCAAGCACCCAAGTACATACAAAAAAAGTTGGATGAACTAATTAAACACTTTATATGGCAATGAGGGAAGTAAAATGATAAGAGAAATTCCACTCAGTAAATTGGAAGCCAAATCAAATCCTGAATAAAATGAGGTATGTGATCAAGGAAGGAAAAAATAGTAAGCAAGGATCTAGGTCCAAGTTTCTATGGAATCCGATCACCCCTTCCACCTCTCCTTGGAAGTAGATACTAAAGGATAAATAAACTAATAACTCTTTTAGAATGTAGTTGCTAGGAAGTATAGACCATAAACCAGGATCCTTTGTAGTATGGAGACACATAGTGAAAGTTAAAACATCATATTTGACAATGTTTCATGGCTAATTTAAGATGGATAAGTAATCAAAGTTTAGGAGGATCCAGTCCTGGGATCCACACCACTCATAAGTAGATATCAACAAGACCTCATAGAAGAACTATAGCTCTTAGGATTCCATAAACTAGAAAATCATATAAAATGCAAGGGATGATACTCCAAATGGATTGATCCTCCTCTATCCCAACATTTGTAAGAACCTAAATATGCAAATGAAAATAATCAAGTCTCGCTCCCAAGAAATATATTAGTTGATATAGGGAGAGATAAGTAAATTAGATGACTATCAAGTTAAACAAGGAATTCAATTTCAGTAGTCAAGACAAGCAAACCAAAAACTAGCTTCAATATGAAAGTATAAGATCCCTCTAAAAATACATGTTTTCTTATGACTAGTACATTAAAATAAGAAGCTTACAAAATAAAATTTAGAGAAGAGGAACATCATGGATCCTCATATATACCCAAGGTGTCTCCAAAATAATGAGACAAACAACACTTATTCTTTGAGTGTACAACAACAATATAGACTTGGATAAAAGTCTCGTATAAATTTGGATAAGCTATCTTAGGTAACCTAAATCTGAAGAATTGTCTTAACAAGTAGAGTAAAATGTATTGGTTGGGGATAAAAGGCAATCATCTCATAAAGAAGCTATGGGATTTGTAGTGATAAATTACTACACCTTTTAAAAGTGAAAATTTGAGTCACGGACAAGCACATGAGAAAACCCCAATTAAAATATTTGATGATTAGTGGTCAGATATCATAATCAATAAATGTTTGAAAGTCAAAAGTTACTAAGTCACAAAAAGAAGGTAGGGAGAAAATATCTTGACAAAGAAATAAGAGGTAAAAAGTCTTGAAGATCTGAAGATAAATAGACCCAAGTGATGAATTAAAACTCCCAAAGAAGACAAAATTGATGCCTCGAAATTCAAACCAATGAGGTGCACATTCTTTGAGGAAGATTGTCCTTTCCTACAAAAATATCTCATATATCTGAGAAAGGACAATAGCAGCATGGAACCACAACAAAAGTAGATCAAATATCTAGAATATTAATTAAAGAAATATTTTGCACCTAGATGATGGGAGTTCCTAAAATGTATAGATGGAAATAAAGATATTAGCCGCTTATCCAAGGGCTCAGGATTAATTGACATTCATAACTTCAAATCCAAAAGATATCAAATGGATAAATAGTCATACGATACATGACTCACTGTTTGAATCGACAACCACCTAGAAATATTTACATGAGTTTTGGAGGGAAAACCCTCCCTTTGTAATATATAAATAGACATAGTAATAACTTTGTAAAGGATTGGTAAGTTTACAATTGTATACATTTTGAAGGCTTTCCTTTCATTTCTCTTTGTAGAAATAGTTGTGGCTCCTGAGTGGCTTGTGGATAATCTTGAACCCCTACTTCTGGTATAATATATGTAAAATCTTGCTTGTATATATATATATATATATATATATATATATATATATATATATACACGGGAGTCTATGTCTATTTTTTGGCATAGCCTACAAAATTGTTGATGTGTATGTATTTATCTATGACCTTTTACCTAAATATTAGGTTTTATTAAGTGTATGTGTGTGTGAGGGGCCTATGTCTATTTTTGGACCGAGTCACTTGCTTGGCTCTCTAGCAAGACCTACCTTTTTATGCATGTGTATAATTGGTAACTCTCATTTGTGCTTGACTTTGTCGAGGAGAGGAATTCAATGTTGACACATAATGTTTAGACCTATTTTTGTAGGAATATCTTAATGGATCTCTTAGAACATAACCCTCTTTTCTTTTGTTGAGTTGTTTTTCCTTTACTTTCTCACATCCCTTTTCCTTTTGTGGAGCAACAAGTGTGCCTTGAAGATCACATCCTAACAATGATCCAACCTTGTAAAAACTCTCAAAGGCCCTTGATTGAACCATACCCCATGCTCTCAACTGTGGCCTCGCTATGTCACTCCCCATGAGGCATAATTGTCCTCGGTAAGGACAATCAAATATGATAATAGGATTCTATTTTTTCTTTGTATTTTAGCACATTTGGAAAAAAATAAATAAAATTGTCTTTGAAGACAAGAGCACAAGAATAAAAATTTTAGTCAATAGAAATACATGGGAAATAACACTCCATACAAAAGTAAATTATAAGAAGAGATAGAGAATTAGAAGTCTGATCAACAAAGAAATAAAATTATTGAAAAAGTTTAAGTGAATATTATGTTAGAGTGAAATATGTGGTTAATAAAATGGATACTCTTGGGGAAACAATGGATATGGAAATTTTCGTGAATAAAATGCTAAGGACTCTAACACCAAGATGGAACTATGTTACCACCATTATTGAAAAAGTAAATATTTGAAAATATTGGAGTTTGATCATCTTGTTGATTCTCTTATGTCACATAAAGAAATACTAAGAGACACCTTTGGTGAAGGTGAAGAGAAGAATTTTGCCTCAAAGGTAAGAGTCTCAAAGAGTGATGGTGCTAGTACAAGCAATCAAGGAAAAGGAAAAGGGAAAATTTTAAAAATTTCAAGAAGAATAAAATGTGGACCTATAGTTAGAGGAAGAGGAAGAGTAAGACTTGACAAGATAAATTTTCAAGTCTACTACTACAAAAAGTATGAACATTTTGAAAAAGAAGGTAGAGTAAAAGCTACAAATGAAACAAAGAGAGTAAATTATGCAAATGAGAATGAGGATGTTTCAAGCAACTTATTCTTATCATATGACAAGGCTAAAAAGACTCTTCAAGAGATTTGGTATTTTGATTTTGGCTATTCCAAACACATGATAGGTAACAAGGAGTTGTTTGCTACTATGGATGAGAATTTCAGGTCTAAGATCAAGCTTGGTGATAACAATATTTTTGGATGTGGTCCCAAAAGGCATAATGGATGTAAATACTAAGGAAGATAAAAAGAAAATTCATGATATTTATTACTCTCTTGATCTTAAACATAATTTTTTGAGTATTGGGAAGCTTTATGAAAATAATTACATAGTAGTTTTTGATGATAAACAATGTACCATATATGATAAGAACCATGGGAATAAAATTGTCATGATTGTTCCCATGTCAAGTAATCTAATATTTACTTTGAAGTTTGAAGGTAATGACAATAGTTTGTTAAATGTTGTTATTGAAGATGAAATTTGGTTTTGGCATTTGAGGTATGACCACTTTCAAAGTTTGAAGCCATTGACTTCTCAAGAGCTAATTTTTGGTTTACCCAAAGTTGAAGATCATAAAGAAGTTTGTGAATGTAGAAGTGTGCAAGTGTCATAGAGTTAAGTGTGCATGTAAGTAGAGATTGAATAGTATTGTATACAAGTGGCAATATGAGAAGCCAAAGGACATAAAAGTCTTGCCTTATGTAAAGAATAGGATGGGTTGCAACTATCGGATATGCAAGGAGTGTGATAGTCAAGTATTGAAGAAGCTCCATACATTTGTATTGGAAAAATGATCTATAAGAGATCACCAATAAGCATTGATGATATTGAAGCTTGTATACATATTTTGAGTAATTTTATTTAAAGTATTTTCATGTTATTACATGAATGATTTTATCCATTTACATTCATATTTGATGTTATAGTGAATGCTATTATAATTTATATTAGCCAATATATATATAATATCTTATATTTAATTCTTATCTTGATTATTTATATTAATACCTGAGATATTATGGCTTAATTATACTGGGACTTGAGATAGTTTTGTTTAAAATCCAATAGTGGTATCAGAGCTACTACTTAAATCTATCCATTTTTTATAGAGTCAAATTTTTTAGTTGCCTTTATATTTGGAGCCTGACCACTTTAAAAGTAGTGAAAAGTTGGACTCTATTTTAAAGGTCTAGAGGAGTAGATATTGAGGGGACAATTAAAAGTCACCTTGATTTGGATGCTAGGGTATATCCACTTGGTTTAAGAAAAACTAGTGAAGATAAGGACTTAACCAAAATATATTAAGATCCAACTCAGAAGAAATTTGGACATGAGAGGACATTCATAATCACCCTGGTATTTATTTGGATTCTCTATAAAAGAGGGGAACCATATAAGAATATTGAATACACTCAAGCTAGAACCTAAGAGAAAGAGAATATAGTGTATTGAATGCACTCAAGCAAAGACCTAAGAAGAAGAGAAGATAGATTATTGAATTTACTCAGGCAAAGACCTAAGAAGAAGTGAAGATAGAATATTGAATGCACTCTAATTATAATCTAAGAAAGAGAGAGTGTAGAAGAATAAAATAAAACTCTGATAAAATCCATAGTAGAAAGAAAAGAATTGAAATTTTCTACTAAGATATATATTAAAAGGTTATTGTGCAGCTATTATATTCAAGGAGGTTAAAGGTAAACATTCAAGCAAAGTGCAGCCAAGCAATCAAATTTAAAGCAGACTAAATAAGTTTGAAGTGCTCGAGTGAACCGGCAAAAGAGCTATTCAATTCTTGGTTATAGAATATTAACTATCGTGTTTAGAAGCAGGGAAAGAAGCCAACTGAAGCAACTATGTAATTCTAAATGGGTTACAATAAAGTTAACCTAAGATGATAGTGATTGATAGAACAATATTTAAGAGTAGTCAAGTGCTAAGTAAGAGGAGTAAACGAAAATGCACATAGCCAAAAGAAGGATAGAGTCTAACTAATAGAATAGGTGCATCCAACTAGCATCTATTAGAGAAGTGAGCATGGCCAAGAAAAGGCCAATGTTTATATAGTGGAGCAAGTGTAGTCAGTGAAGTTAGCATGACCAAGAGAAGTCCAATGTCTAATTAGTGATGCATGTGCACTCAACAAAGTGATAACAACCCAGTCTGTGTTAAACCAAAAGAGCTAGTAGAAGCAACCACAACCACAAGAGGCCAATACCAACCAGAAGAGCCAACATAAGCAAGCACAACCAAAAGAGGCCAACACTTACTAGAAGATACAATAGAGTAGTGTTGAACCTGAGCTATCGGTCTGTAAAACTAGAAGAGACCAACACCTACCAGAAGATCCAACATAGTAGCATAAAATTTGAGATATATAGAGAAGCAAGCATAATCTATGTTAAACCAAGAGAGATTAGCAATCATCAAGATAAGCCAATGTAAAATAGAGGCAAGTGTCTACCGAAGGAGCTTGAAAACAAATAGTTTCCCAAAGATAAAGCAACACTTAAACAAATGAGTTTGGAAAATTTTTGAGAGCATAGAGAAAAATCTTCTATGTTCATCTATTGTTGTAAGTAAAGTATGTAGAGTGTTGTTGTGGCTGCTCCACAAAGTACCCCAAAATTGGGGACCCACCTTTTTATTTTTGGTATTTGGGTGTTTGCATGTTGGTTTCGAATGTCTAATGCTCGGTTTGTTTTGAATTTGCATTTGTCATTAGTTTTTGTCAGTAATGTTTTGTTGTCGACGATATTTTATTGTCGACGACTTTTTCTTGTCGATGACTTTGTATTGTCGACGACTTTTTCTTGTCGACGATATTTTATTGTCGACGATATTTTATTGTCGACGCCTTTTCCTTGTCGATGACTTTTTATTGTCGATGACTTTTTCTTGTCGACGATATTTTATTGTCGACGCCATTTTCTTGTCGATGATTTTTTATTGTCGATGCATTTTTCTTGTCGACGATTTTTTATTGTCGACACCTTTTTCTTGTCGACGATTTTTTATCGTTAAATTCTTGTTGACGATTTTTTATCGTCAAATTCTTGTCGATGATATTTTATCGTCAATTTGTTGTCGATAATATTTTCTTGTCGATGATTCTTTTGTTGTCGACGATCTTTATCGTCATTTTTCTGTCAACGATATTTATCGTCAAAATTTTGTTGTGGATGATATTTATCGTCAAATTTTATGTTAGTTTTTTTATCGTTTTTTTTTTTTGTTTGCTTTCATTTGTATGTTTCAAATAATAAAAATAAAAATTTAAATATATATCTTTATATATGTATTTAAAATAATAATAATAATAATAATAAGGGGGGTTAAAGCATAATGTTTTTAATGTATGTTTTTGTGTGTTGTGCAGGTTTGGCGGCGAGCAAAGGACAAGTTGCCGAGGTGGACTCGACGGACACATGAGAAGAACTCACCGATGAAGAACTCAATGATGGACTGTGGTGGGTCCCGTGATGACAAGCCAACTATAATGTGGCAAATGCATATGGTTTTCAAGGGCCTTCGTTGGTCGATTACTCACAATGCAAACAACGGATTCACAGTGGGATTCGATAGCAACCGCGGCATGGCCAGCCGACGACAACTCCAACATAAATGCATTGGGCGATGATGGATGATGTGTTTGAATAGCAAGAGCGGCGACATGATGTAGGTGATAATGCGGACAAAGTGGCCATCTCAGATTGGAGCCTGGCGATAACAAAGCCGGCGCAGAAGTAATGGACGCCACAACAGATTATGAGGAGGTCCGTCTTTCCCTATATCTCCCCCTGTGCAATGCGGTAAACAGACATAACCAGGTGATGATTTGGATATCCACGCAAGCATAGTTCAGGGTGGACGCGTCAAATGAACTCTCGGATGCAATTTGGGGACCATTCGATAGAGACATCCAACTCGTCAAGGTTAGAAGGAACGACAGCGGGACCCAAACATGACAAGGTTGGGATAATTAAAAGTGTACACCCATCGTGTGTTGGAGGGATCATGTGATGAAGGACGGTGATAGAGTGTTCCCATGGAGTCATAGTGCATTCGAATGATGATACAACTCTGGGCGGACGTGGGAACCGCTGATATATCTGAGACGAACCCGAAGCATAACCAACAAAGTTGCGGATGATGTCAAAACAGAATCGTGAACCTAGCAACGATGACCATGTAGGATTTGAATGACGAAGGGAAAGTGCCGAGCCTAGATGAGGGACGATACGGCGATGGCGAATTCGAAGTAGCACAGTGCGATCGAAGGACCAGAAGGGTCGGACAAATTTTTGGATAACGACGGACGATTCCCCAGGATAGTTTAGAAAAATGGACATCGATGCAGTGCGAGCGCACTTATTCTACGGTATCAAGAAACAATGACAGTGGGGACTAGAGATGGTTGTTGACACTGGATGCCACGACAGCTAAAGGACACGACAAATATTTCACTGGTAGAATGTTAGCAGGAGTCAGAGATTGAAAGAAATACCGACGCCTCCGGTGTAGTAGGATGTTCAAGAAATGTTCGAATGCTGTATAGTTCAAGGTATGGTGGCCCACGACGGTTTTGTATGGGAGGAATAAGGACAATATATGCTCATCATTATAGAATATGCCCCTCAAATCGAAGGAATATGTGCATTCGTTTTGCGTGTAGTCAGCCTAAATTCGACAGTTGCCGTATTGTTCAGTCATGCAGGGCGATGTTTCGTATTTGGTATAGATCGAAACATGGCAACAACCTTCGGGGTTATTTTGTAGTATGTCAGTGGACTGAACACTCCACATCATCGCCAATTTGGGAGTGTGCAATTGTAACTGAACAAAGCTGTCCAAGTCATACTGATCAGGCGAATAAAAGGAAGAGCGATAAAGGTTTAATAATTGTCAGCTATGGGTGTATGTTCTACACTATAGCCACTGCGTATTCACTGTTACATGTTCGCAGTCAAGGTTAAAATATTCCACATTTGGGGAACTGGATAGGTGAGGTATTCGCGTGAATGATTAATGGCATTGGAGTGAACGCCGAGGCATAGATATTATAAAAATCATGTTACAACCGAAAGTGGAGCATTGGGTTATTATCATTATATTCAGCGGTTATGAAATTTTATTATGGATTGTTGACAAAATAAGTGAAAGGGAGCATTGTTTCTAGGAGAGGCAATCGAAGAGTTTCAGAACAACGAGAAGGAAAACGAAAAATCAGTCAAAGGTGGAAACGTAAAGCTATGAAGACTCTTCAAAGCTCAAACAAGAAAAGGGAAAACTAAGAGACAAATGAGAGTTTTAAATCTGCCATTGAAAGAGGAAAAAATGGCTGGACTTTTGGAGGAAGCCAATGAGGGTTGGAAAATGGTTTTGGAAATGCAAGATTGCAGAGTTTTTCTGGATTTGTTTCTTTTGGAGCTATTTTTCCTTCCATGGCTGAAGCCTTTTGGAGGCCAAATTCTGCTATTATAAAATTACACATTTTAAATGCAAAAGTTTTGAGAAATTTGCATCTTGTGGGCAAGAAAGAAGGAGATTCTCTTTGCATGCTATGGATTTAATGTCTATTTTTTTTCCTGTTTCAGATTTCGAGTTTGTAGATGGAGTTAATGCAAGTTTGCTTGGTTGCTTCATATGAATGCTTGAACTTGAAATTTATTTTAAAACCTAGGAGTCAGCACTTAGTCTATGGGGATTGTGCTTGTTTTGCAAGTCCAATAGGTTAGGTTGCATGCATGGAAACCTCACATCTTCGGTTTTGTCGAAATAGGATAGCATCACACTGAATGCATTTTATTTTCAATTTTTTGCATTTTCTTTCAACTTTTTCTGCATTTTATTTTTCAGAAATTTTAATTTTTTTTTAATTTTCAGGCATTAAAATAAACATTTAAAAAATGTCAAAATCCAAAAATAATTTCACCATTGCGTATGTTATACTTCAGACTTCCAATACGCATTTTGAAATTTTATTTTTGGAGCTGTTTAGTATTTTTAAAAATTCACCGAAGTTGTTGTTTTATTACAGATTTTAAAAAAATCTGAAAATAGAAAGTTTCCATTTTTTGGCCGAATTTCATTTTTTCAGTTTTGTTTTGCATTCATGAGACTATGATGACATTCCCTTCATGAAAATTCCAAATTGAAGGAGTTATGTTTTATGGCATTTTCACAAATTTCCATTTTGAGCCTAAAATTACTCTCTTCATAAAAATTCTAATTTTACGAAAGAGGGGTAATTTGAGTATTACATTGAAGGTCTTTTCTTCAAAGCACTTAATTGTTCTTCTTGATGAAAATTTGATTTCATTTAAGAGGGATAAGTTAAAGTGACATTTAAAGCCCTTTATCCAAGGCCATAAATTATTGCCTCTTTGTGAAAATCCATTTCACCAAAGAGGGATAGTTTATCGATCATATTGAAAGCTATATTTATCTTCATGAAAAGAAGCCATATTTGGAATTAATGAGGAAGATAAAATCTACCTTAAAACTATCAAGATAAAAGGAATTAAGGCACTACATCGTGGTCATATGAGGGTCAACTCACATTTGCTTTATTTTGGTTCAATGAACAATCACTAAAGTTTCATGGTAAAATAAACCAACATTACCCCTTGTTTACAGTTACTTGCAATCACTAAGGTGTTCCAAGCATTTAAAATGAATATATTTATTTGAGATTACTAATACATATATGCAAAATGCTAAATATAGCGGAGACCTTGGAGAAGTTGTTTGTTTAACTTCTTTGCAAGAGGGGATTTGGAACACAAATCCTAAGGAAGAGTGTATTTTCACAATTGGGTAAAAATACCATTCAACAGATTAGCGCTAGAAGGAGGGCTTGAATTGGTTTATTTCAGTGTGATTTAAATGCTATAGGGATTTAAATTTTGAATATTTCATGCCTTATGGATTATTATCTTTAGCCCTCTTTTTACAATACAACCTTGTAGTGTTAAAAGGAGGACATGAATTTCTATGTATTATTCTAACGTTTTTGATTGTTCATATAGGAATAATGTGTTTTGATTTGATTTTGAAAAATTTTGGTCTTGACTAACGAGGTTGTCTCCATGCAATTACTTTCATTTGATTTTAATGGATACATCTCTTGGTTGATGCTAACATGATTATTCATACGTTACATGTTTGATAATTGCTAGTCATTTCATGCTTATTTGTAAGGAATTATTTTGTCTAAAATGTATTTGTTGTCGGTATTATGCTCTTCACTTGCATGTAATGCGATCTTGTGAATCAGAAAGCCTACAACACTAGGAGTATGTTCTTCACTTGCGCATATGTGATCTGGTGAATCAGAAACTAATTTACATTTTTAGAATATTGCTTTGTCATGGTTCTTTCTTTTATTTTGACTAATAGATTTGGTTCTAAAGTTATATTTTGAGTTTTACTAATGATGACATACGATACAAGACCTGAAGTAGCATCTCTAAGAGAAAGAATGGTATCTACGATGGAGGATCATTATAAGGGTTTGTCTATACATGGGATACCCTATCAAATTTTTAAAATTTTATTGAAATTTCTACGATGTTTTAATCAAGAGGTGCCACTAGGATACTTGCAAAAATTGCATGTCTACAAGAATACATTATGTCAATTCCAAATTTTCTATGAGGAGGTGGCTTGTAAGTTATTTGCATACATTTTGGATGATAGACCATTCTTTTGGTATGGCCATCTACCCATGGAGGTTAGGACTTCTTGGATACAACTAGAAGCAACCTATCTTTATCATTTTGGTAATCGAGTTGACTCGGAGATGTTGAAAAAATAGTTTACCTCCATATGTAATGAGCCTAATGAATCCTTGAGTCAATTCAATGGAAGATTTCATGAGTTGCACTCCCAAATGTGGGAAAATTTTAACACACCAGAAGAGGAAGCTATTCAAGTATACATGGGATCCATACACCCCAAACTTGTTACATCTTTAAAGAAAAACTTGAATGAACTTTCTCTAGAGACAATCTATGAGATATTGGAAAAGGTAGAACAAGTTTTTGAAGAAGAAAAGGCACAACATGTTCATATGAAAGATTGTTCTTTTAGAGTTAGTGATGCCAATTGACACCAACGATTAAATATAGCACCCTCCACTCCAAGGAGACCTAAGGTAAATGATCAAGGGGATGAATTTGAAGGTCCAAATGTTACAACCATCGTAGATGTAGTCCAAGAGGAGGTGCAAATTGCTAAGTCGACATCCACCAGTGAGGATTATGCAGAGATGATCTCATTCATAGAGATACACGATCATTTAGGTGAAGGGGTTCTAAATTCAACAATGTTTGAAATATGTGATAGGACGAAACCTACCATAGAATTGAATGAAGTGGTTGAAAGTGAAATTGGAAGAAGACCAATAAATGAATTTGAAGATATGATAGAGTTTCACCACTTGTTCTTGGAAGATACTATTGATGAGATGTTTGAAATTAACGATCAATAAATTCTTCACCCTCCAAATTGTGATGAAATGAAATCATGGGTTACCAAGTTGGACTATGATAGCCTTACAAATTTGAATTCAATAAATAACCCACTGTTGAAAGTTATTGAACCATCTAAAGAAGGTGAAGGTGAATTTGATGAGAAACACATCGATGAATTGGAATATGTTGAAGAAGTAGTTGAACGTCACCACTTGAATTTGGAAGATGATTATTATGATGCTTGGAAGAAGTGGGAAGACTACACTCACTCCAAAACTGCTAATGAAACTTGTGTGCCAATTGATATACAGGACAACATAATCGCCTAATCAAAGGAAGATATTTCAACTCCTGTACAATTTGAGGATGTTTTGGAAGAGGATTTCAAATCTCATCAAATTTTGGAAGATTATAATGATCCTGTTACCAAGGACAAAAAAGAAAAAGAATTGACAAATGAATCAAAAGTTCATGTCACAAATACCATGGAGTTTCATCCCACAAATTTGGAAGATAATTTTTACAATGGTTGGGGAAGATATGAAGATGTGTTATTTTCTCACACCCCTATTGATGAAGCCTCTATTCCCATTTATATGCAAGATGTTGAAACTTATACTTCATACGAAGATCTCACATTCACAAGATTTGAGAAGGTTACAAAATTTGATCATGTTGAATATAAATTCATTGAAGATTCGGATACAAGTTTGCATGATTATTTTGAGGATTCAAATGAAGAGATACCATGGATAGTGAACAAAGAATTGGAATTAAATGACAAAGTGGTTGATCTATTAGAAGCAACACAAGTGATTGATCATGAATATGAGTTACTTAACATACACTTTGACCAAGAATATTTGAGGGTTGAAAAGGATGGGCATGTTTTCAATTGGGTGCCCAATTTTGGTATGTTTGATGAACAAGCAATCAATGAAGAATATGAAGACCATGAGGTGAAAGAGGGAATTGCAAATCCTCATCAAATTTTGGTAAATGAAAATGTGAAAAAGGTAAAATCCAAACCTTTGTGTCCAAACATCCAAGATTTAGGTGAAGATTTGTATAATTCAAATGATATTTATGATGAAATGCCATTGAAGGTGAATGAAGAACAAGGATTAATTTCTAACCACACCTTTTATAACATTACTTTAATGAATGAAAAGGAGCTTGATGCACTTAAATTGCTAAATCATATTCATCAACAATTAATTCTTGAACCTAGGATAAAAACTTCTAATGATCCCCATTTAGTAAATATCCTAGATGATTGTAAATTGTTGCACAATTTTGATTGGCCTAAGAACATGAAAAATGAATTAGCTTTGAAATTTTTAGAAATAGGCTCTTGCTTACAAAATTTCATTTTGAATAAAGAAAGCCTAGTTCTAAATCATGAATGGAATTATGAAATTTACACCTTAAATAATAGACAAGAAAGAATTGAAAATCACCCATTGTCTAATCAATTTGGTAATTTGAATCCCACCTATGAGAATACTAATGGAACTAAATCTAATTGGTGGGGTGAGAGAGGAAAGTTGAAGTTGGTTGCATTGTTTGGTCTAGTCTTGTTGTTGTTTGATTCCTTCCATATTTGGCATGTGTATCACATTATATGTCTTTTGGAATGCTCAAATTATGTTTGGGATCCAGGGAAGTGACGGTTCAATATGTGCATCAATATTGTCCCATATTGTACATTTGTATATAGACTTTATTTTTTGGTTTTGGTTTGTGTTTTCAAGTTTCATTTTTGGGATTGCATTTTGGGTTTGGTTTTAAGTGTTGGTCCTTTGGACACTTTTGGTTTGTCTGGAAAAAAATAAAAATAAAAAATAAAAAGAAAAGTGAGATGTCAACTTATGTCCTTATGAATGTTGACTAAGACTAAGAGAATATGAAACATCAAAATTGTATTGCAGAAAGCTCCATGAGTATCACAAACACATTAAAGAATATTGTTTGGAACTTGTGATGCATGAAGTTGTCAGTTTCACAAATTATGGCAAAGTAGGTGGTATACTCCATTCGCATTCCAAAAAAAAAGCAATGCATTCATCCATATCTCATGTTACATTCCACATTGCCTATACATTTCATCTCAGTTACATCTACATTTCAAATGCAATCATTAAAAAAATGTCAAATCCTCTAAGGGTTATTATATAACATATGTTAAAAGGATCCTAAGGTTGGGAACTGATGCCCGAACTATCTTGAACCAAGCACGTTCTACACATATTAAAGAGGATCTTGAGAAAAATGGTCAAAACCATACTTGGAAGAAAATGTGAGGCGAAAGGAGTATTTCGTGTCTGTCCTATCATGCAACATAATCCGTAAAATAGTGGTTTTTACCAGTCCCAATAAGCTTAAAGCCTAAAATTAGAGTAGTAAGGATAGGGTTAAATCCCCATCGAACTTAGGTTGAGGATCCAACTCCCAAAAACTCTGATTT
Organism: Wollemia nobilis; assembly: GCA_028583015.1. Taxonomy (NCBI): domain Eukaryota; kingdom Viridiplantae; phylum Streptophyta; class Pinopsida; order Araucariales; family Araucariaceae; genus Wollemia; species Wollemia nobilis. Next base: position 275,884 of record JAQPPZ010000594.1, on the reverse strand, counting down.
GACCTTCATGGAGTAGTAAGGATAGGGTCTAATTCTCATCTCGTTTAGGTTGAGAATCTGATTCCCCAAAGCTTCTATTTTTGCCCATTCAAGAACTTGAAATTCCAAATCAAATATTTCTCATTTCATCATTAATATTGGATTGGAAGGATCGTACTACATGTCCCTTGCAAGGATGGTTAGTCATCCCCAAGGTTCAAGAAATCAAAAGTAAAGCCAAATCATGGATTATGGAGTTAATCTCCATCGGGGCTATAGACGCCTGACTGGTATTGGAGTATGCTCATGCATGGCAACATGTCTTGTCTAAAAGCAAGGCCACTGACTGCTCAAACGGATAGGCTAGCCTGACAGTTTCATCCATAACAGGTTAAATCATTTTGTTCAAGATGAGGTAATGAACTCCAGATCAGAGTAGTAAAGATAGGGTTAAATTCCCATCTCACTTAGGTTGGGAATCCTATTCTCCAAATCTCTGATTGCACTTACACATGCACATGGGTTCAAGATGGTAGTGACACATAACCAACTTTGGAATCTAGTAAATTAATTCAGTATACACATATTTGGTCTTAAGAGGGTTTGACAGTTTTAATATGTTTGTTCATGGTACTAGAAAGTTTGGGCCTTTGCAAAACAGGTTGTTATATCTCTAACATCTTCACCACGCATTAAATCCTACACATCATTCATAACTTCGCATATGCATTCAAGTAAAACTGACAATGGAAAGTTGAACGAGTTTTAAAACGATAAGGAATGAATTACACCACACACATTGAGCTGACGTTGAATAATTCTAATGCTTCATGTATTTCTCATCTAGTTTCATTCTTTGGATATTTACTGACGCTTGTGTTTGAGTTTTGTAGGTTTTTCGGTTGGGTTCTCACCGAAATGCTCTGGAGCATTTCCCAGTAGAGTCGCCATTTGTTGTGGCTGCTCCACAATGTACCCCAAAATTGGGGACCCACCTTTTTATTTTTGGTATTTGGGTGTTTGCATGTTGGTTTTGAATGTCTAATGCTCGGTTTGTTTTGAATTTGCATTTGTTATTAGTTTTTGTTAGTAATGTTTTGTTGTCGACGATATTTTATTGTCGATGACTTTTTATTGTCAATGACTTTTTCTTGTCGACGATATTTTATTGTCGACGCCTTTTTCTTGTCGATGACTTTTTATTGTCGATGACTTTTTCTTGTCGACGATATTTTATTGTCGATGCCTTTTTCTTGTCGACAATTTTTTATTGTCAGACGCCTTTTTCTTATCAACAATTTTTTATTATCGATGCCTTTTTCTTGTCGATGATTTTTTATCATCAAATTCTTGTCGACGATATTTTATCGTCAATTTGTTGTCGACAATATTTTCTTGTCGACGATTCTTTTGTTGTCGACGATATTTTTCGTCATTTTTCTATCAACGATATTTATCATCAAAATTTGTTGTTGATGATATTTATCGTCAAATTTTATGTTAGCTTTTTTATCGTTTTTTTTTTGTGTTCTCTTTCATTTGTATGTTTCAAATAATAAAAATAAAAATTTAAATATATATCTTTATATATGTATTTAAAAATAATAATAATAATAATAAGGGGGTTAAAGCATAATGTTTTTAATGTATGTTTTTGTGTGTTGTGCAGGTTTGGTGGCGAGCAAAGTACAAGTTACCGAGGTGGACTCGACGGACACATGAGAAGAACTCACTAATGAATCACATGTCGACATGACAGGTAGTAACAGACACCAGAACTTACACATATGATGGACTGTGGTGGGTCCCGTGATGACAAGCCAACTATAATGTGGCAAATGCATATGGATTTCAAGGGCCTTCGTTGGTCAATTAATCACAGTGCAAAAAATGGATTCACAGTGGGATTTGATAGCAACCGCGACATGGCCAGCCGACGACAACTCCAACACAAATGCATTGGGCGGTGATGGATGATGTGTTTGAATAGCAAGAGCGGTGACGTGATGTAGGTGATAATGTGGACAAAGTGGCCATCTCAGATTGGAGCTTGGCGATAACAAAGCCAACGCAAAGTAATGGACGCCACAATAGATTGTGAGAAGGCCCGTCTTTCCCTATATCTCCCACTGTGCAATGCGATAAACAGACATAACCAGGTGATGATTTGGACATCCATGTAAGCATAGTTTAGGGTGGATGTGTTAAATGAACTCTCGAATGCAATTTGGGGACCATTCGACAGGGACATCCAACTCGACGAGGTTAGAAGGAACGACAGCGGGACCCAAACATGACAAGGTTGGGATAATTAAAAGTGTACACTCATCGTGTGTTGGAGGGATCATGTGATGAAGGACGGCGGTAGAGTGTTCCTGTGGAGTCATAGTGCATTTGAATGATGATACAACTTCGGGAAGACGTGGGAACCGTTGATATATCTGAGATGAACCCGAAGCATAACCAACAAAGTTGTCAATGATGTCAAAATAGAATCGTGAACCTAGCAATGATGACCATGTAGGATTTGAATGACGAAGGAAAGTGCCAAGCCTGGATGAGGGATGATACGACAATGGCAAATTTGGAGTAGCACAGTGCGATCAAAGGACCAGAAGGGTCATGAATTTTTGGATAACGACGAATGATTCCCTAGGACAGTTTAGAAAAATGGACATCGATGCAGTGCGATCGCACTTATTCTTCGGTATCAAGAAACAATGATAGTGGGGACTAGAGATGGTTGTTGACACTGGATGCCATGACAGATGAAGGACACGATAAATATTTCACTGGTAGAATGTTAGCAGGAGTCAGAGATTGAAAGAAATACCGACACCTCCGGTGTAGTAGGATGTTCAGGAAATGTTCGAATGCTGTATAATTCAAGGTATGGTGGCCCATGACAGTTTCGTATGGGAGGAATAAGGACAATATATGCTCATCAATATAGAATATGCCCCTCAAATCGAAGGAATATGTGCATTCGCTTTGCATGTAGTCAGCCTAAATTCGATAGTTATCGTATTGTTCAGTCATGCAGGTGTTGGAAAATTACCATTGATAAAAGGTTAAAAAGAGTATTTTACCTTGGGTAAGTTTACTTACCTTTTACCTTACCTGGACAGCAGTTGGACGACAACATCTTTGGGCGGCAAGAGAGTTTTAATTTAATTTCTTCTCCCTTCCCTTAACTTCTCCTATTCCCCCCTTTTCTCTAGTATGGTTATTTTGTGTTTATTTAAATCATTTGTAACCTAATATTCAAGTTAATGGTTAATGGTTAATGCAAGTTTTACCTTTGAATCAAATAGCTCACCTCTCACATTTGGTATCAGATCCGAGAGCCGAGACCGGCCCGAATCCTGAGGCGATGGGGCCCACAGTTCGATGCAGTAGCATGAATCCTGAGGCAGCCCACAGGAATCGAGGTGGCCCGTAGGAAAATATTGGCATGATTCTCGAGGTGCTGGTGGAGCTGGATGTGACAGGCATAGGCAGACACATGGCCCGAGGTGATTCGTTGATGAGGCGGCACGCGACCTGAAGCGACACATTAGAGAGGGCGACACGTGGCCCGAGGTGGTTCGTTGGAGAGGCCACCTATGTGCGGCCCGAGGTGACCTACACGTGGTACGTGGCAAAAGGATCACATAGTCTATGGAATGCCCACAGGAAATCAAAGCACATATAGTGCTTTGCTTTTTTTAAAGAGCATCAACATCGCCGCATCGACGATGTGGGACTATTAAGTCCCAAATAAAAAAATTTGCTTCGCGCCGAAGCGCGAAGCCAAAAAATTGCTTCACGTTCGACGTGAACACAATAAAGGCAGGGAGCTAGCTAGTACTCTCGAATCTGCCCGATAGCACAACGACTACCCTTTGCCTTGACACCTGCAAGGTCGCACGGTCGAACCTTGACGGGGTCAAAAGTTTTTTTTAAAAGAAAATTTCTTTAAAAACCTTTAAGGTAATTTAAAATTTTTGAAAGGTTTTATTTATCATTTGAGTTGATGATTGACATTTCCTAAGAGGAAATAGTTGTAAAAAAAAAATTACGCTTTAAGAGGTAAAAAATTAGTAAAATTTCCTAAGAGGAAATCTTTGTAAAAGAAAATTTCTGGGAAATTTTCTTAAATGATAAGATCGGAAGGATGTTACCAAGCACTTTGTAGTTTGTTATTGAGAACAAACGCTGAAAGCTTTGATGAGCACGTGAGAACACTAGGCATAAATTCAATCTTTTCACAGTTGCAAAATGCGGTTATTGCACAACAGAGAAATCCTGATCTAGGATACAAAGCGTATTCGGAAGATAACTCCTTTGGGAGTAGATTTGAACAATCCGACACAGTGGAGATTGCTCCACAAGGATCTGAATATACTCATTATTGTAATTCAATTGAAATCCTACAACCTCCTTCTCCTAAAATTATATTGATCAGATGACTTACTGACGAACAAGTCGCTGACAATTTTGTAATTGTTGAATCACAACAACAAGAGTGAGTTGTTTATGATTGTAAATCAAGCAAGGCTTGATAGTTTGTAAAGTCTTTTTGAAATAAGACTATATAAGAAAAGTTTATTGTTTTAGCAGATTGTAATGGGATCAAATAACAATCTACCAATCCCCAAATTCAATGGGGATAATTATGAGTACTGGTCCATCAAAATGAGGACATTACTCATAGGAAAAGGACTATGGGATAGTATTGAAGACGGTTACACTGCTCCAACATATTTGACTACTTTGAGTGCAACCGACAAGAAGATCTTCAAAAATGCACAGAAAAATAACTCTTTTGCCTTATACCATCTTCAAGCGGCATTAGATCCAAGTATCTTTCCTAGAATTGCATCTTACTTAACTGCCAGAGATGCATGGAATGCCTTGAAAGAAGGATTCCAAGGAAGTGATAAAGTGAAGCAAGTCAGGCTTCAGACCTTAAAAAAAGATTTTGAAAATCTCAGAATGAAGAAAAATGAAAGAGTCGGTGACTACTGTGTATGAGTCAAAGCAGTAGTTGATACGATGTAAACTTTAGGTGATGACACAAAAGTTGAAACAATTGTGAAGAAAGTGTTGAGAACACTTCTTCCTAAGTGGAATCACATTGCCATCATAATTGAAGAATCAAAAGACATTTCTACTCTTACATTTGATAGTTTGATTGGATCATTACCATCACATGAAGAGAGACTTCAAGGAGCACCTTCAACAAGCTATGGAGGTGATGACAAAGCCTTCACTTTGAACGAAGCTGCAAGACGAGGACAAGGAAGAGGCCGAGGCAGAGGACAACAACAAAGAGGCAAAGGCCAAAGCAACTCCTACAGAGGAGGAAATCAAAACAAAGGTGGAAATCAAAATAGAGGAGCCAATCAGAACCAAATCGGCAATGCAGGCCATGGAAATCAAGGACGAGGAAGTAACAAGACTAAAACAACTTGTTTCAATTATGGGAAACAAGGACACTTTGCTTGTGACTGCTGGTCAAAGTCTTCAAAAGATCAAAGCAATCAATATGGCTCATTCTACAAAGAAGAAGAAGGTCCATCAAATCTTTTTCTCTCTTATGGATAGTCAGATCAAAATCTTAAAGATACATGGATTTTGGATACTGGTTGCTCCAACCACATGAGTGGCAAAGAAAATCTCTTTGCTACATTAGATTCAAATTACAAATCCCATGTTAATTTAGGGGATAATAAATATTTGCAAGTTGAAGGCATTGGAGCTATGGAAGTTCCAACAAAAGAAGGCCTTAAAAAAGTGAATGACATATACTATACTCCACAGCTACAACACAATTTGTTAAGTGTTGGCCAAATTATGGAGAAGCATTACAAATTAGTTTTTGATGAAAGAAAATGTACAATCCTTGATAAAAACAATTGTAACAAAGTCATCACAGAAATACCTATGACAAAGAATAGGTTATTCCCTCTAAAATTTGGTGAGCCAGGGGGAGCTCAACTTGCAAACATTGCTTTTACAAATCCAAGTGTATTGTGGCACTTGAGATATGGTCACCTCAATTCCGCTAGCTTGAAAATGTTAACATCACAAGCTATGGTGATAGGACTACCAAAAATTCAAGAACATAAGAAGGTATGCGAAGCATGTGCTTTGGGAAAGCACTCCAGAATGAAGTTTCCAAGAGGCCAAGCGTGGAGAGCAAGCTATCCTCTTCAGCTAGTACATTTGGACATCTATGGTCCAATGCAAACAAAAAGCCTTGGAAACAATTCTTATTTTCTAACATTCATAGATGATTATTCTAGAATGTGCTGGATCTATTTTCTGAAACACAAAGATGAAGCATTTGATTGCTTCATAGACTTCAAAAATAATGTAGAAAAGCAATGTGACTACTATGTCAAATGTCTTCACACTGATAGAGGAGGAGAGTACTCCTCAAATGAATTTTTAAATTATTGTAAGAAAAATGGGATAAAAAGGTAGTTCACCACTGCCTATACCCCACAACAGAATGGTGTGGCCGAGAGAAAGAACCGCACCCTTGTTGAAATGGCACAAACAATGCTTCAGACAAAGCATCTAACATACAGCTATTGGGCAGATGCAGTGAGAACTAGTGCATATATTCTAAATAGAAGTCCAACTTCTAGTTTAGATGGTATCACTCCTTATGAAGGATGGTACGGTAAGAAACCAAATGTCAAACATTTTCGAGTATTTGGTTCTTTAGCTTATGCACACATTCCTGAGGAGAAGAGAAAGAAGCTTGATCCCAAGAGTCAAGCATGTATTTTTGTAGGGTATTGTGAATCGACCAAAGGGTATAGATTGTACAATCCCAAGACACAAAATAATTATCTCCAGGGATGTAATTTTTGATGAAGGGGGAGAATGGGGTCATAAAAAAATTGTTGATATAGACTCTAATTTGAAAAGTTCCACATTTGTACACCCCAAGAAAAGTAGTGGAAATAGTTCCCCTCCACAAAGTCCACATCAAGAATCTTCATCAAGTACATCAAGTGGTACACCAAGTCCAAGAGGGACTCCTTTGTTGGCACCCCCAAACTCTACAAAACAATTTCATAGAACTGTAAGCACTCCAAGTCCGATGGATATTGATCCAATTTCTCAAAGGAAAGAGACAAATAGAGGAAAGCGCATACTACAGAGTCATCCATCTTCTCAAATTTTGGATAGGAATTTCCAACAAAGATACACTAGGAGTCAAGCTAGTGAGATGGATGACATTTTGTCAAGACTTGAAAATCTTCAAATGTCAGGAGATGATGAGTCTCATGAACCAAGGGGTGATGTAGTCAATTATGCTTTGTTGGCTCTCGCACGACTAGAACCATCTAGCTATGAAAAAGCATGCATCGAAAGTATATGGCAAGATGCCATGGAAGAGGAAATATCCTCAATTAAAAGAATGATACTTGGGAGCTTGTGAAGCTTCCCAAGGGAAAAAAATGTGTTGGATGTAAATGGGTCTATAAGACCAAATTCAATGCTGATGGAATCATTGAAAGGCATAATGCAAGATTAGTATCTAAGGGTTTTACTCAGAAATATGGAATAGATTATGAGGAAACATTTGCTCTAGTTGCTTGACAAGAAACAATCAGAATTGTTCTTTCCTTGGCAGCCCATAAAGGATGGAACATTCAACACATGGATGTGAAAAGTGCATTTTTAAATGGATACCTAATAGAAGAGGTGTATGTTCAACAACCTCAAGGTTTCCAAGAACAAGGAAAAAAGAACCTTGTTTATAAATTGAAAAAAGCACTTTATGGCCTCAAGCAAGCACCACGAGTGTGGTACTCACGAATTGACGGCTATTTCAATGAGTATGGTTTCACAAAAAGCAAGAGTGAACCAACTCTATACTACCTGAAGAATGAAGTAGATATCCTCATAGTTTGTTTATATGTGGATGATCTAATATTTATGGGTAGTAATAATAAAATGAATATGGAGTTCAAAAACTCCATGATGAATCAGTTTGAGATGAAGGATCTTAGATTAATGAGATACTTCCTAGGAATGGAAGTACATCAATCAAAGAATGGGATCTTCATATGTCAACAAAAATATGCTCATGACATGATCAAGAAATTTGCTATGCAAGCAAGTGCAAATTAGTTGCAACACCAACAGGACATGGAATCCAGCTAAGCAAAGATGATGGAGCACCAAAAGTTGACATGACCAATTTTAGAAGCATGGTTGGGAGTTTAATGTTTCTCACCAAAACTAGGCCAGATATACAATGATGTTGTTTCTCTAGTATCAAGGTTTATGGCATGCCCATCCGAGCTGCATCTTCAAGCAACCAAATGAATTTTACGATATGTAAAAGGTACATTGGATTTTGGAATCCATTACCACAAGTCTAACTCTGTGAAGTTAGTTGGTTATAGTGACAATGATTGGGGCAATAATATAGATGACAAAAAATCTACATCGGGGAACCTGCTTTAGTCTAGGGTTAGGACTAATAACTTGGAGTTCCAAGAAGCAATATGTTGTAGCATTATAATCTACAGAAGTTGAGTATATAGCCATTACCCATGCTAGTACTCAAATCCTATGGTTGAGGAAAATCCTTGAAGAGATTGGCAAAAAACAAATTGGTCCAACCAAACTGAATTGTGATAATATTAGTGCCATACAATTGGCATATAATCCAATCCACCACAAAAGGTCAAAACATTTTGATATGAAGTATCACTTCATAAGAGATATGGTGGAACAGCAGATAGTTGAGCTTCAATATCGCAACACTTTGGATAATCTAGCAGACATCTTCACCAAAGGCATGGCTAAAGCTCAATTTATAAAGTCGAGAGACTCGTATAGTCGCTTCTCTCAACTTTAAGGGAGAATGTTGGAAAATTACCATTGGTAAAAGGTTAAAAAGAGTATTTTACTGGGTAAGTTTACTTACCTTTTACCTTACCTGGACGGCAGTTTGACAGTAGCATCTTTGGGCGGCAAGAGAGTTTTAATTTAATTTCTTCTCCCTTCCCTTAACTTCTCCTATTCCCCCCTTTTCTCTAGTATGGTTATTTTGTGTTTATTTAAATCATTTGTAACCTAATATTCAAGTTAATGGTTAATGGTTAATGCAAGTTTTACCTTTGCATCGAATAGCTCACCTCTCACAAAGCAGGGCGATGTTTCGTATTTGTTTTGGATCGAAACATGGCAACAACCTTTGGGGTTATTTTGTAGTATGTCAGTGGACTGAACACTCCACATCATCGCCAATTTGGGAGTGTGCGATTATAACTGAACAAAGGTATCCAAGTCATACTGATCAGGAGAATAAAAGGAAGAGCGATAAAGGTTTAATAATTGTCAGTTGTGGGTGTATGTTGTATACTATAGCCACTCATGATTTTTTTTAATACAACTGCTTGAAGGAAGAAGGAGTTACTAATACTGCGTATTTGTCGTTACATGTTCGCATTCAAGATTAAAATATTCCACATTTGGGGAAATGGATAGGTGAGGTATTCGCGTGAATGATTAATTGCATTGGAGTGAACGTCGGGCCATAGATATTATCAAAATCATGTTACAACTGAAAGTGGAGCATTGGGTTATTATCATTATATTCAGCGGTTATGAAATTTTATTATGGATCATTGACAAAATAAGTGAAAGGGAGCATTGTTTCTAGGAGAGGCAATCAAAGAGTTTCAGAACAACGAGAAGGAAAACGAAAAATCAGTGAAAGGTGGAAACGTAAAGCTATGAAGACTCTTCAAAGCTCAAACAAGAAAAGGGAAAACTAAGAGACAAATGAAAGTTTTAAATCTGCCATTGAAAGAGGAAAAAATGGCTGGACTTTTGGAGGAAGCCACAGAGGGTTGGAGAATGGTTTTGGAAATGCAATATTGCAGAGTTTTTCTGGATTTATTCCTTTTGGAGCTATTTTTCCTTCCATGGCTAAAGCCTTTTGGAGGCCAAATTCTGCTATTGTAAAATGACACATTTTTAATGCAGGAGTTTTCAAAAATTTGCATCTTGTGGGCAAGAAAGAAGGAGATTCTATTTGCAAGCTATGGATTTAATGTCTATTTTTTTCCTGTTTCAGATTTCGAGTTTGTAGATGGAGTTAATGCAAGTTTTCTTGGTTGCTTCATATGAATGCTTGAACCTAAAATTTATTTTAAACCCTAGGAGCCAACACTTAGTCTATGGGGATTGTGCTTGTTTTGCAAGTCCAATAGGTTAGGTTGCATGCATGGAAACCTCACATCTTCAGTTTTGTCGAAATAGGATAGCATCACACTAAATGCATTTTATTTTTAATTTTCTTTCAACTTTTTCTGCATTTTATTTTTCAGAAATTTTAATTTTTTTTTTAATTTTTCAGGCATTAAAATAAACTTTAAAAAAATGTCAAAATCCAAAAATAATTTCACCATTGCGTAGGTTATACTTCAGACTTCTAATACACATTTTGAAATTTCATTTTTGGAGTTGTTTAGTATTTTTAAAAATTCACCAAAGTTGTTGTTTTATTACAGATTTTAAAAAAATCCGAAAATAGAAAGTTTCCATTTTTGGGCCGAATTTCATTTTTTTAGTTTTGTTTTGCACTCATGAGCCTATGATGACATTCCCTTCATGAAAATTCCAATTTCATTGAAGGAGTTATGTTTTATGGCATTTTTACAAATTTCCATTTTGAGCCTAAAATTACTCTCTTCATAAAAATTCTAATTTTACGAAAGAGGGGTAATTTGAGTATTACATTGAAGGTCTTTTCTTCAAAGCACTTAATTGTTCTTCTTGATGAAAATTTGATTTCATTTAAGAGGGATAAGTTAAAGTGACATTTAAAGCCCTTTATTCAAGGCCATAATTATTGCCTCTTTGTGAAAATCCATTTCACCAAAGAGGGGTAGTTTATCGATCATATTGAAAGCTATATTTATCTTCATGAAAAGAAGCCATATTTGGAATTAATGAGGAAGATAAAATCTACCTTAAAACTCTCAAGATAAAAGGAATTAAGGCACTACATCGTGGTCATATGAGAACCAACTCACATTTGCTTTATTTTGGTTCAATGAACAATCAATAAAGTTTCATGGTAAAATAAACCAACATTGCCCCTTGTTTACAGTTACTTGCAATCACTAAGGTGTTCCAAGCATTTAAAATGAATATATTTATTTGAGATTACTAATACACATGCAAAATGCTAAATATAGTGGAGACCTTGGAGAAGTTGTTTGTTTAACTTCTTTGCAAGAGGGGATTTGGAACCCAAATCCTAAGGAAGAGTGTATTTTCACAATTGGGTAAAAATACCACTCAACAAGTGTTATAGTCATGATATCTATCACGAATGACACTAATAAATTGGAAGTGTTATGCCAGGTGGAGACTAAGGTAAGTAACATTACCTTTATTGATTGACTAATTAAATTCCTAAGTGAAAGATGACTTAGGTTTTTAAATCTTAGGATCTTTAATTATTAAGTGGGAGTTAAAAGAAATACAATATTTTCAAAGAAAGTGAATTTAGGTGGGAGTTATAAAGACTTCTACTATAAATCCAAATTTTATTTTTTGAGTTTTTTTAATATTTATTAAATTATGGAGTGATAAGGTTTTCTACTTCAAATAGGATTTAAAATTTGAATTTGAAATTTGGTTTTTGAGATTTGAATTTGAAATTTGAAGAGTTGGTAAATTTGAATTTTTAGAAGATTTGAAGTTTTAAATTTTTTTGAAGATTTGAAATTTAGAGAAATTTTAAAATTTGAAGTTATTTATATATGAAAATTTAATTTAGTAGGGATATAAAAGGTTTGCTACTTCAAAGGATTTAAAAATAACTAAAATTTGCAAATTTATTATTTGAGAATTTTTTTTTGAAGTTGCAATTTTTGAGTAAAAAGGATTTCAACTTCAAAGGAATTTGATTATGGATGAAAATGATTTGAAGTTCATAATAAGAAATAAAATATTAAAGGTTATAAAATCTGGTGTAGGCAAATTGATTGAAAAGTCAAATGATAAGCAAGATATGGCAATGTGATTCATCTATGGAGAAGCAATGAATGAAAGTTTCGAAACATTTGAATATTATTTACATTCAAAGCTTATTGAAGCAATTGAAAATTCAAAAGAAGATATTAGAATACCTATTGATATATGTAGTATAATGTATATAGCATTGCTCTCACTTGCAATAAAAAATAAAAGCAAAAAGAGTTGATTGAAACTCTAAAAAGAAAAATAGTGTTTGATCATACAAATGAATCATCTTAGAAAATAATGTTTCATTCTTCATGTAATATTGACATTCCAAGCTCATCAAATTTAGAAAATTATTATGATGCTCTAAGTGAATATTTAGATAGTACATGAATAAGAGAAGCACATGAATCAAAGTCCAAAGACAAATAAGTTAAATCCATTCATGAACATCCATCAAAAGTGCATACCAAAGATGCAAAAACACATGAATCAAAAGTCAAGGACAATGAATAAGGTCAAGTAGTTCATGAACTAGATGGTGAAGAATCATAGACTAAATAACCAAAGAAAGAAGATGAAGAAGGATATCAAGCAAAGGATCGTGCACAATGCAAAGTTACTTGATCAAGAATGAAGTCAAATATTGAAGAGTAAAGTCTTCAATAACCAAGTAATGTAATAGAAGGGGTGCTGGAGAATATTACACTATTTGATACATGGAAATGTACCCCCATGGTACCTTTATAGTACAAATGTAAACATGTATTAGATTAGGGTTTGAGTCTAAAGTTTAGGAGAGTGATTTATATTTTCTCTTTATTGTGCAAGATATGCACAAGTGTCATGTAAGTGTGTAATGTGTAGAATATGCACAAGTGTCATGCATGTTAGTAAGTGTGTAATGAGATAATGTGCACAAGTGTCATGTATGTAAGTATGAAAATATGTGATGTGAGGATGTGCACAAATATCTCGTATTAGGAGTGCATGTAGGAGAGTGTGTGTCATGTAGAAGTATGCAAGTTTCATAGAGTTAAGTGTGCATGTAAGTAGAGAGTGAAGAGTCATGTATACAAGTGGTCAGATGAGAAACCAAAGGACATGAGAGTATTTTCTTATGTAAATATTAGGAGAGGTTGCAACTCTCGCATATGTGAGGAGTGAATAGTCAAGTATTGAAGAGTCACCTTTCTATGTCTATATGAAATTGCAAATATATGTTAGCTAGGGTTTAGATGATGGGAGGAGCAATGAAGGGCTAGGACTTTAGTGAGGCAATACATTCTATTTGGGCATAGAATATTTCGGCCAAGTTTCTTTTTCCCTTATTTATATTAGAAATTTTGCATGCAAATTATTATAATTTTTTATCAAATATCATATTCGCTATAGGATATTCTAGTAAAATTTAGTAGGTTTTGAGTTTTAGTTTCATTTTTATGGACCGATTTATAGCTCAATCCTTATAATAATCTATAGTGGTAGAGATTAGTGAGTGCACCATAGAGGATCGATCCTTGTTGCTCCAAGATAGGGTGATTTTTGGTAAATTTAATGGGTATTGGCTAGGGGCTTTAGCTTTGAAAAAATGGATTGACAAAATTTGGAAGTCTCGAGGAGTTATTCTATCATTTCTTCCCAAAGGTTTATTCCTAGATATTTTTTATTCTAGGGAATAAAGAGATAAAATCCTAAAATGGGGTCCTTGGTTTATGGGAAGAGCATGACTCTTCCTTACCCGCCGATAGCTTTTCATCGAAAAATGTAAATTTATACTTAGTATCAATCTAGGTAAGGATGTATGGGTTACCCTTTGAATTTTAAGAATTAAATACTTTCAAGGCAATAGGAAACACTCTAGAATAATTCTTTGAGACTTCAAATACTATAAAATATGGATTCTTGGCTATTTATGCTTGGATTTCAGTCATGATTGATATAAGTAAAGCTTTACCAAATCATTCTTAAGTATGGGGATAAGATGTGGATCCAAACCATAGATATGGATATGTATGAAGATGGTTTTCAACTTCCAAAACATAGATCTACAAAAATGAAAGCAAATAAATAGTGGAGACCAATAAGGAAGGATATTGAAATAAATACCAACTATTTTAAGGCTTTAGCCTATGAAGAAAAAGTAGATCAAATCTTAGAGGACACACTACAACAAGTTCAACATATTAACAAGGAACCATCTATTAAATATGATCTTGTTTTAGGGACAAGTATTATCGATGAACCTAAGGAATGTATCTCATCAGATTGTGAAGACTCTCTTGAAGTACCATGCACCATTTAGGAGAAAAAATGGTAAATAAAATGTAGTGTTAGATGTTAATAACCTCTACCATTGATAAGGAAATACCAAAAAATAAGCAATACAAGTCAAAATCTTATGTAGTAGAGCCAAGAGAGGATAAATCTGATGAAAAATAAAGTTATGAAATAATATTGAGGAATAGAATAATAATACCTACTCCTAATATAGATAAGGCAAAAAGAGGAAAACCCTCAAATCATCAAATGATATCTAAGAAAGCAAGAGCAAACATAGAGAAAGGAACATAAATTAAGTTAGTTGAACTTCTCTCTACCGAACAATAAAATAATACTGGTAATTGACAGGTGGAGCCAATAGCCCCAAATAAGACATGATTATCATCTCATGTAATGTAAGGGGTGTTAATACCCCCTCAAATCAAAGGTGTATTAGGGACCTTTTTTTAAGTAATAAGCCTCGTATTCTTTATATCCAAGAAACTAAAATGATAAAATAAGAAGTTTCAAAAACTATGAAAGTAGTATGGACAATATGTGAATGGGATGCTATGGATTTTTAAGGAGTTATAGGGGGAGTATAACTTATTGGAAACCTACTAGAACCTCCTAGGAAACCATTCATAAAAATAGGCATTAGATAGCCTCTTTAGTCACATGTTAATTTGAAGATATTCATTTCATCCTTATCAATGTTTACATACCTACAACTCGGTAAAGTAGATTAGAAGTCTAGAGTGTGATTGAATCCTTTATGAAAAGTAAATACCAAGAAATCCAATTCATGACCATAGGATATTTTAATGCCATAACCAATTTGGATGAAAAATTTGGAGGAATCAGGAAATTAACCCAAAGTATGAGAGATTTCTCAGATTTTATTCAAAATAATAATTTGTGGTAGGTTGAGTTTGGAGAATACAATTATACATGGAACAACAATAGGAGAGATCAAAACCTAATTGCAAAAAAAATAGACATATGCATACTCTCAAATCATTGGCTAGATGAAGGCATTTGTGCTAAAATTAATACCTTAACAAGGATTGGTTCAAATAATTGGCCAATAAGAGTTAAAATGGCGGTAAGTAAATTCAAAAGAAGATCATATTTTAAATATGGACAAATATGGGAAGACCATACTCAATATGTTGATATGATAGCACAAACGTTGAATTATTCAAGAAATAATGGGTTGTATGCACTTCCAAAACAAATTAAATCAATGACATATAAATTAAAATAATGGAACAAGAACACTTTTGAAAAAAAAATGAGAAGAAATAAACACTTCCAAAAAGGTGATAATAATAATCCAAGCTTAAAGGAAATGGATTTGCTTCGTGAATATCATAATATTTTGAGTAAGGAAGAGAAATTTTGGTTAAAAGAAGAATATAAAAATACAAAGTTTTTTCATAGGATGACTATAGTACAAAGATCGACATCTAGAATTAGTAGAATTAAATAAATAGAAGGGGTTTGGATTGAAGACTAGAGTGAAATTAGAAAAAAGGTAAGGTCCTTTTATCATAATATTCTAGGAACAAATGAGTCTAAAGTTCTTAATGATAAACTTCTACAAGTACCTTCAGTTATAACAAATGAAGACAATAGAAAATTAATGGATTCTATTATTCTAGAAGAAGTTCATTTATCTCTTATATATTTTAATAAGGATAAATCATCAAGTCTAGATGGGCTCTTTGCAACATTTTACCAACATAATTGGGATATAATGAAGGATCCTTTATTGGTGGTAGTAGATCAGTCTAGGGTAAAATAATACATTCCTTATAAAATAAATGCAACATATCTTACCCTAATTCCAAGAAATAAGGATGTTGAATTATTTGACTCATTTAGACCCATAATCCTATGTAATATGGCATATAAAATTATCTCCAAATTGATGGTAAATCAATTAAGACCATTGTTAGATAAAACTATTTGAAAATAGCAAGGAGGATTTGTGAAAGGGAGACAAATTTTGGATGGGATCATAGTAGTTCATGAAGTTATACATTCAATAGCTTCAAGAAAAGAGAAAGCAATGATCTTATAACTTGATATGAGTAAATCCTATGATAGGGTTAAATAGGATTTTATGTGTCATGGGGACAGCCTCAACAGTATTGTGATTTTGAAGGATTGTGTCATGTATAGTAGGGATTGCCTTGTTGGAATTTTGGGTTTGAAGGATTGTATCATGTTTTGTTCTCCCTTGGGCTCTTGTATTCTATAGCCTATTTGTGATCAGTTTTTGGGTCCCTATTAATAGCCATGCATAATATAATTTCTTTAACCGATAAAAAAATAGGGTTAAATGGGATTTTCTTTTTGCAATATTAGAAAAATTTAGATTTGGAAAGAAATGGGTTAGATAGATTAAAGCTTGTGTTTGTATAGTTTCATATTCAGTGTTGGTCAATGGGTTAGTAATTGGATTATTTAAATCCAAGAGAGATCTTGGATAGGGAGAACCTCTATCACCATATCTGTTAATTATTATGGTAGAGGTTCTAGGTAGTAACTTGAAGAAGTCTAACAAATATAGGCTTATAAGTGGACTTAAGGCTAGTAATAACATCGACAACATCACCATCAATAATTTGTATATGATGCAACCATTTTTGGGAGGGCAATGATAAATGAGGCTAGAGCTTTGAATAAATTATTAAAGAAATACGAAAGTGAATCAAGGCAAAAAATTAATAGGAAAAAATTCAAAATTTACTTCCTAAACACTCTAGCTAAAATCAAAGTAGGGATTTGCAATCTACTTCAAATGGAGGTAAATTTACTAGCAAATTATCTAAGGATTCCCTTATTTGAGGGGAGAATGAGGATAGAATTATGGAATCCAGTTATAAGTAAAGTTCAAAATAAACTACCGAAATTGAAAGGTAGATGGTTATTGTTAGCAGGAAGAGTGCAGTTAATTAAGTTAATCTTATAGACCATTATAACATATTATATGTCATTGTATACTATGTCAAAATCAATTAAAAAAAAGTTTCATCTATATTATGTGATCCTTTTGTGGTCAGTATTACATGATAAAAGGAAATTTCCTTTGGTGAAATGGAGCAAGGTGTGTGATTATAAAACTATGGGAGGTCTTAGTTTAAAAGTTCTTACAAATGTAAACTTAGCTCTTAGGAAAAAATTAATCTAGAGATTGTACAAAGAAAGTCAAATACAATGGGCTAGAATTCTTCTAAGTAAGTATGTTGAGCCCAATGACCCAACATTTATATTTATTGCATTCTCTCTACCAAATGGTTCTGTAATTTGGAATGGTTTAAAAAAATATATTGATCTAATGATTAAAGGTTTAATATGGGTGATGGAAACTAGAGAAAAAATTATATTTGGATGGATACTTGGTGTGATAAAAAACCACTCAATTTAGATCCAATTTTGAAATATTTGATGAGATTACTTCAAGATAAATATGATGATAGGGTTTCAAACATTTTGTACAAGGATCAGTAAGGAATATGCAAATGGAAATAATTTTTTTTACAAGTATACAAGACATTTATGCTAGGAGGTAATTCATTAGAAATATAACAACAATGATTATTATAAGGGGATCCAAGGATAAATTTATTTTGGAGTTGAATAGCTTTAAAGAATACAAAACAAGAAGTAATATAAAGCACCAACAAAATAGGAATATTACAAGAATATGGAGAAATATTTGGGAATATTACAAGAATATGGAGAGATATTTGGGATAACCCAAGTATTTCTAAAGTTAAAATGTTTGTTTGGCTTGTAGGTCACAAAAAATTTTTATCTTGGGATAACCTTATGAAAATGGGTTTTCGTGGCCCTTCACATTGTGTTCTTTGTAAAAAGGAGGAGGAGAGTATAGACCATCTCTTGGGACATTGCTCAATAGTATGGAAACTATGGAAATTGATTTTTAATATGTTTAGTAAATGCATGGTGATGAATGGTATAATTGAAGAATTTTTAAAGCAATGGCAAAGCACTTTTAAAAGTGAGGTTTTACAAACAATCTAGGATATATCAAAAGATACAATACTTTGTATTGTATGGCTAGAAAGGAATAGAAGAATATTTAAAGGAAAAGAAAGTAGTTTAGAGGTAATGAAAAGGAATATATTTTTAGCCATAGAGGAGTCTAATCCAATCCTATCAATTCATCCAATGAAAACAATCCCAAAAGGAAAAAGGATTTGGCAAGAAGTTTGCCAAATTTTGGCTATTTTTGAAGTCCTGAAGACATTATGATTCTTTAGGAAGAAGACAACAAATGAGATTATATTTGAAGTTATAATTTGAAAATAATTTTGAATAAGGAATAAGGATTGAAAAGGCTATATATTTGAGAAATTTGAGGACAACCATGAAGGTTTTGTATGCTGATTTGGAAAAGAATAAAGTTGCTGATTTTCGAAGGAGAAGTTGAAAGGTCATAGGAGAGCATAGAACTATGATTTGGATAAGGTTTTATAGGTTTTGGACAGATAATTAAATAAATTATTGATAGTAAAATAAGGCATAAAATTTTAATATTATTGGACATCAAAGAATTAGATTTTGTAAGCAGTGATTTGAGAGTTTTGAGCTACAAATTTGGACAATATTAAAAGAGAAAAGTAAGCTTCATTTTGAAGGAGTTTAAGGACATATTTGGAAGAGCTTTGAATAGAAAATCACAAGAGGATTTAGAAGTATCTAAATGAGGATAATTTCTATAGATTTGAATAGCAAGAGAGCAGCATTTGTAGTTGAAATTTTCAGAAGTTGATAGCATATATTTGAAGGAAAATAAGAAGGAAAAGTTACAACAAGAAAGCTTATTTTTGGGCAGCAACTAGAGCTGCAAGTTAAATATTCTAGAGCAGCAAAAGAAAAGGGAGTATAGCTAAAAAATTACATAAATTCAAGACAACAAGCTATCAAGAAGAAAATCCACAAAGGAGGCCATAAAAGGTGTGTAAAAAGCGATGCTATAAAAAGTATTCTTTTACAACTTTTTGAAAGTATTTATTATAAGTTTTTAAAAGCATCATTTTTAGAGTTGTTAAAAGCTAGAAAAAAGAATTTTTAATAAAGTGTATCAAAGCCGAGGAAAGAGACACCATTATAAATATAAAATATGTAAAATATAACAACAAGAGTTAAAGCTTAAAAAGTGCTAAAAAGGAGTGATAAGGAAATTATTATATGTTGTTTTTTATATAACAAAAATACAGATTTATTCTAAGTTTTGATGAGGCCAAATAATCCTCAAAACAAAGGTATATTTAAGGTGTCTAAAGATACTAAAAGCAACATAAAACCTATAGAATACATTGGTGAAGTAAACCACCAAAAAGAGTGGTAAATCCACTAAGTAAAGCACCACCGAGTTGCACAGGTGGGCACCATAGAAAAGTGCAAAGGTGATACCAAAGCATAGGGGGGTAAGCACCCAAACATTACCTAGAAGAAAAACCACCAGATAGAAGAGGATCCATCACTAAAAGGAGAAGATCCACCATGGAAGAGTCACCAAAAAGGAACACCTAAGTGAAGGAAAGCCACCGTGGAAGAGCCACCTATAGAGGAGCACCTAAATGGGAGAAGAGCCACCATTGAAGAAGTTGAAGTGCCATTTGCAAGCCCAAAAACATATACAACAAAAGAAGACAAGATTTTTCTATTGAAAAGGTATTAAGGGAGACCAAAAGTCTAAGTTATTGCAACCACCAAGAATGAAAAAAATAGAAGACATGCATAATGGTTTTTGCAACGTTGCACTAGTCTCTTAGTACATTACATGCACTGCCAAGTATGAAGAAGAAGAAAGGAACACAAGTAAGGAAGACAAAGCATCAAAAAACATTATAAATTTATCCCTAAAGTTGAAGAAAATTATAATATTGCATTTACCACTTGTCACAAGAAAGGAGCACTACAAGTCTTTGAAAAGTCACAGGTTATATTAAAAGGGCAAGGAAGTGTTTTGGTGACACTTGTCACTTGTATTGCAAGATTTCAAATTTTATCAAGGAAGACCAAATGTTTTTGGAAAACCATTTGTTACATGAGAGGGAAATACTTTGGCATAGTCTCATTTACTACAACAAGGATTCTCATACGTTGAAAGTGAAGTGCCTTGACTATTTTGAAGAGAAGTTGACCAGCCTAAGTGGAGTAAGAGCACCTATTTTTAAAGCAAGTCCAAGTATAGCATTAATGCGGGAGCATCTAAAATATTAAAGGTATTTTATTACTTTTGGAATTTATTTATGCAAAGGAGTTATAAGGATTATAGGAGAATTATTATCTAAGGTTAAAAGTGTTTTATTGGAGGGATAAAAATTTTGGAATATTATTTAAACCTTAGAAATCTGAATATTGCCATTTGAAAGCTCTTACAAAGTATTGAAGATTATTTTGAGAATTGAAGCCTTTATTTTTGAAGTTTTGTAATTTGAGCATTTGAGTTTACAAAACTATTTGAAATATTTGCAATTAAACAAGTTTGGAGAAATAAGGTATCCTACATCAAATTAGGAATACAAAACTTGCAAATATTACTTTATAGAATTTTTAAATTTCTAGAGTTGGAGTTATAAGAAATCCAACATCAACATAGTTTTATGAAATTTAGAATTGAAGAATTATATTCTTGAATTTGGGAGATAAAAGAAATTCAGCATAGAATATTTTGACAAAAGGAAACATTGCATTGACAGTTTAGTCTCTAATTTATTAATTATAAGAGACATAAATTTGAAAATTTGCAAGATTTGAAATTGCATTCAAATCATTGATTGATAAGAGGGAAGTAGAGTTACTATTTTTGAAGAATATAAGTTGAAAAATTATATTGTCATTTTCAATCATTAAGGAGATAAAAGGAGTTCTACAAAACATAGAATTGAAGGAATTGTATTGAAACTAGGGAGTCATAAGATAGACTACTTCAAAGGTTCTATCAAAATTATTCTCAAGGAATTATATTCTACAATATTTGAAGAATTAAAAGTTAGAATTCAATCATATACTCAAATTCAACTCAAGATATAGAAGTTGAAATTTTTTTGAGAAAGACAATATATTCAAAATTTGGGAGATATAAGGCTTAAGTATTTGGAAGGTCGAAACATTGAAAAATTATCCTTAGTCTATCATTCAAAACTAAGGAGAGATAAAGAATAGAAAATTTGAGATTGCATCAAATAATTGCTTGATAAACTAAACTAGGGAGTTATAAGGTAGTCAACTACAAAGGTCTAGAGAATTGAAAGATTTACTATTCATAGCTAGATGGATGAAATAATTAGAAATGCATTTAATGAAGATAATGAAGGACTACTTCATGAAATTAGATTTTATTCACAAAATCTAATAGATGGATTTGGTGGATTAAAATACTTACCTACATATTTAAAAGAAATATTCTCTTTATTTTTTAAGGAAGGTAAGGAGGAGAAGTTTATGATATTAATCAGATATCTTCATGAAACATTATTTAAGAATTGGTGGAATGCTCAAAATATGATTATTATTTCATCAAAAGAGTGTTTAATGGTTTATTAATAATTAATCACTTTTGAGTTCTTTTCAAGAATGAAACAAAACAAAGTAAAGAATGCTAGAAATGAACCTTTGAATCCAAGTTATTTTTATTGTGATGATTTACTAACTCATTGCATTGAATATATATCACTAGTAAAAATATAGAAATGAAGAAGAAAGATAAATAGGAAAAGACATAAATTCAAGCAAGAGAAGATGAATACTAAATAAAAAACTAAGGAAGACATCTATACAATAGATCCAGTTGTTAATCTACATGAGGTAGAATGAAGATAAGAAGATGAAGACAATATTGAAGACTAAATTCTTCAATAACCAAATAATGTAATACAGGGGGTGTTGGAATATATTACATCATTTGGTACATGCTAATATACCATCTTGGGTACATATTTAGCTTAGAAAAGTGTCTAATATTAGATTGATAGTATTTAGTTTATGCAATATAATAAATGCACAAATGTGTAAAGTAAAGTAAACTAGGGAGATATAAACTAAACTAAGGAGATATAAGGTAGTCAACTAAAAGGTCTAGAGAATTGAAATATTTACTATTCATAGCTAGATGGATGAAATAATTAGAAATGCATTTAATGAAGATAATGAAGGACTACTTCATGAACTTAGATTTTATTCACAAAATTTAATAGATGGCTTTGATGGATTCAAATACTTACCTACATATTTGAAAGAAATATTCTCTTTATTTTTTAAGGAAGGTAAGGAGGAGAAGTTTATGATATTAATCAGATATCTTCATGAAACATTATTTAAGACTTGGTGGAATGCTCAAAATATGATTATTCTTTCATCAAAAGAGTGTTTAATGGTTTATTTATCATTAATCACTTTTGAGTTCTTTTCAAGAATGAAACAAAAGAAAGTAAAGAATGCTAGCAATGAACCTTTGAATCCAAGTTATTTTTATTGTGATGATTTACTAACTCATTGCATTGAATATATATCACTAGTAAAAGTATAGAAATGAAGGAGAAAGAGAAACAAGAAAAGACATCAATTCAAGCAAGACAAGATGAAGACTAAATCAAAAGCTAAGGAAGACATCTATACAATAGATCCAGTTGTTAATCTACAGGAGGTAGATTGAAGATAAGAATATGAAGACAATATTGAAGACTAAAGTCTTCAATAACCAAATAATGTAATACAAGGGGTGTTGGAATATATTACATCATTTGGTACATGCTAATGTACCACCTTGGGTACATCTTTAGATTAGAAAAGTGTCTTATATTAGAGTGATAGTATTTACTTTATGCAATGTAATAAATGCACAAGTGTGTAAAGTATTTTGGTAATGTAAATGTGCATAGTTATCCATGTGCACATGTGTCATATAATAAGAAGATGAAGAGTCATAGGAAGAGTGAAGGCCAAGAATGCTCAATATGAAAAGTCACATTCCACTATATATGTGTCTATGTGGGTGTGAGAAATATATAGAGTGAGATATAGAGTTATATATGAATTATCATATAAAGTTGTAATGGAGAGTGAATAAGTATGATGTATTTGAGGTCTTTATTCAATAAATATCATATTTTTATGAGCATTTGTTAATAGCATTTATTTGAGTTATTTCTTAAGTTGTTCATGATTTTTATATGCTTAGTAGATTGCCATTATCATATATTTCATATTGCAACTTTATTTTAGATCTTGTGGTTACTTTATCTTGAGTATTTATCTTCAAAATCTAACATGGATATGGCTCGACAATTATTGCATGTTAAGTAGGTGGAGTCCAAATTCTAGCATGATTATATGACTTGTGATGCACATATTGTTAACAAGATATTTACTTGGAAAATCCAGGATGTGAAGCCTTTTAAGTATTGAGAGGAGTTAAGCATAATGTTTTCCAATTCTATATCTTTTTTTCTATTGCATGGGCTTATATTCCTAAAGATAAATGAGACGGGCTTAAGGATAAGAGTCATCACTACATTAATGTGTTATATTATGATACTTTAAAGGCTTATCACATTTATGATATAGTTTGTGGAGATATCATCATTTGATATGATGCGGTATTTGATAATGTGCTTTAATTGGATCCTTTTGTCTAATTTTTAATACTCTTGGTATATTACCCTATTCCACCTATTAATTTTTCTCTTCGTCCAAAGGTTTCTATTGCTTCTTATTATTGGCAATTTTGGGTACTTTGGGTACATTGCCTTTGCTCAAGTGTATAAATTGTCATTGATGTCAAGAAGCTCTTGAAGGAATTTGATTTGATGTCAAATAATTTATTTTGATGAAGGTTACCGCATGACAGTTTCAAAGGTCTTTTGTAAACCCCAAGTTGGCAGGTTTAAAGATTACAGGTGGATGCATTAGTTTAATGCATTTGGGTCTAGGAGGAAGTATTTATTTAAATAATTAAAAACCTTGTTAAGGTTCCCTTTAATTATTTTTAAATAAATATTAAATTATTGTTTGCAATGGGTTATCCTAACCCATGGCGCT
Source organism: Wollemia nobilis (assembly GCA_028583015.1). Taxonomy (NCBI): domain Eukaryota; kingdom Viridiplantae; phylum Streptophyta; class Pinopsida; order Araucariales; family Araucariaceae; genus Wollemia; species Wollemia nobilis. The sequence continues at coordinate 251,566 of JAQPPZ010000594.1, read as the reverse complement.
ATGTTTTAAGATTGTGGGCGCTAGCCAAGACCTCCACCGACATGTTAAACTCCTAATCAAAGTCAAAAGCTTATGGTAAAAATGCATATAAATCTCCCTCGATGAAAATCAAGAATAATGCAATTTGCATTTTTGAAAAGAGTTGCTCGCTGTGAATTCATGATCTGCTGTTCGATTTCTTCCTCACTGTGTTTTCATGAATTCGCTGTTCATTTTTTTGTACTCATCGTTTGTCGTAAATCCGTTGTAAGGTTTTTGTCTTCCTGTTCACGTTAGAAGAAAGGGAGGCACTGTTGTTTTATTTAATCCTTAGCACAAAAGGAACAAGGCTAACAGTGTGAGGTTTAAACCTCACCGGGCGCCTTTGGCACATCGATAGCGGCTAGGCTGTTGGGGCGCTACCCGAATGGGAGGTTCCACGTTCGAATAACATGAAAGGGTTTTTCATCGTGAAGTGGACGCAACGGGTGGTGTTAGAATTCGTATGCAATTTCTCCATAGCACAATTTTTGATGTTGGCCAAGGTATTTTCGAAATTAATTTTTGCTAAGTGTATTTTGCGGATGGAGGAAGTTTATTAGAGGGAAAAATAGCTTAGGAGTTATAAGGAGTTTAAAGCTTGTTTTATTTTGATAAAAGATTCTTTTGAAGGTGTTGTTTGAAATATCTTATTGCATTCTTATGAGAGATAAATTTTATTTTTGATAAGACTATAAATAAGGGATAAATTTTTCTTGTAATGTTGAGAGTGCTTTTGGTTGATTATGGAAATGAAAGCATGATGTTTTAAGGTTAAAATTGCTTCTTGTGTGAAGTTGTGAAACCTTAAGTGGGTAGCTTTGAGATTGACATTTGCTTTCATTAAATTGGTAATAATCAAGCTATTCTTTATTTGGTTAAAGTGTTGGGCTTACTCCTTTGTTGATGATTTGAAAAGTTGTTTTGTGCTATTGTGATTTGAGTTGGTGGATACTTTTTGTTCAAACAATATTGGAGAGAAAAGGAGTTCTACTTGTTTCCTTTTCTAATGTTGTTGTGAAATGCTTCAAGGTTGTGTTTTGAACTGAATGGTGTTGATTGAACCTTGTTTGATGAGCATTGTTGTTGAAGCCCTAATTGATGGTGAAAAGAACATGAGTATCATTATTATGTGATTCTTTGCATAGTTGGCAATTGTTGGGGTTTCATGTTCTTGAAAGAAAGTCTATCCTATCCATTTCAGATATTGAGTTGAGTTTTTAGATTTGAGATTGAGTTTGAGCTGAGTTGATTTGAGTTGAGATTGGGAGTTGAGTATAGAACATATTGAGTCTCTAACAATTATCTTTATGCTTCTATGAGTTTGACAAATTACATTGGGTCTCTAATAATTCACCTTGTGATTTCCTACTAAGAAATTTTTTTCTTGGTGAGCTTGCTGAGTTTTGGACAGGTTCCGATGGGGACTTGTGAGCAGATTTGGACAGGTCCTAGTAGAGGACTTATGAGCTGAGTTTGATAGTTCTATCAGAGAACTTGAGGACAGAGGTACACTAGTTCTTTGAGAAGAACCTGAGGACATATTTGGCAAGTCTTTGAGAAGGCTTGTGTGCAGAGGATTGATTTTTTCAATCTTAAGCATTGGATAGATTTGACTGATAGAGGAAGACTTGTACTAGACTGACTGACTGTGTTTGGAACAGGTTGCTGAGCTTCTGTGGACATGATAATAGAAGGCAAAGGTCTCTTAGGCTAAGCATTGAGGACAGGAGGTCTTCGGTGGAAAGGATTTCCATGTGCTGGCAAGAGGTAGAGGTAGTTGATCTTCTGAGGGATCATTTCCAGAGCAGAAGGGAAGGTATCTCCTTTGAGCAAAGGCTCATAAATTTTGATTAGGGGAAGGTATCTCCTTTGGGCTGAGGCTCATAAATATTGTAATTGGGAAGGATTCCCAAAGAACTTTGAGGAAATTTTTAGAGAAAAGTTTTGTGGACGTAGCCCAACCATTTTGGGTGAACCATGTTAAAAATGGGTCTTCAATGTGTGATGCTTTCTGTCTTGATTAATGTTGTGTTGATGCCACTACTATCTAAAGTTAAAATTATTAATTGGTTAAGTCTTATACTGTTCACCCCCTCCTCTCAGTATAATTCCATGTTCTTCAATTGGTATCAGAGCCGGTCTCTCTAGAAAGAGCCTAACATCTTGGAGAAGGATCTATCAGAGGAACATACAGATTCAGAAAGAGATGAAGAGGTTGAGTTTGATCTCAAAGGTGAATTCTTCTTAGCTTTAAGAAATCTTAAGAAATTTAGGGAAGAGAATTATGTTCTCAAGCATCAATGTTAGGAAGAAGAGATAGCAAGATCAAAATTGTCTCAAAGTGTTATAGACTTCAAAATTCTAGCTAAAGAAGGGAAGAAGGTTGAACAGGTTCTGACAGAGGTTCTCAAAGGAAAGGAAGCTGATTGCGAGAAACTAGAAGAAGAGGTTATGTCTCTTAGAGTGAAGTTGGAACAACTGGCCCTCAAACAGAATACTCTGTGTGAAAAGCAAAAGAAGGATGGTATCACCATTCAAGAAATAGGGGCTTCGAGCAAGATCAATATTCATCCTGAAGAGTGGTGGATTCCAGTTGGTCACAAGAAGAACAATCATCCAAGGCATCAAAACAGGTTACATAATACTTTTCATGGCTATTGTTTTTCCTACATGAAATTTGGTCACAAAGCTATGCATTGCAATAAGTCTGTGAATAGCCATAGTAAGGAAAATGTTAACTCTTTTGCACTTCATATGTGTTACAAGTGCAATAATATTGGGCATATAGCAAGGATGTGCAGTTTGGATAGATCTAGCCTTGAGTTCACTAAAAAGAGAAATGAGATCAAATCTAAGTCAATGATAGTTCAAACTGCTTTTCATGCTCAAGACAAAGTAGAGAAATGGTATCTTGATAGTGGTTGTTCAAAACATGACTGGTGAAAAGGAAATTTTTTTAGTATTAAAAGAAACGAACAGAGGAATAGTTAGTTTTGGAGATAACAGGTCAGCTAAAATCTGTGGTAAAGGGACTCTTAGTTTGGATGGGAAATCTAAAATAGAAAATGTGCTTTATGTAGAATTTCTAAGACATAATATTCTAAGTGTGAGTCAACTTTATGATCAAGGGCACATAGTATATTTCTTTTCAGATAGATGTGAGATAAGTAAAGAAAAAAATGGAAAACTCATTGCTAGTGCTACAAGGACTCCAAACAATCTTTACATGCTAAGTGAGATAAAAAAGGAAAAGTGTTTTCTAACTCAAGAAGATGAGAGTTGGTTATGGCATAAAATATTGGGGCATTTGAGCTTTGATAATCTTGTCAATATTAGTAACAAGGAAGTAGTTAGAGACTTGCCCAAAATAAAAAGGCCCCATAACATCGTTTGTAGTCCTTGTCAACATGGAAAATAGACCATGACCAGTTTCAAATCAAAAGGGTATACTTCTTCAAAACCATTGGATCTTATTCATACTAATTTATGTGGCTCTACCAGAACTCGGAGCATTTAGGGAGAAAGCTACTTCATGTTGTTTATAGATGATTATTCTAGAATGACTTAGGTTACTTTTCTCAAAGAAAAATCTGAAGATTTTGAAAAAATTAAAGCTTTCAAAGAAATGATTGAAAATGAGACTGACAAGAGAATCAAATGCTTAAGATCAGATATAGGAGGAGAGTTCACTTAAAATGAATTTGTGGAATACTATGAGCAACAAAGAATCAAAAGAGAATATTTAGAAGCAAGAACTCCTCAACAAAATGGAGTAGTTGAAAGGAAAAATAGAACTATTGAAAATATGGCTAGAGCTATGTTAAATGAGTCAAAACTTTCAGATGGCTTTTGGAAAGAGGCAGTCAGTACAACATTCTACATTATCACTAGGGCCCAACTTAGAGTCAATCATCATAAAAATCCTTATGAGTTGTGGAAAGGAAGACCAGCTACAAGTAAAATACTTCAAAGTGTTTGGGAGTAAGTGCTTCATCAGAAGGGAAGATCAAAATTTGGGTAAGTTTGATCCTAGATGTGATGAGGGAATCTTTCTTGGGTATTCCAGCAGAAGCAAGGCCTATAGATGCTTCAAAAAAAGAACTCATACTATTGTAGAGAGCATAAATGTAATAGTTGATGAAAAGACAAGGATAAGAGAACCAGTCCAAGAACTCAGTGATGAAATTTGTCAAGAAGAATTCAAAGAGGTTTCAGATGAAGAAGAGGAAAGACAACAACTACTTCCCAAAACTCCTTCATGATATGTTCAGAAACATCATCCCAAAAATTTGATCATTGGTGATCCAAATAGTAGGAAAACAAGAAGAAGAGTCATTCCCTCACATGATTCTACAAATGTTTCATTATTATCTCAGATCGAGCCAAAAGATTTCAGTGAAGCATGTGTAGATAAGTTTTGGGTAAAATTAATGGATGAAGAGCTAAATCAAATAGAGAAAAGTGAAACTTGGAAATTGGTTCCAAGACCTAAGGACAAGAATGTCATTGGCACAAAATGGATATTCATAAATAAACTCAATGAGGATGGAAATATTGTCAGAAACAAAGCTAGGTTATTCTGCAAAGGTTATGCTCAAGTAGAAGGTGTTGATTTCGAAGAGACGTTTTCTCCTGTTGCTCGTCTTGAAGCTGTCAGAATGTTTTTGGCCCTTTCAAGCTTCAAATCATTCAAGGTATATCAAATGGATGTAAAGTCAGCTTTTCTAAATGGGGTGTTGGTAGAAGAAGTCTACATAGAACAGCCATAAGGAGTGTCTCTCTTAGAACAATCAGACTATGTGTGTAAACTAAAAAAGGCCTTGTATGGGTTAAAGCAAGCACCTAGGGCTTGGTACTCAAGATTTGATAGGTATCTTCATGAGAAAGGCTTCAGGAAAGGTGTGGCAGATAGCAATTTGTATATTAAGAATGAAGGTGATGATATGTTGATTATGGTTGTCTATGTTGATGATATTATTTTTGGGGGAAATAATACTCAGATGTGCAAATATTTTGCTAACACCATGCAGAAGGAATTTGAGATTTCTATTATTGGAGAGCTATCATTCTTTTTAGGTCTTCAAATTGCTCAATCAAAATATGGTATATTTCTCTCTCAAGGAAATTATATCAAAGAAATGTTGAAGAAATTTGGGATGATGGATAGCAAACTAGTGTGTACTCCAATGATTACAGGGTGCAAGATGAGTAAAGATGATGAATCTCTAGCGACAGATCAGAGGTTGTACAGATCAATGATTGGCAGTTTATTATATGTTACAGCTACTAGACCATATATCATGCAGGCAGTTTGGTTAGTAGCAAGATTTTAGGCAGCTCCTAAATATTCTCATGTTATAACAGTTAAGAGGATATTTAGATATGTAAAGGGCACTATGGACTTTGGGCTTTGGTATCCCAAAGGTGATGATTTCACTCTCACAGCTTATACAGATGTAGATTGGGCAGGCAATATTGATGACAGGAAAATCACTAGTGGTGGAACATTCTTTCTGGGAAAGAGTTTGGTTTCTTTGCTAAGTAAGAAACAACCTTTAGTTTCCTTATCTACAACAGAGGCTGAATACATAGCAGTAGTGGTTGGGTGTACACAGGTTTTATGGATGAAAACCACCTTGGAGGATTTCAAATTCAAGCATGAACAACCCATATCCATACTTTGTGATAATACAAGTGCCATAAGTATTTCCAAAAATCTAGTAATGCACTCAAGGACAAAGCATATTTCCATCAAGTATCACTTTCTAAGGGAGAAAGTGCAAGACAAGCAGGTCAAGGTAGAGTATGTGTCTACTAAAGAGCAGATTGCAAATATCTTCATCAAACCTCTTCCAAGAGATATGTTTGAGTATCTAAGGGAGAAATTGGGAGTTGTACTCTCACCCCAGAATTAATCACCTCATCAGGAGGTGGGGGAGGGACTAAGCTAAGAGGCTCATTCTTAGTCCCAAGCCCCAAAGGTGACCCTTTGCCATTGATGACAAAGGGGGAGAGATATGAGTAATGGGGAGAGCTTCAAAGTGAAGAGGAGAGCTTCAAGTTAGGGGGAGCAAAACTTCAAAGGAAGATTCTCAGTTGTGGGCATAGTTGGTCAGTTGTTAGCACATTTGGTTTCAGTTTTGGCTCTTGAGAAGTGTTTTCAGTAAAGGTTTGCCATCAATGACAAAGGGGGAGATTGTTGGCAATTTTGGGTACTTTGGGTACATTGCCTTTTCTCAAGTGTATAAGTTGTCATTGATGTCAAGAAGCTCTTGAAGGAATTTTATTTGATGTCAAATAATTTGTTTTGATGAATGTTATGACATGACAGTTTCAAAGGTCTTTTGTGAACCCCAAGTTTGCAGGTTTAAAGATTATAGGTAGATGCATTAGTTTAATGCATTTGGGTCCAGGAGGAAGTATTTATTTAAATAATTAAAAACCTTGTTAAGGTTCCCTTTAATTATTTTTAAATAAATATTAAATTATTGTTTGCAATGGGTTATCCTAACCCATGGCGCTGTGTTTTAAGATTGTGGGCACTAGCCAAGACCTCCACCGACATGTTAAACTCCTTGCCAATGTCAAGAGCTTATGGTAAAAATGCATATAAATCTCCCTCGATGAAAATCAAGAATAATGCAATCCGCATTTTTGAAAAGAGTTGCTCACTGTGAATTTGTGATTAGCTGTTCGATTTCTTCCTCGCTATGTTTTCATGAATCCGTTGTTCATTTTTTTGTACTCGCCGTTTGTCGTAAATCCGTCGTAAGGTTTTCGTCTTTGTGTTCACGTTAGAAGAAAGGGAGGCACTATTATTTTATTTAATCCCTAGAACAGAAGGAACAAGGCTAACAACATGAGGTTTAAACCTCATCGGGCACCTTTGGCACACCGGTAGCGGCTAGGTTGTTGGCGCGCTACCCGAACGGGAGGTTTTGCATTCGAATAATGCGAAAGGGTTTTTCATCGTGAAGTGGACGCAGCGGGTGGTGTTAGAATTCGTGTGCAATTTTTCCATAGCGCAATTTTTGATGTTGGCCAAGGTATTTTCGAAATTAATTTTTGCTAAGTGTATTTTGCGGATGGAGGAAGTTTATTAGAGGGAAAAACAACTTAGGAGTTATAAGGAGTTTAAAGCTTGTTTTATTTTGATAAAATATTCTTTTGAAGGTGTTGTTTGAAATATCTTATTGCATTCTTATGAGAGATAAATTTTATTTTTGATAAGACTATAAGGGAGAAATAAGGTGTATAAGGGATACATTTTTCTTGTAATGTTGAGAGTGCTTTTGGTTGATTATGGAAATGAAAGCATGATGTTTTAAGGTTAAAATTGCTTCTTGTGTGAAGTTGTGAAACCTTAAGTGGGCAGCTTTGATATTGACATTTGCTTTCATTAAATTGGTAATAATCAAGCTATTCTTTATTTGGTTAAAGTGTTGGGCTTACTCCTTTGTTGATGATTTGAAAAGTTTTTTTGTGCTATTGTGATTTGAGTTGGTGGATACTTTTTGTTCAAACAATATTGGAGAGAAAAGGAGTTCTACTTGTTTCCTTTTCTAATGTTGTTGTGAAATGCTTCAAGGTTGTGTTTTGAACTGAATGGTGTTGATTGAACCTTGTTTGATGAGCATTGTTGTTGAAGCCCTAATTGATGGTAAAAAGAACATGAGTATCATTATTATGTGATTCTTTGCATAGTTGGCAATTGTTGGGATTTCATGTTCTTGAAATAAAGTCTATCCTATCCATTTCAGATATTGAGTTGAGTTTTTAGATTTGAGATTGAGTTTGAGCTAAGTTGATTTGAGTTGAGATTGGGAGTTGAGTATAGAACATATTGAGTCTCTAACAATTCTCTTTATGCTTCTATGAGTTTGACAAATTACATTGGGTCTCTAATAATTCACCTTGTGATTTCCTACTAAGAAAGTTTTTTCTTGGTGAGCTTGTTGAGTTTTGGACAGGTTCCGATGGGGACTTGTGAGCAGATTTGGATAGGTCCTAGTAGAGGACTTATGAGCTGAGTTTGATAGTTCTATCAGAGAACTTGAGGACAGAGGTACACTAGTTCTTTGAGAAGAACCTGAGGACATATTTGGCAAGTCTTTGATAAGGCTTGTGTGCAGAGGATTGATTTGTTCAATATTAAGAATTGGACAGATCTGACTGATAGAGGAAGACTTGTACTAGACCGACTGATTGTGTTTGGTACAGGTTGCTGAGCTGTTGTGGACGTGATCATAGAAGGCAAAGGTCTCTTAGGCTAAGCATTGATGACATGATGTCTTCTATGGAAAGGAGTTCCATGTGCTGGCAAGAGGTAGAGGTAGTTGATCTTCTGAGGGATCATTTCCAGAGCAAAGGGGAAGGTATCTCCTTTGAGCAGAGGCTCATAAATTCTGATTAGGGGAAGGTATCTCCTTTGGGCTGAGGCTCATAAATATTGTAATTGGGAAGGATTCCCAAATAACTTTGAGGAAATTTTTAGAGAAAATTTTTGTGGACGTAGCCCAGCCATTTTGGGTGAACCACGTTAAAAATGGGTCTTCAATGTGTGATGCTTTCTATCTTGATTAATGTTGTGTTGATGCCACTGCTATATAAAGTTAAAATTATTAATTGGTTAAGTGTTATACTGTTCACCCCCGCCTCTCAGTATAAGTCCATGTTCTTCACTTATACCCCCTCAAAAGTTTTTGTTGATTGTTCTCTAGTGATTTTTTATTATCCTAAAAAATAAAATCCTCTAGTGGATCCTAGTGATATGATTGTTTCAATTCCAGACATGGCATCAACATCTAATACAATTATGGACTTTGCTTTAGATGATTTTTAAGCCCCTATGCATTATGTGAAAGTGTTGGATTCTATTATTGATTGTAATCATGTGATGGATGCTTCAATTTTTTCTTTGGATATTGTATCTATATAGGATGTGCCTCAACATTTTATGAATCACTTAATAACCAAGAAGGCTTAAAATATTCTTCAATATACCCAATCCATTATTTATTGGGAGCATTATTAGAATTATCCTCCCTTTAAAGCCTTAATATTGAAGTTTGATGATTCTAGATATCCTCTCAATTTCTCAGAGGGTAAGTGATGTCTTGAATGAGAAGATGCCATGTTGGCATAGTATGAGTCATGAATAATTAGACATTGGAGCTTATTCCTTTTTCCAAGGGAAATAACTTTGTTTATCATATGTGGGTATATAATACCAAGTGTACATTTTATAGTTAGGTTGGTAAGCAAAAGACATTCCTTATTTCTAAGGATTTCGTATAAAAGGAATGCATTGATAAATCAAAGTCATTTTCCTTCTTGCATGGATGGATTTATTCAGATGATCCTATCTATTAGAGCTTCTTATGGATCAAAATTTTAATATATGTATGTGAAGGAGGATTTATCTACATGTGGTAGCCACATGATTTTAGCTTAATGGGTCTATCAAAATAAAATTTTATCATTCCATTTGTTTGTATAGTAGTATAAGGAATATGTATAGTTTACAATTAGATGTCTTATTAGAGAATATTACAATTCAATAGCTTGTATGAAATTATTGCAACGCAATAGATTCATCATGAGGATTGTGATGACCATTATGGAATAATAGTACTATAAATAGAATGTTTGTATAAACGAGTATAAAAAGAATATTAAAGATCATGATGAAAAAATAGTAGGAAATAGTAAAAGTTAAAGTGTCAATGTCATGGTAAATTTTCCTTGTCTAGTATCTTGGTCATAAAGTTAAATTTCTTAAGATATGTTGTAAATAATATCTTGTAAACCTTATCAAGTGGCATTAGCTCAATCGATTAGATTCCTGAACATTTCAATGGGGAGACCCAAGTTCGAATCTTGCCAAATGATACATGGATAATATCTAAGCTTTGTTGTAATACCACTATGTGGTGATGATGTAATATGGGTGGGGCCCATTTCAATACCATATAACCCATTAAATAAAATTATGTAAAAACTCTAAAAATTCAACATAGTCTAGAGTACTTTTGAACGTATTGTCTAATTAATAAAATACTATAGGAAAATTCTAAAAGGAAATTCTCTAGAAGCGTGTGATATTTTTACTATCTCATGTAATCATAAATATCCTAAGAAAATTTCAAGAATGATATCTAAAATGTCTTAAAATTATGAAAAGAGTCCAAAAAGAAGATCTCTAAAAAGTGTTTCCATATATCCATCTAGAGCTCTTCATACATGTAATATCTAGCACCCATGAGCCTATAAATATGGGAGAGCCCCCTTATAGGAGGTAATTTGTGCAAGTTTGAAATCAAGCAAGTAAGACAATGTCTAGTGTGATAGTAAGGTCTGGCAATTCAAGCTAGATAAAAAACACATCTCCTTGTCCAAAGGGTGTCCAAGATTTCCATAGTGAAAGTGTGGAATACGATTTTTGGGTGGGTCTGCATGAGGTGGAGGAACAATAGGAGGGTTGCATTCACTCATTAAGGAAATCTAGTGAGCATACATGTACTCTTATATTTTTAGATGTTATTAAAATATTTCTATATTTATTGTGTCACCCTATTGTACTATTATAAATTTCCTTGTTTACCTTTATTTATGCCATTATGTACATTTTGTTGTGGATGAATATTATGTGCTAGCTTACCATCACCATATAGAGACTATGTTGATATAAAACAACATAGTGAGAGGAAGGCTCAAGGAGACATTTTGTTTGTGCCACATCTTGATAGGCCCATTCCCTTGGTTTGTTGTCTTAATCAGTATTTGTATAGGCTTAAGCAAGCTACTTGTTCTTGGTACAAAAGGATCTGCTTTTTCTTTAACAATTATGTATTTTGACATTGTGCAAAGCATGGTGTATACATCAAACATAAATATGGATATATTTTGGTTAGTATATTAAATGTTTATGATCTTATCGTTATGAAAAGATCAATATTCTTGATCTTGGAAACAAAGTCACAACTTTATGAAACTTGTGAGATGAAAAATTTGGGGCTTACACACTATTTCTTAGGGATCTAGATTTATTAATAACTCACTCAGATCACTACCTCATTTATAAATATACCTTAGAAATTCTATAGTAGTCTTGGATGGATGAAAGTAAGCACACAAAGATTCTATTTACTCCATATTTGAAGCCTTGAATGAACTACACCACTCTATTCATAGATGATAGTTTGTACCTATTGCTTATTTAAGGGCTTCACTCAATCAATTATTTCCTTTTCTATATATTGTTACTCAAAGTATATGTAAGCACTGAGTCATTGTATAATGACCAAGCAAATTTTTTGGTATGTTAGAGGTATCTACTACATAAGATTAATCACCCACTCAAATCACTACCTCATTTCTAAATATACCTTAGAAATTCTATAGTAGTCTTGGATGGATGAAAGTAAGCACACAAAGATTCCATTTACTCCATATTTTAAGCCTTGAATGAACTACACCACTCTATTGATAGATGATAGTTTGTACCTATTGCTTATTGAAGGGCTTCACTCAATAAATTATTTCATTTTCTATCTATTGTTATTCTAAGTATATGACGGGGGATGGGAAAATTGCACTCGCTCAGATCCAAATTTTCTTCATTAATCTAGAATCTCTTTTACAGAAACAGCCCGCAGGCTTTACAATAACCAGTGCTCGGCTTGGTTTTCTCTAACTCTATCCTCTACGTGCGATCTCCAATCCACCACCCCTTTCTCTTACAATCTCTAAGTTTTTATCGAGGTCTCGACCCTCTAGGCCATTAATGACCCTTCTGAAAGAATACATTATAAAAACCTCAAAGTCGGCTTCCTCAGTCGAGTTTTCAATTTTATTTCCATAATTGGCAACTGCCCTGATCAACCATGAAAGCATGCATTAAAGAACCATCTAACATTTCTGACCTCTGGACACAGCATTCGAGAGGCCGACGTGTTCAACAAACTTACCGAATACGAAAACATGCATTAATGAGACCCTTGACCGCCTCAAAAACATCACCTTAGTACACGTGCCTTTTTGAACCACGAAACAACCATTTGTCGTGATATCATGACATGTCACGATATCACAACATTTTGACTTCCTTATGCTCCTTCTCCATTTTTGTCGTGATATCATGACATGTCGCGATATCACGATGTTTTCTCTTCATCTCTGCCTTCCTCGCCTTCGGGTCGCAATATCGCGACATGTCACGATATCATGACATTTTCCTCCATCGCTGCCTTCTTGTCTTCGGGTCACGATATCATGACATTTGCTTTCGGATGCCCACACTTTTTTGCTCTAGTCGTGATTTCATGACAGTCGCGATTTCGTGACATGTCACGAAATTACGACATTCTTATTGGTGTCTCCCCCCTGCTGCCTCTTGTCGCAATTTCGTGACAATCATGATTTCATGACATATCGTGAAATAGCAACATTTCCAATAGTGTCTTCTCTCGGATGCTCTTTTATCGTGATTTCACTATAGTCATGATTTCATGACATGTCATGAAATCGTGACATTCCTAATGGCATCTTCTCCTAGTTTCCTCCTCCTTGTCACGATTTTGTGACTGTCATGATTTCATGACATTCCCAATGGCGTCTTCTCCTGGCTGCCTCCTTGTCATGATTTCATGACATGTCATGAAATCGTGACATTCTCAACGGCATTTCCTCTCGGCTGCTCCTGGTCACGATTTCATGATGGTCATGATTTCACGACATGTCATGAAATCATGACATTCTCAATGGCATTTTCTCTCTTCTGCTGCCGATCGCGATTTCATGACATGTCGCAAAATCATGACAATTTTTGCCCTGCACTTTCTCTCTCCTTCCTAAGTTGCGAAAACTTAGAAATTTTTTTGTTAATGCAAGATTGTGCTGCTGCCACCATATGCTCCTGCATCAGACACCCGGGGTTGATGGAGAAGTGACCTTCACTTATGTGCTATTCGGTCACCATTTTCTACAACATCTCCAAATGTGCACCTGCCCCTGCAACCCACTTAAACCCCGTCTCTTGGCAAAAACATTTTCTGCCTTCTACCAGACAAATTCTGGCACTGCTGCACACCTTCTCGTCCACTGCCTATAATGGCTTTAACTTGTGGCGCACTCCATATTTCATCAAGGAGTACGTATTTGCATGACCATCATGCACTGCACTCCAATCAAACTACCATGGCCTTCCTAACAGTAAATGGCAAGCATCCATAGGAAAAACATCACACAGGACTTCATCCTGGTATCTCCCAACTTTGAACGTGACTAAGCATTGTTCACGGACCCATGCTCTGTGGTCCTTCCACAACCATGCAATCCGGTATGGATGTGGGTGTCTCCTCCTCTCCAGCTGCAACTTAGTGACCATTTCCTCGGAGACTAAGTTATCAGTGCTACCATTATCTATAATCACATTACAAAATTTACTTGTGCTTTTGCACCTCATGTGGAACAGGCTTCTCCTCTACTCTGGTTTGTGTTCCTCAATCAGTAGGGCTCTTCTTGCGACCATGACTTCTCCTCTCTCTACCTCCTCAGAATGTTTTGATTCGGTTCTTTCATCTACTACAGTAGCTCTGGTAGGACCCTCAGGTCTCTTATCCATCTTTTCTCGATGTTGTGGACACTCAAATGCTCGATGTCCTTCTTTGCCACAGTGGAAACAGGTTCCACAAAATCCTCCTCTTCCATACCCACTCCTAGATCTACCTCTTCTTGGGTAGCCATTGTTCTAAACATGGGGTCTGTAATCATTATCTTCCTTCTGGGCCTAACTACTGCTAGCTTCTTCTTTCTTCTCCTCTTTTCCTTCATCTTTTCTTCCACTAGTCCTTCCTCCATGACCTCTTCCTCTTTGCTTGCTCTCAAACCTTCTGTTCAGTTTCTCTTCAACCTTCAGAGCAAACTGGTAAGCATCCTCTATGGTGGTCATCCTGACTAGGCTTAACTCTTCCTGGATACTGGGTCTCAACCCATTGATATAATGGGCCACCTTCTCCTTGTTTGCCTCTAAATGGCCAGTTTTGATGGAGATCTTATAAAACTCCTTTGTGTATTCTTGGACATTTTTGCTCGTCTACCTCAAACTATACATTTTCCTTAGCAGATCCAACTCATAATCAGTAGGAATAAACTGTCTTTTCAAATTTTCTACCATTCTATCCCATATTGTTATTCTTTCCTTCCCTCTTCTATTCCTTTCCAGCTGTATTCCCTTCCACCAGATGCTGGCATGACCCTTCAGCTTGGTCTTAGCAAATCTAACCCGGTTAGGGTCTTCAACCTCCTCATATTCAAAATACTCCTCTAGATCATTTATCTAGTCAATCACCTCTTCTGGATTTAGGTTTCTAGAATATGTAAAAACCTCCATTTTTGGTTTCTTTCCAATCTGGGAGATGGCTCTGTATAACTTGTCCTGTGCAGGATCTACAGCCTCTTCTTCTTCCTCAAACTGGTCTTCTTCTTCCTCAAGTTTGTCTTCACTTCCTTCTTCCCTCCTGGGCTCGTGCCCTCTACGCAGTTCCTCTTGCAAGGCCTAAACTTGCCTCTGCAAAGCTCTAAAATCTTCTTCTAGCACCATATTTCTTACTCCACCATGGTTTCTTCGTGGAGGCATTCTTCTTTCTTCTCTTACAAACCCTTCCATAGATCCTGGTGTAGCTGCATCTCATTCGGTGATCTGTTACATGCTCAGGAACTCCCGCTCTGATACCACTTGATGGGGGATGGGAAAATCGCACTCGCTCAGATCCAAATTTTCTTCATTAATCTGGAATCTCTTTTACAGAAATAGCCCGCAGGCTTTACAATAACTAGTGCTCGTCTTGGTTTTATCTAACTCTATCCTCTACGTGTGATCTCCAATCCACCACCCTTTCTCTTACAATCTCTAAGTTTTTATCGAGGTCTCGACCCTCTAGGCCATTAATGACCCTTTTGAAAGAATACATCATAAAAACCTCAAAGTCGGCTTCCTCGGCCGAGTTTTCAATTTTCTTTCCATAGTTGGCAACTGCTCCGATCCACCATGAAAGCATGCATTAAAGAACCATCTGACATTTCTGACCTCTAGACGCAGCATTCGAGAGGCTTCCATGTTTAGCAAACTTATCGGATACGAAAACATGCATTAATGAGACCCTTGACCACCTCGAAAACATCACCTTAGAACGCGCACCTTTTCAAACCACGAACCAGCCATTTGTCGTGATATCGCGACATGTCGCGATATCACGACATTTTGACTTCCTTGTGCTCCTTCTCCCTTTTGGTCATGATATCACGACATGTCATGATATCATGATGTTTTCTCTCCATCTATGCCTTCCTCGCCTTCGGGTTGCGATATCGCGACATGTCGTGATATCGTGACGTTTTCCTCCATCGTTGCCTTCTTGTCTTTGGGTTGCGATATCGTGACATGTCACGATATTGCGACATTTGCCTTTGGATGCCCACGCTTTTTTGTTTTGGTCACAATTTTGCGACAGTCACAATTTTGTGACATGTCGTGAAATCACGACATTCTTATTGGTGTCTTCCCCCTGCTGCCTCCATGTCACAATTTCACGATAGTTGCAATTTCATGACCTGTCATGAAATCATGACATTTCCAACAGTGTCTTCTCTCGGCTACTCTTTTGTTGTGATTTCGTGATAGTCACGATTTCACGACATGTCGCAAAATCATGACATTCCCAATGGCATCTTCTCCTAGCTGCCTCCTCCTTGTCGTGATTTTGTGACTGTTGCGATTTTGTGACATGTCACGAAATCATGACATTCCCAATGGTGTCTCCTCCTAGCTACCTCCTTGTCATGATTTCATGACATGTCACGAAATCATGACATTCTCAACGGCATTCCCTCTTGACTGCTCCTAGTCGCGATTTTGTGACGGTCACAATTTCGTGACATGTCACGAAATCATGACATTCTCAATGGCATTTTCTCTCTCCTATTGTCAGTCGTGATTTCGCAACATGTCGTGAAATCGTGACATTTTTTTGCCCTACACTTTCTCTCTCCTTCCTGAGTTGCGAAAACTTTAAAAAAAAATTGTTAATGCAAGATTACGCTGCTGCCACCGGATGCTCCTACATCAGTATATGTAAGCACTGAGTCATTGGATAATTACCAAGCAAATATTTTGGTATGTTAGAGGTATCTACTACATGAGACTTTTCTATTCACTTGGGGATGCTCTAGTGTTGATAATATTATCTAAATTAGATTGGGTAGGTGACATAGGCCAATGTTGTTTGACCATTGACTTTATGTTCTATCTTAGTTATGGACCAACCTCTTTTTTTTACCAATAGTACACCATATCTAAGTCTTCCATGAAAACTAAGTATTATGTTACTAATAAGGCTACCAAACATATTCAATGGATGCTTATAATCCTTAAGAAATTTATTATTCTTCAATAATTTTCAATGAACCTTTAATCTGACAATTAAAGTTCCATCAACCTTGTTTGAAATCATATTTTTTATTAGTGGAAGAATCACATTAAGGTATGGATGCACTATTATCAAATTTTTGATGCCCATAAGATGCTTGATATAGTCTACATTCATTTAGTGAAGTAAATATTGGATATATTGATCAAAGTCATGGTTAAGGTTTCTTTTGTGTGATTGCAAGAGCATACTGGAGTAGGACTATATCCCTTAAGGGGTTGACTTATAAGGGTCTTTTTACATGTTGCCCAATCAGTTTAAGAGGGGATGATAAAACATATAGTGATAATAATTAGTTGAGGTCATGATTTACCTTGTATTGTATTCACATATGTATTGCCCTAGGTGCCATTATATACCTTCTATAGGTGGTTTAATTATAATATTGTAATACTAAATTTTATGGTTAGTTATTTAACCTTGACCTAATATCTCCTATCATTTAGGTATTTATACCCCTTGATTCCAACCATTTATTTATCAATTGGTTATAATTATTTATTAATTATTATGGTTATTTGGTGTTTAAGGGAACCTTTTATATTGTGTTGTGTTATATGAGATTTATATTTTGTTTGCTATTTAATGTGCGTATTTCAAACATTGTTGAATATATTGACAATTCTAACAATTTTAATTTAATTACATACATAGTGTCAGTATAATTATCGTACATAAAAATACAAGTACTAATATAATATGATGGTGAAGACATATTGAATGATACTATATAATTTTTATAGATAATGTTTAATAGTTGCCTCAATCTCCCTAACATGCATAAAGGATGCCCAACCATGGTACCACAGTCTCTATTGTATCGACCATTTTCACCTTCATATTATTCTTATAATTTCCACCCTCCTTGATGAACAACTAAATATTACAATGAGTTCTCTCTATATATTATTCATTTCATTATTCCTCTTACTTTTGATGTGGTCATTATTGTTATCACTAAACACAACCATAAAGGGGGTTGGGGCTTGGGGGAGACCCAACAAGTTGGATGTTCCCATGCCTTGTGTAGAGCAAAATAGTAGGAAGCACCATGAGTAAAAGGGAAGAACTATCTATGAGGTGACCTTTAAGGTTTTTAATTGAGGTTAGTTCCTAGTTTTATTTTAACTCCTTGACCTATATGAGCTAAGGTCGAGGGTAGCAAAGAATGAATGGAAATGAAAGCAAAAAAGAAATAAATTGAATGATTGTAGAAAGTAAATCTTAAGCTATGAAAGTGATGTGCCAAAGAATTAAAAAGGGCCCCCAATTTTTGACTACAAGTGGCAGTTGATCACAAATATTATCACCTATGGCTAGTGAACACAACTAATTAGAATACACTGATAGTAATCAAGACAAGTTAAGAGAAGGAGAAAATAGTAAAATTAGTCACAAATTCCATTAACATGCAAAAATTATTATAAAGCAATGATTCCCAAAGTTATTGATCATCCCTAGGCATGAGAAAAGGCTCAGGGTCCCCTTGTTATAGTAGGAAAGAAGAGTGAAAGGAAGAGCCTACAAGACTAGGTACTAGGCACAAGCAAACAACTTCAAATACCTTTTACAATAAATTTGGGTCTATTTAAGCCAAGAGGAGAGCGCCTTAACTTTGAAGTTTTGTGTAGAAGGCCTATGGATATATTTTGTTCTTTTAGCTAATAAATCCTTCTAGAACTTGCATAACAGTAGCTTTGAGGTCTCTACATCCAAGGCCATAAATGATAAGAGCTTTTGGACCATCAAATGATTGATGCAACTAACTGGGCTCTTTGTTGTTGTGTTGAGGTACCTACACCATAACTCTTCCACCACACTCCTAGGATATATCATTTTACTAACATGACAAAATTGGCCTTCTTGACTAGTGAATTTGGATAGGGTAGGCTCACATGTATGGTGGGTGATGGTCGTAGCTAGCATGTAATTGAATTTGACGAGCTTGGTTGTGAAAATCAAGCTTTGTGGCCACTAGAAGATGTCTTATTTAATGATCCTCATATAATTTTCTTATTTCATGCATGAATACCACGTTTCTTTGGATGGGATGGAATCTCCTTTGGATAATGATAGACCTTCTTATTAGAGCATTGGTTATTGTAGAGGGGGGAAACTACCCTATCGTATGTGATTCTTGGTTAGATCCACTGGGAGCCAAGGTGACTGTGAGGGTGTGTTATATTTGTAGACATTAAAATCTAGGCATTTTCATTTCATCACATAATTTTACATATTAAATTATATAACTAGGTCTAAACTTAGGCATATCAATTACCGTATATTTCACCCACATTGCACATCACAATTATGCATAATAATATGTCTAAGTCTAAACTTAGGAATATAATTCCTGTAAACCACATTCACATTGCATGTTCCATGTTTGAATAGTAAAATTATGTATGCCTAAGTCTAAACTTAGGCATATAATTCTACACATTATTCATTCACATTGCACATTTTAGTTCTGCATAACATTATGTGCCTAAGTTTTGACTTAGGCATAAAATCTTGCACATAATTATATTTTCTAGATTTTATTAAATTTTGGAAATATCCTCCTAGGATACCCTCTCTCCTCACTTGACATGTGTCCTAGCCACATCACCATCATCCACTTGCCACATCTAACACCTCACTCCACTTCCACCTACCCACTTGCCACATCTCCCAAGTTAAGTGAGACACTTCTAGTGACTCACTACAACTGCCCAGGATAGGTGGTTGCCTAGTCCCTGCCACTTGGCAACCTTGGCTTGCCACCTATCCTTCCCTCCAAAATCCTCAAAGGCCTATAAAGTCACCATCACATGACCAATAAGAGGAAGGGAATGCTAATGTTATGCTGCTAAAATCATCACTCATGTAAGAAATATACTTATTTTCTATTTCCATTTATATTAGTCATTTATCATATTCATTGTGATAGGTGCTACTAAACCCTTGTCTATTTGCATGTGTGCATGTTACAGATTCAACAAGTTCAAGTCCAACAGGTTGGCTATGAAAAACCCACCTCAAACATTGATTGTGGCATAGAAGAAGTGAAAGACACCATTTTTTTTATTGTAAAATAGGATCACATCCTCTAGACATTTTTATTGTGAAGAACCCTACAAAGAGGCTTATTGTATTTAAAAACTCATTTTATGAAATATAATGCAATGCTTCATTTTTAGTGCAATGGTTTTCTTCTTTATGTATATAAAATCTTTAATTTATTTGCTCTATTTCTGCATTTCATGTTTTCTCCAGTTAGGGTTTTTGTAGCGGCATTCTATTTCTTGATTTGAAGGTGCTACTAACCTTATTTAGTTTTCATGTGTGTAGGTAATAGGTACTTTAAAGAAGATGATGAAGTTGGAGTGGTCCCTGCATTGGATACTTGAAGCCCACTCACCCTTGGAGCTGTAGCACACACCACCATTTGCTAGAGAACTTGGAAGATCTCCCCCTTGTTTCTTATCAAGGTATTGTAATCAGAAGAGAGGAATTGTAAAATTGCCCCCAACACATTTGGGGCAATTCAAAAATATTGTAAAAAGTTGTATCAATATCAACACAAAGGATTATTTTAAGCAATCTCTCTTTTTTGTATTGTATTTATGTCTGTGTTCATTCTTTTTGTTATAGAAAATGGATAGAGATGTGCATTTCCATATTCCACTTGCCTTAAGTGATCCTTGTATCTAGTTATTTACTCTAGTCCCCTAGTGGTTGTAGTGATTCAGTAGGAGTAGATTACCATAAGGAAAATCATCATTAAAGCAATTCAAAAAGCCCTAAAGGCACAAAACCCTTTGATCAAATCAATCCAAAATACTCCAAAGGTACCCAAATTCCTTTGGTAAAAAATAAATAAATAAATAAACATAAAAACCACAAAACAATATAAAACTAAAAAAAAAAAATCTCCAAAGGTACATCAATTCTTTTGGTCAAAAACAAATTCAACAAGCTTATGGAAGAATAGAAATGCTCCCATATCAAATTTATAAAAAGGCCATGCGGTTGCACTGGTCCAAGGGATAGAGGTGTGCATTTTATTCTTCTACTTAGCCTCAAGTGATCCTCATATACAGTAGCTTATCCTATACACTTGAGGTGTGCATTTCCTTCTTCCACTTAGCCTCAAGTGATCCTCGTATACAGTAACTTATCCTATACACCTAGCGGTTGTAGTGACTAATTATCCATGCAATCCAGTAGGATGGGTAGGTTACCATAAGGTCCTTGAAAATCTATTCACCTCAAGCAATAAGTATCAAATTGATATCATCTTAATTCCCTAAGAAAGCCATACGAATGGACTGCTCCAAGGGATAGAAGTGCACAGTTATCAAAAATGGCCGAAATCACAGTTGAAACAAAAATAAAATCATCCATTTCATTTCAACCATTGTCATATTTTTTATTTCTTTCATCTTTTCATATCATCTCCATCGAATCATCTCTTGAAGGGATAGACAAAATCAACAAATTCTACTTTCGTAATCAAATTCAACACTCAAAACACTCAATCATGAAAATTACGCTCATTAAATTGAGTATATTTTCCAAGATTGGGGCAACACAAGTTTACTTTTTATTTGTGACCATCTTACACAACTCCACTTAAATTGCAAATAGCTACAAAAACATTGCAAAACCCTTCAAATCATCATATCACATCATCATCATCTCGAGTGAACCTTGTATCTAATGATTTACTATAGAAAACTGGTGGTTGCAATGACTGGTTATCAATGCAATCTGGTAGGATGGATAAATTACCATAAGGACACTTATTCAAAATAATTTCACATCATCACATTTGAAATTAAATTAGGTTGGTCCTTCAATTTTTGAGTGACCTGTGTTCAAGTAGATTTTCCCAAGGTTGTCATTGATGCCTACTATGTGGGGTTACAAAACACGAAAAATTTATACTTCATAATTTTGCATTTAGGAATTTCTAACAGTCACTAGGACAAGCCCCTAGGGTGATTGGTTCCTTTACTTCATCATCTTGCATGTCAATCAAACCAAAAGGAAAATTTGTGACAACACAGGTCCACCCCAAACTTGGGGCATCCAACATGATCTTGATTTCCAACATTCACATCCATCACATTATACATTTTTACAAACATCATCTTCATCATCATCACATAATTTAGTGAACCTAGTATCTAGTGGATTACCCTATACACCTGGTGGTTGCAGTGACTAGCAATCCATGCAATCCAGTTGTATGGGTAGCTCACTATAAGGACACTCATTCAAACATTCAACATCAAATCACTATGCCATTAAATTAGCTAGGTCCCTCAAACTTTGAGTTGAGTATGTCAAATCAAATTTGCACAAGGTTATCCTTAAGCCCATTATGTTGGGTACAAAATAAGAAAACAATCAAACCAAAATGTGGTATAGTAAAAAATCACTTGAGTATCGAATTCCTGAATGATTGGTTCCTTGAACCCATAATTTGGAAGGAATTGCTAAAGTCACAGTGGAACAAGAACTCCAAACATGGTTGAAGATTTTACCACACATTTTGTACATCAATGAAACCAAAGGTAAATTTGCAAAAACATAAACAATCCCAAAATTGGGGTATCAAATTGATCAAAATATCATACATTTGCATACATCACATCCACATCATGCAATTATATACATCCTTCATCATCCACACTTGGTCAATTATCTTAAGGGTTTCATTATTTACCCATTTGCCAATTGAGGAGGTAAACTTGCATCAAAATTTTCAAGTCATTCATTCTTTGCATCGAGAAGATCTGAATCCATTTCTCCATCCAAATAAGCTAGGTGTCTTTTTTTTTTGCACCACATTGTGTTTCATGCAATGCAGTACAAAAAGGGATATTTGTAGACACCAAAATCTAGGCATTTGTATTTCATCACATAATTTTACATATTAAGTTATATGCCTAGGTCTAAAATTAGGTATATCAATTACCGTATATTTCACCCACATTGTATAATAATATATGTCTGAGTCTAATCTTAGGCATATAATTCTTGTAAACCATATTTACATTGCATGTTCCAGGTCTACATAGTAAAGTGATGTATGCATAAGTCTAAAATTAGGTATATAATTCTACACATTATTCATTCACATTGTACATTTTAGTTTTGCATAACATTATGTGCCTAAGTTTTTACTTAGGCATAAAATCTTGCACATAATTATATTTTCTAGATTATATTAAATCTAGGAAATATCCTCCTAGGATACCCTCTCTCCTCACTTGCAATGTGTCCTGGACACATCACCATCACCCACTTGCCACATCTCACACCTCACTCCACTTCCACCTACCCACTTGCCACATCTCACACCTCACTCCACTTGCACCTACCCACTTGCCACATCTCCCTAGTTAAGTGAGACACTTCTAGTGACTCACTACAACTACCCAGGATAGGTGGTTGCCTAGTCCCTATCACTTGGCAGCCCTGGCTTTCCACCTATCCTTCCCTCCAAAACCCTCAAAGGCCTATAAATGCACCATCACATGACCAAGAAGAGGAAGGGAATGCTAATGTTATGCTACTAAAATCATCACTCATGTAAGCAATATACTTGTTTTCTATTTCCATTTACATTAGTCATTTATCATATTCATTGTGATAGGTGCTACTAAACCCTTGTCTCTTTGCATGTGTGCATGTTACAAATTCAACAAGTTCAAGTCCAACACAGTGGCTACAAAAAACCCACCTCAAATATTGATTGTGGCATATAAGAAGCGAAAGACACCATTTTTTTATTGTAAAAGGGGATCACCCCCTTCTGGTATTTTTATTGTGAAACACCCTACAAAGGGGCTTATTGTATTTAAAAACTCATTTTATGAAATATAATGCAATGCTTCATTTTTAGTGCAATGGTGTTCTTCTTTATGTATACAATATTCTCTATACTCAAGCACACAAAGGAATGGGTTCACCAAGAATAGTTTTAGGACTCGCTCAAATTCTAGGGTGGAAATATTTAATGTGTCAATTAAGAAATCACATATGTTTGGTATTTCTATGCTAAACTATGAAAATGAAAGAACAATGCAAAACATATGAGATGCAAGGAGACAATGTCTAACCCTAGTATAATTCTTTGATTTGATGATATCTAAACCTAGGTTGTAAGAAATGAAATGTTTTTCTTTGAGCAAGGGAACAAGTGAAATTCATAAACAAGACTAAACCCTAGATGCAAAACTATACATTTTTATTCTTTTCAATGCCTAAAAAGCAATAAAATATTTTTCCTTTTTATTAAAAAACCTAGGTGTGAAAAAAAATATAAAAATGAACAAAACACAACCTAAAAGCTTTATCAAGGACACTTATTTGATCTAGTGTTTGATCCAATATTTTTCTTACATCTAGAATATCCTTTGAATATGCAAAATAGCTTCACAAATTCTCTAGAAAATATGGTCAATGTTTGGATGTCTGCTTAGGCTACTATAATACTGATATTTTAGTTGATCGCTTATAATAAAAATGAGCTTTGATATTTGGAAAAAATACAACAAAATATGACAACTTAGAACAACAAATGAAATGCAAACAAAATGGATGCAATGCTTAAAGAAGGATGCAATTTTGAAGACTAGGGTTTGGTGATAAATAATTGCCCCAAAGATAATATCATATGAAATGCAAATGAAACATAATAATAACAACAAAAAATGAACATAGAGAAAGATAAAACAAAATATAGAGGGTATGCAAAATGAAACCCTAGGGTTTTGGGGTAAATAGTCACCTCAAAACCTAATTAAACTGAAGCTATGCCCAATAGGATACTAAGGATAAATTTGGTAATAGATCCAAAATAGATGCAGAGCGCTTGATGGGTGAAAGTAGGGCTTTTGTTGAATTCGTGCCTTGTAGTAGATAGGACATGAATTCACACAAGAGGGTTAAAAACCCAAAAACAAAGACTAAAAAAGCAACAAAACACAAACTAGAATGAAAATGCAAACTAAATAATGTAAAGAAATAACCTGGTGATCTCATGGAAGAATAAAATATGGAAGATTTGTCCTTCATCAAGAATAAAAATTATCTTCAAGGCATTCTCCACTTGCAAAATTATAAGGAACACACCAACAACAGAAAACCAAAGCACCAAGAGCACTAGAAGATAAGAGAACTCTAATTTCACATGAACTCTTTGATAGCTTGATTGCGGAAGCACTTGGAGTCACTAGGGAGAAAAAAATGGATCCAATCCCTTTATTATAAAAGTCTTATAGGGCTAAAATGTGAGAAAACAAAACTTAATCTTGATTAGGCTAATGCCCCAAAAAGGTCAACTTAAAATTTAGGTTTTTAGAGAAAATCCTAAATTTGTCAAATCCAGGCCTTATAAATTACCGAGCACAAAGTCAATCAAGTTTAATAAAAATACAAAAAAAAACACAAGAAAAAGGGGCTAAACTTTCTCCTAGAAAGTTTGATAACCTCTCAAAGGAACCCAAGGAAAATGACTCATCTAGGTGGGTCAATTTTTTGTGTCTACATTTTACCCCCTCTTTGATGCATTTATGGCCTAATAAATATGTCAAAGAAAGATGTAGACACTTGTGGATGAAAGATATGAAAAACACAAGGTATAGGAGGTGGACAATTTGGAATAAAGGGGTGGTGCAAAATGGTGTCATTCTAGACATTTTGAATATTTTGCATGCAAAACGAGGCATTAGGGACATTAATGCCTCTCAAGCTAGGTTGCCCTCTCAAGTTTCGGGAGGAATGTAAAATTCCTAAGGAAACTCAAAAATGTGAACTCAGAAGAAAATAGGGCTATAAAAAACAAAAAATATGCAAAAAGAATAAATAGGAGAGAGAAAAAAAATACAAAAGGAAAATAAAGACTAGAGTTCACTTGCACATTTTTTTAAAGCATGATAAACACAAACATAATGAATGCAATACAAAATCCTAACTAAAATGCAATGCAATCTAATATGCAAGCTAAAGTGAATACAAAGAAAAATGCATGGATGAGCAGATGGAAAAAGAAAAGAAAATATGAAAAGAAGGAAGAGGGAAGAAGGAAACAAATAGCGGAAGAGAGAAAAAAATTAAGGAAAAAGATAGAGAAAACGAAATCTCTAAAGGCCAAAGAGAAAGAAAGAAAAAGAAATATGTTATGTTATCCTGAAAGGGTGTTATGATTGCAAATATGGAAAAGTGGAGCAACATCCGCCATGGGTGTGGTGCTCGCTAATGGGTAGAGAAAAAGATAAATATACCTACTAGGATGTATGCTCGCAAATGGTTTAATGGAGGCTACCTCTCGCTTGTGACCATGAAGCTATCTTGTATGGGGTTTTAAAATGATGTGATTGATTTGCCAAAATAAGTACCACATGATAGCGGTGTGGTGTGTGTAAAATATGATCAAAGCATAATAAATGTGTGCATGTGCTAGAAAACATAGATAATAAATAGAGATGAAGAAGAAGAGCGGTGTGTGTGCACCGTTCTCAAAATGTTGAGAAGTAAGAGATGTGTGTAAGATTGTCAGTGGCCATATGAACACCATAAATTATATTCATGAGGCATATATACTATATCATGAGGATCCCTTAATAATCAAAAGATCAAGAAAGGAGAAAGTGTGAACAAAATCAAGATTCACAAATCGAAGAAGCAACGTGTATCCTTGTCTTGATAAAATGTAGAAATAAAAACATGCAAAGGACAAGGATAAAAAAAATAATAACTATATTCCTTGAATTAGGCAGGAAAAAAATATGATCATTAAAAATTTCAAGGTCAGGGAGTATAGAACAACATGATTGAATGCAAATGATGGAAACACATGGAGATGAGCCTTAGGTTGGGGATTCACTAGGCATTACAGCCCCAGTATGAGTGCAATGCATGTGAGCTACAACATAATTAGGTGTCATCACTTGATATTTATCATAAAATACCCAAGAATCTATATGATCAAACAATCATGCAAATATGAGCAAGCAATAATGCAATTGTATGACAAGCATAATGCAAAATAGAATGTTAGGAAAACTATGCAATATATGACATGCAATCATGCAGTATGAACAAGCAAACCAGAGCAGTATGAAAACCAAGCTAAATGCAATATAAAATTATAGAGTGTCAAGTTATGCATAGTATATCTTTAGATGCATTATGTTCATTGGTTCTATAATTTCTTTACCATATAAATAAGCTAAATGATAGGTCATTGAACCAAACTTGGTTGTTATGATAATGGGTCCTAACCATTTGGGTTGAAACTTACCTTTAAGATCTAATTTAGCATTGGTGTTCTTTTAGTTTTCTTTAAGGACAAGGTCCCTAACCTCAAAAGAATGGTTGTGAACTCTCTTGGAATAATATTGCTTTGAGCCTATTCTGATAGGCTCACAAATGCTCTAAGGCATGAATGCACTTTTCATCCAACAACTCCAACTAATTCAAATGATCTAAGTGATACTCATCATTGATCGAGGCATATTGTAGTAAGATGCACAACGAAGGAACCTCTAACTTGAAAGGAAAGACTACCTCAGTCCTGTAAACCAAGATGTACAGAGAGGAACCTATAGGAGTTCGCACACTAGTACGATAGGACCACAAGGCTTGATAAAGCTAGATATGCTAGTCATGACCGGTCTTACTAACCAACTTATTGAGAATAAGACTTGTTGGATGCTTTGGATTATCCATTACCTTGAAGGTAATATGGAGTTGACCACATGTGATAAATATTACTTAGCACAAATTTTATGGAAATTCTTGTTCTTGAAAGGAGTGCTATTATAAAAAATGATGATCAAAGGAATCCTAAACCTACAAAGGATCTAGTTAATATGAAATTGGAAACCTGAGCTCCAATCACCATGGCTAGGGGTATGGATTTGATCCATTTAGTGAAGTACTTTATCACTATTATGATAAAATTCTGACCATCAGACGACATGGGTTAATCTTCCCTATAATTTCCAATCCCCAAATGGAGAATGACCAAGGATAAGAGATAACCTGAAGGTGTTGAGAAGAAGTATGGACAATATTTTCATGGTGTTGACACTTATTACAACATTGAACATGGTCACATACATATTTCTCCATGGAAGGCTAATAATACCCCACCTGAATGAGCTTTTTGGCAATGACATTATCGTAAAAATGGCCTCCACATGATCCTTCATGAGTTTCACTGAGAGGTAGCCAGACTTCATCAAAATTAAGGTGTTATAGGAGGATGCCTTTAAAAGAACATCGATACAAAGTATTTCCAATTATAATGAATTGACATGCTCTTGTACACAAAAGCATACACTGATTGCAGTCTAAAACATCAGGAATTGATCCATTCTTAAGGAAATTAAAGATGTCAATATACCATAGCTCAAATAAGGAAGCTCTAATGGTCAAAACATCTAACATAACAAGACAATAACCTTCCAAGGTTCAAATCTCGGGCCTTGTCGGACTAAACACTTGTCTCTTTCCTGGTGCTTTCAGCAGCGTAAAGGGTTTAAAATGATTGTGGCATGGCGGTTATAGGGGCAAACTGTACGAATATTTGTGTGGCGGCTTTCAGGGTGGACAACACAGAATATTGTGTTGGCCATAAAAGCTAGAGAGCATGTCTAGATTCGTGGTGGCTACCGATTCCACCATGTTAAAAAAAATGATACAAGAACCTAGCAACATAGGCTCTTGGATTTGTCTAATGATAATCGATTCTTGATCATCATCCAAATCCAAATAAAACAAGGATTCAACAGTGACCATGGCATCCACATGGTTTTTGGAGGATATATGGATAAACTCTATGGTTACTCGATCGAATGTGGACAAAAGTTTAGTTAAAATATCTCTGTAAGGTTTTATATTATCATCCCAAGTGTGATAAACATCATTAATCTGACTAACCACAAGTTGAGAGTCACAAAATATGAAGAGAACACTAAATATCAAGGCTAAAGTTGATCTAAGACCAAGGATCAAAGCTTCATATTTTGTAGTGTTGTTCATGCAAGAAAATGAAGCTTGAAGGATAGGGGGATGAGCTATTTTTATGGGGTAACTAGAATGAATCCAACACCAGCACCCTTCATGCATCGATTTCCATCAAAAAATAAATTCCAAGAATCTAGCTCTTCAATATCTATGCCAAAGCACTTATTGAGAAACTCGATGACAAAATTATGGGAAGCTTCTAAAGGAGTGGAGGCTAGCCGATCAATAATCACTTGACCCTTTATAGCCTTCTGAACTATGAAATTTAGGTCAAACTCACTAAGGGCTAAAAACCACTTAGCAACTCAACCTAATAGGTGGGACTTAGACATTAAGTAATGCAAAGGATCAAACTTTGCAACTACCAATGTATTATGGCTGAGCATGTAGTGTCTTAACTTCTAGGAAGTGAACGTATTAAAGCTTATCTAAGGGAGTGTATCGAGTTTCATAGCTAACCATTGTTCTACTGATATAGTAGATAGCTCACTCTTTGTTTGATCATCGTATTGAGCCAACAAGGCTTCCAAAGCATGAGTTGTGGATACTATGTAAAGCATCATATGCTTATTTGGTAGAGGTAGAAATAATATGGATGGGGAGATGAGATACCTTTTGATCTCATAAAAATATTTTTGGCACTTAGAATCTCACTAGAACACATCTTTCTTAAGAAAATTAAGAAAGGGTTGATAATTATCAGCTAATTGGTCTATGAACCAATGAATAGCTTGAATCCAACCTTGCAAGCTATGCAACTTAGTCAGGGTGTGAGGAGGAGGTATCTTAGTGATATCTACAATCTTAGTGGGATCCACTTCAATACCTTACCTATAAATAATGAAATGTAACAACTTGCCAGATGTGATCCCAAACATACACTTAGAGGGATTAAGACATACTTTGAATTGTTAAAGCCTTTTAAATCTTTGTCTTAGATCGTGAACATGATCCTATTGATGTATGGAATGACCCAGAAGGTCATCCACATAGTATTATAAAATATCATACATCATGTCATGAAATATATAATTCATATCCCTTTGATAAATGGCACTAGATGTTTTCAATCCAAAAAGACATGAATTTAAAGCAAAAGGTATCCCATGGTGTGATGAAAGTTGTCTTGGCCTAGTCTTGAGGGGTAACCATGATTTGGTTGTATCTTGAAAAACCATCCATGAGCGAAATCATAACACATTTGGTGGTAAAATTTATGATCATATATGTTGGGAAAGAGAAAATTGTCCTTGCGACATGCTAAGTTAATGTCCCAAAATTCAATACATATTTTGATTATTTCCATCTTCTTCACCATAGGGACGATATTGGAGATCCAATTAGAATAGTCGTAGCTTTTATAAAACCAACATCAAGGAGTTGTTGGAGCTCCCCCTTGACCAAAAGAGTGACCTTAGGATTCATCTTCCTAAGCTTTTTATTAATAGGCTTAGCACTAGGGTGAACTACCAAATGATGCATAACAAGGGAGGGATCAAGTCCCAACATGTTAGCATATGACCAAGCAAGTATATCATAAAATTATTTTAATAAATTTGTCATCTACTCCTACTCATCCATGGACAAGACTTTACCTAGCTTAATGATTCTAGGGCTCTTCTTAGAACCTATGTTAGCATCTATGGTCTCCTCAATGAGAATGGAAGACTCATCCTCAAGAGGAGGTAATGCATGAATCACTCCTAGTTGCTCAAGGTCCTCATGAGACATAGAACCAAAGCACTCTTGAGAACTAGAAGACTCAACCTACACAACACAAGGGACTAACCCATCAAATAATAAACCATTCCTAAGGGCATCCTCATGAGCCATGTCACAAAGAGTGTCACCTTAAACATACTTCTTTGGGGTCACAAATGAACCAAGGTGCACCACATTGCAAAATAGAGAGGGATAAGGCAGTCCCTCATCCTCATAATTCCACTCCAAGCCTTGATTAGATGGATTTTGAAAAGGCTCTTGAAAAAAAGAATTAACTTGATCCTATGATGATACATTGATTAATGGTTCCTCACTCACTTTTAGATTATAAAATTGTTTATTCATGTTAGATGAATAAACTGATGGACATAAATGAAGATCAAATTGAGCTTGCTCAACTAATGAACAATATCGAAATGGGTGAAGATCACCCAGAATGGTGATAAATTGATTCTTAAATTCAAACTTCAAATATTAGTGAAAAGTACAAGGGTCAACCCTCATCGCATGAATCCAAGTATATCTGAGAAGAAGATTAAAATATGTAGGGCAAGATACCACATAGAACAATGTATCTAAGATCTTAGGTCCAACCCTAAGGGGGAGAGATATAATGCTGCAAACCTCTTGAGACTTGTTGTTGAAATATTTGATGATAATATTAGATTTAGTTAAATATTCCTCTTTTAATCCAAACATTTATAAAATTTGATAGGTGCATAAATTGAGGGAAGAACCATTATCAATCAGAATTCATTTGATAAACGTTCCCCCAATAAATGCAGTGATAAAGGAAGAATCCCCTTGTAAGTTTAAGGAATATTTTCATTCAAAAATTTGATATGATGTATCCCAAGAGAACTTACAACATCAGCTATAGCACTAGGGAAAATATCTTGAGGAACATATTTTTGTCTTAGAAGCTTCAACAAAGCTTCCCTATGAATAGGAGAAGTTTGTAAAATATCTAAGAGAGAGATATTGGTTGGGGTACTAATTGTTGTTGAATGTCAAAGGAGACTTTAATTTGTGGCTTCAACACTAAAGGTGGGGTTTCTAATCTCATGCTCCTTTTTTGGGTATTCTTCAAAACTAAGGTGGGTTTTGAAGGTGGGTTGGATGAAGAACTTGTCTCCTATTGAAAGTGTTGAGTCAATTGATTCTGAGCTTGTTCAATTGTAGTTGCTGCTATCATTCCAACCATAATATCATAGAAATGTGGCACATTATGACATGACACTTGATTAAATACATGTTGACCATGCTTAGGGAGGTAATCTTGGAATATTACTATATATTGATTAGTTATGGGTGTTTGTTGAGTAGGAGGTTTATTATTTATTGGAGGATTATGTCAAGAACCTTCTATAAAAAAGCATCCTTCATCAATTAGGTCTTGAACCACATGTTTCAAACTCTTACATCCATTTTTCATGTGTCCCTACACTCTATGGTATTCATAATGTTGACCAAACTTATACCAATAATTTGTGATATCTATTTGCCTTATGGGAGGTAAATCAATCATATTAGCTTCCAAAAATTGCTTTAGAACCATATTCATCGGTATATTGAGTCTTGTGAACTCCCTTTGTGGGGGTTTCTGAGGTTTACTATGCACCATATTTTGTAGGTTTTTAACAATACTTTTAACATGCCTACTATTCGTTACCCCATCATCAACCACATGCTTGTTCTTATACTGTGTTTTAGTGGTCCTATCCTCTTTCACTTTAAGCTCTCTTCCAATAAGGTCTTGCTCTACTCGATAATTGTTGTTTCCAATTCATAATAGATTTGTTCTTGTAATTTCCTAATAAATATCTCAAGCATGTCTCGAGAAGGTAAGGTATATCTCAAATGTCCAACTAGACTCCTCCAACGAGACAAAATTTTTGAAATTTTTTTATCTTTATTTTGTTTTAGCATGTAGACATCTTTCATAGTCACATTCTTTTCAACATAAGCTCCAAACTGTTGAACAAACATTTCAGCTATCTCTTGAAAGTTCCTCAAAGAATTATTGGGCAGTTGATAACACCACTCTAATGCCATACCACCAAGGCTCTTAGGGAACATATTTAGAAACATGTCATCATATATGATATCATGGAATGTTGTCCTAAACATTATTAGATACTCAATTGGATCTTCCATTCCCTTATAGATAGGTAAAACCAACATTGGAAAATACCTAAGGTAGGACCTAGAGGAAATGATAGGGCCTAAGGGTTGATTGCACATTTTTCTATAGTTCTACGTGAAACCAAGAGGCTGTATTATATTCACTCTTGAAACCAATTGTTTCACCATGTTTTTTAAACTTTGCATCTTAGGATTGTTGTTGTGCAATGCCCTTAGATTCCCTAGGGGAGGGGTATAGGTAGGCCGTTGAAAGGGAACTTAGCCTATGTTGTATGTATTTATAATTTTATGGTATGGGTTATGATATGTGGTATCTTACTATGAAGGATAATTGACATTTGATGGAAAAAAGAACAAATATTGAGATTAGTCGAATGAGGAGAAAATTGAACATAATATTGAGATGCACTACTAGTTGAAGGAACTTGTGGAATTTTTCCAACATTGGTGGTCATAGTAGTAGCATATGTTGGTTGAGGGTGAGGATTATCATGATGTAAATATTCAAACAATGGGTTGCTATGAACATTTTGAGGAGAAATGATTTGATGATGAGAATTTCCAACTTCCTTGAGTTAGGCTTCCTCATCCATAGCCTTATCCAAGGCATCTTTGTGATACTTGTAGAAATTATAGACATGATCAAATTATTTAAAGATAAGGTTCCCATTGGGTCCCTTAGTAGGATCAATATTTTTGCTACTTTATTACTTTTATTCATCTTCTAGATTATGATTCTCTTTATCAATCTGATCATCTTCTTGAAAAATATAATCATACTCTAAAAGCCTTTTCCAACTCCTAAGGTTAGGAGCCATTAGGAAAGATAGGAAGGATATAATAGAAAAGGTGAAAAATTAAAAACTAGCAAAAGCAAACAAAATATTTTTAAGATGTTTTTAATTTTTTCTATTTTTGAGCAAACAAAATTAGTGGACTTATTTAAATTTTTTTAAAAAATCAAAGGAATAGGCTTCCTATCTTGGCCACTAAGATGTGTTTTCATGTTAGGTTCACCAAAGATATAAAGGAGAAAAACTGTGCACCATTTATGATTATCGACTATATCTATTGGAATTCGAGCTGACTATGATGGATGTTATATTCTATAAAATTGGGGACATAAAGGAATGAGTTTAGTAAGAATGGTTTTAGGACTTGCTCAAAGTTTGAGGTGGAATTATTAATGTTTCAATTAAGGAATCACCCATCCTACACTATCAAATTCATATTTACCCTAAATTCTGCCACACCCAGCTCATTACATCACCTCGAGTGCTTTGTACAATCCCCAACATCCATCATCACCTCCATTTTACTATCCACCTACCTCAAATTCCACCCAAATACATCACATTGGATAAATACAACCCCATCCTAGCAAACCTTTGTCTTCAAAAAGCACCCCTTTTCACTTGCACACCCATCCTACACCTTCCCTAGACACAAAACTACTCACAAAAACCCCCCTACCTTCACCTACGCCATACTATCCCCCACTTTACCCATCAATTGATCCCTTTATTCATCGACCCTGACCAACCACAAACACTTATCCATATCCTCCATCCACTATTATGTAAATCACCTCCACTACCACTTATTTCTTCACATCGAAAAACCAAAAAATTCCTCTGACCATGCAATCCAAGTTGCCATATCTATCCATCATTAAACAAGTTACCACAACTTCTACCTCCACCTTCACTAGTGCCCATCTCATCATAGCATCCCAAGCTATTTTCTTCTCCACACAGCCTGAACCACTGCCACCACCAAATCCATCCATTCTAGACACCACCCCACCTTCATCCATAATATTAACCCATCCAAAAGAGGATGCTAGACTAGCTCCCACATCCCCTTCCCAACCTATGTACGTTGCAATCCATATAACAAATTGAGGAATATATGAGTATCTAGTGTACTACATCACATTTACATCTTCCATCATCAAATAGATTAGGTATTTTTGATACCCACACATAGGCACCACTATTACCATGGGTCCTACATCCAATTCAATAAATTTTATATACATCAAAGTTGATACCTCCTCAAATTTTCCCCCTAATAAAGGACCCGAATAACCATTTTTTGGTGACACCATTTTCCTATAAAATCACTCCTTTACACTAAGATATTTCCAACATTCTCATTGGAGAGGATTCAACCTTTGTCACTATGAGAAGGGATCTTGTCACATTATCAAACCACATTACCAGCTACCTAAACAAAAATTTGGATTAGGGTATGACAACCATTCATCAAATGACCTCCTTGATGAATATTTTCAATGTATTACCCTTGACATCGAAGAGGATAGACATGATGAGTACATTGACCCTAAATCTGTTCATTTATTGCCAAAATCCTTTCTTTAAGCCATATGATACCTTATAATATGAATTATATGGGCTATTAGAGGTACTTTCAATTGCTTCTTATAGCTCCAAAGAAGACTCTTCCCCATAGTACCCCTAACAGAGTTCCTAGATGACAATGATATTTATCAATGAATATTCCTATACCCCTTCCCATATTTCCTATGCTCCTTCCTTGGGAGCATACAAATGCACCAACACATCTACCACCTCCACTGCCACTAATCCAACTAAACCCATGTCCACCCATATTGGACCAACTCCTACCCTATGAGCATGCCCTTAGGAACCCTCCCTCTAATCTGCCAAATCCCTCCATAAAAAACATCAATATGGTCTCCATTGACCTGTTCATACCTCTCCATAATCCATCCAACCTATAAAATCCCACCCACACTGATTCAAATCTCATTGAATTTGAGAATATTTCCCCCTCATAATTCCCCACCAATTTTCTTCCATCTATCCAATTGATCCATCAAGACAATGTATTCATATTGCCTACCTCACTACCCTCTCCACCTATAATTTATCATATTGATGCAAGTGACGTTGATTCACCCATATTTAAAAATGCAATGGATGACATCCACCTCATTCCCACTCATCACAAATGAGAGGAGGGTTCCCATATGCTCATTAAGGACACCACTGATGTGGACCTCAGCACCAATATAGACCACCTGCAAATTATCAAACTTGGAAAGAGCCTTTCATTTTAAGAATGAGAGCATTTTTTCACCCTTATTACCGAATACAAGTAAGTTTTTGCATGGTCTTACAAATACATGTTGGGACTTAACCCTAATTTAGTGGTCCACAATCTCATCTTGATACCTGATGCAAAAATGATAAAGTAAAAAATAAAGAAGCTTCATCCTACCATAGCCCTTATGATTAAAAATAAATTGCAAAAATTGTTAGATGTGGGTTTCATTCAACCCATTTAGTACCTGAATGGGTTTCCAATATGATACCTATTAGCAAACCTAACGCAAGGATACACATTTACACTAATTTTTGAGACCTCAAAAAAGCATGTCCC
The DNA here is from genome assembly GCA_028583015.1 of Wollemia nobilis. Lineage (NCBI taxonomy): Eukaryota > Viridiplantae > Streptophyta > Pinopsida > Araucariales > Araucariaceae > Wollemia > Wollemia nobilis. Next base: position 215,732 of record JAQPPZ010000594.1, on the reverse strand, counting down.
AAAGATGACTTCCCACTTCCAAATATGGATATGCTCATGGATTCTACTGCTGGCCATGAAATACTCTCCCTAATAAATGGTTTTTTAGGATATAACCAAATTCAAGTTAATCCTGATGACCAACATAAAACAATGTTCACAACACCCTAGGGAACATTTTGCTACAATGTCATTCCATTCGGTCTAAAAAATATAGGTGCTACATATCAGTGCACCATGACTTATATCTTCCATGATTACATGCATAAGATAGTGGAAGATTATGTAGATGATCTATTGGCCAAATAAAAAACGCATAATAAGCACATTAACATATTTGCAAAATTTTGACCGATTACTCAAACAAAAGGTGAGACTCGACCCCAAGAAATGCATTTTTGCTATCACATCAGGAAAACTCTTAGGTTTTATAGTCTCCAAACAAGGCATCAAAGTTAACCCAATAAAGTCAAAGTAATCATTGAGATTCCACCCCCTACAAATATCAAAGAACTATGTAGCCTACAAGGAAAAATATAAGTGATCCATCACTTTATCATGTAGTTATCAAAAAAATGTAAACCTTTCAACCAACTATTAAATAAGGGGGTTACATTTACATGGAATCAAGAGTGTCAAGGCACTTTTGATGCCATCAAGTAATATCTTGCTTTCCAACCTGTGTTGACACCACCTCAAATAGGTATCCTATTTTATTTGTATATATCTACCACTAACTTTGCCCTTGGCACTATGCTAGTGCAAAAGAATGAATCTAATCATGAGCAAGCTATTTATTACATTAGTTGTACCTTAGTGAGCTATGAAACCAAATACATATATCAAAAATCTATTCTTAGAAGTTGTATTTACAACTAAAAAACCTTGACATTACATGGTTGATCATACCATGTATGTCATAGCCAAAGAGAACCCTCTACACTATATGATGAGCCGCACCTATACAAATAGTAAAACTTCCAAATGGATAATTCTTTTAATAGAATTCAATATTAAATTCATTATCTAAAAATCCATTAAAGGCTAGGTAATCGTAGATCAACTCATTGAAGCTCCATTACTAGATGAGCACCCACTTATTATTGAGTTGCCTAATGAAAACATATTCAATATCATAGAGTCGAAGGAGAATATCAAACCTAAGGATGAGGCCGATGTTGTCCTTTTCTTTTATGGTTCCAAATGCAAACAAGAGGGAGGTTCTGGAGTTGTATTCTTCACACATCAAGGAGATCCTATGCCCTTATCATTTAAAATTAGCTTCCATTGCACTAATAAAAACATGAAATACGAAGCCCTAATCCTAAGACTCCATATGGTTATTGCTTTAGGCATCAAATAGATCAATAGTTTTGGTGAATTTTAACTTATTTTCTATCAAGTTGAGGAGATATACCAGTGTAAATACCCAATTTTGAATAAATACAAAAAAATTATTGATAAGTTGCTTAAGCACTTCAACTGGTATGAAATCTATAACATACCTAGGTCAAACAATCAATTTATGGACACTATGGCATCTCTTGGATAACTCATATCTCAAAATATTGTTGATAGCATTACCTGTGTCAATGCAAAAATACTATCTCAATCAGCTATTGAGCAGGAATATTCTTAGATTGAAGAGAATATTAACTTCGTTCAAACCAAGCCATCCAAAAACAACTTCTCACAAATAAAGGATTTTATAGAAATTGGTGTTCTATGTTTAGATTTGTCCTCAACTACTAAATGCATGTTCAAAAAAAAGGTGGTTCGTTACATTATCTTGGGTGATATCCTTTATCATAGTAGCTTTGATGGTTTCCTCTTACATTGTCTTGAATCATAAGAGGTAAATTGGGTCATTTCTCAAGTCCATGATGGAATGTGTGGTGGTCATTTCAGTGGGATGACTATTGCAAAGTGTATTTTGTGCTTGGGTTACTATTAGCCCACCATGGAATTTTATTATTGCACACATGTCAAGAAGTGTCCAAAATGTCAACATCACAACAATTTAACTTATGTACAACCATAGTCATTGCAACCAATTTAAGCCCTTTGGCATTTCTTGCAATGGGGTCTTGATCTCATATGAAATATATCTCTTCCTTCCTCGATGCACCATATGTTCATCATCACAACTACTATATATTTCACTAAGTGGATTAAGGCAATTCCTCTTTCTAACACAACTAGACCTTGAATTATAGAGTTCATACTCCATCACATCATTTGTGATTTTGGTATACCATCCAAAATCATTTTTGACAATGACACTTCATTCAAAAATAAGAATGTTCAAGAACTTTGCAACAAGTACAATATTCAACAGATATTTTTGACATCTTATTATCCATAAAGTAATGGACAAGTTGAGGCCACCAACAAGACTATCATTTCCACTTTCAAAAAAATAGTAAAAGAAAATCATAAAGATTGGTACCTTCAAATACCTCTGGTATTATGTGCTTATCGAACAAGTATTCATACACCAACTAGAGCAACACCATTTTCACTATTCTATGAGGTTGAGGTCATCATGACCCTTGAGCTCAAAATCCCATCATTACTCAAGAATTCATCAATGATGATACCACACAATAAGCACACCTTGATCAATTGAACTTGCTTGATGAATGATGAATCAATGCACTAGAGCACCTTCACATTTATCAAGATAGGATCAAACGTGCTTACAATAACAAAGTGCATCCCCAAGAATTTCAAGTAGGGAATTTAGTTCTCAAATAAAATCAGCAAAATTCGAGCCTTCCATTGCACTTGTGCGATAAGTTTGTGGTCAACTGGCTTGGTCCATTCATTGTCATGCAAACATTTGGAACCAAAGCATACAAACTAGCCACTCTTGAGGTAATTGAGGAAACTGTGTTAGCTTTTGATGTTGCATGCCAAGGGATAATGCAATCAAAGGATATAAAATATATAGAAATGTAATATGCTATTAATGGAAAGTGATGAAAAAAATACAATGTAATATGGAGGAAATGAACACTCCAGAACTGGTGCTAAGAATTGTATCCATCACCAATCTATATGGTGATCTACACAGTATACCTACTACTACCTACAATGATATACAATCACTCACTATGATATCCTTTATATAGAAATATGAATTACTTGGCCAACACTCTACCTAGATATACAAGGGAACACCTTGCACATTTACAACTTGCACATAGACCATTGTGCATTTATTCTATTACTTGAAGTAACTAGCTAACTATCCCCTAAAGTAATATCCTACTCTATTTATATACCAAAGGTGGTATAATTACATGACCCAAATGATGTAATATACTCTAACACCCCCTATATTACATTATTTGGGTATTGAAGACTTTAGTATTCAATATGGATCTTCTTCTATAGACTTTATTTAGCTCGATTTGGTATTTTGCATTATCTTTAATTCATATTGCACTATATGCCTCCTTGAATTGGTTCCTCTTCTTCTTCTTTATTGGAGTCAGTACTTTCATAGGTAGATGTACTATCACCAGATTCTTGTGAGAGTATCTTCTCTTTGCCTTTGTCCTTGTTATAATTCTCCATGTTCTATATAGAAGCTTTTGAACATACACTTACAACATTATGATAAGATTTTGTGTCAGTATATCTTGAAGTACTAAAACTGCATAAGGATTGAAATATCTTTTCTAGGGATGATTCATCCATTTTTGTTTTCAGTTTAAGTAATTTTATCAATCCTCTTAGGTCTACATTTTTATCCTTGTAACATTTGAATTTAAGTAGTGCCATATATAATATGCTTCCATATTATAAAGGAATTTGAATGTCATTCTTTCCATTATTAATTGCTTCAATGAGTCGAGCATGAAGATAATGTTCCATAAAAACAAAGTTATCTTTTAAAGCTTCACTATGTATCCTTTTTGAAGTAGGGTCTAAGTTTCCTTTAAAATTTATAAGTAAATTCTTGATTCCACTTTTTATGACACTTGCTCTTTCTTTTCTAATAGTGTTGTTCATATCATTGTTCAATGTATTGCTTGAGGTAGACATCTCTCTTAGTTTTAGCTTTTCCTGTTTTAGATTTTTTTTTATGATCCTTTTGTAGTAGACTACCTTATGTCTCCCTAGTATATGAAGTTAAGTATCCTTTTGTTTCCTTAATATTTGTAGAATACATCTTTATCAAATATATTGGGTAGATGATCTAATGTGACAAACCTATCCAAGGCTTAGTTTTGTAGAATTATTTATTTATCCCTAGTTAAGAGATGTGAACTAATTTGATAAAACCTTTCTTAGAATTAGGTTTTGTAGGCTTCCTTATATCGCCCTAATAATTAGAATATGTTTAATTCACCTTCTAATTTGATTTTATAATGTTTTGATAATAATCAACTTACTAATTTTGCCTTATATTTCCCAATGAAGTATGCTTTACTAGTTGGATTTCTTTTTGTCTCCTTAAAATGAGTATGAGACAATTTTTACCAATTAATTCCAACTCTATATATAGGCAATTGGTTTGCTTCCTTTTTCCAATAGATTAATTTTCTAAGTTCCAATTATATGTATATAGTTTGAAGTAGTATGCCTTATATCTCCCTACTTTTTGGAATATTAGAAAAATAATATTTTTTTCAATTTAAGAATGATTTAACCAATAAAAAAATAATGATTTAACCAATAGTTGATAACCTTATATCTCCTACTTAGTTAATTGTAAATATGAATATTCAATATTTTTAAATAAGCTTTCTTGATAACCACTAATGCTTGTTAGATTTATTCCAATGTAATATATCACATTATAACAATGCATTAGTCTATATCACCTTATAACTCCAATTTTAATTAAAAAAAGAAAATTCATGTTTATCTTTGTAAGGCTTGATGCTCTATGTATCTCCACGTCAATGACTGACTGGTACACATCTCAATGTTGTATTACTACTACTTTGACCTTGTTGTTTAGCTGAATGAATTGTGTGTTCTTCATTTGAGCTCTACATTTTTACAATACCTATTTTGACTTGGTCTCCTCCTTAATGAGCGCTAATCATAATAGGAATTGAATATTGGTTTATGATAATCTTCGCTACCTCCTTTGACTTTGATTTTAGCATGCTCTTGCTCACTCGAACGTTGTATTTTTTGCTTTGATTTTGCTTCACTTCTACACCTTTGATTTGGATGCTTATGTAGCTACGTGGCATGTGCATCTTGAGTAACATCTAAGGCATTTATTAATCCTTCTTTTAGTGATGTCCAAGTGGCTTATGAGCTCCAAAATGCATGGGGCTTCTTTTGTAATGCTTATGGTCGATTCTAACGCTTTCTCCAAGTGGCTTATGGGCTCCAATTGTGAATGAAAATGTTGTAATGTTCATTTCTATCACAGTCACTTTGTAATTCCTTTTGCTCTAATGTTCAAATATTTTCTTATGAAATGAGTGCTTCTTTTCAGTGGTGAAAATGGTAGATGGCATGTATTTTCCCTCTAATGCTTCTCTCCTTCTATATATTCCTCTCACCAATGTAAATCTAGTTGTTTCTTGTTCCTCAATGCTTCTTCTAGGTGAGTATGATTTGGCTATTGATTCTATGGAGGTCTTAGGAGCTTAGATATGGTTCTATGGTGGTTCAATTTGAGAACTTCTTCAATGGACATCTTCTCTAATAAATAGCTTTGGGTATTGCTTCTTTCTCTCTATCCTTTTGCTTTCAATGTGCTAGTTTGAATGCTCCCTTTGCAATGGTCAATAGATGACAACCAAAATAGATGATTAATAACATTTTTGCAATAAATTATGCTTCATATTTGATACTATAAATGACTACTTTCATGGTTATAAGGGTGTCTTTGGACAGCATAATGAGATCTCTTTGTTATCTATTCTCTCTCGCTTTGGATTATGCTCCTCTATGACCGCTTGTATGATATTCCTCACTTGTGGAGGATGTGTCCTTACAATAATTGAGTTCTATTTTATTTCCTACATGGGACAAGATGTTATGGTGTAGAATAATGTAAATAGAATTGTAATAAAATACCTTGATTTGCACCTTCTCTTTTGCTAGCTTCTTTTGTTGGTTTTAATGGTGGCTTCTTATTATTATATCTTATAGGTAAGGACTGATTTATGTTGTATTTTCTAGATAAATATCTCCTTTGCTTGGTTAATCTTAGTAATGAAACCAATACAATAATCATGTAGATAATATGACCTTGAAGGAATAATTGTTGCACTAATATTTTACCTATAATGAGCTCTTTAGTGCATCTTGAATCTGAGACTCACCAAGTCTCAATTTTTGGCTTCTATCACTGATTAATGGCTACCTTATTCTTCCCACTCCTTGGAGGAATTTCAATTTTCTTGGTGGATTCTATAGGCCACAATACCTTACAGATATTGAGTTCTAAATAGTGTCTTTAGACACTTTTATTATTTGTATATTTTTGTGCCCTTGATCTTAAAAATCAATACACAAAATAATTCTTTGAGAGTAACTAGTTTAATGAACAACTAGTATAGTTTAATGAACCAATAATATTTCCAACTTAATGCACTTTTATAATATCACCTTATTGCTCCTATTAATAAGCTCTCAAAGTAGTTTCGAATGCACTAATGATCACTACAAATTCCTTAATGTAGTCCTCTTTTCAATAATTAGATAATAGGAATAATGCATCTAACTCCTATTAATGTGCAGGTAATGAACCTTGTTGAGTGATGTTTTCACCCAATTGTGAAAGCACACTCTTCGGTAGGATCTGAGTCCCAAAATCCTCTGCTTGCAAAGAAATTATAACAAAGTAATTTCTCCAACGTTCCTATTATGTTTGTTCTAAAACACCAATGATGTTGTTCAATGTAAATGAAGGGAATACTTTAGGGTTGCAAGTGGATGTTAACAAGGGGCACTGTAATTTACTTTAATTTGGATTTGCAATGGACTCTGAGCTTTGATGGATTTTCAGTTATTTATTTAAATGACTGTAATTAAAATGCAGAAAATAAAATAAGGGTTTGAAAATAAAATGAATGCTAATGAAGATGCAACTACGTCTAGAATGCTACCCTCTTGATTGATAAAACCAAAGATAATGAGGTTCCTGCATGCAACCTAACTTATTGAACCTGTAAATTCACACAATCCAAATAAGCTAGGTGCGGGTTTCTGGGGTTTTTACTGTAAATTCAGATTTAGACATTCGCATGAAGCAACCAAGAACACTTGCATTAAACTTCACCTAAAAGCATAGAAATTTGAAAAGGAAATGTAAGACATTAAATCATGCATACAGAAAAGTCTCCTTCTTTCTCATCAATAAGATGCCAACTCTTTGTATTTCTGTATTAAAATGATATATCAGTTGCAATTACAGAATGTTCCAGTATAACAAATCTAGAACAAATGAAGAAAATTGCTCCAGGTGCAGGCCTAGAATGGCATGTAGTCCTTGTCTCTGCAACTCTGCTAGTAGCAATTTCCAACCCCTGTTCAATCTGTGCTTTCGATTTTATACTATCTGGCACGGCTCTTCGGTTCACCTACGTCGCTTCATTTCACCTCCCCAAATGCGTCTTTTCAAATTCTTGCCTTTTCGATGCTTTTACTTCATGCTCGATGCCGAAACGCTCAAAATCTACCGCTGCATGTAACGCCTCTGCAACTCTGACACCTGTATGCCACGTGTCTCACGCTTTCTATGCCTTCTGTAACGGTCCCATGGAGATCGCGATGTTTTCATGCATGCAGCTTGTTCCTCTGTTATCACAGCAAAAATGAAACAGGTCATGATATCACAACGTTTCTCGACCAACAGCCTCCTTGCCTTCTTACTCAGCAAAAATGTGACATGTCACGAAATCATGACATGTCATGAAATTGCGACGCTTTCTTGTTCTGTACCCTTTGCCCATTTTCCATCGCGAAATCATGACAATTTTCACTTTCGGACTGCTTTGCTGCAACCTGTCGTGATTTCACGACCATTTTCATGCTTCATGCCTTCCTGTTGATTCTGTCACGATTTCATGATGCTTTTATGCTTCGGATCCTTCCGCTCGTTTCTGTCATGATTTTGCGACCATTTTCACTTCTGTACACTCTCGGTCGCAACCTGTAGCAATTTTGTGATGGTTTTGCACTTCATGCCTTTTCCTTCAATGCTGTCACGATTTTGCGACCATTTTCACTTCTGTACACTCTCGGCTGCAACCTGTAGCGATTTTGCGATGATTTTGCACTTCATGCCTTTTTGCTCAATGTTGTGATTTCATGACCATTTTCACTTTCGTACCTTCCACCCGCAATCTGTCATGATTTCACGATGTTTTTCCATTTCGTGCACCTTCACTGCATGCTGTCGCGATTTCGTGACATTTTCTCGCTTCGTACCATCTACCATCTTTTCTTCGTGAAATCACGACGCTATTTCATTCTGTACTGCTTTGCTGCTTTCTGTCATGATTTCATGACCATTTTCATGCTTCATGCCTTCTTGTCGATTCTGTTGTGATTTCATGACATTTTTCACTCGACGCTACTTTGATTGGTTTGACCCGCGATTTTATGACATGTTGCGATTTCGCTACGCCTTTCTATTTCGTACACTCTGCCAACTTTCCATCACGAAATCGCTACACTATTTTCATCCATACTACTTCGCTGCTTCGAAGTCGCGAAACCACGACCTATCGCGATATCGCGACGCTTTTTCGCTTCATCCCCCTTTACTGCTTTCTGTCGCGATTTTGTGACCATTTTTTCTCTTCATGCATCTTTTCTGATTTTTTTTTTGTCGCAATATCGCTACGCCTTTCTGCTTCTCCTTTCTCTCTCCTCTTTCGGCCGCGACGAAGCAACATGTCGCGATATCGCTATGCCTTTCTGCTTCTCCTTTCTCTCTCCTCTTTCGGTCGCGACGAAGCAACATGTTGCGATTTCGCTACGCTTTTCTGCTTTTGATCGTGACGAAGCAACATGTCATGATTTTCCAACATTTTTTTGTTTTCAGCAGCGATGGCCCGACATGTCACGATTTTACGACATTTTTCTGTTTTCAGCAGCGACGACGCGACATGTCGCGATTTCGTGACACTTTCTACACTTGTGCATTTGTGCCCCTTTTTCTTGATTTTTTTTGGCATCTGGGTCATTGAGACTTCTTTGAAATCCTACAAAAAATGTGGGTCCCCAATTTTGGGGTGTGTTGTGGATCAGCCACAACAAATGGTGACTCTGCTGTCAAATGCTCTTGAGCATTTTAGTGAGAACCCAACCTGAAACATATACAAACTCAAAAATATGTGTTAACACATAAGCAATAAAAACAAATGCCCAAAGATCAGAAGTACATGAATCATTAGAATCATCAAGTATTAGCTCAGTGTGTGCAATGAATTTAATTCCCTATCATTTGAAATTGATCAACATTCCATTGTCAGTTTTGCATGAATGCATATGTGAGATTGTGAATGATTTGTGTAACCTAATGAATATGCTAGGATATTTTGCTTTTATAAAAGGCATAGTCATTCTTCTAGTATTATGTACAAACATTCAAGATTGCCAAACCCTCTTAGGATCCACTAATTAATTACCTTATTATATCCCAAAGTTGGTTATGAGTCCCTACTATCTTGAACCCATGTGCAAGTGAATGTGAAATCGGAACTTTGGGGAATCATACTCCCAACCAACCGAGATGAGAGTTTAACCCTATCCTTACTATTCTGATTTAGAATTCATTACCTCACTTTGAGCAAAATAATTTAACCAATTATGGAAGAAATGGTCATGCTAGTCTAACCCTTTGGACAATCGGTGGTCTTGTTTTTAAACAAGACATGTTGCCATGCATGGGCATATCTAACCCCACAATCCAAAACTTATCTTCATTTCTTTGGACCTTGGGGATGACTACCCATCCTTTGCAGAGGACAAGTAGTACGATCCTTCCAATCCAAAATAAATATGAGATGGGAAAAATTAATTTTTACTTCTTAGAACTTGGGGATGACTACCTATCCTTTGCAGAGGACAAGTAGTACAATCCTTCCAATCCAAGACTTATTATGAAATGAGACATAAGAGCTTTGGGGAATTGGATCCTCAACCTAAGAGAGATGAGAATTTATGCCCTATCCTTACTACTCCATGTAGGTCAAATCAAAGCTTTGGAGAATTGGATCCTCAACCTAAGTTCGATGAGGACTTAACCCTATCCTTACTACTCTGATTTTAGGCTTTAAGCTCTATGGAAGTGGTCAAAACCACTATTTTAAGGATCATGTTGCATAATAGGATAGACATGAAAAACATTTTTCGCCCAACCTTTTCTTCCAATTTAGGTTTTGATCATTTTGCTCAAGATCCTTTTTAATGTATAAGACGTGCTTGGTTCTAGATATCTCAAGACTCAGTTTCCAACCTTAAGATTTTTCTTACATTTATGTTATAACACAACCCTAAGAGGATTTGACATACTTTAATGAATTATACCTAAGATGCATATGCAACTAAGATGGAATGTATATGTAAAGTGAGATGTAACATGAAATGCATTGTCTCTTGAATTGCAAATGAAATGTTTGCCATACAAAACTGACAACTTCATGCATCACGAAATTCAAACGATATAACTTAAAGTGTTTGTGTTACTTGTGGAGCTTTTACAAGACAATTCCAATATTTCATATTCTCCTAGTCTCAAGCATAAGTTGACATTTCAATTTTTTTTTTTTTTTTATATATATATATATATATATTTTTTTTTAATTTTAATTTTTTATCAAAAGAAACAAAACATGTCAATTGAAATCAAATCCACAACCAAAATCCTAGCTAGACTAACAATCCTAAACAATGAAAACAAAATCTGAAAATCCCCACCAAAACCAACAGAATAACATCAAACTCCCATAACCTAATGGCTAAAATAATGCTTCAAAATCTGCCCATTAACCGGTAGCATAAAATATTTCCCTTCTAAAGTTTTTAACTTGAAGGTATTCTTCCCAAGAATTTCTGAAATCTGGTAGGGGCCCAACCAAAGACAATCAAACTTTGATGATCCCCTTTTTCCTCATGTCTTTTGTCCCATAGCAATACCAAATCTGAAATTCTAAAGGACTTGATTTTAGCCCTTCTATCAAACCATCTTTTGATAACTTCTTGGTGTTTATTCATGTGATTCATGGCTTCTTCTCTCTTTTCATCAAGGTGCAACAACTGACTTAACCTGGCTTCAACTTGATCATCTGTCCCCAAATACTCTTGTATGAAATGCAAGGTCTGCAACTTCAAATTTGTAGGAAATATCGGGTCTTGCCCATAGACCAAATGATAGGGAGTATTCCCTATGGATTCCTTTACTCTGGTCCTATCTGCCCAAAGGGCAAACTTTAATTGGCTGTGCCAATCCCGAGGGTTCTTTTCCAACAATTTCTTAATAGTGTTCAACAAATTTTTATTTGAAGATTCGGCCAAACCATTTCCTTGAGGATAATAATTGGATGCAAATTTTAAGCTCACTTTGTTGTCATATGCCCAATCTGCAAATTGCGTAGAAATAAACGCTTTACCATTGTCACTGACAATAGAATCGGGCATTCCAAATCTTGTTATAATATGGTCCTCAAGGAATCTAATTACAACGTTTGTGGTGACATGTTTAGTAGGAATCGCTTCTATCCACCTTGTACAGTAGTCTATAGCTGTCAATATGAATTTATGGGAATCAGAAGAATTTGCGTTAATAACCCCAATGAAATCTAGTCCCCACTGTGCAAATGGTCTCATTTCAACTACAGGTTGTAACGGCATAGCTGCATTTCTTTCTCTATTGGCAGCCACTTGACAGATATGACAAGATCATACATGGGCATGTGCATCTTTGAAAATATGGGGCCAGTAGTATCTTGCTCTCAGGATTTGATGTGCTGTAGAATTTGCCACACCGTGACCAGTTCCATGCTTCCCATGAAATTCTTGCAACACCCTGGAAGCTTCTCCTTTGTTCAGGCACCTCAAGTAGATCCCTTCATGATTCTTCCTATAAAGAACACCAGATTTCATTAGATAATTGACAGACTTAAGCCTTAAATCTCTTCTCTGGGTTGAATTCAGATTAGAAGGACACTTACCATTCAATAAAAATTGCACAATATCAACATACCAGTCATCCTTAGCAATGTATTATGTGTTCAAGTATTGGCATGTTATTTGCGGATTATTTTTTGCGATCGCCTTCGCCAGTGCCTGTCCTCGAACTAGTTTCATAGGTTGGATTTCGAGATCAAATTCTTGGATGGTGGAAATCCATTTCCCTATTTTATCACCTAGTTCATTTTGTAAAAACATGGTCTTAACAGCGAGTCGAGGCACGATGGCAATAACTCGTTGTGAACAATGTAATGCCTAAATTTTTTCACCGTTTTAAAAAGTGCGTACATTTGCTTATCAAGGATTGAATACCTTAATTGAGCATCTTTTAAGGGGGCACTTAAAAATGCTATGGGTTTTTCTGCACTATCCTCACATTTTTGGGTTAAGACACTCGCAAAAGAGTGTTCTGATGCAAAAGCATAAATGTAGAAAGGTTTGGAACAGTCTGGACTTATGAGGACTGGGGCCCTAGAAATGGCATCTTTGATTTTTTGAAAGGCCACTCTACTTTCCTCGTTCCATTTTACATCCACATCCTTCTTGAGCATCTCGTTCAGAGGTTTGGCTATCTCAGCAAAGCTAGAGATAAACTTCCTCACAAAATTAACCTGCCCAAAGAAGATCTCAATTCTTTTTTACTACTCGGGAGAGGTAAGTTTTGGATAGCTTGTATCCTTTACGGGTCGATGGATATACCCTCTTTTGAAATGATGTGACCAAGCAATTTTCCTTCCGTAACTCCGAAAATGCACTTTTTGGGATTTAAGGAAATTCCATGTTCTCTTGCATCTTTGAAGCACTTTCATTAAATCTTTGACATGGTCCTCTCTCTTCTTCGAGAAAACTGGGATATCATCCACATACACGATGATACATTTGCCTATGAGCCCTTTGAATTCATAATCCATGGCGCGTTGAAAAGTTGCACCAGACATTTAACGATCCGAACGACATTCTCTTATATGCAAATGTCCCCCACTTGGTGGTGAAGGCTGTTTTCATCCTGTCATTTGGATGTATAAGAATTTGGTTATATCCAGAATACCCATCAAGAAAGGACATCATTTCAGATCCATTTACCATTTGTAGAATTTCATCGATTGATGGCAATGGATAATTATCCTTTTGAGAGGTTTTATTAATATTTTGAAAATCTATGCACAGCCTAATCTCTCCACTCTTTTTTCTTACTGGAATGAGGTTAGCAACCCAGGTTGAGTGCCTAACAGGAAAAATGATTTTCGCTTCCAAAAATATTTTGACCTCCCTTTCGATTAAAGGCTCAAATAGCGGGTTAACAACTCGCTGTCTTTGCCTAAAAGGCTTGGAGTCTGGCTTCAAAGGGATGGTATGTGTGATAATATCTTGGTTGTATGTCTTCAACTCATTGTAATTCCAAGCAATGCAATCTATGTAATGCTTCAATGCCTGCATTATGTTGCTCCTTTCTTCATCTATACATGCCTTTGCAATGTACACCTCCTTTGGATTGTCTGCACTTCCTAGATTAATTGAATCACATCATGCATCTTTGGGGAGTGGGACTCTTTTTCCTTTCTTGGTCTTGCATCCCATGTCGAACATTTTTTCCAATGAAACCACGTCTTTAGGTATTTTGTTGGATTGATACATAGTTTCAATTTCATTTTCTATTTCATCTTGCCACCTTTGTTCTTCATCAATCACCTGATTTTCAAAAATACCCGAGTTCGTGACAAATTTAAAAATGTGTCTGTCACTTTCAAAAACCTGGAAATTCTTGACATTATCGGGTATTGATGGACAAGGAACTAATTCAATGGAAAAAAAATTACACCTTTTTATATCAACCGGGTTTAACATGCCTGCGGCGACTGCAAGAGAGTCTCGCTATTCGATTTACTTTCCTAGAAATAAGGGCTATATTGAACGCATCAAACTCCTCAATGAGGTCCATAACCCTAGTTCTATAAAGACTTAGTCTCCTATCATGACATGTATATTGTCCTTTGATCTGCTTGACTACCAGCTCGGAATCTCCCAAAACCTTCAAGCATTTAACATGCTTGCTCAATGCTAGACGTAAACCAAAGATCAATGCTTCGTGATTACGCCACATTGTTCATGCAAGGAAATTGCGATCAGTAAGCGGCCAATAATGGTTTACCCCACAGGCCGATGAGCTCGACTCCTGCTCCTGCTCCCTGTCTAGATTTTGATCCATAAAACCTGAGCAACCATGTGCAATCATTTTCCTCAGAAGAGCCACCATGACATGTTTCCTCTTTAGGCTCTTCAGTAGCCTCCTCAACGTCAAGTGCATAAACCCCCAGTTTTGGCTCAGAAAACTGAACTTCATTCGGCTTGTTAAATTCTGTTATGATCTCCTTAAGCCTTGGTTCATTTTCCACTCTAATTTGGTTTGCAATTCCTTTCCATGGTAACCATATATGTGAGCAGTCTATTGAAAAATAGCCATTCAGAGTTTTCATCCAATCTCTTGCAAGTAGCATTCCATATCTACTTGGGATATTAACTACCAGAATGTCAACAACCTGCTAGACCTTGGGTTCAGAATTTAATTGAATCTTGACATCATATAGGGTCCCTACCACATTTACCTCCGATCTGTCCAGTTGCAAGACTTTGCATTTGGATGAAACAGGTTGCAGACCCAACATTTGACATATCTTCGAAGGCATGAGGTTGCTCGTGGCACCCATGTCCACCAAACAGTTATGCAAATTCTTACCCACAATTCTCAGAGTCAATAAGAATTGTGGGACATCCCGTCTCTCCTTTCACAAAATCATATGGGACTCAACTCCTTTCCCCTTCCACATTTGATCAGGTGAGTTCAGAGCCTTTATCAATGCCTCTTTTTGACCAGACAACCTGGCTGCATCCAAGAACGAAAGGCTAGATTTGGACTTCTTTAGATCCTCCACTATGTCATAGTTTGGTTTTTCAAATTTGACTGTCTTCTGCACGTCATTATACATTTCTTTTCTGAGTGGAGGAGGAGGGTTATTATTTGCCTTAGTATTTTGAGGAAGAATAGAGTTATTTGGAGGTGTTGATGAGGTTTTAGGGGCTTTAGATTTACTTCTCAAATGGTATCCATGATTCCCCTTTCTAAAATCTCAAAAATCTTGCACCTCCTATTCCAAAATTTCATCTTCTTCTTCCTCACTCTCACCCTCTTGATGATATATCATTTCCATCACCATAATATTATCATCTTGACGTTGCGGTGTACCCTCATTTGATACCAGTTCCAAATCATCAACTTGTGCCTGAAGATAATGAGTGTATCTAGCAATTTCATGACAATTCCTCTCATTGTGTTCTTTTGTGTTGTACAACCTACACCCCCTTTCCCAAGCCAAATCTAAAAGATTCAAAAGGGAATTGGACTGGCTAGGTCCTACAGAAGTATCTAGTTGATTAGAAATGGGAGCGGGTACTCCCCCATTGTTTGGCTTGGTGTTCCAATGTCTCCCTCTATTGTTAAAATTTTGATTTGAGTGAGGGGCATGGGATTCATACTTCTATTGTTGAACCTTGTCATTGCTCAGTTTATGAACTAATTTCTTGAGCTCTTCAACCTCTAAATAAATCTCCTTCGGTGGAATCCCATTGTTGTTAACCCCCGTTGTATTTGCATAATTGATGGGGTCTTGATTCAACATTTGGGTCAGGTTTTGAGGAATTTGATTCCCATATGGATTGACACTTTTAATCATAGTTGGATTCAAAAAAGGAACTATGGCCTGAGGATTAACTTGGCTTGTTCCTTGCATAGTCGATTGACTATTCTACAAAAATGCGGGAATAGGTGGAATAGATGTAATTGGTTGGATTAGAATGGGTGCATACGTAGGTGTTGGTGGATATGGCTACTGATATGGGAAGGCATTCATGCTTGGCATTTGTGGTGCCATGAGTTGATTTGCCAAGGGAGCTTGACCATATGGAGAATACTATCCCATCATAGGCATCTGGGGAAACCCATAGCCCTGTGGTGTCATTTGTTGCTCGATGGTCATGGCTTCATTATAGGCCAAAGCCAGCGTGGTGACTTGAGGATTGCATCTTGCAAACATGGCTGTCATGGGGTCCAATGCCCCAAAATATATCTGTAAAGCCACTGCAGGATCAATGGCAAAATGCCAAACCGCTCTATTATAGCACTTTTGGAATTTTTGGTTAAATGTTCTGATTGGTTCCCCCTGGCCCCTTTTGCATGTAATAAACTGATTGTAAATGGTTGCGGGATCCAAGGGTGACCTAAATTGATTAACAAAAGCATTTTCCATTTGCGTCCATGATGTGATTGACCCAGTAGGCAAGCATATATACCATTCATATTCTATTGGATCTAAGCTCATAGGGAAAAGTCTGCAAGACACATCTTCATGTTGGACTTGTAGTCTAATTAAAACATCCCTATAGGCTTGGATATGTTATTCTACTGTTCTTGGGCCATCTGGTTTGTATTTAGGCAAAAGTCTTTCTATGTTCTTGGGGATTTCATGGACATCCCCAGCAATGTTTAAAGGAATATTGTTAGCTCCATACCAAGGAGCTGCTGGAGCTTGAGCCATTTGACTCAAAATTGATGAAGACAACCCTACAATAGCAGTAGAAATATTACTAACAATAGGAACAATAGTGGCAACTGATATTACTGGCGTAGGTCCACTCGATGTTCCTGGAGAAAACAGGTCTTTTGTGACTAGTGAGCTTACGACTTGCTTGGTTTTATTCTTGGGAGTACCAGTAAGGTCATGAAAAATGGTTTCCCCAATTTTTTGGGACCTAGTCACAATACGGCACAATGGGTCCAGCCTGCCTGATGAAACCCTCGATTATTTCAAAGAAAACCTGCAACAAAAGAAAACAAAAACTGCAGTTTAGCTGTTTGTGAGTTTTAAAAGTTGATTTGAAAATTAAATCAAAAAGATATTACTCATGTATGAAATCAAAAATAAAGTAAACCAATTCAGGCCCTCCTTCTAGCGCCAATCTGTTGAGTGATGTTTTCACCCAATTGTGAAAGCACACTCTCCGGTAGGATTTGAGTCCCAAAATCCTTTGCTTGCAAAGAAATTATAACAAAGTAATTTCTCCAAGGTTCTTATTATGTTGGTTCTAAAACACCAATGATGTTGTTCAATGTAAATGAAGGGAATACCTTAGGGTTGCAAGTGGATGTTAACAAGGGGAACTGTAGTTTACTTTAATTTGGATTTGCAATGAACTCTGAGCTTTGATGGATTTTTAGTTATTTATTTAAATGACTGTAATTAAAATGCAAAAAATAAAATAAGGGTTTGAAAATAAAATGAATGCTAATGAAGATGCAACTACGTCCAAAATGCTACCATCTTGATTGATAAAACCGAAGATAATGAGGTTCCTGCATGCAACCTAACCTATTGAACCTGCAAATTCACACAATCCAGATAAGCTAGGTGCAGGTTTCTGGGGTTTTTACTGTAAATTCAGATTTAGACATTCGCATGAAGCAACCAAGAACACTTGCATTAAACTTCACCTAAAAGCCTAGAAATCTGAAAAGGAAATGTAAGACATTAAATCATGCATACAAAAAAGACTCCTTCTTTCTCATCAATAAGATGCCAACTCTTTGTATTTATGTATTAAAATGATATATCAGTTGTAATTATAGAATGTTCCAGGCATAACAAATCTAGAACAAATGAAGGAAATTGCTCCAGGTGTAGGCCCATAATGGCATGCAGCCCTTGTCTCTGCAACTCTGCTAGTAGCAATTTCCAACCCATGTTCAATTTGTGCTTTCGATTTTATACTGTCTGGCACGGCTCTTCGGTTCACCTACGTCGCTTCGTTTCACCTCCCCAAATGCATCTTTTCAAATTCCCACCTTTTCAATGCTTTTACTTCATGCTCGATGCCAAAACACTCAAAATCTGCCATTGCATGTAACGTCTCTGCAACTCCAACACCTGTATGCCATGTGTCTCACGCTTTCTACGCCTTCTATAACGGTCCCATGGAGATCATGATGTTTTCATGCACGCAGCTTGTTCCTCTATTATCACAACGAAAATGAAATAGGTCACGATATCGCAACGTTTCTCGTCCAACAGCCTCCTTGCCTTCTTGCTCAGCAAAAATGCGACATGTCACGAAATCGCGACATGTCATGAAATCACGACATGTTGCGAAATCGTGACGCTTTCCTATTATGTACCCTTTGCCCATTTTCCATCATGAAATCGTGACAATTTTCACTTTCGGACTGCTTTGCTGCAACCTATCGCGATTTCGCGACCATTTTCATGTTTCATGCCTTCTTGTCGATTCTGTCATGATTTCATGATGCTTTTGTGCTTCAGATCCTTTCACTCATTTCTATCATGATTTCATGACCATTTTCATTTTCGTACACTCTCGACCGCAACCTGTAGCGATTTCGTGACTGTTTTGCACTTCATGCCTTTTTGCTCAATGCTGTCGTTATTTCGCGACCATTTTCACTTCCGTACACTCTCGATCGCAACCTGTAGTGATTTCGTGACGGTTTTGCACTTCATGCCTTTTTGCTCAATGTTGTCATGATTTTGTGACCAATTTTCACTTATGTACCTTCCACCCACAATCTGTCGTAATTTCACGACGTTTTTCTATTTCGGGCACCTTCGCTGCATGCTGTCGCGATTTCACGACATTTTCTCGCTTCATACCATCGGCCAGCTTTTCATCGTGAAATCACGACGCTATTTTGTTCTGTACTGCTTTGCTGCTTTTTGTCGCTATTTCGTGACCATTTTCATGCTTCATGCCTTCTTGTCGATTATGTCGCGATTTCGCAACATTTTTCACTCGACACTGCTTTGACTGGTTTGACCCACGATTTTACGACTTGTCACGATTTCACTACACCTTTATATTCCATACACTCTGCCAACTCTCCATCGTGAAATTGCTACGCTATTTTCATCCGTACTACTTCGCTGCTTCAGAGCCGTGAAACCATGACCTGTTGCGATATCGCGACGCTTTTTCACTTCATCCCCCTTTGCTGCTTTCTGTCGCGATTTCGTGACCATTTTTGCTCTTCATGCATCTTTGCTGGTTTTTTTTGTCACGATATCACTACGCATTTTTGCTTCGTTCTATTTGACCGGTTTGACCTACGATTTTGCGACATGTCACGATTTCGCTATGCCTTTCTGCTTCTCCTTTCTCTCTCCTCTTTCGGCCGCAACGGAGCAACATGTTGCGATTTCGCTACGCTTTTCTACTTTTGACCGCGACGAAGCAACATGTCACGATTTCGTGACATTTTTCTGTTTTCAGCAACGACGGTGCGACATCTCACGATTTCGTGACATTTTTCTGTTTTCAGCAGCGACGGCGCGACATGTCGCGATTTCGTGAAACTTTCTACACTTGTGCATTTTTGCCCCTTTTTCTTGATTTTTTTTGGCATCTGGGTCATTGAGACTTCTTTGAAATCCTGCAAAAAAGGTGGGTCCCCAATTTTGGGGTGTGTTGTGGATCAACCACAACAAACCTTAACAAAAAATATCTTCTACACTTTCTTTGAGGATTTAAAATGCAACCTTCTATTTTGCAACTTCCAAATTCTAATAAGGTTCTCAATTAAGTTAAGTGGTAATCTAAATAAGTGTTCAAGTAATGAAACTTTTGCACCTAAGTTACTTACCTTTGATGATGAATATCTTAATGAGTTGATTCACCAAGTCTCTTGTCTATAATGGTGGTTTCTAGCATCTATGGATGATTCTAGTCTGCTTCTCTGAATTTGTAGTAGATGATTTTCAACTTCTCCTTTAGGATTTGGGCTAGAAATCTGAAGTCTTATAGCTAGTAATTTTGTATTGATTATGCCATTTAGAAATCAATTTATTCACTAAATTGTTGTCCTTTAGGAACTCTTTCAGTATTTTACTGTGAATCTAACAAATATCTATCTATGCCTTCTTTAGCTATTAAGGGCAATCTCCAAATCTTCTTGGATTTGGAAGGTCTCTTTTGTCTGAGTTCTTCTTTAACCTCTTTGTCGAGTTCTAACTTCAAACATTATTTTCTTATCAAGAATATCAATGCCTTGAGGTCTTCAATATTCATCTTTAGGATTTGGTACTCCTTACCTAATTCTTCTCATTTTGGACTTATTTTTGGATGGTGACAATTGTACCAAATATTTCACTATATTTTGTAGTGAATTTCTCCAATGAGTTCTCCTAGGAACTTCTTTTATGGCTTTTCTAGTTTTTGGAATGAGGCTCTCCAAGCCTTCCTATTGAAACCTCTCCAAGATATTCAATCTTGTAACTTTTCTAATCTTCTTGATGAGACCTTTCCTTCAACATTCAACTGCAGAAGTGTTGGTAATGAGATCTCTCTCATGGATCTATGAAGTATGCTACTTCTAAAACTAAGTATAGGACCTTTCTAGTCCTTATTTAATCTTCCAATATTGGAAGTTCTTCAATGAGACCTTTGATGGATCTCTTCAGCTTCTTCTAGAGGAAGTCTTTAATCAGCAAAGGAGATCACCAATCTCCTATATTTCACGGACTCTTCTCTAGAGTCTTTTTTAGGTTCAAGGACTCTTCTCTGGAGTCTTCCTCAAGTTCAAGGACTCTTATCTATATTCTTATTTAGGTTCAAGGCTTCTATGGCATTTTATTAAATAAGGTTGTTGAGGCCTTTTATTCTACAATGTGCAGGTCTGCAATAGGTCTTCCTTTAGTTTTTTTTTTTTTGCAACAAGATATTAGTAAGTTTATTCTAAATCTTGTCAATGATGAATCTTCACTAGTTTATTTGTCAATCTACTGGAACCAATGCCGAGTCCTGGTATTCACAAGTTTTTTTGCAACTCTATGGAAATACTCTAGCCAAATACAATCTCAATTTTTTTGGAACTGATATTTGCTTCGCCTCTTAATATTTCATGTGGCTTTCCTATTCCTAGTAATCTATTGTGGCTCTTCCTATCCAATAATCCCTTGTAGTGGTGTTTGCATGGAATGGTGCACACTAGATGATCTGGTTTGCAAAAACGTAACAAGGTTTAGAACTACAGTAGTAATGGTGCTCTCTTATGGCTCTCCCTTTTCCTATTGATCTATCATGGCTTTGATACCATTGTTAGATTTTGATTTTGTATGCCAAGGGAGAATGCAATCACATGATATAAAACATGCATAAATGTAAGATGCTAAAATATGATATTAATGGAAAGTGATAAAAATAATACAATGTAATATGGAGTAAATGAACACTCCATAACTGATTCTAAGTACTACACTGTATCCATCACCAATCTATATGGTGATCTACACAGTATACCTACTACTACCTACAATGATATACAATCATTCACTATGAGGCCCTTTATATAGAAATATGGATTGCTTGGCCAACACTCTACCTAGCTATACAAGGGGACACCTTACACATTTACAACTTGCACATAGACACTTGTGCATTTATTATATTACTTGAAGTAACTAGCTAACTACCCCCTAAAGTAATATCCTACTCTAGTTATGTACCAAAGGTGGTACATTTACATGAACCAAATGATGTAATATACTCTAAATTGAACCCATTAATATCCTTCATTTTAATTCCTTAAATGCTTAGCTCGTAACCAACATGGTACAAAATCATTCAAAAATACAAAAACATTAGAAAAACATCAAAATACATAAACATCAGAAAACATCAACATACAAAAATATCAAAATACAAAAATATTAGAAAACATTCAAATACAACAGCATCAGAAAAACATCAAAATACAAAAACATCAAAAAAACATTAAAAATACAACATCAAAAAACATTCAAAATAAAAAAAACATAAAAAAAAAACATCAAAATACAAAAACATCAAAATTAAAAAAAACATTAAAATCGTCAAAAATACAAAAATATTGCAATCATAAAAAAAACTCAACCATACAATCATTGGAAGACCATAATTACAAACCATATAATAGGGATATGGTCCAAAAAAAACAATCGTCTGACCATAGGATGACTATAATCACAAACCATCCAATAATAAGACTATAAAAAAGAAAAACAAAAAATAACAAGCACTAAATTTTCACACCGCTACAACAATGTGTTGCATTCATACACACATCATTATCCCATCATCAACAATAATCCTTTGGTTATCGTTTGATTCATGCTTTAAATTGTTTTCTAGGATTTATTTTGCCACATTAATCAAGGGCATATTCCTTATAGTATATGTCTTGCATTATCCCTCAATTGTCTACATCCACCGCACACCACCCATCATTCACCCATTCACAATACATAGATGACATCTTGTATTTTTCAAGTATATGGTTTGGAGACTCTTTAAGATCTTTTGATCATTAAACCATACCTAGTATCTCATTCAACCTCCATTGAACATCATTAGTCCTTAAAATACTATAGGTCTTCCTAGTGAACTTAAGTTTTCTCTAAGATCATGGATAAATCACACATTAATAAAATTTTGGTGCTCACCCTCCCACCTCTACCACCTTTGGTGCTCACCATCCCATCGACTCTGCTCTAAGGTAATGGTAGTCTCTAAATCTACCTTCTACCTCTCCAACACCCGAACTCGATCAAACATAACAACATACTTTATTGTAGAGTCACTACTATCGCTATATCCATCCTCTCTAGAGCTCTCCTTTGTGACTACATTCCTAGCCTCTCATGATGATCCTACCCCAAGATCCATCCACCATCATACCCATCATCCTATAGGCTCCTCAGGTCCTGCCTCCCCATCGTCTATAGTTCCACCCCTTACCTCTAGCTAGATCACCTATACACC
The DNA here is from genome assembly GCA_028583015.1 of Wollemia nobilis. Lineage (NCBI taxonomy): Eukaryota > Viridiplantae > Streptophyta > Pinopsida > Araucariales > Araucariaceae > Wollemia > Wollemia nobilis. The sequence goes on along the minus strand of JAQPPZ010000594.1, from coordinate 192,716 downwards.
AACATGCACATCATACTCTAGCATTGTCCCAACATCATCCACATCCACCATAGTTAGCACCACATCAACATCTACTCCTACAGGCTCATACTTTGGGTCAACGACTACCTCAATACACCACCATATATATACTATAGGGGCCAAAGAACACCTTGGGATAATCCAAACTACCAAAAAATGCGATCATACTAGAAAACTCGTAGTCAATCTCATGGAAACCCACCACCCATATCCCTTGATGAAACTATACCAAATATAGTGCATCCTCCAACCAACTCGAACCCTCCCTTCAGGACCTCCATGTAACCTCCCCTAGGTGCAATCGCTAAAATAAATCATTATAATACATCTATACCCCTACAAATGGATAGCTCCTACCCTCCTATCGATCCTTACTCCATTGCATGGCGTATGGAGTGTCATCATCCATATCCTTTACCTCTAACCATGGGAACCCCTTAGATTGCCTAATCATAAAGTGCTTCCATGCCTAAATATGTAGTAGCAAACTACAACCCAAACCAAATCTACCTCGACACCGTATCTTGTATATCTCTCGATAATTCTATTATAGTAGCACTAGAGCCCATGACATCACCTTGATATCCTCTATCAAATCCTACACCAACCCAAGTAGGTTCTATGGGAATCGAGCACCTGTTGAATCTAATAGTATGACATTGGAGATCAATGTCGTCAAAATTGTATACTTCACTATCAGCCACTATAGTCGATAATGACTATTGATATGCACACCCCCACTATCCATAGTAATCAATGCCCAATGGTTCCTATACATCCACTATAGCAGGGCCTCCATCTAATGCGTAGGATCTATCTCAATCCTATCACCCTCTATTGGTTTAAAAAAAATGATAAATATCCTTGAGTGTGATTGTGATATACCCTATGGACATGTGAAAGGTGCATGTATCAGGGTTCCACCTGTTTGATAGCATGGTCAAATATGCATGATCTACATGCACAATCTCGAACTTGGCTACATATTATAAACAATTACATCCAACCACTTCTACTACTCCTTCAACATCCATCATCAATCTTTTTAAAATAGATCCTTGAACCAATGCCTTGGTATCAGTAGTCTCTATTGCATAACAAAAAAATCCCATCAAATCATCAGCACCATGCTATATATAAAAAAACATAGCTCACACAAAAAAACTAATAGTTACACATCACTATTGTCCAACTGTCAGATGACAAATACATACAATCATCCAAACACCAGATGGCCACAAACCACAACTATCCTACACTAGGATGATCATAAAAACAACAAGCCATAAAAAAACTAAAGCACACATACTATCTAAAAAATGGATGGCCTTAGGCCATCACCATTTGGACCATGGACAATCACAACAACATAAATTGAATATACATAACAAAAAAAAAAACCCACCGACTGTTCAACAAATGGACGACCTTTGGCCATCACCGTTCGACACTAGATGATCATAAAACAACAATCCATAATATGCAACAAAAAAAGAGATAAGTTTTTAAAAACACATCGACTGTCCTGACACAGATGACCTTAACCACTAACCATTTGGTCCCTGAATGACTATCACACACATTTACCATGCAAGCCAAAAAAACAAAAAAAAAACATAATTGTTTTTAAATATTACAACAATCACACACAAGCAATAATCACATGCAATTGTGAGCAAACAAACACACCATGGGTTCATTTTATCCAAAGAGAAATGTAAAAAGGGTCAATTTTTTTGCTTACCAATCTTGCACTCCCTCCAACGCCAACCACCTCCATGTTAATTTTCCACTCACACACCTTACTCTCCCCTCATCCCTCATTCACAATGATGAAAATGACCAGTCGCGAGCCCAAAATTCTATATATACCTTTTAGCGCATGATTGCCTGGTATGGTCACATAGCGATCATATCAGACAGTCTAGGTTGTTAACCATCTCAGATGGTCATGATTTTTGAATATATATATATATATATATATATATATATATATATATATATATATATATATATTATATATATTATATATATATATCAAAATCACAAATCCAATATCGTCACCAACCACATTTCATCAATGCAACCCATGCCCAATCCTATTGAGGTCAATCACCTTGTCGCTATCATCCATTTTGTCCTTCGTTGACTCGCTGCTTGAGGGGGTATACAATACTAAAAAATAATTCTAAACAAGTCTAAGAACCTTGTCTGAGACTATCATTTAGATAGTATCATATTAGTTTTTGCATAGTGACTCCAGGTCATATTCACACAGTTTCTAGCACAAATACTCTAGGTCTCAATAGTTTAGTTATTAGTTAGCATCTTTATGCACTCATAAATTTTTCAATGACAAGGTTCAATGATATTCATTGCCTCCATAATTGGGATATCTTACATTGCTCTTGAATTGGGGTAATCAAACATCAAACCCTCAAGCACAAACCATCAGTCATCTACACAACGATAGGTGTCATTTATTTTTGCATTGCATTGTGTTTTCACACATGAGATAAAAAGGGACATCTCTAGACACAAAAATTAATAATAATAAACACTAATTGATTAATCATAATTAATTAGTGTATTTAATATTAATTAAATTTATTATTATTATAGGTTCGAGATGTAGACCAATTGGTTCATCCAAACCCCATAAGGGGGGCAGAGGTCCAAGGTTCAAATCTCGAGCCTCATCGGACTGAACACTTGTCCCTTTCCTGGTGCTTTCAATGACATAAAAGGTTTAAAATGATTGTGGCATGGTGGTTATAGGGGCAAACTACGTGAAGATCTGTGTGGCGGCTTCTAGGGTAGACAACACAAAATACTGTGGTGGCCATAAAAGTTGGACAACCTACCCGGATTCATGGCGGCTACCTATTCCACCATGTAAATTTAAAAAAAAATTATTATTATTATATTAATATGCATTTGCCTAAGTATTAATTAATTAATCTATTAAATAATTGATTTATTATATAAGCTACACAACCACTCATCCCTCTTCACAGAAGCATCCACCCCTCCATCCCCCATAGCCACATCATCCATAGTTCACTCCAGTTATACCTCCCAGCCCCCCATTCCAATCACGCACAAGAAATAATAATCCTTGATTCAAGGTCACTTAACTCAAATGATTATTTCTATATGTATATGTATGTATATAATTGTATTAAATTAAATTTAATGTAGTAAACATGATAGAAAATGTTGGATTGACTATTAAAACTTAATATTTCATAATGGCAATGAAAATTCATTCTTTCTAAATGGTGAGTTTGATTCAATCCCTTTTCAACCTTGATATCGTACTCCTTTTTATGACAACTCTTTTCATCAACTATATATATATATATATATATATATATATATATATATATTTTTTTTTTTTTTTTACCTCTTTATTAGAGCTATTTGGTATCTTTTTAAGATTTTTTTTAACACAGGGGAATTTATAACACCATTAGGTGTTGCCACAATAAAATCTAGCCCATTGTGTTAGATGAAGTCAACAAGACCCCTGACCCTCTAGGGCGTCGAATTGGGGCAGCCAACTAACAAAAACTTAGTCACTACCATCTAAAATCTCCTTCTAGGTACGTCGTGGTTTGAACCTTAGACCTCCCCAAAGAGAGGCCAAATCCCTAACCACTGTGTTGTCCTTGTTAGACAAAATTTGAGTTTACACAAGTTTTTATGAGGGGTCTTGGTCCCCTCATACCGAGGTTTGAACTTGGGTGTCCTAGATGAAAATCCAAGGACTTACTACTGCAATATCGCTCCTGGGTTCTTTTTATGCCATTTTTTACTTAGGGCTAGTTTTACTTAATGTGTAATTCTAATATAATAATTAATAACTAATTATATACATAATATATAATAAATAAAATATATTTAAAATATAATTATAATTAAATTTTACATTTGATTCACATTATTATGTCTAGAACATAGTAATTAATAAGCTTGACATTATAATTTTTTGCCAAATGTTTCTTGTATCTTATTTCTAAAAAAATATTTTATTTAAGAATAATTTAGAGTAAGGTTTTTAACAATACTCTTTACATAGTCTTCTAGATTTAATAAGCCTCCACAATTATGCATGTAAAGCAACTTGATAGATAAATTTTAAAATATTTAATCAATAATCAATTAAAATTAACTTATAATTTTTCACATCAACTTGTCACATAAATATCTACTTATCCTTTTTTTCATTTCAAAATTATTGTCAATATTCTCTCAAGTCTTATATCTAAAGGAGACCTTTGATACTTTTTAAAAAAAATTGATAAAAAAATCATTAAGTCATTTTTTGTTATAGAGCAAGGGAAACATATATTTTCCAATCATTAGTAAAACATGCACAACTACATGGGCCATCTTCATTAATTTTTATTCTCGCATATATCTATCCTTTTTATTGTGGGGAATCTTAATTGCGTAGGACATGATACTATTGTTCTAGATGTTGAGACATCTAATATAGATTTATGTGACAACTAAACAAAGATAGAGATTGACCTGCATGGAAAAATTTATAAAACACAATGAGGTCAGAGCTATATTTATATTCATCTCTCATCTCATTAGCCTCCTTTAGAAAATATTTTCTACTTCCCTAGATAAATATTTGGAGCATACATTGAGTAAAATTAGGTTTCATAGTAAAGGCTTTTCTACTTTTTATTTTGTGAGATCTCTTACACTTTCCTAAAATATTAAACAAATTAAACTCATTAGAAAAATATTTTTAATATATCCTACCTATAATATATATTTTATCAAAACTTTGCTAGGTTTTGAGTAAATTTTATGCTTGATATTGAATTATTTTTGCAAATCAACTCAAACCATACAACAAAATTCAAGTAAACCTTAGTATTTATAGTCTATTTTACAAAAACCTTATAATAATCTATATATAAATTAAAATTACAAGGATTTTATTATGATATTAATTGAATTTTTTCCTTCTGCTTGAATTGATTTTTTTTAGTGTAAGATCAATTAAATCCTAGGGAGAGAATTAGTGCAAATCCAAACCATAGGATTTTAGTTTATTTAAAAAATACATAGAAGCACATATATAAAAATAAAAACCACAATTTTTTTGTTCAACTTTGAGTTTATTTTTAGTAAGGAAAAATAAATTCAAAACCCAAAAATCAATCAAACAAACCACAGGGTTTTGAATTTTTTACAAAAATTCTACAAGAATGTATGTAAATAAGGGTTTGAGTTCTACAAAATTTATAGGCTAAAGCTAAATATTTAAGCAAATTATTTAAACAATGTATATTAAATTGATATAATATGAAAAACCCATCTCTTTTAAAGATAATAATGGCCTTTTTCTAATCCTTTCTCCTTGTTGACTTTTTATTGATCTTTTCTCTATATGTTTCAATTTCGATCTCTACTCTTAAATAATTCCTTCTATCTCCTTCCCACTATGCTTTCTCAATTCTCCTTGACTTTCATTTGTTTATAAAAAATAAGAAGTAATTTATCCTTTTTATTTTTCTTTTATTTCAAGGTCTAACATGATACAATTATGATACTATGTAGAATTCTATAAGCATTACTTTGTTGCAATACTTATTGTTGTATTAGTGTTAAATTACCATATTTCTACTATCAGATTGGTATCTAACCAAAATCATGATGCTACATGAATGTTATTGATTTGGGCAAGGGATAGTCCTTGTGAATATATGTAAGGAGGAATCTATTGTCATCCTTTAGTATTGGTGCTAGCACCAATGGCAAGTGCCATTTCTTGGTATTTCTTAAAAACCACCTATTAGCTTTTGATAGGATAGTATTACGGGAAGAACAACCACAAGATGCAAGATAACTAATTTGAGATGACTATAAACTAATGACACAATAATATGTAAGAAAATAATGAGATAAACATCTGAAAATAAATTTAAAATATGCCATTCATGAAAGTGGTGAAAATAGTACAATGCTATAGAATGGAGGACATGAACACTCCATAAATAGATATGAAAATACTACATTGTACCATACTACTAAACTATACCACACACTCTCTATATTTACTACTACTCTATAATCACTCACTATGAGGCCTTTATATAGGAAGATAGATTCCTTGGCCCTTAATCTACCTAAGACTCATGTACATGTGGACTACATGCACATTTACAACTTGCACATTGACACTTGTGCATTTATTACAATACTTGAAGTAACCAACTAACTTTACTCTAAAGTAAACTCCTACTCTAGTTATGTAACAAAGGTGGTACATTTACATGACCCAGATGATGTAATATACTCTAACACCCCCTTGTATTACATTATTTGGATTTTGAAGACTTTAGTCTTAAATATGGATCTTTTATCTGGTACTAGAAATTGAGCTCTTTTCTCCAGCCTCCTTCATTGTCTTCTTTGCTTGAATTTTGATGAGTGTCTTCATCTTGTTTAGATTCTTCTTCTTTTCTAGGTTGTATATGGCCAAGTAAGACATAGTGTAGCTTTCTCCTCATCCTTTTAATTTTTAACCTTCCATATCTTCTTCTATTTTATGATATATAGGGTCTTTATTGTCTTCAATTTGTTCCTCAAAACCTGCATTAGTATTATCTAGAGCATGTATATTTATATGGATTGATCCAATAGCTTCAATCTCATTTTTATGTATGCTAAGACACACATTAGCTCCAATTATGTATCTAAATTCAACCATCCTTTTACTTTCTACTAACTTCGATATTGAAATGAGATTATATGTTAATCTAGAAATATACATTATTTTATGTAGCAAAAAGTTTAGAAATAATTTACTAGGTGACACGCACCCATATCCATGTATATTATAATTACTGCCATCTGCAATTTTCAACTTGTAGCTATTAGTGACTTCAAGACAATCAAACCAATGTAGATTTCCTGTCATGTGGTGGCTTACCCCTAAATCAATATACCAAATGTCCTTTTTGCTTTGACCTGTGAAATTATTTGAAGTGATTTTGCATATATGATATGGTATATTGGATGGATTCTAATATTAAGTCCTTTTGTAATGTTTCTCTTTCTAATTTATCTATTTTAGTGTATGATAGGATTATTTTAATACTTTAGATAGATCCTTTGAATTAGTCTACCTTATGACTTCCTAGTTTAGAGTATTTGAACCAGTTTGATAAAACTCTTCTAGACTTAGGTTTTGTAGGATTCCTTATGTCTCCCTAGTGATTGGAATGTGCTATAAGTTTGCTAAAGTGCTTAGTAAGTAATATTTCACCTTTTTGGTTGATTTTGTAATATTTTGTAAATCAATAATCAAATTTTGTTTTACCTTATCTCTCCTAATGAACTATGCACTTATCAATTTGAAGTTTTGTATGGTTGGTTTTATTTTGTACCTTTAGTATGAGTATGAGACAAGCGTAATTAAATAATTCCAACTCCTTTAAGTAAATAAAAAACTTCATTTTATAGCCTTTAATATCCAATAGTTTAATATTTATAAATTCCAATAATCTATGTTTGATTTAGTATACCTTATATCTCCTACTTGGTTTTTTTTAAATATTATAATATGAGAATGTAATTCAATTATAGTGCCTTCAAATTTCTTTATAACTTACTAATGCTTGTTATTCCAATGTAGTAGTAAATTTTATCACCTTATAACTCTTATTCTACTTTAATTATAACAAGAAATTTAATCTTGAAATGACCTTAGTAATGCAGCATGTCAAGTTGCTTAAGACTTCACTCTCTTCAATGGATATTTGGGTGTTGTGGTCACTGTATGAATATGAGCATTCAATGCTTTTCCTTTCATGAAAGTCTTACCATGATCATCTCTTCTTTGACCTCTTTGTGCGAGTGAACATCTATGTTGAAACTGCATGTTTTTACTTCGATATTCTCACTTCAATGTGTGTGCATATTTTAGCTTGGGTTATTAATAATGCTATATCCCATACATGGATTTCTTGAGGTGTTAAAATTCCTTCTTGATACTTCATACATGTTGCAATTACTTTGTAGAGATTACAATCTATGTTCCAATGCTCCAATATGTAATGATTGTCTCTACCCTCAACGCTCCATCATGGGCATTACTTCTTCATTGGGCTCCATCCCAACGTTATGCATAGTGGTTAATAATCATAAATTCATGAATATTAGGATTTTTAAATTTGAAAATTGGAAAATATAGGGACCCTACACATCAGCCCATTGACCCAAAAATTTTGGGAGAAATTTTTTTTGGGGTCGGCTCGCCACACATTGAAAATAATTTCACCATTTTAATTTTAAATTGCTAACACTCTTACCTAAATTGTGGAACCTTTTTACCTTAATATTATAAAAGAATTTATTTTTCCTACCCACTTTGCCTCTTCCACCTATATAAATACCTAACGCGATACCAATAAACATACATATAAAACACTCGAACTCATAGAAAATAGATCTAAAGCTATGAAAACCTTGCAACAAACAAACATGACTTGAAGTAGCAAAAATAAAAAAAATACTATCATTTTTAGAGGATTGTATATAAAACAAAATCCGATCGGTTGCAGAGGACTATCAATAAAAATATTTGTTGATCTATTATAGAGAACAATGTCACCTATAGGAAATAGGGTCGCTTGCTACTAAAGAAGAGTCGATTGATTATAGAGGAGCAACTGATCTACATAAGAGTATATAGATTGTAGAGGTGCAACTGGTCAACACTTTTATTGATCGGTTGTACCTCTACAATTAATTGACTCTTATGCAGATCACTTGCTCCTCTGTAGCTGATCGACTCTTGTTTGGATTGGTTTCTCATTTATAATCAATCAACTCTATCAATTGGTTGTAGAGGTGAAAATTATTAAAAAATGTGTAGATTAGTTGCTTATGATTAGTCTAAATTTTATATCTCATCAAGCTCGATGGTTAAAAAAAAATAAAAAACGGAGCTCTAGATCAAAATTTATGCCTCCTAGAAGGTTCTCTACAAAAGAGCACCTCTACAATCGATTGGTTGCATAGGTACAACCAACAAAATTTTTTGATGATAGGTTGTAGAGGTGCAATCGACTGATATGTTTGATGATAGGTTGCACCTATGCAACCTATCATCACATGTGTTGATAAGTTGCACCTCTGCAGTCGATCAATTGTAGAGGTGCAACTGATCAACACATTTGATGATAGGCTGCAAAGGTGCAACCTATAATCAAACATGTCAGTAGGTTGCACCTCTACAACCTATCATCAAACATGTTGGTTGGTTTTACCTTTGTAAATAAATTGATCAACACATTTGATGATAGGTTGCAGATTTGCAACCTATCTAGGAGGCATAAATTTTGATCCAAAGCTCCATTTTCATTTTTTTTAAAACCACATAGCTGAATGAGATATACACTTAGAACTTATTAAAATCCTCAAGAAATCCTTATTTTAAGTGGTATAAAGATTTTTCAATTGATTCACCCCATTTTTATAATTTTTTCTAGAAAAAAATAAAATTTTCCATCTCTTCTACATGATTTTGGACATAATTCACCTCAATTTTGAAACCAATTCACCTAATTTTTATAAATACATTCTGGATCCAACCCCATATACATAATCTTGCTCCTTCCTTAAATGATTGAATATAAGCATTACTCCTCCACTGTGCTCATGCATGGACATAATTGAAATGTGTAACGCCTCTTTACGTTATTCCAAGTGGCACTTGCATGTGACATTGTCCTCAACATTCTTTTTATCCTTGTATCTTCTCCAGTAGATGCAAGTTGTTCAATATTTTCTCCAACGCTTTCCTCATTTATAGTGAGTGTAAGCTTACATTTTATAGTTATGATTTCTTCAAGGTTGGTACCAACTGTGAATCCAAAGTTACCCTTTTGGTAGATGATATGTCATCAATCAGTTGATGCTCTTGGTTGCTCCGATGGCTCACTTTCTAGCTAGCAGTTCAATGCTTGATTGAGGTAATACTCTGTAGCCTTCAACTTGCTTTTACATATATTTCCTATATGTTTTTCTCCTTTCTTTGCAATAGGTATGTAATGGGTGTAAAGCTTCCTTATATTGTTGTAGGTTGACATCATTCATGGGTGATTTATTTGGAGTCTGATATGGTGTTTCTAGACACCTAAAACCAATGCTTATGAGCCCTACATTAGCTCACCTTCTCTACCTAAATTTTGCACGTTCTTCCTTCGATGATTCACCAATAGTCCTACTATCATAGTTTCTTGAGACACTCTAATTTCATTTTCTTTAGGAGGTATATGGCACTAATGTAATATAAATAAGAATCTCTATTTTTCACCAAAGCTTTGAAAGTTCCTTGTCTCCTTTTGATGCTATTTTCTACTATGATATTATGGATCCTCATTGTATAGCTTGAGGAAAAATGTAGATAGATCTGAAGATTTTACTTTACTTCTTAGATATGGTCGCTACTTGCTCTAATCCTTGAGAGCAATGTATTGTTGCCTTTCTTATTAGACAACACTAATATCTAACTCCTTCACTTGTATAATTTAGTAACAATGAATCCAAGCTAGTAATCATGTAAACAATATTTTCTTGAGAGATTAATATTTGTACTAACTTTCACCTTTACTAAAACACTTATTGCACCTCTAATAAGCTTTAAGAGAAACTAATATAGTGCAACTGCAATCTCCTTATTACTCCTTAAAATGAACCTTAAATAATGCACTAGTAATTGCTATTAAATGCACTATAATCTTGGTAATTTAATGTAGTTTTCTTTGATATAAATAAATAATAGGAAGATGATATTTTTCTTTCTGTTGAAATATATCTAACTTCTATTTTAATGTGCAGGTATAAAACTTTAAAATAAACTTCCTTCTGCACTATTTTGAAGACTATAATACGTAACCTTATCTTTGTAACTTCTTAAAACTCTAATATGATGCTTAATGGAACTTGATAAAAAATTAATTTAAAGTTCAATTAATGAACCTATCTGCACCCAAGTTGCTTACCTTAATGATATCTGTAGATGAAGGATTTCTTGGTGATTCGATTCAAAAAATTTCTACCCTTTAACTAGATGAACTATTCTTGGTTGTCTAAAACAACTCTCTTACTCACCTTATTTTTCATCTCCAAAAAACCTCTAACTTGTTGTCCTTTAACTTTAGTAGGTGACATTGATTCTCCTTCAACATTATTGTCGAATTCTAACTTTAATCTAGGCCCTCTTCTCAAGAATATGAAAGTCTCGAGGTCTTCACCAATCTCCTCCAATATTTGGCAAACTCCTTGCCAAATCTATCTTAGTTTGGGCTTATCATCGGATGGTGAAAATTGTCCCAAAATATTCCTTTATCAGGAAATTATCCTTGGTGGTAAATTTCTTCAATGAGTTCTATGAAGAACTCCTTTAATGACCTTCTTAGGATCTCCTTTAATGAGGCTCACAAAGCCTCTTCGTTATTTCTCCTTGAGACCTCACTAAGGTCTTAAATGTTGCAACTCATATGGTCTTCCAAATGAGACCTTTCCTTCAACATTCTACTATGGAAGTTTTGGTAATGAGATCTTCCTCTCAAATATTTGAAATCTATTGCTACTAGAATCTGGAATAATATCTTACTAGTTCTTCTTCACTTCTGCAATATACAAAATTTAATGGAGATCACCAACCTCCAATCTTCTAGATTTGGGAGTTTTGTAACTAGGCCTTCTAAGGGTCTCTTCAGCTTCTTCAGGGTGAAGTCTTCAATCTGCACTGGAGATCACCAATCTCCTATATTCACTAGTGTATTATTTTCTCCCTTGATTTTGTAAAAAGGTTGCTATGGTCTTTTCTCCTATAGGTATACAATATCTAGTGATGGGACCTATTATTTAGGCCTCTAGATATGTATTCTTTTGATTGTTGCTTCCGGTGCTATATTGATTCTAAAGAAGATAATCTTCCTAGATATTTTGTAGGAATCTTCCCAACTCACTTTAAATCTCATTTTTCCTACAATAAAGTATTAGGGCTATAATAAAATAAACTCTAAATCTAGATATAATTAATATTCACTAGTTTATTTGTCAATCTAATGGAATTTATGCTAAGTTCTAGTATTTACGAGTTTTTCTACAACCCTATGGAAAGAATCTAGCAAAATGTAATCTCAAAAATTTTGAAACTAAGATTTTTGAACTCCTCTTAGTCTCTCTTTGTTGCTCTCCCTAATTTCTATTTGATCTACCATGTGCTCTGATACCAATGTTAGCTTTTGATGGGATAGTATTACAGGAATAAAAACCACAAGATTCAAGATAACTAATCTGAGATAACTATAAAATAATGAAATAATAATATGTAAGAAAATAATGAGATGAACATTTGCAAATAACTTAGAATTATGTCATTAATGAAAGTGATAAAAATAGTACAATTATATATAATGGACGACATGAACACTCCATGAATATATTAAAATACTACTTTGTTCCAAACTACTAAACTATACCACACACTCTCTATATTTACTATCCCCTCTATAATAACTAACTATGAGGCCTTTACATAGGAAGATAGATTACTTGGCCCTTACTCTACCTAAGACTCATGTACATGTGGACTACATGCATATTTAAAACTTGCACATTAATACTTGTGCATTTATTACAATACTTGAAGTAACCAACTAACTTTACTTTAAATTAAACTCCTACTCTAGTTATGTACCAAAGGTGGTACATTTACATAACCCAAATGATGTAATATACTCTAACACTACCAATACATATTAGAAGCTAAAGTGTCTTACCTTACAAACCCTATGTAACTTTATACATTCTTTAAATGAAATGAATTCTCTAAATAATTTGGGTAATAAGCATAAAGTACTACAAAGTAATCAAAAAGGAATTATTAGACCACATCTTACCAGTTGAGATCAATGACTACAAGATTAGGTCACATCTCACTAGCTAATATTTGTGGTCATAACTAAAGCTATGATTGATGCCACCACATATTTACATTAATATTTGATGGCCATCATTAGATTCCTTATCAAGAATATGACCTATATAACCACATCCCTACATAGAGATTTAATCATTTCTATCTCACATTTTTTTCTCAAGAATCTATCTTCTCTCCCTCCCTCCCTAAAAAATATAACCTGCATCACCACATCCCTATACAAATATTTAACCAATTTTATCTCACATTCCTTCTTAATAATATAGCTTCTCTCAATCTCTCATGCACACACACACAAATAAACAAATAAACACAAATATTTTGCTTATAAATTTCATTAAATTTAGTTAATTGCTTCTACTAGTTAGGTTGAGTCTATTTCTTACGTATACCATTACCATACTTGTTTTAAACCTATAACATACCCCTATATATAACCATTCCATATAATATAGCCTAATATTTCCTAATTTTACACTAAATATTTAGAGTTTTACTTGATATGGACTAGTAATAATTTTGCCTTGACCTACAAGGTGTAGTACCTTCCTAGAATTGTCCAAATTTAGGTAAAACATCTTGGTGCACCTAATGTAAACCACTTTTTTGAGGGGGACCACAACCATATCTACTATTCATACTTTAGACATTACATATGGAACCCAATATGGGTAATCCTTTCACAAATAATCTATTTATGGACAATCAAGTACCTAATATCTAAATTCTAGTCAACTCCAATATCGATCATGGGTTCTATATAATTAAAACAAAACATAGGACTAGAAATGGTCATGCCAATAAAAATAAAACTAATAAAAATTATGAAAATGATCAAGAACATGTGAACAAAATTATCTATCAAAAGGAATCAAGTTACCATAGTAACTAAGACAAAGTAAACCAAAATAAAAAAGAGGAGTTAGGTCCTCCACTTTCGTCTCAAGGCTTAGAAATTCCTTTCAATGGTATTGATAGATTAGTAAGGAGGGAACCTAAATATGAATTGTTGAGCAAGGTGTTGCAAGAAGGTTGTCATTGTTGTCAACACAGGCAGTTAGATCCAAGGATGCAGTGGGTAGACAGATCAGAAGTCATTCAGATGCAAAAGATAAAAAAAATTCAAAGAAAAAGACAAGTTAGAAAACTGTCGCGATATCGCGACATGTTTTCTGTCGCGATTTCGCGACAAGTCGGAGGAGAGAGAAAGTGCAGCCAAAAATGTCATGATTTCGCGACGAAAGTGAGGAGAGAGAAAGCACAGCCAAAAATGTCACGATTTCATGACGAAAGTGAGGAGAGAGAAAGCACAGCCAAAAATGTCACGATTTCATGACAAGTCGGAGGAGAGAGAAGGCGCAAGGCAAACTGTCACGATTTCGTGACATGTCGGAGGCCAAGAAGCTAAGTCGAGAAACTGTAGCGATTTCGCTACATGTTGAATTTTCATTGGCAGAAGCAGGGAGAAAGTGTTAAGTGAAAAAGTTGTAGCGATTTCGCTACGAGTTGCAAAGGCACAAAGCAAAGGTGTAGCGATTTCGCTACGGGTAAAAGTTGCACAAAACAAAGGTGTAGCGATTTCGCTACGGGTAAAAGTTGCACAAAACAAAGGTGTAGCAATTTCGCTACCAGACAAAAGTGCAGAACTTAAAGATGCAGCGATTATGTTACAAGTCAAAATTTCATGGGAAAAAGCAAGTTGGAAGCACAAGGCACAAAGTTGTAGCAATTTCGCTATTGCATGAAGCTCAAAATGTATGAAAGCCGAAAGCGTCGCGATTTCGCGACAAAGATGAGGATGACGTCAGCGAAAGCTGAAAGTGTCACGATTTCGTGACAGGTTGCAAGAAAAGCCGCTAGAATCCGGAAGCGTCACGATTTCGCGACAAGAATGAGGATGACATCAGCAAAAGCTGAAAGTGTCACGATTTCATGACAGGATGCAAGAAAAGCTGCTAGAAGCCGAAAGCGTCGCGATTTCGCGACAAGAATGAGGATGACGTCAGCAACTGATCAAAGTGTCACGATTTCGTGACAAGAATGGTAGTGAAGTGTTCAAAGGCCAAAAGGGTCACGATTTCGTGACGACAAGGTCAAGAAGGCGTACGGCCACAAAAAGTGTCGCGATATCATGACGTGTTGCTGTTTCACGACAATAAGCTACAAGAAGGTGACGAAGGTGGCAGAAGAGTTTGAGGCCGACAAAGTTAAATCTGGGCCGATAGATTTTAGGGTTTGAAGTCGACATCTTCTAGGGTTTCATAGCGGATGTTCTTAGAGGTTGAAGCCGACATCATCTAGGGTTTTATAGTGGATCTGAAGCCGACATCTTTTAGGGTTTCACAGCGGATGTTCTTAGAGGTTGAAGCCGACATCTTCTAGGGTTTATGACCGACATTTTCTAGGGTTCACAGCCGACATTTCTTAGGGTTTGTCTCTGAGATTTCATCTATAAAAGGATGGTTACTTCGGTTGAAATAGTGCAGAGAGAGTGCGAGAGCGAGTAGAGTGCATTGCGTTGAGATAATGTGCGAATGCGAATAGAGTGATTGCGCAAGTGAAGTTTGGCCGAGTAGAGTGCAAAGTCGTAGTTCGAATCTGCATATCATGATTGCATGGATGAAAAGCGCAATGTGTAGAGATGGAGTTCTAAGTTCAAAATGTTAGCACACGAATAGCAAAAGTGTCGATCAGCCGATTGCAGCAGAGAGTGCAAAGAAGAATACAAAAGCGATCGGACAGTGCGAAACATTTTTGCACAGAAGCAACAGAATGCAAAAAATAGCAGACTGTAAGGAACAACATGAAAATTGTATTCTATCATTTTATTATCTTTATTGATTTCCAAGTTGCAGCTTGGCATAAGGGGTTGGTGCCTCTTTCCAGTTGGTGTTGGTAGATTGGGAGTTGGTGCTCCATTCTATTTGTAGCGAGACAAAGCAAAGGGGTTGGTGCTCCTTCCAGTTGGTGCTGGTAAAAGACATTGTAAAGTTGTAGCTTTGCTTTGGCTGGATTTGGATGGTAGTCCAAGCAGTCATTTTGAGGAGTAGCCACATTGGTGAACCTCGTTAAATTGTTGTGTTGTGTGTCTTGCTTTCTTGCTGCATTTGATAGTTATTTTATCAGTTTTAAACTGCTGCTAGATTTAAAACTATTTGTTTTAGAAGTTTTTAAAGATCACACTGATTCACCCCCATCTTAGTGTCATTGTGATTACAACAATTGGTATCAGAGCCAAGTTCCTGAATAGGCTTAAACAGCTAAGGTGATCTTGGAAGTTATGCAATGGCAAGTGGTGAAGGTTTCTCCTCGAACAAAGCACCATTGTTTGATGGGACTAATTATGCGTTCTAGAAAATTAGAATGCAGACATATCTCAGTGCTTTGGGTTTTGACATCTGGGGTGTGGTAGTTAATGGTTACAAAGCTCCTGCCATCGCTCCAACAGACACTGCAGGTAAAAAGGCATTTGAATATGATTCAAAAGCAAGAAATGCTATTATGTGTGGACTAGTTGACAGTGAGCTAGTCAAGGTCATAAACTGTGAATGAGCAAAAGATATATGGGATAAACTAGAGAACATTCATGAAGGAGATGATAGGATCAAGGAGGCCAAACTTCAAGCACATCGAGCTCAATACGAATCTTTAAAGATGGACAATGATGAGAACATAGAGACTTTCATGCAAAGAGTCAATGGGATCACCAATTCAATCAGAGGTCTTGGCGAAGAATTAATCGATGCTACTATCATGAAAAAGGTATTGAGATCGCTTCCTCCTAGATTTGATTCTAAAGTCTCTGCCATAGAAGAAGCCAAAGATCTAAATCATTTTAGTATGGATGAGATGCATGGTTCTTTGACTGCTTTTGAAATGAGAATAGGAAGGTCTAATCCCACGAGATAGAGAAGCGACTTTCAAAGCCCTAAAATGCAAAAGCACAAAACAAGAATCGAAGAAGAGGATGCTTCAGATGAAATGGAAGCAAATTTTGTAAGAAAGCTGAGAAAAGGAAAAGGAAAATACAAAGGAAAGCTACCTTTTAAATGTTTCAATTGTGGAGGCATTGGACACTTTGCTACCAAATGTCCTCTCAATGACAAAAACAAAGGTGAAGAAACTCAGCATCAAGAAAGAGGTGAATGGAGGAAGAAAACAAACTTCAGAAAAGGCAATTTCAAAAAGAAAAGCTTTATCTCCCAAAATGCGAGAATCTTCAGAGGACAGGTTCTAGTGAAGACTACGAAGAAGGAACAGTGAGGCTCTCTTTATGGCGTTTGAAATAGACGAATCAGAAGAGGTAGAAAACATAGAAAACAGAGAAGGAATGAACTCTGAAGTATCTATTGAAAAAGGTGAGGCTGAAGTTGATTTAGAAGGTGAGCTGGTGTCTGCTCTTATGGAATGGAAATATGAGAAAAGAAAGAATAAAAAACTGTTAAGGAAACTTGAGGATGCAAATGACATTATAGCCAGTCTAAAAACACGAGACAGAAGAGTACAAGAAAATGTCCGAAGATCTTGAAGTTCGGGTAACCATGAAGATAGATTACTATTGCAAATTGGAAGAAGAAAATGTTAGTCTCCGAATACGAGATACAAGAGGCTGGATCAAAAAATCAGCTGTCATTTAAAACGTGAAGAAAGTTCGATGAAGCTGGACAAAATTCTAAGTGATCAAAGATCCACAGGTATCAAATTCGATTTGGGCTTTACTGAAGGAGAATCATCAAGTGGACCAAAGGCAAGCAATGTTGAAAGTGAAAAGAGTAAAGACAAGAAACAGGCTGTGGAAAGAAAAACAAATCAGGCAAAAGAAAGTTGTAATGCCAGTCCTGAAATAGCAGCTGACAATGATGGCTTTACCAAGGTCACACATCAAAAGAAAAGAAGATCTAAGGCTCCTGCAACAACTTGGCCAAGACCATATTTTAGGTTCAATCATTATTTCTATGGTTTCTGTTTTAAATGTAATGGTTATGGGCATAAAATTGTTGACTGCAAGTACAATATAGGTCCAAGAAGTTTCACTAGTAGAAATGCTTTTGCTCCTCTAATGAGTTATGCAGTAGAATGCTTTAAGTGTCACAACTTTGGGCATATTGCCGAAGCTGTCGTAGTATTTATGTTTCATATCAATCTCGAGAAAGAAGAATTCAACCATATAGGGCAAAACAAAATAGAATTTCTTCGAAGGATATGTGCAAAATTTTGAAAATGGGAAATCCCAGCTAGAACCCAACACCACAGTTAAAACAAAATGGAAACAAAAAGAACAGCTCAGGAAAGAACAATAATCTTTAATAGTGCAGACAGCTTTTAGAGCTCAGAATAAATATGTACCGTGGATTCTTGACAATGGTTGCTCAAGTCATATGACAGGTGATAAACAGAAATTTGAAAATCTACAGAAATATGAGGGTGGTTCTGTGAAGTTCGGAAATAATGATGGAGCCAAAATAATAGGTAAAGGATCTGTCAAAATTAGTGAAGGGAAAATCAAGTCAGAAGAAGTTTTATATGTGGATGGTTTGAAACATAACCTGTTAAGTGTGAGTCAAATCTGTGATAAAGGACATGAAGTGGTTTTCAAGAAGCAGGGTTGTGAAGTCAAAAAAATAAACAGTGGGAAATTGATAGCAACCGGCTCAAGGACGTCTAGCAACTTGTACACACTCTCAGAATTTTCAGAAGGTATGTGCTTCATTGGACAAGAAGAAGAGAACTGGTTGTGGCATAAGAGGCTTGGACACATAAGTTTTGATAATTTGATGAAAATCAGCTCTAAACAAGCGGTGAGAGATATTCCAACCATTAAGAAACCTTCAAACAGTGTTTGTGCTTCATGTCGAAGGGAAAGCAAACCGGAGTTTCATTTAAAACAAAAGAATATCACACTAGCGAGGCCTTTGGAACTCATTCATACAGACTTATGTGGACCCATGAGGACTCAAAGCATAAACGGCGACAAATACTTTATGTTGTGTATCGATGATTATTCCAGAATGACATGGATATTCTTCCTAAAAGATAAAACAGAAGCTTTTGAAATGTTCAGAACCTTCAAACAGCTAGTTGAGAATGAAACGGGAAAAATGATTAAATGCTTGCGATCAGACAGAGGAGGAGAATTCATTTCGAATGAATTTACAGAATACTGTGAAAAATATGGTATCAGGAGACAATATTCAGCAGCCAGAACTCCTCAGCAGAATGGTGTAGTAGAGAGGAAGAACAAAACTATACAGGAAATGGCACGCACCATGTTGGAAAAAAACAAAATAGTAGATAGATTCTGGAAAGAAGCAGTTCACACAAAAGTATACATTCAAAATAGGTATATGTTAAGAACTCATGAATGCAAAACACCGTATGAGTTGTGGTTTGGTAGAAAAGCAACAACAAAACATCTCAAAGTATTTGGCTGTAAGTGCTACATCAGAAAAATTGATGACAACCTTGGAAAGTTTGAAGATAGAGCAGATGAAGGTGTTTTTGTTGGTTATTCTCCACATAGCAAAGCTTACAAATGCTACAACAAGAGACTCAAGAAAATTGTGGACGAGTGCAGATGTTAAATTCGATGAAGGGAGGAAACAAACAGTTAACTTTGAAGAAAACTACCCAATCTATGAAGAAGTCATTGAAGGAGATGAAGTGCATGGAACATAAAACACGTCTACGGTTGATGCAGATAACTTATCAGATGACTCAGAGGTGCAAGAAAATAGAAAATTCAAAATGGGCAGCTGGCAAAAAAATCATCCTAGAGACCAAATAATTGGAGATCCCACAGTTGGCATTCAGACAAGAAAGAAAGTAATAAGTAATTACTCTCTTTTATCCGACATTGAGCCCAAAAACATAGATGAAGCAAGCAAAGATGATAGGTTGGATGAAGGCAATAAATGAAGAGTTAGATCAGATTGAAAAGAACAGAACTTGGGAACTAGTACCTAGAACTGCAAATAAGAATGTAATAGGCACCAAATGGATATTTCGAAATAAATTAAATGAAGACGGTCAGGTCATTAGAAATAAAGCAAGACTGGTTTGCAAAGGCTATGCACAGGTCGAAGGCATTGATTTTGAAGAGACTTTCGCACCAGTGGCCAGACTAGAAGCTATTAGAATGTTTACGGCACTAGCGAGTTCACAAGAACTTTAGGGTTTATCAGATGGATGTAAAATCTACGTTTTTAAATGGGAAACTTGAAGAAGAGGTCTATATTGAACAACCAGATGGCTTTCAAATCAGTGAAGATCCTAACCTTGTCTGCAAATTAAAGAAAGCATTGTATGGATTAAAACAAGCACCACGGGCATGGTATGCTAGGCTAGATAATTATCTCTCTCAACAGGGATTCAAGAAAGGTTTAGTGGACAGTAATCTGTATGTGAAAACAGAAGGTGGGCATCTCATTGTTCTTGTTGTCTATGTGGATGATATCATATTTGGCAGCAACAAAGATGAATCTTGTAAAGACTTAGCAAACAAGATGCAAGAATGAATTTGAAATGTCAATGATTGGTGAACTGTCTTACTTTTTGGGGCTACAAGTTAATCAGAATGAGAAAGGTATATTCATTTCCCAAATCAAATATGTGAAAGAAATGCTAAAGAGGTTCACTATGGAGGACTATAAGCCAGTCAGCACTCCCATGACAATAGGCTGCAAGTTGAGTAAAGAAGACAAATCTCCACTTGTAGATCAAACCATGTATAGATCAATGATAGGAAGCTTACTATATTTAACCGCAACCGGACTCGATATTCTGCGAGCGGTTGCATGGTAGCCAGATTTCGAGCCAGTCCCAAAGAGACTCATGTAACGACGAGTTAAAAGGATTTTTAGGTATCTCAAAGGCACCATGGAGTATGGGTTGTGGTATCCAAAAGGCAAATATTTCACTCTTATATCATATTCAGATGCAGATTGGGCTGGATGTGTTGATGAAAGAAAGAGTACCAGTGGAGGAGCATTCTATTTGGGGGACAGATTGGTTGCATGGCACAATAAGAAGCAAGAGTCAGTTTCTTTATCTACAGTTGAGGCAGAATATATTGCAGCAGCAACATGTTGCACACAAGTCTTGTGGATGAAACAAACCTTGAAAGATCTAGGTATTAATTTTAGTGAACCAATATCAGTAAAGTGTGACAACACCAGTGCAATTAACATCTCTAAGAATCCAGTAATGCACTCACGGACAAAGCACATTGCTATAAGGTATCATTTCTTGAAAGAAAAAGTTGCAGAAGGAGAAGTTAAATTGGACTATGTCCCAACTACAAAACAGGTAGCAGATATTTTTACAAAACCTTTGCCCAAGGAAGTATTTGAGTATCTTCGAAGCAAATTAGGAGTAGTCACACTTCCTAAGAAGTGACTAGCTACAAGGATCACTTTCTCAGGGGGAGCATTTGAGTATTTGACTATTCTTTTGCTCATGATCATAATTTGTGCCAGTTGCAACAAATTGTGCTTGAGAAGTGTGAGGATGGACTCAGGGGGAGTCTGCGAGCAGCCCTTTGGTATTATTGACAAAGGGGGAGAAGAGTTACAGGGAATGTATACGAGGTGTTGCCAACAATTCCAAAGGGGGAGATTGTTGAGCAAGGTGTTGCAAGAAGGTTGTCATTGTTGTCAACACGGGCGGTTAGATCCAAGGATGCAGTGGGTAGACAGATCAGAAGTCATTCAGATGCAGAAGATAGAAAAAATTCAAAGAAAAAGACAAGTTAGAAAACTATCGCGATATCGCGACATGTTTTTTGTCGCGATTTCACGACAAGTCGGAGGAGAGAGAAAGTGCAGCCAAAAATGTCACGATTTCACAACGAAAGTGAGGAGAGAGAAAGCACAGCCAAAAATGTCATGATTTCACGACGAAAGTGAGGAGAGAGAAAGCACAGCCGAAAATGTCACGATTTCACGACAAGTCGAAGGAGAGAGAAGGCGCAAGGCAAACTATCACGATTTCGTGACATGTCGGAGGCCAAGAAGCTAAGTCGAGAAACTGTAGCGATTTCGCTACATGTTGAATTTTTGCTGGCAGAAGCAGGGAGAAAGTGTTAAGTAAAAAATTTGTAGCGATTTCGCTACGAGTTGCAAAGGCACAAAGCAAAGGTGTAGCAATTTTGCTACGGGTAAAAGTTGCACAAAACAAAGGTGTAGCGATTTCGCTACGGGTAAAAGTTGCACAACACGAAGGTGTAGCGATTTCGCTACCAGACAAAAGTGCAGAACTTAAAGATGCAGCGATTATGTTACAAGTCAAAATTTCACGGGAAAAAGCAAGTTGGAAGCACAAGGCACAAAGTTGTAGCAATTTCGCTACTGCATGAAGCTCAAAATGTACGAAAGCCGAAAGCGTCGCGATTTCGCGACAAAGATGAGGATGACGTCAGCGAAAGCTGAAAGTGTCATGATTTCACGACAGGTTGCAAGAAAAGCCGCTAGAAGCCGGAAGCATCGTGATTTCATGACAAGAATGAGGATGACGTCAGCAAAAGCTGAAAGTGTCACGATTTCATGACAGGATGCAAGAAAAGCTGCTGGAAGCCGAAAGCGTCGCGATTTCGCGACAAGAATGAGGATGACGTCAGCAACTGATCAAAGTGTCACGATTTCGTGACAAGAATGGTAGTGAAGCGTTCAAAGGCCAAAAGGGTCATGATTTCATGACGACAAGGTCAAGAAGGCGTACGGCCACAAAAAGTGTCACGATATCATGACGTGTTGCTATTTCGTGGTAATAAGCTACAGGAAGGTGACGAAGGTGGCAGAAGAGTTTGAGGCCGACAAAGTTAAATCTGGGCCGACGGATTTTAGGGTTTGAAGCCGACATCTTCTAGGGTTTCACAGTGGATGTTCTTAAGAGGTTGAAGCCGACATCATCTAGGGTTTTACAATGGATCTGAAGTCGACATCTTTTAGGGTTTCACAGCGGATGTTCTTAGAGGTTGAAGCCGACATCTTCTAGGGTTTACGATCGACATTTTCTAGGGTTCACAGTCAACGTTTCTTAGGGTTTGTCTCTGAGATTTCATCTATAAAAGGATGGTTACTTCGGTTGAAACTACGTGAAGAGAGAGTGCGAGAGCGAGCAGAGTGTGTTGCGTTGAGATAATGTGCGAATGCGAATAGAGTGATTGCGCAAGTGAAGTTCGGTCGAGTAGAGTGCAAAGTCGTAGTTCGAATCTGCATATCGTGATTGCATGGATGAAAAGCGCAATGTGTAGAGATGGAGTTCTAAGTTCAAAATGTTAGCGCGTGAATAGCAGAAGTGTTGATCAGTCGATTGTAGCAGAGAGTGCAAATAAGAATACAGAAGCGATCGGACAGTGCGAAATGTTTTTGCGCAGAAGTAGCAGAATGCAAAAAATAGCAGACTGTAAGGAACAACGTGAAAATTGTATTCTATCATTTTATTATCTTTATTGATTTCCAAGTTGCGGCTTGGCATAAGGGGTTGGTGCCTCTTTCCGGTTGGTGCTTGGTAGATTGGGAGTTGGTGCTCCATTCTGTTTGTAGTGAGACAAAGCAAAGGGGTTGGTGCTCCTTCCAGTTGGTCTTGGTAAAAGACATTGTAAAGTTGTAGCTTTGCTTTGGCTGGATTTGGATGGTAGTCCAAGCGGTCATTTTGAGGAGTAGCCACATTGGTGAACCTCGTTAAATTGTTGTGTTGTGTGTCTTGCTTTCTTGCTGCATTTGATAGTTATTTTATCAGTTTTAAACTGCTGCTAGATTTAAAACTATTTGTTTTAGAAGTTTTTTAAAGATCACACTGATTCACCCCCCTCTCAGTGTCATTGTGATAACAACATTTATTACAATACTTGAAGTAACCAACTAATTTTACTTTAAATTAAACTCCTACTCTAGTTATGTACCAAAGGTGGTACATTTACATAACCCAAATGATGTAATATACTCTAACACTACCAATACATATTAGAAGCTAAAGTGTCTTACCTTACAAACCCTATGTAACTTTATACATTCTTTAAATGAAATGAATTCTCTAAATAATTTGGGTAATAAGCATAAAGTACTACAAAGTAATCAAAAAGGAATTATTAGACCACATCTTACCAGTTGAGATCAATGACTACAAGATTAGGTCACATCTCACTAGCTAATATTTATGGTCATAACTAAAGCTATGATTGATGCCACCACATATTTACATTAATATTTGATGACCATAATTAGATTCCTTATCAAGAATATGACCTATATAACCACATCCCTACATAGAGATTTAATCATTTCTATCTCACATTTTTTTCTCAAGAATCTAGCTTCTCTCCCTCCCTCCCTAAAAAATATAATCTGCATCACCACATCCCTATACAAATATTTAACCAATTTTATCTCACATTCCTTCTTAATAATATAGCTTCTCTCAATCTCTCATGCACACACACACAAATAAACAAATAAACACACATATTTTGCTTATAAATTTCATTAAATTTAGTTAATTGCTTCTACTAGTTAGGTTGAGTCTATTTCTTACGTATACCATTACCATACTTGTTTTAAACCTATAACATACCCCTATATATAACCATTCCATATAATCTAGCCTAATATTTCCTAATTTTACACTAAATATTTAGAGTTTTACTTGATATGGACTAGTATTAATTTTGCCTTGACCTACAAGGTGTAGTACCTTCCTAGAATTGTCCAAATTTAGGTAAAACATCTTGGTGCACCTAATGTAAACCACTTTTTTGACGGGGACCACAACCATATCTACTATTCATACTTTAGACATTACATATGGAACCCAATATGGGTAATCCTTTCACAAATAATCTATTTATGGACAATCAAGTACCTAATATCTAAATTCTAGTCAACTCCAATATCGATCATGGGTTCTATATAATTAAAACAAAACATAGGACTAGAAATAGTCATGCCAATAAAAATAAAACTAATAAAAATTATGAAAATGATCAAGAACATGTGAACAAAATTATCTATCAAAAGGAATCAAGTTACCATAGTAGCTAAGATAAAGTAAACCAAAATAAAAAAGAGGAGTTAGGTCCTCCACTTTCGTCTCAAGGCTTAGAAATTCCTTTCAATGGTATTGATAGATTAGTAAGGAGGGAACCTAAATATGAACATGCCCCTCAATATATTTTATAAAATATATTAAATATGGGAATGAGGAGTACCAACAAATACTAACCAAGATTAAACGACAAAGTACATAACAAAAGTTATTAAGAGGACCCTATGACTTGAAATTTCCTCCTATTACTATCTTTTAATGACAATTAAGAGAGTCAAAATTCTATGGGTGTTCTTACGGTATTTTAGATCTTATCCTTCAATAAATAAATGTACAATACCAACTAGCATTTACCAAGCTTAGGCCAAAAAAAGGAACAAAAATGAACAAAGTTTGAAACCAAAGTATCAACACCTCTCAACAACAACAAAAACTAGGAATTCTTAATAATATTGAGGAATTTATAGGATAATAACCATATTTATCATTCCTTCCCAAACAAATTCAACAAGATATATTGTGTGAAGTACAAGTAATATTCCTAGCATAATAGAATAAATAATCAAACTAAGTCCTAGTTGTTCCTTTTTGTCCAAAAAACAGTAACATGTATTGCTCAAACTATAAGTTAAATGCCTAAGCAAAATAAATACAATGCATTTGCAAGTGTGAATAGCAAGAGCAATTTTTTTTAAGGTTACATTGTAGTATCATAACATTTCAACCAAATATGACACAACAAAATAAAATTCAATAAAATATAATAAATCAAAATATAATTCACCAACATTCACAAAGTAAATATTAGAAAATGGCTAAATCAAATGCACAAGATCTAGAAAATGTGAAGCTAAAGAAAATGGTAGAGGATTTAAGCCAAAAAATACAATATATAAAACTAGTGACTATTCAAAAAATATACCCAAGAGCAACATTCTACTCATTATACCTCCAATGACCATTCCTTCACAAATGAAAAGATAATAATATTCCAATATTACCCAAGTTTAAAACCCCCAACTTAAGAAATGGCTTAATGAACATTAAACCCTCGCATTGCTTGCTACACATACCTCCAACACACACTTTTTATAATGGTTCACAACTAATAGATAATTTCCTTAGTGGATTTATTAACAACTGCAGAGATTACATAGAATTTAATGTTTATACTATTACAAAATTAGTATTAATGTCATTCAAGGAACTTATTTTGGAGTGGAATGCAAGCTTATAAAAATTTTCTCTCAAGAGTTTTGAAAAACTTATGAACATTCTTATGTTTGAATATAGAGCTAGAATAATGGTAAATATTGTTATTTACCAATTTGTTATGGCCAAAAGAGAACCATATCAAAATGCAGAAAATTTCACTAGAAGATAGAAATACCTTAGCTGCTAAGAAAAATATAATATTGATGACATTATTCTTAAGGAAATGTTTATTTAAGTTGTTATACCTTTGATTAAAAATTGCCTTGAGAGATAAAATAACATTGTAATTTTACAAGATTCTATGGTCCATGCTAGAAGATTAGGAAGGTTAAAAGAAGAAAATATTTTCTAAACCCAAAACCTAATAAAAACATAAATGTTACTAGAGATGGTATCAACAATATTTGACTATTGCATAATGTTGTGAATTTCAATGCTAGTGGAGAATAAGAAAACCATCATATATAATTCATGAAGAAATCTTAAAAGGAGCAAAGAAACTAAAATATACAATACATTTTTACCTTTTATGGAGTGTTACCCATGATAATGGATAAAATTAAGAGATTTTTTCCTAATTAGAGATAATCCACTTTTACGAACCAGTGAGAAACAAAAACCACCTTGGTTCTAAGATAACTCGTTTTATTTTTGTCCTGGTATTATTGGACATAATTTTAAAACTTATAGCTAGTTTGTAAAATTCTTACATGTCATTGTCCTTGGTGAGAATTAAAATTTTGAATCTATTGAAAACAAAAAAAGGCTAAATATGATGTTTTGGTTTCTAACCACATTTTTAAGAGTTAAAAACCACACCATGCACCAAATCAAAACCTTGATATATACAAAAATCCAACATCAAACCATTTCAATACCCAACAAGCCCCCTAGAAAATAATAATATTGAATTATTCAATGAGGATGCTAGAGTAGTAATTGAATGCACAAACATTAGTTAGAGATCTAAAAGGTAAAAGGTTTGATGTTAATAACATTAATAAAAATCCTTCGAAGGTTATCCTAAAATATTATTTTGAGGAAATAAAGCAAAATTCTTATTTCAAATATGAAATTCTTGAAATCTAAGTAAAATTACCATGGTTTTAAGAGAGTAAAAGATAAAAATATGAATTCAAAAACCTAAGTTCATGTTATAATTCATAATAATTTTGAAAAATATTACAGATAAGACACTCACCATAGATCATATTGAAAAAAATTAGAACAATAATGAGCATATGAAGTAATAAGATAGAGATAAATGAAATAGGAAGAAGGGATAGGTTCTTGTAGACACCTCCATGATATTACAACATCTAAACTGATACAATAGATTAGTGATTGGAGGATATTTATAGTAGACACCTAATACCTAATTATTATAAACCTTAATTCTACATAATTTGGATTAAAGTCTAAAACATGATTAAAATGTTAACCTTAGTGATGGTTTAACCAATTCTACTAGGTGTTAATACTTCAAGATTTCCCATAGGATTGCATATAGAATTACCAAAGGATTAAATGAAAAATTCTTATATGCTTACATTGCACATGCCTATAGGCTTACAATAAGAGCACCCATAGGCTTACATCACCATTATTGGACTTGGCCAAAAATGTTATATTATTGATATATCAATACCCTCTATAATATAAATCTAGGGTCAAAGGAGAGGAATCATTAGATATGGTAACATCTCACCCATTGTAAATGCTTGAATGGGCCAATGAATCTTGACCATGAATTCTACTACCTTCACTTGCTAAAGGTACATAGACTAGATCAACCCTTCATCGAACATGAAATTATGACTCCATCTTCTAGATCAAAGATGTTGAGCCTTAAATGAGAAGATAATCAACATGTAATAAGGTGACCATAAAATATTCTTTAATATCAAAATTGAACATTTGAATCATTAATCATTAGAATCAGGTCTCCAAATAATCAACGCCATTATTTGAGAAGAACCCATAGGAATAAAATGTATCTTATATTGATGATATGAAGGATACTCCTATTGCAATAAAAGAAATATTCTATACCATTGTAATAAGTTAAAATAATGTTATCAATGCATAAAAATTAAAAAACCATATGGTCTAAAAGCATGGGTACAAAATGCTTTTGTATAAAATAATTATGGTCTCTAGAAAGTTAGGTATGTTAGAACTAAAAGTAATAATAAATTTAATGCTTCCAAACCTTAGAAAAATGTTGGAAAACCAAAATCTTCCACGTCACATGTTTATAGGCGATGAATTCCACACCTATATTCCACTTTGTAATTGGAATAAAGGATTAGATACCACATTTTAAGATATGACTAGATGAAAAAGGTGATATGCATGCTAACTAGATCCATGTAAAATGTCAAATCAACATTGATGGTCACATCATCATGGTTATAAACTAAAATATGCAAAGTAGGATTTGATCCCTAGTCAGTTAGAGAAGAATCATCCTAGGATGGATAAGCTAGTAGTGCTAACAATATGATAAACTAAGCATAGAATGCACCACCAAGTATATGAAAGAGATGTAGTTGAAGGATAAAATATTTCCTTCTAAGTGACTTCCCACTTGAGACTTGAACATTGGACATCCTTTAATCAAAATATAATATAAACTAACATGCCAATGGGCACTACTGGATGGTAAAGTACATCATGTCATAAACATGGGAAGAGCACAAAAAAAAAATTGTCAACCATATTTGAACTTGAGATCTATCAAATGGAAAATCTATATCATTTTCCACTAGCCACCCAAGTCATGTATGTCAATAGGAATGAGGGGATATTTGTTAGATTTTGATGGTTTATACCAAGGTAAAATGCAATCATAAGATACAAAATATGTAGAAATGTAAGATGCTAAAATATGCTATTAATGAAAAGTGACAAAAATGATACAATACAATATGAAGGAAATGAACACTCTAGAACTAATGCTAAAGAACTACATCATACTCCATCACCAATCTATATTGTTATCTATCCATTATACCTACTACTACCTACAAGCATTGTATAATAACTCACTATGAGACTCTTTATATAGAAATATGGACTGCTTTGCCAATACTCTACCTAGCTGTACAAGGGGACACCTTGAACATTTACAACTTGCACATAGACATTTGTGTATTTATTATATTACTTGAATTAACTATCTAACTATCCCCTAAAGTAATCTACTGCTCTAGTTATGTACCAATGGTGGTACATTTACATGATCCAAATGATGTAATATACTCTAAAACCCCCCTATATTATATTATTTGGGTATTGAAGACATTAGTATTCAATATGGATTTCATTCTTTGTTTCTTGTATCATGTTCAAGCAAGTAGTTAGTGTCTTCACACCAAGTTACCATTGTTGTAAGAGCTTTGACTTCTTGATAATATGTCATATCTTCTAGTTCTTCAATTTCTTCAATCTTCTAAGCTAGATGCCTTTTTTATCCCTTTTTGATATTCCAATTGTGGATAAGAGTTCTTATGCTAATATTATTGTTGTCGGGGATTATTTTGATATTGCCTTTGTTGGAATGCCCTATTTGGTTGGCTTCTATAGTTCATATAATTTCCTTTATTTTGATTTCTTGGATTGAATATACGGTTACTAGTTTTATGCTCTTTTCTCCTGCATATCTGACAATATTTGTTATTCCATGGTATTTAACCTGTTGAAGATGAAGCAATGTTTCCCTATGGATTATATTTTAATACCAATGCATTGTTAGTCATTTCATATTTCACTGTATTTTCTATCTCATATTCTTGAAGAATATTGATTAGTTTATCAAACTTAGTATCTTTTCTTTGAACTTGTAAGGATGTAACTAGGTTCTTGTAGCTATCTAGAAGTGCTCTCAAGGTTACATGAACAAGGAATTTATATTCAACCTTTTCTCCTAGGCTTAGTGATTTTCATTTGATATATGCTATTTTTCTTGAGAATAATTTTATGCTTTCACCACTGTTCATTTTCAGGGAATGTAATTGAGTTTGAAGATTTAAAATAGTGGCTTTATTTTTCCCTTCAAATATTTTCTCTAATGTTTTCCAAGCATTTGTAGATGTCCCTAATGATATAATGTAATCTTGTATTTCATATGTGATGGCAAAGGTTATTATCACTAAACTTTTAGAATCACTTTATTCAAACTTTTGTATCTATATTTCTCCTTGAGTTGGTTTAGTTCTAGCTCCTTTGACAATATACCAAAGTATTTCAAATATCAGAATAGTTCTCCCTTTTTTTTTCCTATGAGAAGTAATTTGGGCCCTTAAGTAGTTGAGATTATATAAGGATGAATTTATTTGTGGTCATGATGACTCTCTAGGTATAAAACCTTTCTTGACTTTAGATTTTGTAGAATTCCTTATATCTCCCTAGTTAAGAGATGTGAACTAATTTGATAAAACATTAATTAGAACTAGGTTTTGTAGGCTTACTTATATCTCCCTAATAATTAGAATATGCTTAGTTTACCTTCTAAGTTTATTTTGCAATGTTTTGAGAATACTCAACTATTAATTTTACCTTATCTTTCCCAATGAAGTATGCTTTAATAGTTGGATTTCTTTGTCTCTTTAGAATGAGTATGAGATATTTTTTTACCAATTAATTCCAACTCTATATGTACACAATTGATCTGCTTCTATTTCCAATAGATTAATTTTCTAAATTCCAATTATATGTATATAGTTTGAAGTAGTATGCTTTATATCTCCCTACTTTTTGGAATATTAGAAAATAATGTTATTTGCAATTTAATAATGATTTAATCAAGGTTGACAACCTTATATATCCTACTTTGAATATTGCAAATATTATATTATGTGTATGCACCTCAATAATTAATTTTTTGAAATATAAACTTGCTTTATTATCTACTAATGCTTGGCTGAATTTATATTATCCAATGAAATAGTAAACAAATTATATCCTTATAACTCCAATATCACTTAGATTTAAATCAAGAAAAAATTCATATAAAATTTACCTTAATAATCCTTGTGGATTATCTTACCTTGATACGTTGAGGTGGCAGATTAGAAACCTTCTGAAATGTGGCGCTAATGGCATTCAATGCTATATTTAACTATTGTTGGTTTCCTTCTTGTCTAGCACTTGTTTCCTCTTTGAATGGTACTTTGATCAATGCAAATATCCTCCAATAGTAGAGAACTAGAGTTTTTGGTCTATGGCAGGTCTTTAATGTAGGCTTACACTCCTTTGAATGGTGCATATATTTGATTTAGCTTCCTTCCTATGAATGTCCTTCACACCTTGTACGCTTGACTACGTGCCTTGTTTTTATTTCATGCTTAATATTCCTCCAAGTTGGGTGCTTTAAATAGAACTGATTCCTTCCAACTTTGGACAAGTGTCACATGGGAGTTACAATGAAGAAAGATGTTGAGATTATTTCAATGTTCGTTCCTTTATGCAATGAAGATTTAAGTAAGTAACCTCCCCAATGATTTTGTAACTCCTCAAGGTAGGTTCTAGATTATTCCTTGAGCATTGAGGAATGAGATGGCGCTTAGAGTGTTTATGCCAAGTGGCACTTAGGGACTTTGCATGTAAATCTTAACTCTCCAAGGATGAACATTATAACCTTCGTTCCTTTAAATTATTTGCTGGCTTGGTTAATTTCTTGGATAGCAAGCAATATTTCCTTTTGTACATTATTTTGATGAAGATGGTGGGTGGCTCCAACTATGATACTCCAAGGTTCTATGGAGCTCTAAATGGTGATCTTATGGCTGATTTGAGTGCTTCTTCTAGGTGGATTTTCTCTCCAAGATATGGCCTTGGGTATAACACCTTTTCCCTTATTCTATTATGCTTTCAATGTGTTGATTGAGCATTGCTTTTGTAATGTAGATAGTGCCTTGTAATAGCTCCATGTACCTTGCTTAATAGTGCTAAAACTGTCCACATTGGTAGATGCATATTTTGATGTTGTTTTACGTAGATAAGCATCTTATAATGTAGACCTTAATGTTGTCCTTTTTCCATGTAGATATCAATCGATAATAACCTTCTTGTGTTTTATTTAATATTGTAGGTGAATGCTTTCTTCTAGGTGCTTGATTTGATGTGGAGCAATGGTGTCTTTAGGCACCTTGAATCTTGAGCAATATGAGCTCTTCGATGGCTCTCTTATCTTGCTCAAACTCTACCCTTATACCTACTAAGATGATGACCGTGCTTATTCCTGTAATATGATATATTTTTTCCTTCTTGAAGGGATAAAAGTGGTGCCTGTAATAGTTAGATTTTTGCACCAATATAATGAACCGAATGTCCCCCTTTCTAAAATGCTCTTTGTCTTTTGATGAGGCAGATCCTTGTTTTTACTAATTCTTTTGCTTGGATATTTTAGTAAGAGTAGATCCAAGCCAATAACATGCCTTTTTGAAGTAGAAATTTATGCACTTACTATTTTAATGAAACAATTAGGGTACCTTGAATCTGAGACTCACCAAGTCTCGATTTGTAGATTCCTTCAAGGATTTTAATGGTGACTTCTTTTGACCATGAAATGATGTAGGTTTTGTGCACCAAATAGTGTCTCTAGACACTTTGATAATATGCTAGTTTTGTGCCCTTGATATTAACAATAAAAAACACAAAATATCTCTCTAAGAGTAACTAGTTAATGAACAACTAGTATAGTGCAATGAATCAATAATACCTTTAGATTAATGCACTTTAAAGGTAACAATAATCTCACCTTATTGCTCTTGTAAATAACCTCTCAAATTAGTTTCCAATGCACTTAATAATCTATGCAAATTTTAAGAGTAATTATAAAGAACCCTTAAATATAATCTATAATTTTGCACTACAATCAATGTTGTAGGATGTAGTATTCTTGCTTTCTATATAGATATTAGGTATATGATATATTTATTTCTTTTGAAATACATTCAAATCCTAATTTTATGTGCTTTTGCACCCTCTTGAAGACTGTAATATGAGCCCTTCTCTTTGCAAATTTAATCCAAATATGGTGCTTTAATGAAGCTTGATAATAATTCCAATTTAAAGTTCAACTAATGAACCTAATTGCATCCAAGTTTCTTACCTTTAATGGCTTTTGTAGATGATGTAGATATTGGTGTTTAGATTCACCAAATTGCTACCTTATGATGAATGAATTATGTAGCTTCTTGTTGGCTGTTCAAAATAGCTTCTTGCTTCACCAAAATATGGTCTTAAACCTTCTATCTTGAGCCTAAGATTTGGTGGTTTGATCCTTCAAGTGATATTTTTTTTTCTACTGTAGATTCAGAAAAATATTATCTCTAAAATGTGCCTTATTTGGTTATTTTTTGCTTGTTGAAGTTTGACTTTGATCCTGATCTTCTTCTCAAGAATCTGAGTGTCTTGAGGTCTTCAATATTCTTCTTAAATATTTGGCACTCTGCCAAATTCTTCTCCTTTTTGGATTGTTGTCGGATGACGATAATTGTACCAAGTTATTCCACTATCGTTTATAGTGAATTTCTCCAATGAGTTCTCCTAGGAACTTTTTTGATGGCTTCTCCAATTTATAGAATGAGGCTCTCCAGCCCTTTTCCTTGAGACCTCTCCAAGATATTTAGTATTAAATATTCTATGGTATTCTTGATGAGACCTTTCCTTCAACCTTCAACTATGAAAGTGTTGGCAATGAGATCCCATTCATCAATATTTGGAATAGGACTTTTGATAGTCCTTCTCTATCTATTCCAAGGATGGAAGTTATTCAATGAGAAATTTGAATTCTATAATCAGCAAAGGAGATCACCAATTTTTTATCTTTCATGAACTCTTCTCTGGAGTCTTCTTTAGGTTCAAGGCTTCTATGGTCTTTTATTCTATATCAAGGCTTCTGTGGCCTTTTATTCTAGATCAAGTC
Organism: Wollemia nobilis; assembly: GCA_028583015.1. NCBI lineage: Eukaryota > Viridiplantae > Streptophyta > Pinopsida > Araucariales > Araucariaceae > Wollemia > Wollemia nobilis. Next base: position 158,523 of record JAQPPZ010000594.1, on the reverse strand, counting down.
TTTTGTGGCCTTTTATTTTGCAATGTGTAGGTCTACAATAGGGCTTCCTCTAGTTTCCTTTTCCCACAACAAGATATTAGTAATCAGATTATAATTCTTATCAATAATGAATCTTAACTAGTTGATTTTTCAATCTAGTGGAACAAATGTTGAGTCCTAGTATTCACGATTTTTTTTGCAACTCTGTGGAAATACTCTAGAAAAATATAATCTCAAAAATCCTGAAACTAAGATTTCCTTCTTGTATCAATCTCTCCTATGAATTTCCTATTTCTAGTGATCTACTATGGCTCTTCCTATCCAAAAATTCCTTGCAACGATATTTTCATATAGTGATGCACAATGGTAGATCTGGTTTACAAAGACATAATAGAGTTTAGACCTATAGTAGTAATGGTTCTCTCTTGTGGATCTACCTATTCCTATTGATATACCGTGGATCTGATGACACTTTTATATTTTGATGGTGTATTCCAATGGAGAATGCAATCACAGGATATAAAATATGTAGAAATGTAAGATAATGAAATATGCTATTAATGGAAAGTGAAAAATAATACAATGTAGTATGAAGGAAATGAACACTCCAGAATTGATGCTAAAGAACAACATTGTACTCCATCACCAATCTATATGGTGATATATCTAGTATACATACTACTACCTATAGCCATTGTATAATCACTCACTATGAGGCCCTTTATGTAGAAATATGGATTGCTTGGCCAACACTCTACCTAGATGTACAAGGGGACACCTTGCACATTTACAAATTGCACATAGACACTTGTGCCTTTATTATATTACTTGAAGTAACCTAATAACTACCCCCTAAAGTAATCTACTACTGTATTCATGTACCAAGGGTGGTACATTTACATGACCCAAATGATGTAATATGTTCTAACAAGATTCTAGTTAACATTAGGTGTTCTTTTCATGATAAAAATTATAGATATATTTACATGGTGAGGGAATTGAACCTATCAAGTCCAAAAATATATATCCCAATGTTAACTAGCCAATAAACCAAGCCATACATATAAGAATAAGTCATCCCTGCTTGTTTGAAGGTAGAAAATCTAGAGTAGAATAGAGATATAATAATAGCTCAAACTAAATTTGAGCCAACATTAATTGAACTTCTACCTTTAGTTCTTCATAGTCTTCACATATTATGCACTAGTACAGGAGGCATGGAGCTTAGCTAAGACCTATTTGAAACAACATTGAATAAAGAAATGCTAGGATATTCCCCAAAACTATAAAATATTTTTATTTGGGACTTGCTCTTCAAACTTCATAGCTCATAGTATCTTGAAAAAATCTTGACAATCATCACATTGGGTCATCTGGATACAGAGAAAAAGTCTTGATTTATTTTAATATAAAACATATTCATATCCATGAAGTATGTGAAAATACATAAGACAAAAATGGATCTCATGACCTTCCCTCTCAACATTGAATTTATACTACATCTTGTCAGCTAGTAGGACATTGCATTTGGTGAATCCTAAGAATACCCCTACTTTTTTAAGGAATGAGTTGTGTCAAATATCCAAAAATGATATTATGGTAAGAATAAAGTACAACCCAATAAAAAATTGTTGATGTATTTTGAACTTGGGACATCTCTAGCTAGATAAGAATTAGTACCTTTATGCTAGTCAAAAAATATCAACCTATTAGTAGAAACCAATGATGAATCAATGGATTGATGAAATAGATTCTTCAACTACAAAGATGGAAAGAAAAAAACACATATACATATACTACATCTCATAGTATCCCAAAGTGAATCATATAAATTTTAATGTATTTAGTGCACAATTATAAAGAAAATTAGCACAAAAAATATGAGAACTTTTCCTTAAAAAGGATGTCAATACAAATCATTCTTACACCCTCCTATTCCCAAATTTGTAGTGATAACTAGAACTATTATAGATGTAGATGAAATAAAAGTGCTTCTAGTTTAAAATAAATCTTAGGCATAGATTCCACTCCACATTTTTAATATGATTTGAGGCACATGAATTTAGTGCCAAGAATTTGTTGAAGAATATTACATTACTTGGCATTATGTAATCATTTTATATTTGGTAGTTTAATAGATATTTCTCCTCTAATAAAACTAAATAGTTACATCTCTTATGATATTGATAGGAGGTGAAGTGAAAGTTGAAGATGAAAGGCCAAGAGCTCTAGAGAAGTGAGAAGTCTCCCAAATATGAAGAGTCTCCATGTTAGTGCTATGTATATGGATGAGATATGTAATCAAAAAATATTATAGTATTATATATTTTTTGCAATAGAATATGATCATAGATTAGTTGAGTATAAATTATTTCTGTCATGGCTTGATATTGTTATTTTTGGTGTCTGTAAATTTGTATGAGAAAATTGTGCATAATCTAAGTCCTAATTAGAATATTGTGAACTATCTTTGTCCTTGAATGATATTTTATTTATTGAACTTGAGCCTTAACCAACATGTGGTATCAGAGTCATGTTAATATGAGTGAAGGCATTGTATGAAGTTATAGGAACAAGTCCAGTATTAAATAAGGTTGAATATTTGAAATAATCTTGTAGCAATTATGAGTAAAGTTGTCATATGATTTATTATTCAAGTGAGAATTGCAATAAATAAACCCATCATTCTGAATTTTGTTTCATTCTCTAGGAATTTTGTAAACCATTTAAACTTATTGTGTTAGTTGGTATACCTAAGAGTAAGCCATCCACTGGTTAAAGGAGTCAGCTGGTTAAAGTGTATGTTTGATTCTTCTTCTACTTACCTAGGAAGAAAATCTACACATAATATAATTTTAAGAACCTTGTCAAGTATAAATGCCTTAGATTGAGTGTGGATTCTATGACCTATAGATTAAAACTAAGCAATGACATTTGGGGAGAAGAAGCATGCCTGAACAATAAAGAGACAACATTGGAGAAGAAGACATCTTGCCTAATGCTGAAAGATGTTATATTTGCTAAAGTTGTTATGTTGGAGAAAGAAGCATGGAAATAAATATCATCAAAATTAATGCATGGGAGTGAGCAGCATAGGTATACAAATGCATAGTCAAAGAGGTTCATTGACAACAAGTCGAGTCATCAAGTATATGAGCAAGAAAATAATAAGATATTTTCTTAAGGCACCTAGTTTAATCTATTATTGTGAGCACATAATTAAAGTTTGATATTAGAAGTTAAAAAAAATATTGATTAATTTAAATGTTGTTAAATGTAATGGAGTTTATTTCCCTTAATAAAATATAATTAAAAAGAGAAGAAAATAAAAATTGAAAATTTTCTTTAAAAAATAAAAAGGAAAAACAAGAACAAATTTAATAAGAGAATTTATTCAAAGGAATAATATAATTTATTTTCTAAAAAGAAGAAAAAAAATATGGCATATGGTCAAAGAAGTTACAAGCTAGAATCAAGTGGCATTAGCTCAACCTATTATATTCCTCAACATTTAAGGAGGAGACCAAGGTTCAAATATTACCAAGCAATACATGGATAATATCCAAACTTTGTTGCAATACCACTATGTGGTGATGATGTAATATGGGTGGGGTCCATTTCAATCCCATATAAGTGATTGAAAAAAAAAGAAACACAAGTTAGAAGATTGATTTTTTTTAAGGTGGTTTATCCAGAAGAAATATTAATATAAAAAGGGCCTTTCCTGTTTTAAAAACGAAAAAAAAAAAGTAAAATAAGAGATAAAAGAAAAACAAAATCTTAAAAAAGAAGAAATATATTATTGGATCCATAAGGAATTTTTAAAGTGGACAATTTTTGAAATTAAAATACAAGGAAAGACAAAATCAGAGGAGTTGAGAAAAAAACAAGAAATTTTTAAGTGGACATTATTGTCTTAAAGACCACATTTTATTCATGGGTTCCACATTTATTTTAAGGATTGGAAAAGAATTGAAGCAAAAAAAAATTAATACAAGGAATCCCAGCCATATCAAATACAAAAATCTTTCTCTTAGAATCTCAGTTACTTAAGGGACCAAATTTCACTCCTTGGAAAAATAAAATGAAATCAATACTTGTAGTTGAAAAACTTTGGGATATAGTCACTAGAGATGAAACATGTTTTAAAGATGTCATAGGAAAACAAGAATATAAAGAAGGGGATGCAAAAGCACTTATGTTAATCATTTTTGGGGTTTTAGATGAAATACACACACATATAAGAGAGGCCAAAATTTCAAAAAATACTTGATATATAGTCTATACCTTATTTAGGGGAAGAAATAAGGCTAATATTGTTCACCTACAATCACAATTATATTCACTAAAAGTCCAATATGGTGAAAATATAGAACACTTTCTTAGAAGGATAGCAAACTTAAAATTAAAATTACACACCATGGGAGGAAAGGTTGAAGATAGGCTTCTATTTTTAGTTGTACTTAGAGCACTTATTGAATCATTCAGACTATTGGTCACATCTCTTCAAGTGTTAAATAGAAAGGTATCATTTGAGTAATTAGTTAATATTATCCAACAATATGAAGTAGAAAATCAATAAAGATATGAGTTAACTAACAATGCCCTTATATCAATAAAAAATCATAAATTAGAACAAAAACTCCTTTCATTTCATCTTCATCATAAAATCAACTAGAATGGAGAAAAAGGTATTGTTGTATATGTGGAGAAAAAGACATGTCACTATATTTTTTAGATTTAATTAAAGGAAATATAAAAAAACACAAGGACAATCTCAATATCAAGGGAAAAATAAAAAAGAACACATTGTTCAAGAGGTACAAAAATCATAAGAAATATGTGAAGTTGTACACAAGACTCTTATGGCAAAAGAAAATCAAAATTGTATATCATCAAATAATGAAGAATTCATAAAATTGAGATCCTATTTGCAATCAATCTTAAAGGAAGATAATGAATGATACTTCAAAGAAGGTGTGATAATATCTATAGATAATATAAAAAAAATGTGTATGACACTATTTACTCTAGAGATCCTAGAAGTACAACATCAAACACAAGTTGAATTAATTGAGGAAGTGAATAAACAGCTCAAGATGATAAATAGTGACTTGAAACCATGATAGTAAATACATGTTGTGACACTAAGAGAAAATATATAGCATGTTCCTCTAGGGTTTGTGGTTCCAAGAGGAAGAATATGGAAGAAGACCACCAAGATGCTGAGCTTTCGATAAATAAGAAGGGTAAATTTGAGGCTACTCAGACAAGAAGTTCTCAACATCTTAAGAACAAGGGTGTTTAAAACCAAGTAAAGGCACAGGGCATGGCCGAGGATGAACCAGATGATCCTGTGGAGAAGATTCTCCAAGAATACATCATTAAGACCACCACTACTACTATTGTTCATATGGAGGATGCTATGACCGCAATCATGGTGAAAATTACTCAATTGAAAGAGCATAGGAATGCTCTAAACCTCCTATTCTTCTGTGACAACTTCGTAGAGGCTACTCCAACAAAGATCGCCATCGAAGCCAAAACTGAGGTCAAAGACGATGATGTTATGGAAATTGTAAATAATGTATTCAAGGATATCCCCAAGGATGTTGAGAAGGATGAAATCAAGGATACTATAATTGCCTATTTGTTTATTTTTTCCTGTTGTCTTAGGTTTTTGTCCTATCAGGACCTTTTTTGGTTTCACCTCTGAATTTTGGCTTGCTTCAGTTTCTCTTTACATTTTTAGGTTTTATGGATGCATTGATATTTTTTGTGGATAGTGCATCCTTTTATCCTGGTGATGTATCAAGGCATTAGGGCGCATTTCAAATGCCCATATTAATAAAAATTTGGTTAACATATAAAATATATATATATATATATATAGCATGTGGTACAAGATATTTAAATATAATTTATGATTATATAGAAAATGCTTGTAAAAGTCATATTGCCAAAAATGATAGTGAAAAATGTAGGGATTCAAATGATGATAGGGATAGTGATAGTCTAATTTGTGTTGAAATTGACCGGTATTATAATGAATTTGGTTATTTTGAAAGACATACTAAAGGGATTTCTTAAATATTATTAAATAAAATTGGATACAAAGGTACATGTTTGGGAAAATATGAGCAAGGCATGAATGTAACAACCCTCCAAAACTCTATTTCCTATACACCTAATTTATTTTCAAGGATGAGATACTGCTAATGTATTTGTGGTTGCAGGAGATAGGTTTCATTATTGTCAAAATAATGCAATAGAAAATTGTCTCCTCAACATGACAAAAGAGTTATTCCTATGAGAGGTAAGTAAAGGGAGATGATGAGTAGTGATGTATTCACAGTTTGATAGGGATAATGAACCCTATGGGCAATAAATTCTCCAGCGGTCCATGTAGTATGCATATCATGTAGCTGCATTCATAGGTGTGTTTGATGATTGATATTTTGGTGAAATTGTGATGATGGATGACAATGAATATGCTTAAAGCATGGGAGCCATAGTTAACAAATTTAATGAAACATATGGAAAATGATTAAAAGTATTTTGAGGTTTAAAGGAAAAATATGTATGTTCTTTTGAGGAATGATTTTGTTTAAACTTAATTATATACTTATATATTAGAATATAACTTAGGGTATAAATACCAATATATATATATATATATATATATATATATATATATATATATATATTATGATATTTGTTTTATGGATGTTTTAGAGGTAATATAAATTTAAGACTCTAAACAATAACATATTAAAATTAATATTTAAAAATGAAAGATGATGAATGCAATAATAGTTCGTGCATTAAAGGATAAGCTTGGGCATTCTTTGCAAAAGACAAAGACGAGACTTGTCGACATAGCTATGGAGGTTAAGATGCTTTTTGGAAGGGAGTTGTGGTGACCACTTTGCAAAGTTTTGGACTGGACGAGCTTAAACTAACACCGATGTTCACGTAGGTAGGAGGTGAAAAAAAAAAACAACCATCATCTAGATGGCCAATGGGGGGATAGGAAGAAGGAGGATATAGTGTCTTTTTCTTAGCGAAAGAGGGAAGTGAACTTGGGAAGAAAGAAATAGAATAGAGCACATGAAATAAAGGAAGATGAAGTGGAGGCAAGGTTGAATCAATAAGTGCTCTTATATTTCAAATATTTAAAAAGAATTCAAATGGAAAAATTTGATCATGTTTGAATTGACGATTAAGGGAAAACATTAAGAGGAAAATATGGTGAAATGTGTAATGCTTGTATTGCATGTGCTTTTAAAATATTTACTAACTTATTGTTTTACGTGTAAGTGCATGGTTAAATGTTGGTTGATTGAAATGAAATTTAATTAAGTGCATGGTTAAATGTTGGTTGATTGAAACCAAATTTAATTATTTTTGAATTGTTGTTGCTACATGCTTGATAAATTTAAGAAATGGGAGGTTGTTGTGTGAATAACTCTATTGTTAAGCAACACGAGGTTGATGTAGAAATAATTAGATGGATATCGAGAATTTTTTCCTTCTTTGGAATATAAACTAAGACTGCATGTTGTATGATATGCTATGGAGTGTTTATAATGACGTAGAAACGTTAAGGAACTATTGCATGTTATTCTATGTTCTATAAATATTGGTTGCATGTAGGCATAGTTGCATTACATGGTAGAACGACCATTATGACCCTTGTTTTCACTGGATAATTGGATGGTGTAGAAGAAATATGTGGAGCTTTGCAAACTATATGCATGCCTTTTCCCATGAGTCTACTTAAACATTCGGGTACCACGATTTGTGCATAATGAGTCAAAAGAAATGTTGTGTAATTTTTCCTTGGGAATTTGGAAAAGTTATCAAAATTATCATCTGGGTAAAATAGGGCTATAGCCAACCTATTACATGCATTAGAATTGAAAAATGTGGTTCTTAAATGGAAGACAGAGTAAATACTATGAACTATGTATTGATATAGAACACTTAGATTGGGGAAAAATATCTGGTTGAATATAGAATATGATGTAAAACTTTGTAGCCACAGATGTTATATTATTTTAATATAAATTAAATATTTTATGGCCAAGGAGAGTAAACGACATATCTATTTGTTTAAGGTAAATCTCAAAATATTTTATTCTCCATTTATTACGCTAAGTTAGTATCCATCCATACTGTGTGTAATGGTTTAAATTTATAATCTCTTTTAATTATAGTAAGGTCAGTTGCTTTGAAGGATGTATGCAAATATGTGATTCTTTTCATCCCATTTTATTGTTCTGAGGTACAAGACTCGGATGTTGGGGAAAACCCTTCTATTTTCTTTTAAAACGTTGTTAAATTCAGTTTCGAATACTTAATATCCTACACCGTGACTAATTATTTTTCCAATGAAACAAATGAAAGGTAGCATGACTGAAAACCTCAATAGCTTAACTTGGTTCTAGCTTGCATCAGACCAAATTGGAAATGAAATAGATGTTTTAATATATATATCTATATATATACATATATATATATATATGGTTGGTTGGTTGAATCAAGTAAAACTTGGATGAGAAAGGATGGTTTGAAATCGACTTCAGATTTATAGATTACCTCATCTATTCAAAAGCCATATAATAGAATTATGATATGGTTTAAAAAAAGGAATTTATAGAATCAATTAGTAGAGAAGCTTCTGCATAATGTAATCGAGAAAGCTTAATTTATTAGGGAAGAGTATTCAATTATAATAATGGTCAGGTATGAGATTTTATGAGGAAAGCTTTTCAAGCATAAGATAGATAAAAACAATAGATGGAATTCTTAGTGTGAAAACATTTTTCAAGCTGACAACAAGTGTATTAGTGAATGAAACCTAGCAGACTTCATGTTTGGTTTATAGTTTCCTTATTTATTTAAAAAAGAAATGAGATTTTTTTTAAATGTCTTTTAGATTATTTATTATGGAGCTTTACCCATAACCTAGATTATTGTGAATAAACCATATAGTCTCTTAAATGAGTAACATATGTTTTATGGAACAATAAAAGTAGAAAAGAGGTCTATATTTTGATTAATCATAGAAGAAAATATATTAGAAAAAGAGAAGAGTTTGTTAGTAGTAATGAGATTAAGTAGTAGTGTGAATTTATGATCTCTTAATTTATTTACTATTCTTTCGAAGTCTTTAATTTTTAAATCACATTAGAGAAATTTAGAAAATAGGAAATGGTCAACAAATTTATTGGGTTTCAAATCACTAAAGAGAGGCGATTGTTTTTTTATGGTAATTGGAAGTTCTATTATCAGGGTTTTGACTGGGTCCCAGTCCCAGATGTACAAAATCCTTTTGAAAGGGTGGTGGACATAGTTACTGTAAAACTCATCAAAAAGGAGAAGAAACATAGTAGAACAAAAATATCCCTTGTCAGGGACAACCGAGTGAGAAGTCCCACACAGGGGAAATGAAGCTGAGACACCACGAGAAACTCACCCACGCAGGGGCAGTCAATCCCAAGCCACAAATTAGCCCAACCCAAAAACATACGGCCCATAGGGTGAATCAAGAAACAAACTATAGAAATAGTAAACTCAGAAAAGAGAAAATCATAAAGCCAAACCAGATAGAAGTCTAACCCCTAGAGGTCAGTTTTTGGGGGAAGCGGCTTCCCGCTGTCAAAAATCTCCTCTAGGTAACGCTTGAGGGCCACGCTAGTGCTTTCGAATGCCATGATGAAGCATTTGATGAACATCCTAACCAGACGATTGGAGGCATCGGGGTTAGGGTCAAAATTCCCACTATTGTCATCAGGGACGTCCACAGGGGATTTTTGGATCGACTCAGTTATGCTCTGTTTAGTTCTCGTCGACCGTCGGACCCAAGGAACATCATCACTCACTGCTTTACATTTTATCGACACCGTCTTCTTGGTGGGTGGGGTGGGTTTAGATGGGTAGGTTTACTTAGGTGGAGGGGTGGCCTGCGGAGGAGGAGGGGTGGTCTGCTTAAGAGGGGAGGTGGCCTGCTTAGGAGGGGATGTGGCCTACTTAGTAGGAGGGGTGGTCTACAGAGGGGAATCCCACTTGGAAATAGGGGTGGGAATATCGGGACCTGCATCGCTAACAAGGGGTTCGCTAGAGAAAGAATTTTTCGATGAAGAGGCGGGTTGAGGAGCAGGGGAACTGAATTTGAGAGGGGTGGCAGCCAGAGGCGGGTGAGCTGCGACATGGTGGAAGAGGACAGTGAAGAGGCCTTGGTGGGAGGGAGGGGTGTGTTTTTTATGAGCGACCATAATGGTGAGCTGAATGAAACGGTGGAGGAAAGCGGGGATGTTCATTGGCTTGTAACCATGGAAGTGATTAACCAGAGCTAGGTGAAAACTAGACATGGGCTTGGCGAGGTCATCGTAGGCCAAGTATTGGATAAGCAGAACAAAAATGGTAGACCACAAGGAGGGAAGGGAAAGCCAGTCTAGGGAGATGCCAACCCATTTGAAATCCTGGTAATTAGGAAACCCCTCCAACTCATGCTCCCAGCTGTGTTTGTCATGGTGGACATGACGGCCAGACAAAGGAAGATCTGAAACTTCAACAATGAGCTCCTGGGTGACTTTGAACTGGATGTTGTGGATGACAACAATGTCATTCTTCCACATACTCACAAAATTTATAGATATGTCAGCTTCGGGGCCCTTGAATTTGTTGAGGAAAGGGGTCAGCCTAAAAGCTTCCAAGAAAGGACTTGACAGGGGGTCAAGCTGGACAGAACTAGGCTCAAGGAAAGCCATAGCGATAGGGATGTGGGACAGGGGGATATGGGGAAAGTACAATGATCAGGAGAAGATGTGACAAACGAGGGAAAGGGAATAGGGATCGCTAAATATAGGGGCCAACGGATGGCTAGGGGCCATGCCGATCTGAGTGAGGAGGGGACAGGTGGCAAGGCAAAGGGTAAGGTAGGGAAAGGAGCCAAAACTTGGGACCATGTTTGCATGGGAGGGCGATGGGAAGCTAAAACGCCACTCTTTAGGGATGGTGAAGGATGGGTCAGATTGGATGGGGGCAATAGAAAGGGTGTTGGGAGTGCGATAAATGCATTGGGATGTGGAAAGGATAAATCCAAAAAAATTGCTAGGAGGGGAAAAATTGGAGCAATCATGGAAGAAATCTCTCACGTGCCACTGAAAGAGAGACTCCTTGCTGGAGCAAAGGAGCTTAGGGGCTCGAGCAGACCTAAAAATAGAAAACATGGAATTAGCGGGGGTGGGAGGACCCGTACCTGGGTTGTCTGTCATTATCCACCACATGGGAGACACCTGGTGGGTTCGCGTTGCACCATACCAATAGAGGAGATTAAGGCCCAAACTGGCTAGCTTGTCAGCAAGCCGATTGGCTTTGTAGTAAACATGGGACGCTAACACGTACAAATGTTGATCAATGAAAATATTGCTCTCCCGAATCAACATGTGAATGTTCCAATGGATATTTTTGTCAGTGTTGATGTACCGGATAATGTTTAAGGAGTCTCCTTCGATGAGGAGAAGAATTCGGGAGTCTTTTATCAAGTGAAGACTGCGCCATAGAGCCCAAGCTTTAACAACGTTGTTGGTTTTATGATCTAGCTTATTCGCAAAGGTGAGGACAATCACACCTTGGTGGTTTTTGAAAACTCCACCAGCTCTTGATAAACCCGTATTTCCCTTAGAGGAACCATCAAAATTTAACTTTAGAAACCCTGCTGGGGGAGGACTCCAGTGGGCCTGTTGTCTAGGGTGGGGGGAGGGATGGGGGTGTTCAAGATGGGAATGTGAAGGGATTGGAGAAGCTCTCATTCAGCCCTATCGATGGGGGAAGGAGACCATGGGAGAAGCTAGGAATTTTTAGAGGCATAAGAAAGGGATCTGGTGGCAGTGGAGATGGCATCATGATGAGAGGTAGTGAAGACTTTGCGATTGTGCTCGAGCCAGATCTGCCACATGAGGTGGTGGAGGCAGATCCTCTAGAGAAAAGCAATATTTGGGCTTCTGAAAGGAGTAGGCCACTAAGTGAAATATCTTGAAGGGAACGGGGTGGGGCCCACTGAATTTGAAAAAGGGATAGCAGGTGGTTTAAGCTCTCACAAGTGAAACTACACTCCACAAGAATGTGGTTGACCGTCTCTCCGCTAGACAAACATAAGTGACACCTGTTAGGGATAGGTATGCCCTTTCTCATGAGGTTGTCAGTAGTGAGAATTTTATTCTGAACAGCTATCCATGAGAAGAATCCCACCTTAGGGATAAGATGCTTGACCCAAACCAAACTGAAAGTAAAGGAAGAAACTTGGGGTTCTACCAGGAGGGAGTGGGCCAATCTAACTGAGAAATCTCCATTATCGGTTCCAGACCACATCAGGATGTCTGTATTATCAGTTGTGGGAATGATGGTGGTTCTGATAATCTAGGATAAAGACACTATAGCTTGGAATAGCTGGGAGGTGGCACTGCCAAAGGGGATAGGTTTCCACTTTCGATGGTCATCAAAATAGTTTCTGATCCAAGTTCCTCATCTCCTCTCAAGGAGGGGCCAAAGAGTAGACAACTCTAGAATTGTTGTAAGGGGTTTCCCTGTCAACCACACATCATACCATAATTTTATCTCAGACCCCCTATCGAGTTGCCACCGAGATCCTTTGGAAATGAGGGATTTGGATTGGATCATCACCTTCCAAAAAGTAGATCCGAAGGAGGGAAGGTTTTTATCTCTGAAAGACGACTGATGGAAATATTTGCTCTGAACAATGGATACCCAACCCGCTTTGGTGTTGGTGAAAAGTTTCCATGCCTGTTTGGCTAAAAGGGCAAGGTTCATGTTCGTTGATCTTCTGAATCTACGCCCTCCCTAGGATTTTGGTTGGCAAACAGAGTCCCAACTAACAAGGTGAAACTTATTTTTGTCTTCAGGTCCTGACCACAAGAAGTTTTTCTAAATCTGCTCAATATTAGCATGGACGGATGAAGGAGCTTTGAATATGGACATGAAATAGATCAGGATGCTCTGGAGAACTGCCATAGTGAGAGTTTCCTTAGCTTCCTGGGAGAGAAGGGCACCCTTCCATCCAGCAAATTTATGTTTGAATCTATCAATGACATTGTCCCACAGATTCTTTCAAGATTTTGATAAACAAAGGGAGGCCCAAGTAAGATGTGGGAATGGTGGAAACTCTGCACTGCAGGATGCGGGTGATCTTGCGCTGTCGACTTCCAGGAGTGTTGAGGAAGAAACACTGACTTTTGGTGTAATTGATTTCCTGCCCTGCTGCTTTACCATAAGTCTCAAGGATGGCTTTAATGGATTTGGCTTGAATGATAGATGCAGAAGTAGCAGTAATGGTATCATCCAAAAATTGCTGGTGGGAAATATGGGAGGAAGTGGATGAGGCTTTGATTATGGTGATATCTCCAGAGGCACAGGCATATTTGAAGGCTCTCCCTAGGGATTCAGCAAGGATGATGAAGAGGAAATGGGATAGAGGATCACCCTGTCTAATGCCTTTCTGAGTCAAAAAGTAGCTTGTAATAGAACCATTGACGAGCACCGAGAACCAGGGCGTCAAGATACAGCCTTTAACGAGCTTTATCCAATCTTGGTGAAACCCAAACTTGCCAAGGACTTTGAGGAGAAAATCCCTATTGACCCTATCAAATGCTTTGCTGTCCAATTTGAGAAACATTGCTACTTTCTTGTTGCAATGGGTGGAGTGGAGGGTCTCATGAAGGGATATGATGCTATCAGTAATGGATCTACCTTCTACTGAGCTGCCTTGATAGGGGTCAATGATGGAAGGGAGAATTTTCTTTAGTCTAAGAGCCATGGATTTGGTGAGGATTTTGTAAATGATGTTGCACAAACTGATCGGTCTAAAATCCCCCATAGATCTGCAAGGGTGAGTTTTGGGAATCAGAGCTATGAAGGTGGAATTGATACCATTTGGAATGATCTTTGGTGGATTGGAGCTCTATGATGGCCCTACAGATGTCACCCTCCATGATGTCCCAAAAAGTTTGAAATAAGTGAGGGGGAAATCCATCTGGTCCAGGGGCCTTGTCATCCTGCATGGAAAATAGGGTCGACTTGGTCTCAGTCAGGGAGAGGGGCTAGATCAGAGTAGAATTCATCTCAGGCGTGACAAGGGGGGGAATATTATTAAGGAGGGATTCTTGGGCAGGAAAGTGGGAAGGGGAGGGATTTCCCATCAAATTGCTAAAGTAGGCTGACACTTCTCTAATATTGGAGATGTCTTGGGAGACAGAGCCATCAGACAAGGTAAGTTCTTTGATCTTGTTAGAACTTCGGTTCCAAAGCATGGAAGCGTGGAAAAACCTTGTGTTGCCATCACAATATTTGACCCAAAGGGCTCAAGATTTTTGTTGCCAGTAAGTTTCTTCTTTAGCCATGATGTTGTGGTACTCTAAAAAGAGATCACCTTCCTCTTTCCTCAGCTGGGATGTCCACTGATTGTGCTGAGTCTTCTGCTCTAAAAGTTTGAGCTTGTATAGGATTAACTCATTGTTCTCGAAGATGTTTCCAAAAACTTCTCTATTACATATTTTAATGCTCTCTTTCACTGTTTTGAGTTTCTGGGACACACGGGCAATGGCAGATCCAGTGTAGGGGAGATCCCACCATTTAGAGATTCTCTATTTAAGATCAGGGTGGTGAATCCACATATTCTCAAACCTGAAGGGGGTTTTGAAAATAGGGGCCTTGTTGGATTCAAGGAGGAGGGGGGAATGGTCAGACCCAATCCTGGGGAGGGTTGTGAGGGAAGTATCACCGAACAGAGGGATAGCCTATTGGGATAAGAAAAAATGATCAAGCTTGACTTGAATGTGGTCCGACCATGCTCTTTTGTTGCTCCAGGTGTACTGGCAGCCTTTGATCTGGATGTCCATCAACTCATTGCCTGAAACAAAATCTTGGAAATCGGCAATGCTTTTGGAAAGGGAGGGAATACCACCTCGCATGCTAGAGGAAAACAAGAGGGAATTGAAGTCTCCAGCTAACATCCACGGGAGGGTGGAGAAAGCATGCTTAAGAAGGGTTATGGAATCCCATAGCTGTCGTCTTTCTAAGGGATTTTTGGGGGCATAGATGTTAGAAAGGACCCAAGTGAACTGGTTGGTATTGTAGTGGAAAACCATGTTGATGGTTCCGCTGGTGAAGGAAACCATTGATGGGGGATGAGGCCCACTGGCAATTCTTTCAAACTGATTGAACAATGTTGGGGATTCTCGCTACATCGGCTTTGGTTTCTTGGAGCATGATGATGGCAAGTTTGTAGTCCTTCCTGATGGTGCGAGCTAGCCTTTGCTTGATCAAAATGTTAATCCCTCTTATGTTCCATGAGAGGATCTTCATTTGGATACCTTGGTGGGTTTCTTACCTCACTTACTAGGTAGAAGGGGGTTTTGGGGATTTTTGGACTCTTCCATGGGTTGGTTGAACATGTCAGAAAGGAGGGTCGATTGGACTCCGTTAGCTATTTGGTTTTTCATGTACTTTCTGAGTTGGTCAAACATGGAGGGTCTGCCTCGCTTTTTATCATCCCCTGTGTCAACAGGACCTTTATTACTTCTGGTGATGATGGAGTTGGAATCCAAGCGGTTGCAGGATGAACTGGGGGAATTCTCAAAGGAGTCTGGGATAGGGTTAGAAGTAGACAATGGTTCAATGAGGGAAAGGGGAGGAAGGGAGACTTCAAATGGGAAGGAAATGGGGGGTGGTGTGGGAAAATAGGGAGGGTTTGGGAAAGGGGATGAAGAAGGAGCAGGATCGGGTAGGGATATGGGTGGTATGGGAGGAAGGGGGGGCAAAGGGGAAAGATATGGGGAAGGGTTAGACCCAGGGACAGGAATTTCATCAACCATAGCAAAGAGAGGATCAAACTTATTGGGAAAGGCAAACAGAGAATGTACTTGGTCAGAGCTTGAAGGAAGATGGTTGGTACAAGTCTCTTGAATGGGACCTTGCTTCCCTTTGTCAACTATCTCTTGATTGGGGCCTTCAGGGGCCTTGGCCGCCAAAGGAATGGTCAACTGCTGAGGAAGGAGGCGTTGGGGCCGGTGAGACTCTTTAGCAGGTTTTAGTGAAAGACATTGGGATCTAAGGTGCCCTTGGGATTGACATTCAATGCAAAATACCGGTTTGTTCTCATACTCGATGGCTTGGCACTAGTGGAAGTCCCCATAAATGAGATTGATGCGTGTGGGCAGCTTGGATGCCAGATTTGCAGAGACGCATATTCACACATAAGCCATTCGGGAGTGGGATTTCATTGTTGAGTTGAAAGCAACCAGGTCCTCGATGTATCCTCTGATACCACACAAAATATCTTCATGGAAGAACTAAATGGGTAGGTCCAGGAGGTGGACCTAGATGGGGGTGACATTGATATCCTGAGTTTGGGGGTTGAAACCTTGATCCCATTTTTTAAGAAAAAGACTTTTCCTACCAAAAAACCAAGGTCCTCTCATGAGGATTCTTGCATAGTCATTCTGATTATTTAGCTGGATCAGGAAAAAACCCCTGGAAAGGGCCACAAGCTATAGACTTCCCTATGATTGCCATTTGAAACTAGCCCATCTCTTGATAGACTCCATGTCCGGTCTACCCCTACGAATTTCCCAACCAGATAGCGGGATTCGATGGAGAGTTTAGGTGCCATGCATGACACAAGGATAATCAAATTTTTGCTAGAGGCCACCAAGGGGGGAAGAGCCATGGATTCCACCAGCCTAGGGGAGGACAACCCAAAAACCTTTGCGCTAAACGAAAGGGGAAAGGGGGAGTGAAATTTCCCCCCCAAGGTCTCAAACCATCTGGGTCTAGGTCAAGGCCATCAGGGTCGTCGGTGAGATCAACAGGGATTTCCCCTGGCTCAAGATCCTCAGGGCAGGATTGGGAAACCCCACCCTGGATGGAGCAGGACGATGATGGTGCTACAGGTGCCGACACTACTGTTGCTACTACCATTTTTTTTTCCCCTCTATCAAAGAGAGTCGATTGTTAAACCTTTAAATAGTCCAACTTTTATGGTCAATACCATCAATAGTGAACTTGTGAAAAGTGTATTTTAGAACTGTGGACTTATCAAAACTAAAACGCAACCTAAGGTTGTGCGTAGGACAAAATTGATAGAAATCAAGATTGCGGGTAGGACAATTTTGATAGGATAAAATAAATGGTGTTACAGGTAGGCAAAATATATGGAAACAAGTTCTAAATATGAAGTGGGAAGGCATTCATCATGGATCAAGGCTCTAACCATACTTCTAATGAAAAATGTTAGAACGAGAGATAACAAAGAGTTGTGTGGGCATATCTTCTAGGTTAACCCTGTTAGTGATGAGTAGTGTATTGTGTTAGACTAGGTGAATCTGATACCACGATGGTATGAGAAATCATGTTGGTTAATCTACACAAGATTTCGGGTGCTACCAAGGTATTGGTAAGACCTTAGACGATGCTCCAGAAAGAGTGGATGATCATATAGCTTGAGCATGTATACAATAAGTCTTGCATGACTTAAATTCAAATTCATAAATTCATGTTAAGACATGAGAAAGTTATGCGTCACACCTCTAGGTGTTATGGGCCCTAGAGGAAAAGAAACCCACTGCTTGAACTTAGAATATCGGGAGGAGAGTGAAGTTTGAAATGGCAACTATGCAATATCTGGCCAAACTCGGTCTCATGAGTATTTTGACTACAATGGAATGACACTCATGAAGATAAAATTATCATGCTCATACTCGAAAATAAAATAAGATATTAATATATATATATTATCAATAATTAAAGCCTCTGATGTTGGACAACCAAGTGGGTAGACTTGGGGTGAATGGACAACCAAGTGGGTAGAATTGGGGTGTTACATTTGGTATCAGAGCCAAGGTTGCAAATAATTTAAATAATAAAAATTTCTAAGAAAATCTATGTCAAATTTAATTTGACATTAGCAATGTGTTCACCTGAAACTCAATAAGTTGACAAGACTCTTATTTTTACTGGGTAGGCAATGGCATTTGGACAGAAAGCGAGTTCCTCAAAAATAACTGTGGTGTTTCAGTGGGAAGGGATGACCGAGAACCCAAGAAGGGTCATTCAAAAAATTATGCATATTGGGGCATCAGATGAAGCCACAAAAAATCCTTGAGAAAAGAGGAAGGACAAAGAACCAGTTAATAAGTAGGATAAAACGGTTCGGATGATACAACTATTGTGAGAGCAAATGAGTCAAAAAAAAGAACAATTGGAGCAACAAAATTCTCAAATAGATGAACACATGACACAACAAAATGCCCAAATGATAGAGCATATGGAGCAACAGAAAGCTCAACTGGCCCAACAACAAGAAATGATATCCCATCAACAAGAAATAATAGACAATTTTTCCAAAGGAAAAGAAACAATAATAGTTGAGAATGAGACAACTATTGACCCAGGAAGAAAACAAGTGGGTTTGAAATTGGATAAAGATATGCGAAGAATTGATATAGCCAGCTTTGATGGCAAAGATGATGGGGAAGAAGATGAAATATGGTTGAATAGTGTGGAAGCATATTTTGTGGTTAGGACCCTTTCATCTAATTCAAAAACCGCATGGGTAGTCTTTCGATTGACTAGAGCTACCATTGACTGGTGGGATACATATAGGAAAACTCATAATGCAGAGGTTGTTGATGTACCTTGGGATACATTTATATTGGCATTTAAGGATAGGTTCCTAACACCGCAATTTTACCTTGAAAGAACTGCAGAGTTTTCAAGGTTAACATAGGGCAGTATGTCCATAAATGAATACTACCAATGATTTATACAATTTCTCAAATACATGCCTGAATATGAGCAGAGAAATGATATTAAAATTCAGAAATTTCTCTTAGGATTACATCCAAAAATTGGGCATTTGATTCTTATGTTAAAACCTGCTACCCTAACTGTTGCTTGTGACTTGGCTCGACAAGAAGAGGAAAATTTTAAATCCAAGAAATCGTATTTTCAACAATATTTAGAAAAAAGGTCTGAGGTGTGGACCAATTGGTTCATCCAAATCCCATAAGGGGGGCGGATGTCCAAGGTTCAAATCTCGGGCCTCGTCAGATTGAATTCTTGTCCCTTTCCTGGTGCTTTAAGCGGCATAAAAGGTTTAAAATGATTGTGGCATGGTGGTTATAGGGGTGGATTGTGTGAATATCTGTGTGGTAGCTTCTGGGGTGGACAACGCAGAATACTATGGTGGCCATAAAAATTTGGACAGCCTGCCCGGATTCGTAGCTGCTACTGATTCCACCATGTAAATTTAAAAAAAAAAACAATCTTCAGAAAAGGAAGAACCATAGAAAAATAAAAAATGTAGGTCCAACCAAAGGAGATAGGGGTTGGCACAAGAATCATGGCAATGGGAACAAAAATAGGTTTGACAGAAATAAGAACAGATATCAAGGAAACAGAGGAAATCAAAATTACTGGAGTGGCCAAAAAAATTTCAGGAAAGATATGAGCAAAAAGTTAATGCACCAAAAGCTAGTACATCTAAAGATAATGAGGGAAATATGAAAAAGAGGGCACCAAGTACATTATTGGATTTGTAAAGAATCTCATTATGCTAATAAATTTCCTTTGCGAGCAGATAAGAAGAAAGAAAATGTGGAACCTACTCATAAGATATATGCAACAATAGGTAATTCTAAACTCAATGGTCAAGCAACACCTTTCTTGTTGAAGGGAAAAATTTATAATAGAAATGCTTGTATTTTGATTGATTCTAGAGCAACTGATAGTTTTGTTTCAACAAATATTTTGAGCGACATACCAGAAACACCTAGATTTATGGCTAATGGATGGAAATTCAAGTATGGGTCTGGGCAAGCCTATATCATTAATCAATGTCTATTTGATCCTCAAATAATACTACCTTAATGGAAAAATTGATGGCACTTATATGTAGCTCCTTTGCATGCCTTTGATATAATTTTAGGTATGGACTGGCTTAGAGCCCATAAGGCATTGCTAAATTTTGAAGAAAGATGGATGGAATTCATTGATGACAATAAGCAAAGGATTCGGCTACACTATGGACATGAAACAGTGGAACCACATCTTATGTCTGCAATGCAAGTTAAGAGAGCTATGAAAAAGGGTAGTAGAGTATTTGTGGTTAAACTTAATAAAAAAGAAGAAAATGAATCTAGAGAAAGTCTATTCCAAACTTACCCAATGTTAAATGAATTTCGTGATGTTTTTCTTGAAGAATTACCTAGTCTTTCACCCTAGAGGGAGTTTGACTTTACCATAGAAATTTTTCTAGGAGCAATACCAATAGCTCGAGCACCTTATAATATGACAATAATGGAATTGCAAGAGCTTAAAACTTAGCTTCAGGAACTTTTGGGAAAAGGACATATTAAACCTAGTGTTTCATTGTGGGGTGCACCAATGTTCTTTTTGAAAAAGAAATATGGGACATTAAGGTTATGTATTGATTATAGAATGTTAAATAAAATGACTATTAAGAATAAGTACTCTCTACCTAGAATAGATGATTTGTTTGATCAGTTTAAAGGAGCCACAATTTTCTCCAAAATTGATCTAAGATCTAGCTATCATCAATTGAGAATCCAGGAAGAAGATACTCATAAAACTGATCTTTGAACTAGATATGGTCATTATGAATTCACCGTATTACCTTTTTGTTTGACCAATGCTCCAACAACTTTTATGAATTATATCGGTGTTTCGAGAACAATTAGATCGGTTTGTGCTACTATTCCTAGATGACATACTGATCTACTCTAGAAGCAAAGAAGAACATGATCGTCACATGAGAACTGTTCTTGAAATACTTAGAAGGAATTAATTATGTGAAAAGATGTCTAAATGTGAGTTTTATGCGACTCATGTGCAGTATTTAGTTCATATAATTTCTACAGAAGGTGTGTCTATTGATCCAAAGAAAATAGAGGCTATTGTTGAACGGCCTGCTCCTACAAATGTTTCTGAGGTGTGAATTTTTATGGGGATGGTTGGATGTTATTGTCGCTTTATCCAAAAAAATTTAAAATAGCCTATCCAATAACCAATCTCCAAAAGAAAGGAAAAACCTTTAAGTGGTCAGAACGATGTGAAGAAGCTTTTAAAGTACTTAAAAAAATTGACATTAGCACCTATTCTCAAAATAGCTAATCCTGAGCAACCATTTGTTGTATGTACTAATGCTTATTTGGAAGGATTAGGTGGGGTTCTCATGCAAGAGGATGACATTATTGCCTATGAATGTCAGAAACTTAAGAAACATGAATTAAATTATGCCACACATGACTTAAAATTGGTTGTGTTTGTTCATGCTTTGAAAATATGGTGACATGACTTACTTGGCAAGCCTTTTGAGCTTAGAACAGACGATCAAAGCCTAAGATATATTTTTACTCATCCAATGCTTAATGCTAGACAAAGATGCTAGATGGAGTTTCTGGCGGAATATGATTTTGGCATAGAATATATTAATGGAAAGGAGAATAAATTAGCAGATGCTTTAAGCATAAGGAGGCATATCACTGCTATGTCATACTATCAATATACTCTAATTGATTAAATCAAGCAATTATAGAGTCAAGATAAATATTCTCAAAATTATCGAGAATTGATTCAACAAAATTATGATAAGTTAAAAGAGTTTAGAATCTGGGAAAATATGTTATTCTTTAAGAATAGGATGGTGGTACCAAGTTACCAAAACCTGAAAGATATAATAATGCACGAGGTACATAGGGCACAATATTCTGCTCACCCAGGTTATGTGAAGATGTATGAAAATTAAAAAAAAAAGTATTATTGGCCAGGAATGAAAAAGGACATTACTAAATTTGTGGCTAAATGTTTGGAATTTCAAAAAGTGAAAGCAGAACATTTACATCCAACTGGCCGCTTATTTTCACATGACATTCCACAATACAAATGGCAAGTGGTAACTAAGGATTTTATAGTCGGATTTCCTAAAAATCATTTCCAGCATGATGTTATTCTGGTAATAGTAGACAAATTGACTAAGGTGGCACATTTCGTACCAGGAAATATAAAATATGGAGCTCCTACTATAGCCTAAAAATTTTCCAGGGAAGTGGTACAGCTACATGGATTCCTTGAAACTATTATATCAGATAGAGATTCTCGATTCACATCTAAATTTTGGTAGGTATTGCATCAAGAATGGGGAAAAAAAACAATATTAGTACTTCCTATCACCCGAAAATAGATGGACAAACTGAAAGGTTGAATCAAGTCTTAGAGGATATGCTCCCTATGTATTGTATGGACCATCAGATGAAGTGGGAAGATTATATTTTTCTAGTTGAGTTTACCTATAATAATAGTTATCATACTACTTTAGGTATGGCTCCATTTGAGGCTTTGTATTAGAGGAGGTACAGAATGCCATTGTCACGGAGTAATCTGGAGGATCGAGTGATGATCGGGTTGGATATGGTCAGAGAAATGGAAGACCAACTTAATGAAATGTGTCAAAGGCTTAAGGAAACCTCAGATAGGCAAAAGAGCTATGCAGACTTAAAGAGAACACCACAATAATTCTTTGTGGGAGACAAAGTATTATTAAGAGTTAAACCTAATAAAAGTTCTATCAAATCCTCTAAACTTAGTCCACGATTTGTAGAATCTTTTGAAATTGTTGAAAAAGTGAACGCAGTTGCCTACAAATTAGACTTGCCACCTAATTTATCAAAATTTATGATATGTTCCATGTATCTCTTATCAAGAAATATGTTCTTGATTCCTCATATGTTTGGAATTTTGATAAATTGTAGATGGACGATCCCTTGCGCATTAAGGTGCAACCAGTCAATATCCTTGGATATCGTACCAAGCAGTTGTAAAAGAGAAACATTGAACAATACGGGTTCCAATGAGATCAATTTTCTGAAAATAATGCCATGTGGGAAGATGTGTCCAGTATGAAGAGACAATTTCTATTTTTGTTTGAATAGTATTTGAACATTATGACCATCATGACATAGTTTTATTTTGATTAAACAGTAAAAATATCATATCTTGGCTTGTGACGTATGATACATAAATCTTATATTTGTGCATGTTATATGACATAGTTTTGTCTTGAATATTATTATAGTTTGAGTTGTGCAAAATAATACATGTCTTTAGTATTCATGCATGTTTTGATAATGAATGATGAACCACATTAGGAATGAATAATGTTATGAATTGAATTTGTATGATCATGGCATTAATTTTGCTTCTATTTATATTTTCTTCTTAATGGTAAATGCAAACATATGGACTGTGTTTAATATTAAGGGGGAAGTATGTAACAACCCTCCAAAAGTCTATTTCATATATGCCTAATTTATTTTCAAGGATGATATACTGCTAATGTATCTATGGTTGCAGGAGACAGGTTTCATTATCATCAAAACAATGCAACAGAAAGTGGTCTCCTCAACATGGCAAAAATAATTATTTCGATGAGAGGTAAGTCAAGGGGAGATGATGAGTGAGGTTCATTCTAACATTTACTCAATATAAGAGGGAAAGATAATACTTCTCAGCGAGATTTACTCTCATTGAAACATTAGAGACAACACGAATTGAAAGAGATGTTGAGAAGAAATTGATTAGACGTTTTTCGCAGGACTGCCCAAACTACCGAACTCATTTCGGCCATATCTCACTCATCCGAACTCGGATTGAGCTAAAATTTTGAGGGTAGATGCCTGAAAAACCCTAGAATGTCTCCACCAATTTTCATATCATTTGGAGCAACACAGATCCTAGCGCATCCCTATGTGTGAACGATATATTTGGCAAGCGGCTATGCGAGGGTTTCATCTGGGTTGAGTGCAAGCAGCTCCAGAGGTTGGTTTTTAGGGCCTTCGGGCCCTAGCGGCCAATATTTTTGTGGTTTATGCTCAATATTTTAGTAGGAAATGTTGCAGGGGATACAATATGGGTTAGAAATTTGTCTTTCAATAGATCATACTGTGAACTTGAGTGACAACGGCTTCCAATTTGCTGCACAAAAGAAAAGTGAAAACCATACCTTTCCACGGCATCTAGGGCAAGGATTAAAGAGATCACGAAACAAGTTTCAAGCAGTTGATCAAAAAATGGCTCATATCTCAAGTGAATCTGGTGCTAAGGTGCACCCACAAAATAATTCTACTATGAAAACCCCTGTCAAGGGTAAGAATTTCGAAGACTCAGTCCCAAAAATGAATTTTAGGGATGCCCTTCATGGTGGACAGCCTCAGCCCAATGCTAATATCAATATTAGGGCTTCCCATAAACCTCTAAGAATGCCTAAGATTGATCCCGGGAAAATGGAGTCGGGATGTCTTAAAGCAGCTGATGGAACTCCTATTGTTAAGCTTGATATGGGTAACATTCAGACTGGCATTGAAGATTTGGAAAAAAGAGGACTAATTTGTCGGTTCATGGGTTTTCGTCCGAGTCTATCTGCTTTCAAAGTCTGGGCTGCAAAAAGCTGGAAAACTAAAGGTGAGTTACAAATCTCTATTTATCCAAATGGTTATTTTCTTGTTTTATTTGCTAATAATGAAGATAGAGAGAAAATTTTTCAAGGGGGTCCTTGGTTTTTTGGAAGGGCAGGGCTTTTCATGAAGCCCTGGCATACTAAATTTAAATCCGAAGAAGAGATGCCTTCTATAGCTCCCATGTGGGTTAGACTCTTTGGCCTCCCTATTGAATTTTGGAATCCTACTATTTTTTCTTCAATTGGAAACTCTTTAGGAACTTTTATGATGATTGCTGATTGTACTCAAAATTTTGAACATATTATTTATGCTCGAATTTGTGTTTTAATGGATTTTGACAAACCCCTACCTAAAAAGATCACATTACAATTTGGGGAAGACACTTGGGAGCAAGTAGTGGACTATGAGAACATTCCTTTTCGTTGTAGAATTTGCCATGAATATGGTCATTTGGCCAGTGCTTGCCCAAATAAAATTCCTGATCAAAAGAAAGAAGATATAAACTCAACAGGTTTCCAAATACCTAAGAAGAAGAACACTAAAAAAAAACTAGTTATGAAGGATCAATCAAAGTCATTTGCTAATATGTTTGAAATCCTTTCCACAAATGATGTCCCAAGTGAGGAAGAGGAAATAATGGAAACTGAAATCTTAGAAACACAATTTAAATATGAAGGGAAGAACTCAGAGACAAACCAACAAATCAAAGGTTTTCAACAGAAAAAAAGAGGAGAAAATTTACACAAGAAAAACAATATTTCAAATGTCAAAACTTCAAATAATGCAGGTCCCAATATAGACTCCATTGAACCATCTAGTAAAATTTTGGCTATGTATGAGCATTCTTCAAGGTTAGAAGCCATCTCAGATTCAATTGGAATAAGTCAAGAAACAGGGAAAAAAAATTGAAGATGGATTCTAATCAAAAAGTAGGTCGCAAGACCAATCAATATCATATGGTAAAAGAAGGTGAAAAGCTTGTAGAGGAAGGTAAGATTAATGCCCTTCCCAACTTTTTTAGCCCTGGTATTAATGAAGATCATCACTTGGAATATTAGAGGACTCAAAGGGAGTCTTTCAAAACAAAATGAAATTAGAAGAATGATTCGGATAAATCATCCACATCTTGTTTTCCTTCAAGAAACAAAGATGTCAATGGAGGATATGGACTTAATTGCGAGTAAAATTTGGCCAGCTAGAAAAGTGGTTTCCCTCAGTTCCCAAGGGACTTCGGGTGGCATTGCTTGTCTTTGGGACCCAAAAGAGGTAGTTATTCACCATATGGTTGGCAGTTGGGGTTTGTTGGCTATAGCTATTCAAAGTAGACATTCCAACCAGATTATGCTCTGCATTACTGTTTATGCCCCAACTTCTTTGGAGGAAAAAAGAAGACAGTGGAAGGATATTACTCATATTATCTCTCATTTTCCTAAAGCTTGGATCTTGATCGGAGGAGATTTCAATACCATCCTCTCTCTAGATGAGAAAATGGGGGGGAAATAGAAATTTGGACAAAAGCACTGACCTCATGAGCGAATATATTGCAAACCTCCATCTTGTGGATATCCAACCAGATAATGGCCTTATGACTTGGTCTAACAGAAGGCAAGGCTTAGCTTGTATAATGGAGAGATTGGATAGGTTTTTGCTCTCTAAAAATTTCTTAATCCATGGTCACATTCCTAAAGTGAAGACTCTTAATAATGTCTGGTTCGGATCATTGGCCAGTCATGGTGGAAATGTGGAAAACCAATGTGAGTTTCTCTCCTTTTCATTTTCAATTAATGTGGCTTAGAGACATTTCCTTCAGACCTCATGTGCAACAATGGTGGAAGGAAGGTAAACCTAGGCATGGGACTAAGATGTTCTGTTTTGCCAAAAGACTGCAATACATTAAATCCAAAATCAAGACTTGGAACTGGAAAGAGTTTGGGGATGTTCATAAAAAAAACATGAAGTTATTGCTCATCTTGAAAATTTGAATAAGAAAATCCATTTAGATGGCCTCACAGAGAAGAGAAGTGCAGATGAAATTAAACTCACAACTCGGTTAGAGGAATGGGAAAAAAGAGAAGAAATCTTATGGAAGCAAAAATCTAGAATTCAATGGCTCAAAGAAGGAGATCGAAACACAAATTTCTTCCACAAATCTCTTCTAGCTCGAAGATCTCACAACTTTATTTCTTCCTTAAAATCAGATTCTGGAGATGTTGTTTATACTTGGGATGGCATGAACTCTATTGTTGTTGATTACTTTTCCAATATTTTTGCTACTACTCCTCTTGACTCAGCTTCACAACAAAATGTTCTTCAAGCAATCCCTTCTCTTATCACTTCTGAGGAGAACTCTATTTTGACTGCTCTTGTTACTATCAATGAGCTTCAACAAGTAGTTTTTAAAATGCAAAAATGGAAAACCCCGGGTCCTGATGGTTTTCCTATTGAGTTCTACCAAGAGTTCTGGGATATCCTTCATGTTGATTTATTAGAGGTGGTGGAAGAAGCCAGGAAAGCCAAAGAAATTTTGAAGGTTATCAATAAAACTTATATTACTCTTGTTCCAAAAGCTCAAGAGGTTGATCATATCTCAGCTTTTAGACCTATTGCTTTATGTAATGTTCTTCTCAAAATCATTACTAAAATCATGGCAGAAAGGTTGAAGCCTCTTTTGCATAAGATTATTTCCCCAGAGCAAGGGGGATATGTGGAAGGACATCAAATAGTAGATGAGATAGTTCTTGCTCAAGAAGCCATCCATTCCATGGATATGCAAAATTCTCCTTCTATGTTCATTCGGTTAGACTTATCCAAAGCTTATGACAGAGTGGATTGGCACTTCCTTATCAAAGTTTTGAGGCAATTTGGTTTCTCTAAGGATTGGATGGATTGGATTATGGGATGTATCTCTTCAGTTTCCTACTTAGTTCTTATCAATGGCAGGCCTTCTCAGTCTTTCCCAGCTTCTAGAGGTATTAGGCAAGGTGACCCGCTATCCCCTTATTTATTCATCATTCTTGCTGAATGCTTGGGTAGGACTATAACCAAAAAGAGGGAAAACAAAACCCTTGAGGGAGTTACCATTGCTCATGGAGCTAGACCTATCTCTCATATTCAATTTGTGGATGACTCTACTCTTTTAGGTAAAGCTACGGTTAAGGAAGCTTCTAATATTAAGCAAATCATTAGCTATTTTTCTAAGGCTACTAGGCAGTTGATCAATGAAGACAAATCTAAAGTTATTTTCTTTCACTACTCTGCTAGACAGGAATCCATGGTCTTGGATAAATTAAGATATAAGAAGACCTCTCTTCCAATCACTTATTTAGGTATTCCCATAAATATTCAAAGGCAGAAAAATAAATATTGGAATTGGTTGTTGGACAAAGTCAAGAAGAAAATTGGAAAGTGGACCAACAAGTGGCTTTCTTCTAGGGGTAGAATCACCTTGGTAAAATCAGTCCTTCAAGCTATTCCTATTTATGTTTCTTCCATTTTGAATATCCCAAAGTCTGTTCTTCGAGAATTGGATCAAATCAGTCATCGTTTCCTTTGGAGTGGTACTAAGGAGAAAAGAAAATGGGCCTTGGTGAAATGGGATACTTTATGTCTTCCTAAGAGTGAAGGGGGGTTAGGATTCCGGTCTTCAATTAATAACAACAAAGCTTTAGCTGCTAAATTATATTGGAGGATGTTGCATAACCCCAATGCTCTTTGGGCCAATAATCTCCGTGCTAAATATGCTGAGAACAAAAGTCCTGAAGACCTTGTTCGCTATCAACTTCCTACCAAAGGTTCTCCCATTTTAGCAGTTCTTAAGACTGGTGAGGATTTGATAAAGAAAAATTTATTTTGGATCATTCATAATGGTCAACATGCAAATTTTTGGACAGATTCTTGGGATGGTCACAAGCCTTTGATAACTCAGTTTCCCGATTGGAGGCCTTGGATGGAGGAGCTTCACCGAGCTAATTGGATAAAGGTGGCTAATTATCGTCGGTACCATACTGGTAATTCAAAGGTTGGTAGATATTGGATCCCTATTGAGGACTGGCCTATTCAAATCCCAGAAAGGCAAAGACAAGATATCCAAGGCATCCTTCATATGAGATCCCTCTCTTGGTCCCATGAAAAATATTGTTTTGGATGGAACAACACTACTAAGGGTGAGTATTCAGTTGCTCAAGGTTATTTGACCTTATGCCATAATAATCCCAACCATTCTTCTGACATATTTTCTCAATTGTGGGCTCAAAAGCTCTGGCCTAAGGTGAGGTTCTTTAATTGGCTTTTATTGCATCGTAGGGTGCTTCTTGGTGAGCAACTTATGAAGCGTGGTTTTCATGGCCCTTTTAGATGTGAAATGTGTGAAGAGAATGTAGAAAATATCAACCATATTTTTATTGAGTGTACTTTAGCCTCTGAGCTATGGAGGAGAATGGCCACTTTACTTGGCTTATAGTGGTCCAATTTTTTTACTTTTGAACAACTTTGGAGGGATTGGCCTAATCAAGAGGGTGTTGATCATTTTATTAGGCAATTAGTTTGGATGGGTTCTACCATTCTTCTTTGGAATATTTGGAATGAAAGGAACAGCCAAATTTTTAATCAAGATAGGAAGGATATTCACTATATTTGGCAAAAGACCATAGCCAACTTAGTTGAATCAGTCCATCAACTCCTTAATCACCCCCAAAACTCCCACCAAATATGGGATCAAGTGATGCAAATATTGAAGATTAAACCTTCTAAGGGCAACCAACTTAAAGGGAATGTGAGTATTAGTAATATGGATAGGACTAGAAATTGGCAACCTCCTCCTAAGGATTTTGGAAAATTCAATACTGATGGAGCCTCTAGAGGGAACCCTGGAAAAGCCAGTGTGGGAGGAATTGGTAGACTTTCAGATGGCTCCCTGGTTTTTACTTTTGCTGAGAATTTGGGTATTCTTTCCAATAACCTTGCTGAGGGGTATGGTATCCTCAGAGGCCTTCAGGAGGCTACTAAGGTTGGATGGGAAAAGGTGTTAGTTGAGTCCGACTCTCAACTTATGATTAATCTCTTGAAGACTCCTTCTAAGAATCATAAGGTGGATTGGAGAATAAAAAGAATTATTGAGAAGATTCAGTTAATCCAGATGGGATTTTTGAAAGTTGATTACAATCATGTGGTCAGAGATCAAAACAAGAGTGTTGATGCTTTAGCTAATTGGGCTTTGGACAAAGGTGATCTTACTTGTTATGGCCACCCTCCTATATGGTGGGCTTCTCAAATTAGGGAAGCTCTTCTTTCTATCATTTCTTTGGATGGCTCCAGTTCGAAGGTACCTAGTTTCTTCTTGTTTTTTTTTTTGCTTCTCTTTGGTTCATTCAGTTTTTTTTTAGTTCCCTAGCTCATTCTATTCTTTATTTTGTTTCCTCTGTTGATTCTTGCCTTAATAGTCTTCTGGTCTAGATAGGTCATTGTTTTGTTCATTTTTTTTTCTTTTTTCTTCTTTGTTTTTTTTGTTTAGTTTTTTAAGGTGGGTGGGTTCTTTTGTTTTGTTTTGTTTTTGTGTTCTTTGTGTTGTTTTTTGTTGTTCTTGTGTTTTTGTTGTTTTGTTTTTTTTTTTTGTTATTGTTCTTGTTTTTTCTTTTTTGTTCTTGGGTTTCTCTTTGTTTGTGTTATTTCGTGTTTTTATGTGTGAGTGTTTTCTATGTTTTTTGTTTTTGTTTATTGTCTATTGTTGGTTGTTTTTTATTTTTATTTTTATTTTATTTTTTAGGTTTTGGTTGTGTTTATTTTTCATGTTTTTTTTTGGGTTATGTCTTTGTAGTGTTCTATTGTTTTTGTCTTGTTTGTGTTTTGTTATGTGGTTCTTGTGTTTTTCTATGTGGTTTGTGTTGTGGTTTCTTTTATCTTATTGTGCGTGTTTGGTTGTGCTTTTGTTTTTGACACACTCAAGGAGCATGTTTTTTATTTTATTTTATTTTATTTTTGTTGTTATTTACTTATTTTTAAATTGGTTTTGTGTGTTTGTTTGCTCCTTGAGTATGTCAAAGGTGGTAGGCCAGGTCCGAGTCCTGGGTGTTTTTGGTGGAATGGATACCCCTGCCTCCTTGGGTCTTACCCGAAAGTGGCATCCCTTTTGGGATGTTTTCCACAAAAAAAAAAAGGGAGATGATGAGCGGTGATGTATTTGCTGGTTGATAGGGATAATGAATCCTATGGGCAATGCATTCACCAACGGTCCATGTAGTATGCATATCATGTATATGTATTCATTGGTGTGTTTGATGGTTGATATTTTGGTGAAATTGTGATGATGGATGGCAATGAAGATGCTTAAAGCATGGGAGCCATAGTTAACAAAGTTAATGAAACATATGGAAAATGATTAAAAGTATTTTGAGGTTTAAAGGGAAAATATGTATGTTATTTTGAGGAATGAGTTTGTTTAAACTTAATTATATACTTATATATTAGAATATAAATTAGGGTATAAATACCAATATATATATATATATATAAGTTTTGTAAAAACAAATTATGATATTTGTTTTATGGATGTTTTAGAGGTAATATAAATTTAATACTCTAAACAATGACATATTAAAATTAATATTTAAAAATGAATGATGATGAATGAAATAATAGTTTGTGCATTAAAGAATAAGCTTGGTCATTCTTTGCAAAAGACAAAGATGAGACTTGTCGACATAGCTATGGAGGTTAAGATGATTGTTGAAAGGGAGTGGTGGCGACCACTTGGCAAAGTTTTGGATTGGACAAGCTTGAAACTGCCACCAATGTTCACATATGTAGGTGGTGGAAATAAAACAACCATCATCTAGATGGCCAACAAGGGGATAGGAATAAGGAGGATATAGTGTGTTTTTCTCAATGGAAGAGGGAAGCGAACTTGGGAAGAAAGAAACATAATAGAGCATAGGAAATAAAGGAAGACGAAGTGGAGGTAAGGCTAAATCAGTAAGTGCTCTTATATTTCAAATATTTAAAAATAATTTAGATGGAAAAATTTGATCATGTTTGAATTGACGATTCAGGGAAAACATTAAGAGGAAAATTTGTTGAAATGTGTAATGTATGTATTGCATGTGCTTTTAAAAGACTTATTGCCTTATTTTTTTACGTGTAAGTGCATGGTTAAAGGGTGGTTTATTGAAACCAAATTTAATTCTTTTGGAATTGTTGTTGCTACATGCTTGATAAATTTAAGCAATGAGAGGTTGTTCTGTGAATAGCTCTATTGTTGCTATATACTGTGATAAATTTAAGCAACGAGAGGTTGCTATAGAAATAATTAGATGGACACCGAGAATGTTTTCCTTCTCTAGAATATAAACTGAGACTACATTTTGTATGATATGCTATGGAGTATTTATAATGACATAGAAATGTTAAGGAACTATTGCATGTTATTCTGTGTTATGGAAATGTTGGTTGCATGTAGGCATAGTTGCATTGCATGGTAGAACGATCTTAACCCTTGTTTTCACCAGATAATTGGATGGTGTGAAATAAATATGTGGATATTTGCAAACTATATTCATGCCTTTTCCCATGAGTCTACTTCAGCATTCGAGTATCAAGATTTGTGCATAATGAGTTGAAAGAAATGTTGTGTAATTAATCCTTGGGAATTTGGAAAAGTTCTCAAAATTATCATCTGGGTCAAATAGGGCTATAGCCAACCTGTTACATGCATTAGAATTGAAAAACGTGGTTCTTGAAAGGAAGACAGAGTAAATACTGTGAACTGTGTATTGATATATAATAATTAGATTGGGGAAAAATTCTTGGTTGAATATGGAATTCGATGTAAAACTTTATAGTCGTAGATGTTATATTATTTTAATCTCAATTAAAGATTTTATGGCCAAGGAGAGTAAACATTGTATCTATTTGTTTAAGGCAAATCTCAAAATATTTTATTCTCCATTTATTGCGTTGAGTTAGTATTCATCCATACTGTATGTAATGGTTTAAATTTATAATCTCTTTTAATTATAGTAAGTTTAGTTTCTTTGAAGGATGTATGCAAATATGTGATTCTTTTCATCTCATTTTATTGTTTTGAGGTACAAGACTCAGAAGCTGGAAAAAATCCTTCTGTTTTCTTTTAAAATGTTGTTGAATTTAGTTTTAGATACTTAATATCCTACACCATGACCAAATACTTTTTCCAATGATACAAATGAAATGTAGCATGACTAAAAACCTCAATAACTTAACTTGGTTCTAGCTTGCATCAGACCAAATTGGAAATGAAATAGATGTTTAAAATATAGTCCAATGATGGATGGTTGAATAAAGTAAAACTTGGATGCAAAAGGATGGTTTTGAACCGACTTTAGATTTATAGATTACCTCATCTATTCAAAATCCATATAATAGAATTATGGTATGGTTTAAACAAAGGAATTTATATAATCAATTAGTAGAGAAGCTTATGCATAATGTAATTGATAAAGATTAATTCCTTAGGGAAGAGTATTCAATTATAATAATGGTAGGGTATGATAGTTAATGAGGAAAGCTTTTCAAGCATAAGATAGATAAAAATAGTTGATGGAATTATTAGTGTGAAAACGCTTATCATGACTGCTTCATCTGACAATAGGTGTATTAGTGAATGAAACCTAGCAGACTTCATGTTTGGTTTATAGTTTCCTTATTTATTTAAAAAAGAAATGAGTTTTATTTTAACGCCTTTTAGATTATTTATTATGGAGCTTTACCCATAACCTATATTGTTGTGAATAAACCATATAGTCTCTTAAATGAGTAACGTATGTGTTATGGAACAATAAAAGTAGAAAAGAGGTTTATCTTTTCATTAATCATAGAGGTATTATATATTAGAAAAAGAGAAGAGTTTGTTAGTAGTAATAATATTTAGTAGTGTGAATTTATGATCTCTTAATTTATTTACTATGCTTTGAAAGTCTTTAATTCTTAAATCACATCAGATAGAGTTAGAAAATAGGAAACAGTCAAAAAATTGATTGGGTTTCAAATCATTAAAGAGAGGTGATTGTTAAACCTTTAAATAGTCCAACTTTTATGGTCAATACCATCAATAGTGAACTTGTGAAAAGTGAATTTCAAAACTGTGGACTTATCAAAACTAAAACGTAACCTAAGGTTGTGGATAGGACAACCTTGATAAAAATCAAGATTGTGGGTAGGACAATCTTGAGAAGATAAAATAAATGGTGTTGCGGGCAGGCAAAATCCATGGAAACAAGTTTTAAAGATGAAGCGATAAGTCATTCATCATGGATCAACGTTCTAACTATAATTCTAATGGAAAAAGGTTAGAATGGGAGGTAACAAAGAGTTGTATGGGCATCTCTTCTAGGTTAACCTTTCTAGTGATGAGTGTTGAATTGTGTTAGACTAGGTGAATCCGACAACACGATGGTATGGAACATCATGTTGGTTAATCTACACAAGACATCCGGTGCTATCGGGGTATTGGTAAGACCTTAGACAATGCTCTAGAAAGAGTGGATGATCATCTAGCTCGAGCATGTATGCGCTAAGTCTTGCATGATCTAAATTCAAATTCATAAATTCATGTTAAGACACAGTGAAGTTATGCATCACACCTCTAGGTGTTATGGGCCCTAGAGGAAATGAAACTCACTGCCTAAACTTGGAATCTAGGGAGGAGAGTGAAATTTGAAATGGCAACTATGTGGGATCTGGTCAATCTTGGTCTCATGAGTATTTCGACTGCAGTGGAATGGCACTTATGAAGATAGAATTAGCATGCTCATACTAGAAAAGAAAATTATATATATATATATATATATATATATATAATCAATAATTAAAGCCTCTGATGTTGGACAACCAAGTGGGTAGACTTGGGGTGTTACAATGAAAGAGCCCATAATATCATAAATAAGATCCAAAGTGTGAAGGCCTTGGATATACATGGCATTCTAGTGAAATTGTAATAAGGACCACTTATACCAATTTGTGAAAGGTAGAAATGAAGGCCAAATAGATTTTAGTGAATCAGGGAATATTAATAACAATTTTGTGTTAGAAATCAGTAATACAAAATTTGTTGAAAAGGAAATAGATAAAGGGAATAAAATTCACAATGTGAATAATTGTTGCTATTGTGGTAGATATGGACATGTGATAGAGAAATTTTGGGACCTCCATTGTTGTGAAACTTGTGGAGGAAATAATCATTATCATAAATATTATTAGTATAAAGAAAAGAAAAATAACAAAATAATAATGAATTATGGATGAATAAGTATGTATGGATGATATAAGATGAAAGAAATAATATTTGGTTTCTATAGAAGGAAACCAAGTGTAGGAAAACATCAAATATTTTTGAATGTGAAGAATAATTGACAAGAAGAATGCTTATGTAGGATAAAGTTAAGTGGTGATTCATCTAATGGCTCTTATAGAGATGACCCAGAGATAGTGGACCTTGAGGTATTTATGACATTGAGGCAAAGACTTAGAGGTATTGACCCTGAGGTAGACCTAACCAATTTATATAATAGGGTGTAGTGGAGGTTACATATATCTCGCTGAGCCAGAGCTAGCCAATGATAGAGCTAGAGCCAAAGTCAAAGATTGATCTTTATACTAGATAGTATAATACAAGGGGGTGTTGGAGATTATCACATTATGTAATTATTTAATATTTAGGAGTTTAATAAATATTTATCCCATAATAAAATTAAATAGTTACATATCCCATGATATCGAGAGGGGGTGATGAAAGGCCAAGAGTTGCAGAGCAGTGAAGAGTCTCCCAGATATGAGGAGGATCCATGTTAGAGCTATATATATGGATGAGATATGTAAGAAAAAGGTATTTTAGTATTGCATTTTTTGCAATAGAATGTGATTGTATATTAGTTTGAGTATAAATATTTTTTGTCATGGCTTGATCTAATTATTTGTAGCATAGTTGAGAAAATTGAAAACAAATCAAAATTGACATGGAAAGGAATTGGAAAAATTTAGGAATCGACACAAAATTGGAAAACATTGGTAATTTTTCATTTGAAAAACCAAATAAAATGTAATTTTTATTTGAAAAAATCTTTTTTCATGCATATCCTAATTTGTTTTGGAAAAAATCTGTTAGTCTCACAATTACACTGAGAGGGGGGGTGAATCAGTGTAGTTCTTTAAACTTAAATCCACAACTCTTAAAGCTGAAACAATTAAAACTTAAAACCAAATAAAGCAAGTATTACAAGAGAACATAACACAACACAATATTTATCGAGGTTCACCAATTTGGCTACTCCTCAAAAATTGATTATTTGGACTCCCATCCAAATCCAGCCTTTGCAAAGCACCAACTTTACAATCAATTTACCAGCACCCACTGGAAGGAGAACCAACCCCTGATTTATCTACACCAAAAAAAAGGAGCACCAACCCCTGATTTACCAGAACCAATTGGAAGGAGCACCAACACCTGATTTATCTACACCAACAAAAAGGAGCACCAACCCCTGATTTACTAGCACCAACTGGAAGGAGCACCAACCCTTGATTTACCAGCACCAACTGGAAGGAGCACCAACCCCTGATTTATCTACACCAACAGAAAGGAGCACCAACCCATGATTTACCAGCACCAACTAGAAGGAGCACCAACCTCTAATTCCAAGTAGCAACTTGGAATTCAATTTTGAATCTAGAAGATTGACATAAAAATGCCTTCGCTTTTACAAGACCCTGACTGGTCTATTGCTTACCCAACCTCTCTCACTATTCATGAAACACACACATCTTCTATGCTCTTACAGCCACACTTCACCCTCTTTCAGCCGCCTCTTAGTCCTCTTTTCGTAGCACACACTTTCCACACTCAGCCCTCTTTCAGTCGCTTCTCTACGCTCACTCTATGCACTTAGCGCTCTTTTCGCCGCTTCTCTATGCTCACTATACGCACTTAGCGCTCTTTTCGCTACTTATCTATGCTCACTCTATGCACTTAGCACTCTTTTAGCCACTTCTCTATGCTCTCTCTGCCATGCTTCAATTCTCCAAGCAACACTCCTTTTATAACAATATTTTCATAATGTAACTCCTGGTCTTCATCGGCTTTCAATATTTTCATAATGTAACTCCTGGTCTTCGTCGGCTTTCATTATTTTCATAATGTAACTCCTGGTCTTCGTCGGCTTTCATTGCACCTTGGTGCTACGTGTTGTTCAGTGCTGCCACTATAGACTCTGTCCGCCTGTCAACTAATGAAGATGTTCGATATATCCACCGCTCGAAGATTTCATTCTGTAACAGTCCTTGTAAACTTCATATTGACTTTTGTCACACTTCTTATTTTAGTTGGGTTCTTCTTCTTGCATCGTAAAAATGTGACATGTTGCAAAATCGTGACATTTCTGCCTCTTTGTCTTCTTTTGTTGCTTTTGGCCACGAAAATGCAACATGTCGTGATATCGCAACATTTTTGCCTCTTTGTCTTCTTTTGTTGCTTTTGGCCACGAAAATACATGTCGTGATATCACAACATTTTTGCCTCTTTGTCCTTTTCTTGACTTTAGCCTATGAAAATACATGTCGCGATATCATGAAAATTTTTCCTCCGTACTCTTTCTCTTTGCTTTTGGTCATGAAAATGCGACATGTCGCGATATCGCGACACTTTTTACTTCTTACTCTTTCTCTTGCAACATGTCACGATATCGTGACACTTTTTCTTTCTTACTCTTTCTCTTGCAACATGTCACGATATCGTGACACTTTTTCCTTCTTACTCTTTCTCTTGCAACATGTCACGATATCGCGACACTTTTTCCTTCTTGCTCTACATGTCGCGAAATCGTGACACTTTTTCCTTCTTGCTCTTTCTCTTGCAACATGTCATGAAATCGTGACACTTTTTCTTGCTTGCTCTTTCTCTTCCAACATGTCGCGAAATCGCGACACTTTTTCCTGCTTGCTCTTTCTCTTCCAACATGTCGTGAAATTGCAACACTTTTTTTTGCTTGCTCAACATGTCGCGATATTGTGACACTTTTTCTTTCTTACTCAACTTATCACGAAATTGTGACACTTTTTCCTTCTTCCTCAACATGTCACGATATTGTGACACTTTTTATTTCTTGTTGTACTTTGTTTTTTCCTTTGATCTTTAGCATATGGGCCACTTCGATCTTCTTGGAAAATCACTGTACATACTCTGAATAACCTCTTAACTCTTGTCCATTGCATCAACCAATCTATTTGACTATGTTGACAACAATGACAATACTGTCGCTGCACCTTGCTCAACAATCCCCCCCTTTGGAATTGTTGGCAACAAGCGTGCAATTTCCTGTAACTCTTCTCCCCCTTTGACAATAATACCAAAGGGCTGCTGTAGACTCCCCCTGATTCAATGCACAACATTCTCAAGCAAAAATTATTACACTTAGCAAAAATATAAACAAATACATAAATGCTCCCCCTGAGAATATGGTCCCGATAGCTGGTCAATTCTTGGGAAGCGTGACCACTCCCAATTTATTGTGAAGATACTCAAAAACTTCCTTGGGCAACACTTGTGTGAAGATATCCGCTACTCGCTCTGTAGTTGGAACAAAATCCAACTTAACCTCACCTTCCGCAACTTTCTCCTTCAAAAAGTGATACCGAATAGCAATATGTTTTGTGCAAGAATGCATAACCAGATTCTTTGAGATGTTAATGGCACTGGTGTTATCACACTTAATTGATATTGGCTCACTAAAGTTAATACCAAGATCCAAGATTTGTTTCATCCATAATACCTATGTACAACATGTTGTCACTACAATATATTCTGCCTCTACTGTGGATAAGGAGACTGACTCTTGTTTCTTACTGTGCCACGCGACCAACCTGTCTCCAAGATAGAATGCACCTCCATTGGTACTCTTTCTGTCATCTACACATCCTACCCAATCTGCATCTGAATACGCAATAAGGGTGAATTCCTTACCTTTCGGATACCATAACCCATACTCCATAGTACCCTTGAGGTACCAAAGAATCCTCTTCACTGTTGTCACATGAGTCTCCTTGGGACTAGCCTGAAATCATGCTACCATGCATACTGCCTGTAAAATATCTGGTCTGGTAGCTATCAAGTACAGTAAGCTCCCAATCATAGATCTATATATGGTTTGATCAACATGTGGAGATTTTTCATCCTTGCTCAACTTGCAACCTGTCATCATGGGAGTGCTAACTGGCTTACAATCCTCCATTGTGAACTTTTTTAGCATCTCTTTCATATATTTAATTTGAGAAATAAATATGCCCTTCTCATTTTGATTAACTTGCAACCCAAGGAAATACGAAAGTTCACCAATCATTGAAATTTCAAATTCTTTCTGCATCTTATTTGCTAAATCTTTACACGATTCATATTTGTTGCTGCCAAATATGATATCATCTACGTATACAACAAGAACAATAAGATGGCCATTTTCTGATTTGACATACAAATTACTATCCACCATACCTTTCTTGAACCCTTGTTGAGTAAGATAGTTGTCTAGCCTTGCATACCATGCTCAGGGTGCCTGTTTTAAGCCATATAATGCTTTCTTCAACTTGCAAACCAATTTGGGATCATCACCAAGTTGGAAACCATCTGGCTACTCAATATAAACCTCTTCTTCAAGTTTCCCATTCAAAAATGCTGATTTCACATCCATTTGATAAACTTTGAAATTCTTGTAAACTTCTAAAGCCAGAAACATTCTAATTGCCTCTAGTCTAGCCACTGGTGCAAAGGTTTCCTCAAAGTCAATACCTTCAACTTGTGCATAACCTTTACATACCAATATTGCTTTATTCCTGACTACCTGTCCATCTTCATTCAATTTGTTTCGAAAGATCCATTTAGTATTGATTATATTTTTATTTGCAGGTCTTGGTACTAACTCCCAAGTTTTATTTTTCTCGATTTGATCTAATTCTTCATTTATTGCCTTATCCAAATTTTATCTTTGCTTGCATCAACGACATTTTTGGGCTCAATGCTGGATAATAGAGAGTAGTTACTTACTACTCTTCTTCTTGTCTGAACACCAACTGTGGGGTTTCCAATTATTTGCTCTCTAGGATGATTTTTCTGCCAGCTGCCTGTTTTGAATTTCTTATTTTCTTCCACTTCTGAGTCACTATTTGAATCATCTGAGTCAATTTTTTGTTTCTTTTTCATTTCCTTTTCCTCATATCCTTCAATAACCTCTTCATAAATTGGGTAGTTCTCTTCATAGTTAATTACTCGTTCCCTACCTTCATGAACTTTAACATCGACACTATCCACAATTTTCCTTAGCCTCTTGTTGTAGCATTTGTAATCTTTGCTTTTTGATGAATAACCAATAAAAATACCTTCATCCGCTCTATCTTCAAACTTACCAAGATTTTCTTCAGTTCTTTTGATGTAACACTTGCTGCCAAAAACTTTAAAGTATATTGTTGTTGCCTTTTTACTGAACCACAACTCATAAGGAGTTTTGCTTTCATGCGTCCTCAACATGCACCTATTTTGGATATATACCACAGTATGGACTGCCTCTTTCCAAAATTTGTCTGTTACTTTGCTCTTAGTCAACATAGCCTGTGCCATTTCCTACACTATCCTGTTCTTCCTTTCTACCACACCATTCTGCTGAGGTGTCCTGGCTACTGAAAATTGACTCCTAATACCATATTTTTCACAGTACTCTGTAAAATCCTCTGAAATAAACTCTCCTCTATCTGATCTTAAAAATTTAATCATTTTTCCTGTTTGATTCTCAACTTGGTTTTTGAAAACCTTGAACATCTCAAGGGCTTATAATTTATGCTTCAAAAATAATATCCATGTCATCCTAGAATAGTCATCTATACACAACATAAAATATTTGTCACAAATTATGCTTTGCATTCTCATGGGTCCACATAAATCAGTATGTATTAGTTTCAAAGGTTTGCTTGTGTAGTACTCTTTTGTTTTAAATGAGACTCTAGTTTGCTTCCCCTTTTGGCATGAAGCACAAATGCTATTTGATGGTTTCCCAATGGTAGGAATATCTCTCACTGCCCTTTTTGAGCTGATTTTTACTAGATTGTCAAAACTGATATGACCGAGCCTCTTGTGCCACAACCAATTTTCTTCTTCCTGTCCAATCAAGCAAGCTCCTTCTAAAGTCTCTGAGAGAGTGTATAGGTTTCCAGATGTCCTCGATCTAGTTGCTATCAATTTTCCACTATTTGTTTTTTTGACTTCACAACCTTGCTTCTTAAAGATCACTTCATGACCTCCATCACAAATCTGACTTACGCTCAACAAGTTAAGCTTCAGACCAACCACAAACAAGACTTCTTTTAACTTTATTTTTCCATCACTAATATTAACTGAACCTTTGCCAACTATCTTAGCTCCATCATTATTTTTGAATTTTACTAAACCACCTTCATATTGCTGTAACTTCTCAAATTTTTGTTTGTCACCTGTCATATGACTGGAGCATCCACTATCAAGTATCCATGGTGCATATTTATTTTGTGCTTTAAATGTTTTTTGTACGATCAAGGATTCCTTTTCTTCCTTAAGTCACTCTTTTTCTTTCCACTCTGGTTTGATTATAGTTTTGGGCTCTTATTTTGACTTTTCCTTTTCAGTAGCTTGTGCATGTTTTTCAAGAAATTTTATATTTTGTCTCATCCCATTTGGTTGAAATTTTCTTCCCTGAAATTGATTTGATGCAAATGTACTTCGACAATTTCTTGCAATGTGCCCAAAATTATGACAATTATAACATTCTACTGCATAATCCATCAAAGGTGAAAAAACATTTCTACTAATAAAATTCCTTTTTCCTACATTATACTTGCAATCTGAAATCTTATGTCCATAACCATTGCATTTAAAACAGTAACCAGAAAAGGGATGATTGAACCTGGGTGATGGTATTTGCCATGTTGTCGTAAGAGCCATAAATCTTCTTCTTCTTTGATGTGTGACATTGGTGAATCCATCATTGTCAATTCTCCTTTCATGCCTTTCATTATTTCTTTCTTTTGCATGAGTCATTTTTTCTTGATCAACCTGTTTCTCATCTTCATTGTTTATGGATTCTACATTTATGGCCTTTGATCTATTTTATGATTCTCCTTCGACGAAGCCCAAACCAAATTTGATGCCTATATTCCTTTGGTTATTTATAATCTTGTCCAGCTTCATAGAACTTTCTTCACGTTTATGATAACAACTAATTTTACGATTCATATCTTCTATCTGCATCCTTAAACCAATAGTCTCTTCTTCTAGCTTGCTACAATAATCTATTTTCATGGTTATTTGTACTTCGAGATCTTCAGATATTTTCTTGGATTCTTCTATCTATACTTTCAAACTGGTTATGATTTCATTTGCATCCTCAATCTTTCTTGAAATTTTCTTATTCTTTTTTCTTTCTATCTTCAATTCATCCAGAGATGCAATTAGTTCCTCTTCCAAATTTACTTCTACATCAATTTTTTCTTCATCACATTCCTATTCTTTTTCTATTTTTTCTTCTTTGAGTGCCATGAAAAGAGCTTAACCTCCTACCATTGTGTTACTTCCAAGATCACCCTAGCCAGTTAAGCTTGTTCAAGAACCTCACTCTGATACCAATTGTTAGTCTCACAATGACACTACGAGGGGGGGTGAATTAGTGTATTTATTTAAACTTAAATCCACAACTCTTAAAGTCAAAAAAATTAAAACTTAAAACCAAATAAAGCAAGTATTACAAGATAACATAACACAACACAAGATTTACCGAGGTTCAAAAATTTGGCTACTCATCAAAAATTGACTGTTTGGACTCCCATCCAAATTTAGCCTTTGCAAAGCACCAACTTTACAATCAATTTACCAGCACCCACTGGAAGGAGCACCAACCCTTGATTTATCTGCACCAACAAAAAGGAGAACCAACCCTTGATTTAACAGCACCAACCCCTGATTTATCTACACCAACAAAAAGGAGCACCAACCCTTAATTTACTAGCACAAACTGGAAGGAGCACCAACCCCTAATTTACCAACACCAAATGGAAGGAGCACCAACCCCTGATTTATCTACACCAACAGAAAGGAGCACCAACCCATGATTTACCAGCACCAACTGGAAGGAGCACCAACCCCTGATGCCAAGCAGCAACTTGGACTTCAATTTTGAATCTAGAATATTGACATAAAAATGCCTTCACTTTTACAAGACCCTGACTGGTCTATTACTTACCCAACCTCTCTCACTGTTCATGAAACACACACATCTTTTGCGCTCTTACAACCACACTTCACCCTTTTTCATCCACCTCTTAGTCCTCTTTTTGTAGCACACATTTTTCCCACTCAGTCCTCTTTCATCCGCTTCTCTGCGCTCACTCTATGCACTTAGCGCTCTTTTCACCGCTTCTCTACACTCACTCTATGCACTTAGTGCTCTTTTCACCGCTTCTCTATGATCACTCTATGCACTTAATGCTCTTTTCATCGCTTCTCTGTGCTCTCTCCGCCACACTTCAATTATCCAAGAAACACTCCTTTTATAACAATATTTTCATAATGTAACTCCTGGTCTTCGTCGGCTTTCATTATTTTCATAATGTAACTCTTGGTCTTCGTCGGATTTCATTATTTTCATAATGTAACTCCTGGTCTTCATCGGCTTTCATTGCACCTTGGTGCTATGTGTTGTTCAGTGCTGCCACTGTAGA
Source organism: Wollemia nobilis (assembly GCA_028583015.1). Lineage (NCBI taxonomy): Eukaryota > Viridiplantae > Streptophyta > Pinopsida > Araucariales > Araucariaceae > Wollemia > Wollemia nobilis. Next base: position 115,240 of record JAQPPZ010000594.1, on the reverse strand, counting down.
CTCTGTCCGTCTGTCAACTAATGAAGATGTTCGGTATATCCACCACTCGAAGATTTCATTTTGTAATAGTCCCTGTAACCGTCGTACTGACTTTTGTCACACTTCTTATTTTAGTTGGGTTCTTCTTCTTGCATCGCAAAAATGCGACATGTCACAAAATCACGACATTTCTGCCTCTTTGTCTTCTTTTGTTGCTTTTGGCCACGAAAATGCAACATGTCGCGATATCGCGACATTTTTGCCTCTTTGTCTTCTTTTGTTGCTTTTGGCCACAAAAATACAACATGTCGCGATATCGTGACATTTCTGCCTCTTTGTCCTTTTCTTGACTTTAGCCCGCAAAAATACATGTCGCGATATCGCGACACTTTTGCTTCCGTACTCTTTCTCTTTGCTTTTCCTTCTTGCTCTTTCTCTTCCAACATGTCACAAAATCGTGACACTTTTTCTTGCTTGCTCAACATGTCGCGATATCGCGACACTTTTTCTTTCTTGCTCAACTTGTCATGAAATCGTGACACTTTTTCCTTCTTCCTCAACATGTCGTGATATCGTGACACTTTTTCTTTCTTGCTGTACTTTGCTTTTCCTTTGATCTTTAGCATATGGGCCACTTCGGTCTTCTTGGAAAATCACTGTACATACTCTGAATAACCTCTTAACTCCTGTCCACTGCATCAACCGATCTATCTGACTGTGTTGACAACAATGACAATACTGTCACTACACCTTGCTCAACAAAATCAAAAAAATCGACCAGGATATGAATCGGGGAAAAATCAGCTCGAATCAGGATTTTTTTGCAAATTTTCTCAACTATGATTTGTAGTGTCTATAAATTTGAATGAGAATATTGTCAATAATATAAGCATTTCTTGGAATATTATGAATTTTATTTATCCTTGAATGAGGTTTTGTTTATTGAACTTGGGCCTTAACCAATATAATTCAAAAAGTTAGATACAAATTTCTTGAATTTTCCCTCCAAAAGACAAAATGTAAGTTTTTCTTATTTTCATCTTATGTCATTGAACAAAGGAGCATTATTTTGCATTATTATAAGGTATCTCTCCATATTGTATCCGATACTATATTATAATTTATATTACTTTTCAAAAACATTACAAAGATGCACTCACTAAAAATGATATTGCAAAAGAATAGAAGAGTGATAATAAGGAGCAATACATGAAAGAATAAGATAGAGATAAAAAAAACACAAAGGGTTGGATACCTATAGTCTACCCATGATATCACATCACATAAATTAATACAATGGATCAATTATTATGGGGTATTTATAGTATATACATAATCCCTAATAAATTATTCTAAAATCTCATGAGTTACTTCTTTTCAAATAAATATATAATGCAAATGATAGCATTTGTGAATCTTGCAGTGTTTAACTTGAATGAATCTAAATATATTCATGATCCATTTTTTTAGATAGATTCTAGAATCCAAGATTTTTCTAATGGCTTATGTTATTCCATTGATCATATTCTTGCATGAACATTCACTAATAAAATCAAATATGAAAATTTCTCCATTTATGCTAAGCCAAAACCCCTTCATCTTGTGACTCACTTGTATTCCACTTGATGATGTCCTCTAATACTATCTATGGGAGAAGTCCAACCTTGAGCTTTGTCATACAAGTCAAGTTGGTAATGCACTATACCTAAGTCTTCACTTATATATGTCATATCCAACCATAGATCTACATCTCTTAGTCTAATTCACTCACTTAAGGCATGTCCCAAAAGTGAAAATTTATCTTCAATATAACAAAATGATATAAAAAAAAAAATGAAAATATAATAAAATTTGTGGCATCGAATGAAATTCCCCTCAAAAATGATATCTACCTGATATTATTATTGAGGCTAAAGGATCAAAAAATTACAGTGCATATGCACTTGATGTCATCATTTGGGAAGTTTATCTTTTTAAGCACATCACTTTTCCATTATATGCATAAGCCTCGCTAAAGGTATCTTCACATCCCCCACATTGGAAGGGGTGGTCTCTATATTAATGCACATGTTTATCAGTGTATTCAATATTTATTTAAAATAATAAGAACATTTTAGAGTATGAACAATTATCAAGTGTCATTTGCTTTTCACTGTTTTATCTATATCCTTACCTTATCATACCTAGTCTCCTTATAAAAAACTTTTCCATATTTTTATTATTATTAGAAAACATTTCTAAGGTGTAACATGAACTTGTCAAGCCTTTATTTGCTTCCTTAAAAAATATGTGATCTCAAAAAATTACCAAAAATTGGTTAAAAAACTTGCAAAAAAAACTCAAAAGAAAATATTGTAAAATATTTTACATGCCATAATACATGCCAAATCCAAGTCTTGTACTCAAAAAATTGCATTTAAAATTCTTCATAGCATGTGATTGTTCTTTCTATGGACCATATATTTCTTACAAAAAAAATACAAAAATTATTTTACTATTAAAAAGCTAGTTTTTTCAAAGCAATTGCACTACCCCAATAGAAGCTATGAAACTAGTCCTAGGGGTTGGCAATTTAGCATCATAGGATCTTAGACATTTGAAAAAACTATTAATAATTATCACTAAAAAAAATGAAAAAGAAATGCATGAAAAATGACAAATAGGTGTATCATACATATATGAAAACAAAGAGCATATTGTGGCAAAAGGAAAGAGGCACAAAACCCATTAAGAAGAAAATATATGACTATATTTGATCATATTTGTTACATTTCCAAGAGATTATGAGCATCATCACATTCTTTCAACATACATAATCTTGATATATTTGCATTATGATATATATTCTATAATTTTCTTCTCCTATGAGATATTCCATCATGATCTTATGTATGTGAGAATGCATTCATTCATATTGAGGATCCTTCACAAATCATTGATATTTGGGTATTCATATTGAGCATCCTTATATAGGCCAATATTTGAGCATTGTTATACATTATAATATATTATTCATAAATCATTGATATTGAGCAGACTCTTATGGATAAAGATTCACAAATTATTATATATTAGCATGCATGTTTATGGATAACAATGCATTATTGAGTTTAGTCATTACTTGGATTACATTATGGTAAAGGTGGTCGTTTTTCTCATTCTCAAAAAGTAGAAAGTTTCAAAGTATTTGAAAAGTAAAGAAGATTAAACTTGTGATTCTTAAACCAAAGTTCATTATACTTTGAGGTGTTTTTATTAAACCATATTTATTCAATTTTTATCCCTTTTATGAGATTTTGACATATAAAAATTTGTGAGTCTCTTTATGTTCTTATAACTAGTTTTGATAATGTCCTAACTCCTTTGATACGTGATATAGATTACATTATTATGATTCATTGATCATATGATATGGTCCTTAGCCATTATATTATTTAATTAATATTATACCATTTACAATTATCTTTATGCCTAACATTATCATAAACTTAGAAAAATAATATACATGTAATGAAAAAGACAATGTGCATACGAAAAAAATTATATGCATGTATGAAAAAATAAATATGTGTGTGTATGAATTATAAAGAAACAAAATGCATAAAAGATAAAAAGTGAATGAAAATGTAGAGCACATGACTTAAAATAAAAACATCAATATATAACTCAAAATGATGCAAGACTACAAACATTAGTGGAATATCTCCAAAGATATGTAATACTTGGTTAGCCCATATATATCTTTCTCATAGTACATACTTATACATATCATTTAAATCTCCTTCTTACGAGGCTAATTCATACTCCCCACTATCTCCTATGATGTAGTCCTCAATATTGCAATCTACATCCTCTATTAAGTTGATCAAGTCCTAATTTTAGACACCTCTCCCCTATATGACCAATATCCTCTCTCAAGGTAGCTACCTCTCTCATTATCACATTTATCTCACATGAACCTATACTAGTTAAGCTTTCTTGTTTTCCTATGCTATATTTACCTATATAAAAGTTATTTGACCTCTCCTTAGCTAAACCTAAATGATAATTTGAAGTGAGCACATCCACATGTTGACCTACCAATTGGATAAAATTATAAGATAGAGGACTAGAAATAAATGAAGATAGAATCTATATAGTTAAACTAGATACACATTAGGTGATGAGGTATTTCCATCCATCATAGGTACTTACATTTATCATTTAATTTATTTCTTAAAATTTTACTTCATATGTAAATATGAATGCTTGCATGAGTTATATCCATAAGTCAAGGAATATAATACTTACTAGATTCTCTAGCCTCATGAATCCAGTCAATAAGAGTGTTTATCTATGCAACCATTACTACTCTTGAATCCTATTTTTTCCATCCTGGACAAGCACATCTGATGTAGAACTCAAATGTGAAGCTGGTTTATTCATGTGTGTAGTAAAATATATAGTTCTACAATAGAATCTCACGTAGGTTAAGTGGTTGCAAAAATTTTCCAAACATGGCCAACCACTTAACTAATAGATAACAATATGCTAATTTAGGATGACAACTAACTGGTAGAAGACAAAGGATAACTCTAACATCTAACTAAACATCCAAACAACTTAACAACCTATTTCCAACATGGGCATACTATGCCTCATGTGAATAAAAAGTGCAAGAAATAGAAAATTACAATAAAATAAAAAATAATAACTTAGGCTTAAATGGATAAGCCTAAGTATCCTCAACAACATCATTCACTTACACATTGATATACACCAATATGATCTCATTTATATCTACTTTAGTTAGGGTATTTTCCTCTATCCTATATCATCTTATGTGATGGCACCCCTACATCCATATTCTCTATAGCTAGGGAATTTACCTATCTTATCCTCCTTTGATGTGTCATCAATATCATTTCCTCCTCCTTGCCCTCTCCCTTACCTCTAACTAGATGAATGGTTTGATTTGGAGGTATATGCCTCCATAATGTTCACACTAGTCTAATTTAATCATCTATGTATTTATTTATCCTATGTATTCAAAGGTCCTATTAATACTATATGTCTCTCTTGAGTGTTCCCATTCACAAACTTTGAATAAGGTCGAATGCAACCCTCCATTTTAAACTATCAATAAAAATCTGGCATGAGATGCACATCCATGATATAGTAGTGATGACCAAATAGGTGCTCCATATTGATTTTCTATTTCACCTCATGTTGTCTAATGGTTGCATCTCAATAAGGAATCTATACTACATCCCTCTTGGGACCCATATCCACCATCATGGGGATACATGCACTACGTGTCCCTATGTGATCTCATAGAGCCCATCTATGGATCAATTGTTGATTTGGAACTATATATCAAGGAAACCCATTTGACCTATATTTATACCTTATAGATCCATCCCATGAAAAAGGTCACCCCCAATATGTTGATGACCTTGTATGAAAATATTGAAGAAATAATGAAGGAGGTTAGAAATAATAATGTCAATCCAACTAAATCTAAAGACTTGCTTCATGATAGTATATAAAAATATCTTGATATACAACGGAATTTTATTGCCTATTTTTTGTAGAATACTTTCCCCCAAAGCAACCCAACCATAGCCTTCTAGAGATCTATATGACTAAAATATCCCATCATTGTATAACTCACAAGACTAACCACATTATCCTCAAAATCAATCAAATATATTGCATATGTCCTAGCCATCGTACTTGTAATTAATATATATCTCTATAACATTCTCATTACATATGCAGTAATAGTACACATACATCCTCCAAGATGATTTAAATCTCATGCACTACCCTTCTAACTCTCATATAAATTTCTTTGACTCTAGCTTCCATTTATACAATACCTCCAATATCACCTCATAGTGAGGCCTAACATATGGCCTCTATACAATATCATAAAATTCATGATCCTCTAATGGTTCTCAGTCATCATGTATTAGTTAGCTCAATATATCTCCAAACCATGTGGGGTCTCTTATCCAACATAAGTAGGCATTCATCCTAATGTGTATTTCCATATGAGGTTTCCCACTTCTCTCTACCATAATCTATTATGCAATAACATATCATTTTAAAGCATCAATCAAAATTTAAACAAAAATCATTCAAATTTATGAAATTTCAAGCAAAAGTGAAATTGTTTCTAGCAAGTGTATCACTTTGTATATCAAACGTTTAATGTGATTATGTTGACATATGATTAAGCTAACAAGTTCACCTAATTATATAAAGCTAATTGAATATACCAATAATTCATAGAAATTCACAAGTTTGGCAACTACACTACATGTAAAAAAGTGGCACAATCCAACATGATGGTTAGAAAAATAAAATTTATGTTGATTTGGATAAAATCTACATAAAAAAGAGCCTAATCGAAAACACAATATCGATAAATTCAAACCAAAATACATTAAAATGAGCCTAATTCATAACCTAAAGGTCTTAACAAACTATTCTAGCTAGTTTTTAACAAAACTCAAGTAAGCAATGATAAACTTACCAATACCTATGGTTTGCTCTAAAATCCATGGCATTTAAATTCAATACCAAAACTTTGGATCTATGGAACGTGTCAATATAATAGACATTTCTATCATATTAGAATTTGAATTCAAGGTTTAAAATCCTACCTCTAAATAAAGCATTAAAATTTATGGATAGAGGCAAATAGGGTAGTCAAAATGTCCTCAAACTATTAATCCATATTAGTAACCAACTTATTCCAATTTAGATTTCCTAGCATGGTCAAATTATTCTTATCCTTCACTAATTTTGCTAGTATAGATTTTCCTCTTCAAATCTAAAAAATTTAAAATGAGGATTTGACCTCTCTTTTATATCTAACTAAAAATACCCCACTATTCACATGGTAGATTGTGATGTAACCACTACTAGCAAGCCCTAGTCATTTATCAATTTTCTTGATTTTTCAATTATCACCCACTCACTCCAACCTTTTTTTCTATTCAATTTGATTTTGGACTAACCCATAATGGTTGTAAGATCCTATAATGGCTCTATTATAATCATGTCAACTATATTTATTATTATTTGGTTAGGCCCTAGGTTAAGCTAGATGGCCCTTGAGAATTAGGGCTAGGGATAATGTTGATTTAGTCTATAATAGGAAGATTTGTGTTTGCATATGTAGTGTTTAAGCTTATCTTGAGGCCATTACTAACTTGTATACTTGTACTCGTTATATTTGCCCTTTGGGCCTAGGTAAATCTTGAAAAAGTTATTTTTTAGATATTTTGTAATTTTTTATTCCTGAAGATTGGTCTCATAACCATGACCTAAAGGTAACTTCTATTTAAGTATAAATACCCCTTACACCAGCCATTTTGTTATTGGTTGGAAATTTCATTTTCCACATAGTGATATTACTTGGTATCCACAGACACCCCAATAAATTTTATTTTCTTAATTTTTATTGTGTATTTATTTTTCAAGCAATACTGGTAATGTTTGATTCCATTCATTTCTAGAAATTGCTATGAAATCTAACAATGTATTAGAAAGGGTGTGAATATCCATTATTATATTATTCTACCACCATGTGTTTTATTCTAGCTTATCCCAAGGGTAACTATGATTGGAGCCAACTAAGAAGATTTTTTGAAATGCTAACAATATAAATAAAAGAAGGATTTTTGATAGAATATCAAGTGGACTTGGATCACAAGGATATCACTAGAATTGGTAAATTTATTCAAAGAGAAACATTCATCGACAAGTTCCTTTTTCCTCTCATTGTCACTTAATCCTTTTTTTTAATTATTTCTAACTAGATAGATGCCCTAGTTTTAAGATTGAAATTTTTGAGGTTTTTAGAAATCCTCATTAATTTTGTTAGATTTGTTCAAAAAATCATTTTTTTTGTCTTTTGGCATATTTTGTCTAATAGTAGTACATAGGGGAGGACAAAATAATTGGCCATTGTGAAAGAAGAAAAGAAGAGGTTGGATATTTTCAAATATATCTCTAGTACCAAAGAAGCCATGGATAGGCTTTCGTGCTTACCAAAGGCCTTTGATCCACAAAGTTGCAAAAATTATCTAGCAACTTTTCTATTGCATAGGCATGAGAGGATGTCTTGATTGATTATGTTTTATAAAAAGGTTGTAGGGAAAATCATGATAAATACAAAGAAACCATTAGTGTTTATGGATTTTTTATGAAAATTTAGGGAGATCCCAATTTAGCACTTTCTCTCATTTTGACTTTAGGTATCTTATTTTTGCATCCAAAGTTTTTTTTCTTTCCCTCCAGAATTTAAAATTTGAATTTTAAATATAGAATATTCCTTGGTCTAGCAAGGAAAATGGGGTATGTAGGTGTGTTTTTGCATTAACATAACATAGGCCTATGTCAACAAGGAGGGACAAAGGGGGGAACTTACCATTTATTTATTTCTTTAATATTTTTCTTGCCCTTCATCTCCAAAGCACAACACTTGGGGAGATTGTTAGCCAAGAGAAGATAAGGCATTTTCCTATGGGAGATCTCAAGTTTGATTTCCTCCAATGTCAAAACCTTTTGTACAACTATGATAACATCAATATGCTTAATGATGTGGCACCTTATGATTATGTGGCACCTTATGATTATGTGGCACCCTATGATGACATAACAATGGATGGCATCACTTTTCTATAAATAATGGATGATGTGGCAAGTGTGTATGGTTGATATGTGGCAGTCTATATGGCTTACATGGTGGTCCATATTGATATGGTAGCTAGTGTATAAATCCTAAGGCAAATACAATAGTTTTTATGACTAAAATGGTAGTTCATACAAGTGACATGGATGTCAATACATGAATCCAAGGTGACACATGATAGTCCATACAACTAACATGAAAATCTATACAAGTGACATGGCATGATATGTGGTAGAAAGCATAGAGGCTATCATATATAAATATATGGAACAAATTATAAGGTGACACATGACAAGTGATGTAGGGGGTCATGTAGGCATTGATGTGACAATATCTTCTTATCTTATAATTATGGGTTATAGAATGATTGTTGTGGTAGGATATATACCATTCGATGTAAATAAGTATAACATTAACCAATTAGATTTTAGGGAAAAAGTTCTAATGGCCATAACTTTTGCATATAGAAGAATTTTGAGCTCATTTTTTCAAATCATAAGTTTTTAAAATATCTCTATATTAGTAGTGTTGTTTTTTGTCACAAATATAAGCAAGGTTTTGAATTTCAGCATAATAGTTATGGATCACCATGTGTCCTTGTTGAGTGGTTCAACTATGCTACTTGGAAAATCAATATTGAAGCTCTACTTTGGAGCAAGGGGTTACTTATATATGTAAATGTGTATCCTTGTAATATTGATACTGAAGAAGTAAAGTATATCTATAGGGAGAAGAAGGATATAGCTTATGGTTCATATCCCTACATGTTGACAATGTATATGACACCCATGCTTACAACACTACAAACCCTAGAGTGCTACTTGAAAAATTTTAGGGGTTGTATGATTAGATTGATTCCACATAAATCAGTAGATTGAAGGATGAGCTTGTACCCTTGTCCATGGAATAATTTAATACTAATAATAAATACATTAGTCATTTCAAGAAACTACAAGAGGACATTTGAATTGCAAGAGGAATGCCCAAGGAAAGAAAGAAGGACAAGTATTGGAGAAAAAAAAAAGATAACATTAAATTGCTCAATATTATTTTCAACCATGTTTCAGAAACATGATATTTTTGTTATTGTATTTAAGATGCTTTATGTATACTTTCAAGACTCACTTACACCACCAATTGATGATTTTTTTAAGTACTTTTTGTGGAACTATGGGTACAACATCTCTTTCAAAAAACATATACTTCATTTTTTCATTGATGACTTCTCTAAAAATGTGTGGTTGTACACTATTCAATACCTTTAAGAATTTTTTTGAGAACCAGTTGGATAGAAAAATTAAATGTCTAAGGATAGATGGAGGAGGTGAATACATTGTTCAACTTTGCAGTAATTTCTAAAAACCTTCCAAAATATGCATTCACCATAATCGTATGCCAAAATGATTTAAAGGTAATTTAAAAGATAGTAATAAACAATGTAAAGAAACAAAGTAAGACCATAAGAAGTATAAGGTGGGTGCCCACGAAAACCCTAATACATCATATCTTATCCACACTTGTAATACAAATGGATCCTCATTGAGGGGTATTTATAGTGATACCAAATCCCCAATGAGAGGTTAATCTTAGGATAACATAAACTTAACCTTGAGGTTAACCTTACAATAAAATAATAATAAATTACCATTTAAGTGAGGTTATCCATAAATGTAGATTAACCAATACCACTAAGGGTGAAATATGAAAGGGGCTCATAGGCTTACATGAACATGCCTGCAATATTACATAAAAGAATGCATGGAGGCTTACATAGATATATGCTCATAGGCTTACATGAAGATGCATATAGAGTTACATCAAGAGAAATCATAGGTACTTCATCATTACTAACATCCTATGCACAATTTTTGAATGTAGAGATCAAGCAACTATTCATCACTTACAATATTAATTATACACATTACAAATGCATGAAAATAAAAGTGTGAGACACTTTCTATGAAACATAGCAAAAATAAAAGGAAAATAAAACACTTTTGGAAAAATAATTGATGATAACCCATTAGTTTCAATTGTACTACATGCACTACCTAATTTGTATAGTGTTTGGTAACTTCTTTGCAAGTTTTAAATTTTAGAGTATATTTTGAAGAACTAATAAATATCCTACACCAATATGAACTGGAAATATAATTTAGAGATGATTATTCAAATAATGCTCTCATGTCTAGAAAGAGATATCAAAGAAATAGTAGAACTGTTAGTAATCCATCTTCATCTTCTTCACAAAACCAAACAAAATGGATAAGAAAATATTGTCACATATGTGAAAGAGAAGGTGGTCATCATACTAGATGCTATAAATATAATGCTCTAAATAGAAGGAACCAATCACAAATTATTTTTCAAACAAGATCACAAAAACAATATCAATCTAGAAATCAAATTAATCTACCTAAGCAAAATCAAGGGTATAGTTCAACTTCTCAACAAGGGAATGTGGCATAGAAAATGACACAAGAAGAATCTACATCATTTCTTGATGATAAACTAGAAATAACATATAAGGTCTAAATGGCACACAAAAAGGAAAACATCAAGGATGATAACTAGTATATATACTCTGGATCTAGTAATCATATTATATGAAACATACGTTGGTTTGATACTTTTCAAGAAATACATGGGCGGTTAGTGAAAATGGTAGATAACACAAGTTATCACATAAAAGGAATAAGAATATTTTTCCTCAAACTACATTTTATATAATGCACCATTGTAAATGTACTATATGTTCCAAGACTTGCTAACAACTTACTTTATATTGCTCAAATGATTGATAAAAGGAGTTTTTTTTATTTTCAAGTTGTTAATGGATATAAAAGATGTTTTATCTTAGAAAATGAAAATTAGAAGGTACTACATCCTACAAAAACGGACTATTTTCCTTACATATCATTACACCTCCACCCGTACTTCAAGAAGTATAGATATCATCTAAAAAAACACAAAAAAGAAGATAGAGATCTAATGGTTAAAAAGAAAAAATAAATAAATAAATAAACAAGAAAAAAGAAAATAATAAGAAAATAATAAATCAAAATAGTTTAGAGAAATCAAAAAAGAAAAAAAGTAAATATATTATGCTTGATACACAAGAAGATGATGAATATACAATGCTTAAAACTTGGATACAAATTATTGCCAAAATAACTAATGGTCCAAAATATTTACAATCAATCTTCTAAGAGGCTAATGATGATACATTCACTACACTTAAGAACTATATGTCTTCATATTGACAAAGCAGTTGAATACGGGGACAAAGATATTACACTTTATGATATTTTAGTCAAGATCATGTATGTGTCACTTCTCACACCTGATATATATAAAGAGAAGAATACAAATAAAGAAATAATTACATAAATAAAGAACAAGGTATTGATGAAAAATGTTATGTGTGATATAGGTTATCTTATCAAACTCAAATAAATTGGTTGTAATACACATAACTTGATGAAGAATATCTCATATGATACAAGTGTTTTTATCATAAAGAAATAAATTGCTTGTAATACAAGTAATATTCAAAAAGAGAATATTAGTTGTGACACTAATGATTTGGAGGTCGTTCAAAAAGATAGCATTGGTGTAAAAAGTAATTCTAACATTGTTAAAAGAGATATTGTATATATTGATGACAAGCATACAATTGATATTGGGTATAATTAATAGATAGAAAATAATTTCCAATAGGTTGATCTCACAATATTATATTCCCCAAAAAATAATTGTACATATTGTCAAAAATTCAAATATACGTTTGAGAGATATTGGAACACTCCTCAAGGTAACTACACATAAATATAATTGAATTATGGTTGGATGGATATTATAGAATGATATAAGATAAAAGATATGTTTTATATGCATTATAAAAAATATTATAGCATTTTGTCAATTTAGAAGTAATTAGTTCATAAAAATAACATAGAGAGCATTATTATTTCAATGACAAAGCCAACTTATCTCTAGATTCAAGGGGAAAGGTATTCCATCATTTGCTCTCTTAAATAATGTAATAAGGGAGGGATGTTAGACTATAGTAATATCATAAATTTTGTTTTATATAAGTTCATTTCATATATATTGTATTTTCTCCTCCATTCATATCATGTTATAGTAAATATCGAGAGTTTATTTACTTAGAAGTTCCTATTATCTCAGTGGTTTATACGATATTCTTATAAATGGTATGATCATGTAAATAACTAATTTATATGTACCTAAAAATCCTTGAATAATGAATGAAGAAGAATATGAATAAATCATTTTCTTTGGTTTCACTTTGAATCTAATATAGATGACTCTTCCATGTATATTTAAATCACGTAACCAAGATGCTAGCATATTTTTTTTGTACTTAATACTTCCCATGATGAGCACCATGTTTGTAAAAATTTTGTAAAAGAGACAATAATACAGTTCCAAACTTGTGCATAATTTTATATTTATTTTAAAAATATATATTATTCCTTTCAAGCCATAAATTCCAACAAATAATGGCAGTAACAATCCTTCATAGAATGCATAATGCTTTAGCTTTGAAATAATTAATTCAATATTTCATCAAATATTTCAATGTTGATGGATTTACTAAATATATTCTCATATTTTTGAAATAACAACCCCAAATAGTGTAAGCAAAGGGACAATAAATAAGCACATGATCTGATGTTTCTAGATCCTTCTCACATAATACACACATAAAAGGTCCATGATATTCTCTTCTTTCTAGACTCTTTCCCATAATAATATTGCTTTAGATTGTTGATCAAAGGAATGTTGAAGCCTTATAGAAGACCTCCAATTACCAAACATTCTTCCAAGGGAAATCATTGGGAGTAGAAAATTTTGATTGCTTTAAATCCTCATATCCCAACTTGATAGAGTATCCACCATATTTTGAAAAATTCCAAACCAACTCATCCTTATATGTAAAAAAATACAAATGTAACTCTTAAAGCATCTTTTGAAGCTCATATATTATTTGTTTGAATCCCTCCCCTTCAATCAGGTTACTCATAAAAATTCATGATTTAAAGTTGTTGCTCACATTAATATAAATTTTGACCTTTGAACCTTTACAAGCTAGACATGCCTAAGCCAATGGTTACCATTTTGAATCCTAAATAAGAGTAAAAGGCTTCAACCAAGGATTGAACCAAATATTTATAGAATCCATATCATTGATTGATCACATTTCTTAATCAATTACAAACTATCTAATATGAATTTCAACTTTGGAAATCCTTTAGGCAAGGTTCATTTCTTGAATAATTTTATTGGATCAAGAGATCCTATATGTTTTTGAGATAATGTTTTTGCCCAACTCTTTTCTAAATATTTGAATAATATCCAACCAAGTTTTTCCCCTAAGGCCTAACTCATAACTATGCAATTTTACCTTGCTCCTCCAATATTATTTCTTTTATAAACATATCCCACTTACAAAGAGAAAACCTAATTTTTTCTCACATTCTTTCCAAATAATCTCTCTTTGAATTTAATCAAATTTGGATGTTATACCTACTAGAAATATTCAAGGTGACACCATATATGTTGGAGATATTACATTATTTGGTACCTTGAGTACCATTGTAAATATTTAGATTAGGAAATGTGTTTATTATATAAGTCAATAATAGGTTTCAAGTTATGAAGAGTGTTTGTGTCATATTTGCATGTGAGAGTTACGTGTGAGTTATGAGGTGTTATATGTGTAAGTGAAGAGTAGTAATACCCCAAGTCTACCCACTTGGTTATCCAACATCAGAGGTCATAGTAAGAGAAATTTTTTATTTCTTTTAATCTTTTCTATTTTATTTTCTAGTATGAGCATGTTAAATCCATCTTCATGAGTACCATTTTGTTGCAGACAAAAAACTCATGAGATCGAGATTGGCCAAATCCCGTATAGTTACCCATTTTAAAGTTCACTCTCCTCCCGATATTCTAAATTTAGGCATTGGGTTTATTTTTCTCTAGGGCCCATAACATCTAGAGGTGTGACGCATAACTTTCCCATGTCTTAACATGAACTCGTGAACTTATATCCTATATTTTTGTCATGTAAGACTTAGCGCATACATGCTCAAGCTATATGATCATCCAATCTATATGGAGCATCATCTAGGGTCTTACCAATACCCTGGTAACCACCCAATATTTTGTGTTGATTAACCAACATGATGTCCCATACCATCATGTTTTCGATATTACCTAGTCAAGCACAATTCACCACTCATCACTAGCAGGGATAACCTAGAAGAGATGCCCATACAACCCTTCATTACCTCTCGTTATGAACTTTTTCTGTTAGAAGTTC
Source organism: Wollemia nobilis (assembly GCA_028583015.1). Classification (NCBI taxonomy): domain Eukaryota; kingdom Viridiplantae; phylum Streptophyta; class Pinopsida; order Araucariales; family Araucariaceae; genus Wollemia; species Wollemia nobilis. The sequence goes on along the minus strand of JAQPPZ010000594.1, from coordinate 100,223 downwards.
AGTTATAGCCCTGAATATGATGATTGCCTACCCGCAAACACCATAAATAATTATCCTCACAAGATTGTCCTTCCCACAATCTTGAACTAGTGATAGGTTGTCCTGCCCATAACCTTAGGTAAAAAAGTTTATATTGTTTTTCCTCAATACTGAAATCTCTTAACAAAGGCTTAACTATGGTTTGAAGGTTTAGAAAAGTCTAACTATGCAATGGTTTGAAAAATATTACAACTTCCTAATCAATCATAAATTATACTATATTTTATAAGATTTATAGTTTCCATATGTCTACTATATGTTTGTTATTATGAGAAAATAAAAGACAGAGGATTTATGGAAATATTACAATTGAAGCTAAAGAAACTTAAAAATTACTATAATAATTTTATTTAAGATTCCTTTTTATTTATCTATCTATTGAACTAGGTGCTACTCTAAAATTTATTCGTAAAAATCATTCCTTTTTCTATATTACACTATAGAATTCTCCTACATAACCGTGATATAAGGTGGATAATTTTTATATTCTATAATACAGTTCTAGTATAAGTTCAAATGAATTTAAAAGAATATTTGACCCACATTATTTAACTAAGGTAAACAATGCTACTCGGTATTTCATTCACTAATACCTAATTCCAAATATCTATGCCATAATGCCTTATTTTTTTCAAGTAATTCCAATACCCCATTAACATATGAAACAACATACAATTTAAACGTCATTCCTTTAAAATTCCATTCAACTTATACACAGGAATTCATAATGTTAAACAATTCTTCTAGGTAGTCTAATTCGATTTTGACTTACACTGATTCTACCATTACTTGAATTGAAAGCAATGCTGACGTTATCTACTTAGCAATGGATTTACTATTAAATTCTTCTCAAAATTTCCAATGTATCTATCTCTAAATATGGCTCGACTTATAAGTTGAAATCAAATAAAATTATATCCTGTAATGTACTATATAATCATATCCAATATATTAACCTATGGCTGGATTGTTTTCTCAAACCACTATGTTCATTATAAACTAATAAATTTATCTTAGCTAAATCCTTAAACAACCATACCACACTATTTTAACTAGAAATTATTATGTTTCAATTCATAACCTCTCTAGAATTCCTATTACCTAGATTAAACGAGGTAATCTCTTCTACATGCAAATGTTTGATCCCAAATTATGTTTAAGAAATAAGTATTTATACACATATGTAACTTTCCTCCTCATCAGAATGAAGAAATGAATTAAAACATAGAACTTTCATCATGGAATTTCAAAGTATCCTTGAACAATTACACATGCTACGTTTTTGAAGGATATTCGCCCATACTATCTACTCTTTTCTATTTTCAATGATGAGCAGAATTTTGGAACACTTAACACAGGAGACAAACATTATTTTGTAACGGAAACATAAATTATTAATAAATAATCACAACTATTCTTCATATCAATTGATATTTCATGAAAGACAACATATGTATGTAAATCACATATGTTTCCTGGGCGCATGTCCAATTCTTAACATTTTCAAAGGTAAACATCTGAAACAATTTCATTATATCAAAAGGTTCACAAAACTCTGTCATGCAAAAACTCAAAGTCTATGTATTCTTAAAGTTGCAAATGCATAATTTCAACATTTAATTTTTTCTACTATTAACTCTGATTTCAGTGCTCTACTGAGTACATTTCACAAGAATGACAAATTGTAATAAATCCTTTCTATATTAAGTGCAATCCTTGATGTTAAAGCAAGAAAAAACATCCAATAGGAGCACAAGAGGTAATATGGTTGTACTCTTCAAGTTTCCACTCTCATGGCATGGTTTTTCGATGACTTTCCAAGGGTCAGAGCGGTCAAACTATAATGCAATGCAACTATGTCTACCATACAGTTTAAACACTCCCAGCACAACATGCAATATGTCGTAAGTTATCCAATACAACATGCATCATAACACAGTATTTCCAACATAGCATATGAGTTTCAACGGAGTTTTATTTTGCCCCTAATTCACATTCCACTCTTCAATAAATTCATTTTCACAGCAAGCCCTCTTTAACATAGGCAACATCAATTATTCGTATAAATTTAGCTTATCAACAATCATATCACATATTTCAATCTTTCCCACATTTGTCCTAGAAAGATTTCATTTCACCCAAGATTTACAAAAAGTTTATCAAACTATTTTCAACTCACAAGAGAGATCATATAGTGCATTAGCAATCCATTTTTTTTTCATAATAATAATTAATAATGTAAAAATGTCGGATAGACTTACTAAAAAATATTGGTTTCCCTCCTTGCTTCCAAAGTCCTTCTCCCTTCCTTTCTCTCGTCGCGCTGCTTCAAAACAAGTAGACCATGACCATCGCAATACCATCCTTGTCTTCCTCTTTCTAATCTATATGATAGTTCCACATTTCTAGATAGCACTCACATTAGTTTTAAGATTCCTCCTTTTCAATTATGCCATGTGGATACCACTTTCCTCCATGTTCAACAAAAAATAGATTTAACAATAATTTTCCCAAAAATGTTGATTATTTCCAAATTGCTCCTTTAAAATTACGCAAGGCAATAAATTTTTCTTATAACATTTATTTTATTATATTATATCTTAATATGTTATTATTTATAATATTTTAGTTTCTTTATTATAAAACAAACAAACATTATTTGTTTTAATACATCCATATATTTATATTTACATAAATATAGAGATATATATAAACACACACACACACATATATATATCCGGCATATATATATACATACATACACATATATATATATATATATATATATATATATATATATATATATATATATATATCATATATATATACATATATATATATATATATATACATATATATATATATATGATTTTTAAATAAATAATTTTCCAAAAAATAAAAATAAATATATTCCCTTTCAGTTCTTAGAATAATATTAACCATATCATTACAATACATTTATCCCATTACTCAAAACTATGGCCCCCATGCATTTAAGCATATTCATTTCCAACAAACACCATAAATTCTCAATTCGATAAACATCAAATATTCCTACAATGCAACTACATGATATGCATCTACATGGACCGCTAGCGAATGCATTGCCTATAGGGTCCTTTGCCCCTATCAACCGGTGAATACACCACCTCTCATCATTTTCCTTGACTTACCTTGCATCGGATAATCCTTCTGCCTATTGAAGAGATCCTTCATTTGCATTATCCTTGCTAGTAACAATACCTATCCCCTGCATCCACAAATACACTAGCAGTATCTCATCCTTGCAAATAAAATTAGGCATATAATGAAGTAGATTTTTGGAGGGTTGTTACATACTCCCCCAATAAGATTAAACACAGTCCCTGTGTTTGCATTTCCCACTGAAACATAAAAAAAAAAAACAATTTTGCCATGGAAAATAAAAAAATCAATACAATTCACCAACAAATTTACATTTTCCAAAACCAAATCATCATTTATTTTTAAATACTAAACATGCACAAACAACAAATATATTTATCATACTTCACAAACCAAGATATGATTATATCACTGTTCATCAAAATGGAACTATGTAATGATGACAACACTTCTAAAATAACTATTCAAATAAAAATGAAAACTGTCTTTTTATGATGGCCACATCCTCCCACATGGCACTATTTTCAAAAAATTGGTCCCATTGGACCTTGCACTATTCAATATTACACTTTCTTAACTATTTTGTTCGATATCCAGGGATCTTAATAGGTCACACTTCAATGCGTATGGGATCGTCCATCTGTAAATGATCAAAATTCCAAACATGTGAGGGAACAGGAACATATTTCTTAAGAAGGGACACATGGAATGTATCATGGATTTTTGACAAATTAGGTGGCAAGTCTAATTTTTAGATGATCAAATTTAGTTTATCAACAATTTCAAAAGGCCCTACAAATCATGGACTAAGTTTAGAGGATTTGATACAAATTTTGGTAGGTTTAACTCTTAGGAATACTCTATCTCCCACAGTGAATTCCCTTGGTGTTCTCTTAAGATCCACATAACTCTTTTGTCGATCTGAGGCTTCTTTGAGCCTTTATCAAATTTAATTGAGTTGGTCTTCCATTTCTATGGCGATATCCAGACCGATCACCACCCGATACTTTGGATTACTCCTCGATAACGACGTTCTACACCTCCTCTCATACAAAACCTCAAATGGAGCCATACCTAGAGAAGTATGGTAACTATTATTATAAGAAAATTCTACTAGAAAAATATAATCTTCCCATTTTGTTTGATGATCCATACAATACATGCAAAGCATATCCTCTAAGACTTGATTTTCCCTTTCAGTTTGTCCATATGACTCAGGATGATAAACAATACTAATATTGAGTTTTGTTCCCATGCATGATGCAATGTTTACCAAAACTTCGATGTGAATCGAGAATCCCTGTCTGATATAATTGATTTAGGAAATCTGTGTAGCCGTACCACTTCCCTAGTAAATTTGTGGGCTACGATGGGAGCTCCATATTTAATATTTATAGGCATAAAATGTGCCACTTTAGTTGATTTATCCACTACTACTAGAATGGCATCATGCTGAAAATAATTTTTAGGCAACCCAACAATGAAATCCATAGTCACCACTTGCCATTTGTATTGTGGAATGGCATGCGAAAATAAGTGTCTAGCTGGATGTAGATGCTCTAACTTCACCTTTTGAAATTCTAAACATCTAGCCACAAATTTAGTGATATCCTTTTTCATTCATGGCCAATAATAATATTTTCTCATATTTTCATACATCTTTATATAGCTTGGATGAGCGGAGTATGGAGCACTATGTGTCTCTTGCAATATCATATTTCTCAGATCCTGATAGTTAGGAACTACCACTCTATTTTTAAATAATAATATATCTTCCCAAACTCTAAATTCCTTTTCTTTATCAGAGCCTTGCTGCACCAGTTCCCGATATTTTGAGAATATTCATCTTGAATTTGTAGCCTTCTTATTTAATCAATTATAGCATATTGACAGTGTGACATAACGTTGATATGCTTTCTTCTACTTAAAGCATTTGCTAATTTATTTTCTTTTTATTTTATGTACTTTATACCAAAATCATATTCTTCCAAAAACTCCATCCAGCGCCTTTGTCTAGCATTAAGCATTGGTTGAGTAAAGATATATCTTAAGCTTTGATGATCTATTCTAAGCTCAAAATATTTACCAAGTAGGTAATGTCACCACATTTTTAGAGCATGCACTACCGCAACAAACTCTAAATCATGTGCGATGTAGTTTAATTCATGTTTCTTAAGTTTTCATGACTCATAAGCAATAAAACCATCTTATTGCATAAGGAGTCCACCTAATCCTTCCATGGAAGCATTAGTACATACAATAAACAATTTTTTGGGATCTGTTATTCTAAGAATAAGTGTTGATGTTAACTTTTTTTAAGAGTTTTGAAAGCTTCTTCACACCATTCTATCCATTTAAAAGCTTTTCCTTTCTTTTGAAGATTGGTTATTGGATAAGCTATCTTAGAGAATTTTTTTATAAAATGATGATAATAGCCAACCATCCCCATAAAACTCCGTACTTCAAAAACATTTGTTGGAGCAGGCCAACCAATAATAGCCTCAATTTTCTTTGGATCAATAGACACCCCTTCAGCAAAAATTACATGACCCAAATACTATACCTGGGTTGCATAAAACTCACATTTCGATATTTTTCCATATAATTGATTCTTTCTAAGGATGTCAAGAACAATTATCATATGAATATCATGCTCTTATTTAATTTTGGAGTAGATAAATATATCATTTAGGAATATCAACACAAACCAATCTAGATGCTCTCAATACATACTATTCATCAAATTCATAAAAAAATTTGGAGCTTTGGTTAATCCAAAAGACAACACTATAAATTCATAATGGCCATATCTAGTTCGGGAAATTTTTTTACAGGTATCTTCTTCTTGGATCCTCAACTATTGATAACCAGACCTGAGATTAATTTAGGAGAAAATTGTGGCTCCTTTTAGTTGATCAAACAAATCATCTATTCTGGGTAGAGAGTACTTATTCTTAACAATCATTTTGTTTAGCATTCTATAGTCAATACATAGCCTTAATGATCCATCCTTCTTTTTCACAAACAAAATTGGTGCACCCCACGTTCAAACACTAGGTTTAATATATCCTTTCTCTAAGAGTTCCTGAAGCTGAGTCTTAAGCTCTTGCAACTCTATTGTAGTTATCCTATATGGTGCTCAAGCTATAGGAGTTGCTCCTGGTAAAATTTCTATAGTAAAATCAAACTCCCTTTGGTGTGGAAGACTCAGTAATTCCTCAGGAAAGACATCTTGAAAATCATTCAACATCGAATAAATTTGGAAAAGACTTGCTTCAGACTCACTCTCTTTCTTTTTATTAAGTTTGACCACAAAGACTCTACTACCCTTTCTCAGTGCTCTTTTAACTTGCATTGCTGTCAGAAGATGTGGTTCCATTAATTCATGCCTGTAGTAAATCTGAATCCTTTGCTTGGTGTCGTCAATGAATTCCATCCATCTTTTCACAAAATTTAACAATGCTTTATGTGCCTTGAGCCAATCAACACTTAAAATTATGTCGAAATCATGTAATGGAGCTACATATAAATGCCATCGGATTTTTCCTTAAGGTAGCATTATTTGAGGGTCAAATATAAATTTATTAATAGTATAGGTTTACCCAAACCCATACTCAACTTTCCTCCCATTAGCCATAAATCCAAATTTTTCTAGTATGTCCCTCAAAATATCTGGTGAAATAAAGCTATCAGTTGCTCCAGAATCAACCAAGATACAATCATTTCTATTATAAATTTTACCTTTCAATAGAAAAGGTGTTGCTTGACCATTGAGTTTCGAATTACCTATTTCTGCATATATATTATGAGTAGGTTTCACAAGTTCTTTTCTCTTATCGGCTCAAAAAGGACATTTTTCAACATAATGTGGTTCTTGAAAAATCTAACAACCAGTATGTGATGCCCTCTCTTTCTTATCTCCATCATTATCTTCCTAAATACTAGTTATTGGTGTATTAGCTCTCTTATCATACCTATTCTTGTAATTTATTTGACCACCCTAATAGTTTTGATTTCCTCTATTTCCTTGGTACATACTCTTATTCTTGTCAAACCTGTTTCTGTTCCCATACCATGATTCTTATTCCAAATCCTGTCTCATTTTGTTGGTCCCACATTTTTATTTTTTTGTAGTTCTTCATTTTCATGGCCTTAAAGTTATCCTCTTCCTATCAATCCAAATCACAGGTAGCAGTTAAGGTAGCAGGTTTTCAACATAAGGATCAGGTGTCTAATTTTTGGATGTAGCCCTAGGAGAAATTTTTGAATTTTGATCTCTTTTCAATGCTCATATTCGGGAATGTATTTGAGCAATTGCACAAATCGCTGATAATACTCATTTACAGATATACTACCCTGCGTTAACCTTGAAAATTTTGCAGTCCTTTCAAGGTAAAATTGTCGTTTTAGAAACCTATATTTGAATGCTAATACAAATGTATCCCAATGAACATCGATAGCCTTCACATTGTGAGTTTTTATATGAGTATCCCACCAATCAGTGATAACTCCAATCAGACAAAAAATAGCCAGTAAATTTTTTGATTTAGGTGAAAGGGTTTTAATTGCAAAGTATGCCTCCACACTATTCAACCATATTTCATCCTCTTCCCCATCACCTTTTCCATAAAATTTGGCTATATCAAGTCTTCGCATATCCTTGTCCAACTTGGAACCTACTTGTTTCCTTCTTGGGTCAATAGTTATCTCATCCTCAACTATCACCATTTTTTCCTTTAGATAAATTCTCAATTGTTTTATATTGATGAGAAATCATCTCTTGTTGTTGAGATAGTTGAGTTTTTTGTTGCTCCATGTGTTCTAACATTTGTGTCTGTTGTTGAGCTATGTGTTCAGCCATTTGAGCACTTTGCTACTCCATTTGTTCTTTTTGTTGGCTCATTTTCTCCTACAATAATTGCACCATTCGGACCATTTTATCCTCTTTGATAGCTAGTTCTTTTTCCTTCCTCTTTTCTCGAGAACGTTATGTGGCTTCCTCATTAGCCCCGATCCTCAAATTTTTAAAATAATATTTTAGGATGTTCAGTCATCCCTTCCTGCTGAACCATTGTAGATATTTTTGAGGAAGTAGTTTTTTGTCCTTATGCCATTGCCTGCCCAGCAAACAAAGAGACTTGTCAAATTTCGAGTTTAGGTGAGCACATTGACAACATAAATTAATTTAGTTATAGGATTTATAAAATTTATTGCCTAAATATTTGCAAACTTTGCTCTAATACAAAATGTAACACCCCAAGTCTACCCACTTGGTTGTCCAACATCAGAGGTCATAGTAAGAGAAAATTTTTTGTTTCTCTTAATCTTTTCTATTTTATTTTCTAGTATGATCATGTTAAATCCATCTTCATGAGTGACATTTTGCTGCAGAAAAAATACTCATTGGGTCAAGATTAGCCAAATCCCGTATAGTTGCCCATTTTGAACTTCACTCTCCTCTCGAGATCCTAAGTTTGAGAAGTTGATTTCTTTTCCTCTAGGGCCCATAACAGCTAGAGGTGTGATGCATAACTTTCCCATGTCTTAACATGCACTCGTGAACTTATATCCTATTTTTTTTCATGTAAGACTTAGCACATACATGCTCGATCTAGATGATCATCCAATCTCTATCGAGCATTGTCTACGGTCTTACCAATATTCTGGTAAGCACTCGGTGTTTTGTGGTGATTAATCAACACGATGTCCCATACCTTCATGTTGTCAATATTATCTATTCAAGCACAATTCACCACTCATCACTAGCAGGTATAACCTAGAAGAGATGCCCATACAACCTTTCGTTACCTCCTGTTCTGATATTTTTCCATCAAAATTTCAATTAGAGCACTAAATATGATGATTTCCTACCTGCAAGCACCATAAATAATTGTCCTCACAAGATTATCCTTCCCAAAATATTGAACTAGTGACAAGGTTGTCCTGCCCACAACCTTAGGTTGTAAGTTTAGATTGTCTTTCCTCGATCCTGAAATCTCTTAACAAAGGCTTAACTAAGGTTTGAAGGTTTATAAAAGTCTAACTATGCAATGGTTTGCAAACTATTACAACTTCCTAATCAATCATAAATTATACTATATTTTATAAGTTTTCTATATTCCATATGTCTACTAAATGTTTGTTATTATGAGAGAATAAAAGACAAAGGATTTATGGAAACATTACAATTGAAACTAAAGAAACTTAAAACTTACTATAATAATTTTATTTAAGATTCCTTTTTATTTATCTATCTATTGAAGTAGGTGCTACTCTAAAATTTATTCGTAAAACTCATTCCTATTTCTATATTACACTATAGAATTCTACTACATAATCATGATATAAGGTGGATAATTTTTATATTCTATAATACAGTTCTAGTATAAGTTCAAATGAATTTAAAAGAATCTTTGACCCACATTATTTAACTAAGGTAAATAATACTAATCAGAATTTCATTCACTAATACCTCATTCCAAATATCTATGCCATAATACCTTTTTTTTTTCATGTAATTCCAATACCCCATTAACATATGAAACAACATACAATTTAAACGTTATTCCTTTAAAATCCTGTTCAACTTATATACAAGAATTCATAATATTAAATAATTCTTCTAGGTAGTCTAATTCGGTTCTGATTTACACTAACTCTACCATTCCTTGAATTGAAAGTAATGCTGACCTTATCTACTTAGCAATGGATTTCGAATTAAATTCTTCTCAAATTTTCCAATGTATTTATCTCTAAACATGGCTTGGTTTATTAGTTGAAATCAAATAAAATTATATCCTATACTGTACTATATAATCATATCCAATATATTAACCTACGACTGAATTATTTTCTCAAACCACCATGTTCATTCTAAACTAATCAATTTATCTTAGCTATATCCTAAACAACCATACCACGCTGTTTGAACTAGAAATTCTTATGTTTCAATTCATAACCTCTCAAGAATTCCTATTACCTAGATTAAACGGGGTAATCTCTGTTGCATGCAAATGTTTGATCCCAAATTATGTTTAATGAAATTATATTATGATACACATATGTAACGTTCCTCCTCATCATAATGAAGAAACGAATTAAAATGTAGAACTTTCATCATGCAATTTCAAAGTATCCTTGAACAATTACACAGGTTACGTTTTCGAAGGATATTCACCCATACTATCTAATCTTTTATAGTTTCAATGACGAGCATAATTTTGGAACACTTAACACAGGAGACGAACATTATTTTTTAATGCAAACATAAATTATTAATAAATAATCACAACTATTCTTCATATCAATTGATATTTCATGAAAGACAAGATATGTATGTAAATCACATATGTTTCTTGGGCGCATGTCCAATTATTAACGTTTTCAAAGGTAAACGTCTAAAACAATTTTATTATATCAAAAGGTTCACAAAACTCTGTTATGCAAATCCTCAGAGTCTATGTATTATTAAAATTAGAAATGCATAATTTCAACATTCAATTTGTTCTACTATTAACTTTAATTTTAGCGCTCTACTAAGTACATTTCACAAGAATGAAAAATTGTAATAAATCCTTTCCATATTAAGTGCAGTCCTTGACACTTGAGCAGGATAAAGCATTCAATAGTAGCACAAGAGGTAATATGGTAGTACTCTTCAAGTTTCAACTCTCATGGCATGGTTTGTCGGTGACTTTCCAATGATTAGATCGGTAAGACTATAATGCAATGCAACTATGTATACCATACACACAATTTAAACACTCCTAACACATCATGCAATACATCATAAGTTATCCAATACAACATGCACCATAACACAAAATTTCCAGCACAGCATACGAGTTTCAACGAAGTTTTATTTCGTTCCTAATTCACATTCCACTCTTCAATCAATTTATTTTCATAGCAAGCACTCTTTAACACAGGCAATATAAATTGTTTGTATAAATTTAGCTTATCAACAATCATATCACAGATTTCAATCTTTACCACGTTTGCCTTGGAAATATTTCATTTCACCCACGGTTTGTAAATTTTTTATCAAACCAATTTCAACTCACAAGAGAGATCATATAGTGCATTAGAAATCCATTAGTCATGTAAAAATGTCATATAGACTTACTAAAAAATTATTGGTTTCCCTCCTTTCTTCCAAAGCCCTTCTCCCTTCCTTTCTCTTGTCGCGTTGCATCGAAACAAGCAGACCATGACCATCACAATACCATCCTCGTCTTCCACTTTCTAATCTAGATGATAGATACGTATTTCTAGCTAGCACTCACATTAGTTTTAAGACTCCTCCTTTTCAATTATGTCATGTGGATACCACTTTCCTCCATGTTGAAAAAAAACCAGATTTATCAATAATTTTCTCAAAAATGCTGACTATTTCCAAATTGCTCCTTTAAAATTACGCAAGGCAACAAATTTTTCTTATAACATTTATTTTATTATATTATATCTTAATATATTATTATTTATAATATTTTAGTTGTTTTATTATAAAACAAACAAACATTATTTGTGTTGATACATCCATATTATTTATATATATATCATTTAGGAATATCAACACAAACCGATCTAGATGCTCTCAAAACATACTATTCATCAAATTCATAAAAGTTGTTGGAGATTTGGTTAATCCAAAAGGCAACACTATAAATTTATAATGACCATATCTAGTTCGGGAAGCAATTTTACGGGTATTTTCTTCTTGGATCCTCAACTATTGATAACTAGACCTGAGATTAATTTTGGAGAAAATTGTGGCTCCTTTTAGTTTTTCAAACAAATCATCTATTCTGGGTAGAGAGTACTTATTCTTAACAATCATTTTGTTTAGCATTCTATAGTCAATACATAGACTTAATGATTCATCCTTATTTTTCACAAATAAACTTGGTGCACCCCACGTTCAAACACTAGGTTTAATATATCCTTTCTCTAAGAGTTCTTGAAGCTGAGTCTTAAGCTCTTGCAACTCTATTGTAGTTATCCTATATGATGCTCGAGCTATAGAAGTTGCTCCTGGTAAAATTTCTATAGTAAAATCAAACTCCCTTTGGGGTGAAAGACTCGATAATTCCTCAGGAAAGACATCTCAAAAATCATTCAACATCGAATAAATTTGGAAAATACTTGCTTCGGACTCACTTCCTTTCTTTTTATTAATTTTGACCACAAAGACTCTACTACCCTTTCTCAATGCTCTTTTAACTTGCATTGTTGTGAGAAGATGTGGTTCCACTAATTCACGCCTGTAGTAAATCTGAATCCTTTGCTTGGTGTCGTCAATAAATTCCATCCATATTTTCACAAAATTTAACAATGCTTTATGTGCATTGAGCCAATCAACACCTAAAATTATGTCGAAATCATGTAATGGAGCTATATATAAATACCATCGGGTTTTCCCTTGAGGTAGCACTATTTGAGGGTCAAATAGATATTGATTAATAGTATAGGTTTACCTAGACCCATACTCAACTTTCCACCCATTAGCCATAAATCCATATTTTTCTGGTATGTCCCTCAAAATATCTGGTGAAATAAAGCTATCAGTTGCTCCAGAATCAACCAAGATACAAACATTTCTATTATAAATTTTACCTTTCAATAGAAAAGGTGTTGCTTGACCATTGAGTTTGGAATTACCTATTTATGCATATATCTTATGAGTAGGTTTCACAAGTTCTTTTCTCTTATCGGCTCGCAAAGGACATTTTTCAACATAATGTGGTTCTTGACAAATCTAAAAACTAGTATGTGATGCCCTCTCTTATTTCCATAATTATCTTCCTAAATACTAGTTATTGGTGTATTAGCTCTCTTATCATACCTATTCTTGTAATTTATTAGACCACCCTGATAGTTTTGATTTCCTCTATTTCCTTCGTACCTACTCTTATTCTTGTCAAACGTATTTCTATTACCATACCACGATTCTTGTTCCAAATCCTGTCTCATTTTGTTGGTCCCACATTTTTATTTTTTTGTAGTTCTTCATTTTCAGAGGATTGTTGATAATAATATTTCTTGGCCTTAAAGTTATCCTCTTCCTATCAATCCAAATCACAGGTAGCAATTAAGGTAGCAGGTTTTCAACATAAGGATCAGGTGTCTAATTTTTGGATGTAGCCCTAGGAGAAATTTTTGAATTTTGATCTCTTTTCGTTGCTCATATTCGGGCATGTATTTGAGCAATTGCACAAATCGCTGATAATACTCAATTACAGATATACTACCCTGTGTTAACCTTGAAAATTTTACAGTCCTTTCAAGGTAAAATTGTCGTGTTAGAAACCTATATTTGAATGCTAATACAAATGTATCCCAATGAACATCGATAGCTTTCACATTGTGACTTTTTATATGAGTATCCCACCAATCAGTGATAACTCCAATCAGACAAAAAATAGCCAGTAAAGTTTTTGATTTAGGTGAAAGGGTTTTAATCGCAAAGTATGCCTCCACACTATTCAACCATATTTTAGCCTCTTCCCCATCACCTTTTCCATAAAATTTGGCTATATCAAGTCTTCGCATATCCTTGTCCAACTTGGAACCTACTTGTTTCCTTCTTGGGTCAATAGTTATCTCATCCTCAACTATCACCATTTTTTCCTTTAGATAAATTCTCAATTGTTTTCTATTGATGAGAAATCATCTCTTGTTGTTGATAGTTGAGTTTTTTGTTGCTCCATGTGTTCTAACATTTGTGTCTGTTGTTGAGCTATGTGTTCAGCCATTTGAGCACTTTGCTACTCCATTTGTTCTTTTTGTTGGCTCATTTGTTCCTACAATAATTGCACCATCCGGACCATTTTATCCTCTTTGATAGCTAGTTATTTTTCCTTCCTCTTTTCTCGAGGACGTTATGTGGCTTCCTCATTAGCCCTGATCCTCAAATTTTTAAAAGAATATTTTAGGATGTTCGGTCATCCCTTCCTTCTGAACCATCGTAGATATTTTTGAGGAAGTAGTTTTTTGTCCTGATGCCATTGCCTACCCAGCAAAAAAAGAGCCTTGTCAAATTTCGAGTTTAGGTGAGCACATTGACAACATAAATTAAGTTAGTTATAGGATTTATAAAATTTATTGCCTAAATATTTGCAAACTTTGCTCTGATACAAAATGTAACACCCCAAGTCTACCCACTTGGTTGTCCAACATCAGAGGTCATAGTAAGAGAAAATTTTTTGTTTCTCTTAATATTTTCTATTTTATTTTCTAGTATGAGCATGTTAAATCCATCTTCATGAGTGACATTTCTCTGCAGAAAAAATACTCATTGGGTCAAGATTAGCCAAATCTCATATAGTTGCCCATTTTGAACTTCACTCTCCTCCCGAGATCCTAAGTTCGAGAAGTTGATTTCTTTTTCTCTAGGGCCCATAACACCTAGAGGTGTGATGCATAACTTTCCCATGTCTTAACATGAACTCGTGAACTTATATCCTATATTTTTTCATGTAATACTTAGCACATACATGCTCGATCTAGATGATCATCCAATCTCTATGGAGCATCATCTAGGGTGTTACCAATATTCTGGTAACCACCCGGTGTTTTGTGTTGATTAATCAACACGATGTCCCATACCATCATGTTGTCAGTATTATCTGTTCAAGAACAATTCACCACTCATCACTAGCAGGTATAACCTAGAAGTGATGCCCATACAACCTTTCGTTACCTCCTGTTCTGATATTTTTCCATCAATAGTTCAATTAGAGCACTAAATATGATGATTTCCTACGTGCAAGCACCATAAATAATTGTCCTCACAAGATTATCCTTCCCATAATATTGAACTAGTGACAAGGTTGTCATGCCCACAACCTTAGGTTGTAAGTTTAGATTGTCTTTCCTCGATCCTGAAATCTCTTAACAAAGGCTTAACTAAGGTTTGAAGGTTTAGAAAAGTCTAACTATGCAATGGTTTGCAAACTATTACAACTTCCTAATCAATCATAAATTATACTATATTTTATAAGTTTTCTATATTCCATATGTCTACTAAATGTTTGTTATTATGAGAGAATAAAAGACAGAGGATTTATGGAAACATTACAATTGAAACTAAAGAAACTTAAAACTTACTATAATAATTTTATTTAAGATTCCTTTTTATTTATCTATCTATTGAACTAGGTGCTACTCTAAAATTTATTCGTAAAACTCATTCCTATTTCTATATTACACTATAGAATTCTACTACATAATCATGATATAAGGTGGATAATTTTTATATTCTATAATACAGTTCTAGTATAAGTTCAAATGAATTTAAAAGAATCTTTGACCCACATTATTTAACTAAGGTAAATAATACTAATCAGAATTTCATTCACTAATACCTCATTCCAAATATCTATGCCATAATACCTTTTTTTTTTTCATGTAATTCCAATACTCCCATTAACATATGAAACAACATACAATTTAAACGTTATTCCTTTAAAATCCTGTTCAACTTATATACAAGAATTCATAATATTAAATAATTCTTCTAGGTAGTCTAATTCGGTTCTGATTTACACTAACTCTACCATTCCTTGAATTGAAAGTAATGCTGACCTTATCTACTTAGCAATGGATTTCGAATTAAATTCTTCTCAAATTTTCCAATGTATTTATCTCTAAACATGGCTTGGTTTATTAGTTGAAATCAAATAAAATTATATCCTATACTGTACTATATAATCATATCCAATATATTAACCTACGACTGAATTATTTTCTCAAACCACCATGTATCCTAAACAACCATACCACGCTGTTTGAACTAGAAATTCTTATGTTTCAATTCATAACCTCTCAAGAATTCCTATTACCTAGATTAAACGGGGTAATCTCTGTTGCATGCAAATGTTTGATCCCAAATTATGTTTAATGAAATTATATTATGATACACATATGTAACGTTCCTCCTCATCATAATGAAGAAACGAATTAAAATGTAGAACTTTCATCATGCAATTTCAAAGTATCCTTGAACAATTACACAGGTTACGTTTTCGAAGGATATTCACCCATACTATCTACTCTTTTATAGTTTCAATGACGAGCATAATTTTGGAACACTTAACACAGGAGACGAACATTATTTTTTAATGCAAACATAAATTATTAATAAATAATCACAACTATTCTTCATATCAATTGATATTTCATGAAAGACAAGATATGTATGTAAATCACATATGTTTCTTGGGCGCATGTCCAATTATTAACGTTTTCAAAGGTAAACGTCTAAAACAATTTTATTATATCAAAAGGTTCACAAAACTCTGTTATGCAAATCCTCAGAGTCTATGTATTATTAAAATTAGAAATGCATAATTTCAACATTCGATTTGTTCTACTATTAACTTTAATTTTAGCGCTCTACTAAGTACATTTCACAAGAATGAAAATTTGTAATAAATCCTTTCCATATTAAGTGCAGTCCTTGACACTTGAGCAGGATAAAGCATTCAATAGTAGCACAAGAGGTAATATGGTAGTACTCTTCAAGTTTCAACTCTCATGGCATGGTTTGTCGGTGACTTTCCAATGATCAGATCGGTAAGACTATAATGCAATGCAACTATGTATACCATACACACAATTTAAACACTCCTAACACATCATGCAATACATCATAAGTTATCCAATACAACATGCACCATAACACAAAATTTCCAGCACAGCATACGAGTTTCAACGAAGTTTTATTTCGTTCCTAATTCACATTCCACTCTTCAATCAATTTATTTTCATAGCAAGCACTCTTTAACACAGGCAATATAAATTGTTTGTATAAATTTAGATTATCAACAATCATATCACAGATTTCAATCTTTACCACGTTTGCCTTGGAAATATTTCATTTCACCCACGGTTTGTAAATTTTTTATCAAACCAATTTCAAATCACAAGAGAGATCATATAGTGCATTAGCAATCCATTAGTCATGTAAAAATGTCATATAGACTTACTAAAAAATTATTGGTTTCCCTCCTTTCTTCCAAAGCCCTTCTCCCTTCCTTTCTCTTGTCGCGTTGCATCGAAACAAGCAGACCATGACCATCACAATACCATCCTCGTCTTCCACTTTCTAATCTAGATGATAGATACGTATTTCTAGCTAGCACTCACATTATTTTTAAGACTCCTCCTTTTCAATTATGTCATGTGGATACCACTTTCCTCCACGTTGAAAAAAAACCAGATTTATCAATAATTTTCTCAAAAATGCTGACTATTTCCAAATTGCTCCTTTAAAATTACGCAAGGCAACAAATTTTTCTTATAACATTTATTTTATTATATTATATCTTAATATATTATTATTTATAATATTTTAGTTGTTTTATTATAAAACAAACAAACATTAATTGTGTTGATACATCCATATTATTTATATATATATATATATATATATATATATATATATATATATCATTTAAGAATATCAACACAAACCGATCTAGATGCTCTCAAAACATACTATTCATCAAATTCATAAAAGTTTTTGGAGATTTGGTTAATCCAAAAGGCAACACTATAAATTTATAATGACCATATCTAGTTCGGGAAGCAATTTTACGGGTATTTTCTTCTTGGATCCTCAACTATTGATAACTAGACCTGAGATTAATTTTGGAGAAAATTGTGGCTCCTTTTAGTTTTTCAAACAAATCATCTATTCTGGGTAGAGAGTACTTATTCTTAACAATCATTTTGTTTAGCATTCTATAGTCAATACATAGACTTAATGATTCATCCTTATTTTTCACAAATAAACTTGGTGCACCCCACGTTCAAACACTAGGTTTAATATATCCTTTCTCTAAGAGTTCTTGAAGCTGAGTCTTAAGCTCTTGCAACTCTATTGTAGTTATCCTATATGATGCTCGAGCTATAGAATTTGCTCCTGGTAAAATTTCTATAGTAAAATCAAACTCCCTTTGGGGTGAAAGACTCGATAATTCCTCAGGAAAGACATCTCAAAAATCATTCAACATCGAATAAATTTGGAAAATACTTGCTTCGGACTCACTTCCTTTCTTTTTATTAATTTTGACCACAAAGACTCTACTACCCTTTCTCAATGCTCTTTTAACTTGCATTGTTGTGAGAAGATGTGGTTCCACTAATTCACGCCTGTAGTAAATCTGAATCCTTTGCTTGGTGTCGTCAATAAATTCCATCCATATTTTCACAAAATTTAACAATGCTTTATGTGCATTGAGCCAATCAACACCTAAAATTATGTCGAAATCATGTAATGGAGCTATATATAAATACCATCGGGTTTTCCCTTGAGGTAGCACTATTTGAGGGTCAAATAGATATTGATTAATAGTATAGGTTTACCTATACCCATACTCAACTTTCCACCCATTAGCCATAAATCCATATTTTTCTGGTATGTCCCTCAAAATATCTGGTGAAATAAAGCTATCAGTTGCTCCAGAATCAACCAAGATACAAACATTTCTATTATAAATTTTACCTTTCAATAGAAAAGGTGTTGCTTGACCATTGAGTTTGGAATTACCTATTTATGCATATATCTTATGAGTAGGTTTACAAGTTCTTTTCTCTTATCGGCTCGCAAAGGACATTTTTCAACATAATGTGGTTCTTGACAAATCTAAAAACCAGTATGCGATGCCCTCTCTTATTTCCATAATTATCTTCCTAAATACTAGTTATTGGTGTATTAGCTCTCTTATCATACCTATTCTTGTAATTTATTAGACCACCCTGATAGTTTTGATTTCCTCTATTTCCTTCGTACCTACTCTTATTCTTGTCAAACGTATTTCTATTACCATACCACGATTCTTGTTCCAAATCCTGTCTCATTTTGTTGGTCCCACATTTTTATTTTTTTGTAGTTCTTCATTTTCAGAGGATTGTTGATAATAATATTTCTTGGCCTTAAAGTTATCCTCTTCCTATCAATCCAAATCACAGGTAGCAATTAAGGTAGCAGGTTTTCAACATAAGGATCAGGTGTCTAATTTTTGGATGTAGCCCTAGGAGAAATTTTTGAATTTTGATCTCTTTTCGTTGCTCATATTCGGGCATGTATTTGAGCAATTGCACAAATCGCTGATAATACTCAATTACAGATATACTACCCTGCGTTAACCTTGAAAATTTTACAGTCCTTTCAAGGTAAAATTGTCGTGTTAGAAACCTATATTTGAATGCTAATACAAATTTACCCCAATGAACATCGATAGCTTTCACATTGTGACTTTTTATATGAGTATCCCACCAATCAGTGATAACTCCAATCAGACAAAAAATAGCCAGTAAAGTTTTTGATTTAGGTGAAAGGGTTTTAATCGCAAAGTATGCCTCCACACTATTCAACCATATTTTAGCCTCTTCCCCATCACCTTTTCCATAAAATTTGGCTATATCAAGTCTTCGCATATCCTTGTCCAACTTGGAACCTACTTGTTTCCTTCTTGGGTCAATAGTTATCTCATCCTCAACTATCACCATTTTTTCCTTTAGATAAATTCTCAATTGTTTTCTATTGATGAGAAATCATCTCTTGTTGTTGATAGTTGAGTTTTTTGTTGCTCCATGTGTTCTAACATTTGTGTCTGTTGTTGAGCTATGTGTTCAGCCATTTGAGCACTTTGCTACTCCATTTGTTCTTTTTGTTGGCTCATTTGTTCCTACAATAATTGCACCATCCGGACCATTTTATCCTCTTTGATAGCTAGTTATTTTTCCTTCCTCTTTTCTCGAGGACGTTATGTGGCTTCCTCATTAGCCCTGATCCTCAAATTTTTAAAATAATATTTTAGGATGTTCGGTCATCCCTTCCTTCTGAACCATCGTAGATATTTTTGAGGAAGTAGTTTTTTGTCCTGATGCTATTGCCTACCCAGCAAAAAAAGAGCCTTGTCAAATTTCGAGTTTAGGTGAGCACATTGACAACATAAATTAAGTTAGTTATAGGATTTATAAAATTTATTGCCTAAATATTTGCAAACTTTGCTCTGATACAAAATGTAACACCCCAAGTCTACCCACTTGGTTGTCCAACATCAGAGGTCATAGTAAGAGAAAATTTTTTGTTTCTCTTAATATTTTCTATTTTATTTTCTAGTATGAGCATGTTAAATCCATCTTCATGAGTGACATTTCTCTGTAGAAAAAATAATCATTGGGTCAAGATTAGCCAAATCTCATATAGTTGCCCATTTTGAACTTCACTCTCCTCCCGAGATCCTAAGTTCGAGAAGTTGATTTCTTTTTCTCTAGGGCCCATAACACCTAGAGGTGTGATGCATAACTTTCCCATGTCTTAACATGAACTCGTGAACTTATATCCTATATTTTTTCATGTAATACTTAGCACATACATGCTCGATCTAGATGATCATCCAATCTCTATGGAGCATCATCTAGGGTGTTACCAATATTCTGGTAACCACCCGGTGTTTTGTGTTGATTAATCAACACGATGTCCCATACCATCATGTTGTCAGTATTATCTGTTCAAGAACAATTCACCACTCATCACTAGCAGGTATAACCTAGAAGTGATGCCCATACAACCTTTCGTTACCTCCTGTTCTGATATTTTTCCATCAATAGTTCAATTAGAGCACTAAATATGATGATTTCCTACGTGCAAGCACCATAAATAATTGTCCTCACAAGATTATCCTTCCCATAATATTGAACTAGTGACAAGGTTGTCATGCCCACAACCTTAGGTTGTAAGTTTAGATTGTCTTTCCTCGATCCTGAAATCTCTTAACAAAGGCTTAACTAAGGTTTGAAGGTTTAGAAAAGTCTAACTATGCAATGGTTTGCAAACTATTACAACTTCCTAATCAATCATAAATAATACTATATTTTATAAGTTTTCTATATTCCATATGTCTACTAAATGTTTGTTATTATGAGAGAATAAAAGACAGAGGATTTATGGAAACATTACAATTGAAACTAAAGAAACTTAAAACTTACTATAATAATTTTATTTAAGATTCCTTTTTATTTATCTATCTATTGAACTAGGTGCTACTCTAAAATTTATTCGTAAAACTCATTCCTATTTCTATATTACACTATAGAATTCTACTACATAATCATGATATAAGGTGGATAATTTTTATATTCTATAATACAGTTCTAGTATAAGTTCAAATGAATTTAAAAGAATCTTTGACCCACATTATTTAACTAAGGTAAATAATACTAATCAGAATTTCATTCACTAATACCTCATTCCAAATATCTATGCCATAATACCTTTTTTTTTTTCATGTAATTCCAATACCCCATTAACATATGAAACAACATACAATTTAAACTTTATTCCTTTAAAATCCCGTTCAACTTATATACAAGAATTCATAATATTAAATAATTCTTCTAGGTAGTCTAAGTCAGTTTTGATTTACACTAACTCTACCATTCCTTGAATTGAAAGTAATGCTGACCTTATCTACTTAGCAATGGATTTCGAATTAAATTCTTCTCAAATTTTCCAATATATCTATCTCTAAACATGGCTTGGTTTATTAGTTGAAATCAAATAAAATTATATCCTATACTGTACTATATAATCATATCCAATATATTAACCTACGACTGAATTATTTTCTCAAACCACCATGTTCATCCTAAACTAATCAATTTATCTTAGCTAAATCCTAAACAACCATACCATGTTGTTTGAACTAGAAATTCTTATGTTTCAATTCATAACCTCTCAAGAATTCCTATTACCTAGATTAAACGGGGTAATCTCTGTTGCATGCAAATGTTTGATCCCAAATTATGTTTAATGAAATTATATTATGATACACATATGTAACGTTCCTCCTCATCATAATGAAGAAACGAATTAAAATGTAGAACTTTCATCATGCAATTTCAAAGTATCCTTGAACAATTACACAGGTTACGTTTTCGAAGGATATTCACCCATACTATCTACTCTTTTCTAGTTTCAATGACGAGCATAATTTTGGAACACTTAACACAGGAGACGAACATTATTTTTTAATGCAAACATAAATTATTAATAAATAATCACAACTATTCTTCATATCAATTGATATTTCATGAAAGACAAGATATGTATGTAAATCACATATGTTTCTTGGGCGCATGTCCAATTCTTAACGTTTTCAAAGGTAAACGTCTAAAACAATTTTATTATATCAAAAGGTTCACAAAACTCTATTATGCAAATCCTCAGAGTCTATGTATTCTTAAAATTATAAATGCATAATTTCAACATTCGATTTGTTCTACTATTAACTTTAATTTTAGCGCTCTACTAAGTACATTTCACAAGAATGACAAATTGTAATAAATCCTTTCCATATTAAGTGCAGTCCTTGACACTTGAGCAAGACAAAGCATTCAATAGCAGCACAAGAGGTAATATGGTAGTACTCTTCAAGTTTCAACTCTCATGGCATGGTTTGTCGGTGACTTTCCAATGATCAGATCGGTAAGACTATAATGCAATGCAACTATGTATACTATACACACAATTTAAACACTCCAAACACATCGTGCAATACATCATAAGTTATCCAATACAACATGCACCATAACATAGTATTTCCAGCACAGCATACGAGTTTCAACGAAGTTTTATTTCGTTCCTAATTCACATTCCACTCTTCAATCAATTTATTTTCATAGCAAGCCCGCTTTAACACAGGCAATATAAATTGTTCATATAAATTTAGCTTATCAACAATCATATCACAGATTTCAATATTTTCCACGTTTGCCTTGGAAACATTTCATTTCACCCACGGTTTGTAAATTTTTTATCAAATCAATTTCAACTCACAGGAGAGATCATATAGCGCATTAGCAATCCATTTTTATTTTATTTCAATAATAATAATTAGTCATGTAAAAATGTCATATAGAATTACTAAAAAATTATTGGTTTCCCTCCTTTCTTCCAAAGCCCTTCTCCCTTCCTTTTTCTTGTCACGTTGCATCGAAACAAGCAGACCATGACCATCACAATACCATCCTCGTCTTTCACTTTCTAATCTAGATGATAGATACGTCTTTCTAGCTAGCACTCACATTAGTTTTAAGACTCCTCCTTTTCAATTATGTCATGTGGATACCACTTTCCTCCACGTTAAAAAAAAACAGATTTATCAATAATTTTCCCAAAAATGCTGACTATTTCCAAATTGCTCCTTTAAAATTATGCAAGGCAACAAATTTTTCTTATAACATTTATTTTATTATATTATATCTTAATATATTATTATTTATAATATTTTAGTTGTTTTATTATAAAACAAACAAACATTATTTGTGTTGATACATCCATATTATTTATATATATATCAATTAGGAATATCAACACAAACCGATCTAGATGCTCTCAAAACATACTATTCATCAAATTCATAAAAGTTGTTGGAGCTTTGGTTAATCCAAAAGGCAACACTATAAATTCATAATGACCATATCTAGTTCGGGAAGGAGTTTTACAGGTATCTTCTTCTTGGATCCTCAACTATTGATAACCAGACCTGAGATTAATTTTGGAGAAAATTGTGGCTCCATTTAGTTGATCAAACAAATCATCTATTCTGGGTAGAGAGTACTTATTCTTAACAATCATTTTGTTTAGCATTCTATAGTCAATACATAGCCTTAATGATCCATCCTTCTTTTTCACAAACAAAATTGGTGCACCCCACGTTCAAACACTAGGTTTAATATATCCTTTCTCTAAGAGTTCCTGAAGCTGAGTCTTAAGCTCTTGCAACTCTATTGTAGTTATCCTATATGGTGCTCAAGCTATAGGAGTTGCTCCTGGTAAAATTTCTATAGTAAAATCAAACTCCCTTTGGGGTGGAAGACTCGATAATTCCTCAGGAAATACATCTCGAAAATCATTCAACATCGAATAAATTTGGAAAAGACTTGCTTTAGACTCACTTTCTTTCTTTTTATTAAGTTTGACCACAAAGACTCTACTACCCTTTCTCAGTGCTCTTTTAACTTGCATTGTTGTTAGAAGATGTGGTTCCATTAATTCACGCCTGTAGTAAATCTGAATCCTTTGCTTGGTGTCGTCAATGAAGTCCATCCATCTTTTCACAAAATTTAACAATGCTTTATGTGCCTTGAGCCAATCAACACTTAAAATTATGTCGAAATCATGTAATGGAGCTACATATAAATGCCATCGGGTTTTCCCTTGAGGTAGCACTATTTTAGGGTCAAATATATATTGATTAATTGTATAGGTTTACCCAGACCCATACTCTACTTTCCTCCCATTAGCCATAAATCCAAATTTTTTTGGTATGTCCCTCAAAATATCTGGTGAAATAAAGCTATCAGTTGCTCCAGAATCAACCAAGATACAATCATTTCTATTATAAATTTTACCTTTCAATAGAAAAGGTGTTGCTTGACCATTGAGTTTGGAATTACCTATTTTTGCATATATCTTATGAGTAGGTTTCACAAGTTCTTTTCTCTTATCAGCTCGCAAAGGACATTTTTCAACATAATGTGGTTCTTGACAAATCTAACAACTAGTATGCAATGCCCTCTCTTTCTTATTTCCATCATTATCTTCCTAAATACTAGTTATTGGTGTATTAGCTCTCTTATCATACCTATTCTTGTAATTTATCTAACCACCCTAATAGTTTTGATTTCCTCTATTTCCTTGGTACCTACTCTTATTCTTGTCAAACCTGTTTCTGTTCCCATACCACGATTCTTGTTCCAAATCCTGTCTCATTTTTTTGGTCCCACATTTTTATTTTTTTGTAGTTCTTCATTTTCAGAGGATTGTTGATAATAATATTTCTTGGACTTAAAGTTATCCTCTTCCTATCAATCCAAATCACAGGTAGCAGTTAAGGTAGCAGGTTTTCAACATAAGGATCAGGTGTCTAATTTTTTGATGTAGCCCTAGGAGAAATTTTTGAATTTTGATCTCTTTTCAATGCTCATATTCTGGAATGTATTTGAGCAATTGCACAAATCGCTGATAATACTCAATTATGGATATACTACCCTACGTTAACCTTGAAAATTTTGCAATCCTTTCAAGGTAAAATTGTGGTGTTAGAAACCTATATTTGAATGCTAATACAAATGTATCCCAATGAACATCGATAGCCTTCACATTG
Source organism: Wollemia nobilis (assembly GCA_028583015.1). Taxonomy (NCBI): domain Eukaryota; kingdom Viridiplantae; phylum Streptophyta; class Pinopsida; order Araucariales; family Araucariaceae; genus Wollemia; species Wollemia nobilis. Next base: position 74,859 of record JAQPPZ010000594.1, on the reverse strand, counting down.
TGAGTTTTTATATGAGTATCCCACCAATCAGTGATAACTCCAATCAGACAAAAAATAGCCAGTAAATTTTTTGATTTAGGTGAAAGGGTTTTAATTGCAAAGTATGCCTCCACACTATTCAACCATATTTCATCCTCTTCCCCATCACATTTTCCATAAAATTTGGCTATATCAAGTCTTCGCATATCCTTGTCCAACTTGGAACCTACTTGTTTCCTTCTTGGGTCAATAGTTATCTCATCCTCAACTATCACCATTTTTTCCTTTAGATAAATTCTCAATTGTTTTCTATTGATGAGAAATCATCTCTTGTTGTTGATAGTTGAGTTTTTTGTTGCTCCATGTGTTCTAACATTTGTGTCTGTTATTGAGCTATGTGTTCAGCAATTTGAGCACTTTGCTACTCCATTTGTTCTTTTTGTTGGCTCATTTGTTCCTACAATAATTGCACCATCCGGACCATTTTATCCTCTTTGATAGCTAGTTCTTTTTCCTTCCTCTTTTCTCGAGGACGTTATGTGGCTTCCTCATTAACCCTGATCCTCAAATTTTTAAAAGAATATTTTAGGATGTTCAGTCATCCCTTCCTTCTGAACCATCGTAGATATTTTTGAGGAAGTAGTTTTTTGTCCTGATGCCATTGCCTGCCCAACAAACAAAGAGCCTTGTCAAATTTCGAGTTTAGGTGAGCACATTGACAACATAAATTAAGTTAGTTATAGGATTTATAAAATTTATTGCCTAAATATTTGCAAACTTTGCTCTGATACAAAATGTAACACCCCAAGTCTACCCACTTGGTTGTCCAACATCAGAGGTCATAGTAAGAGAAAAAAATTTGTTTCTCTTAATATTTTCTATTTTATTTTCTAGTATGAGCATGTTAAATCCATCTTCATGAGTGACATTTTGCTACAGAAAAAATACTCATTGGGTCAAGATTAGCCAAATCTCGTATAGTTGCCCATTTTGAACTTCACTCTCCTCTCGAGATCCTAAGTTCGAGAAGATGATTTCTTTTCCTCTAGGGCCCATAACAGCTAGAGGTGTGACACATAACTTTCCCATGTCTTAACATGAACTCGTGAACTTATATCCTATATTTTTTCATGTAAGACTTAGCACATACATGCTCGATCTAGACGATCATCCAATCTCTATGGAGCATCGTCTAGGGTCTTACCAATATTCTGGTAACCACTCGGTGTTTTGTGTTGATTAATCAACACGATGTCCCATACCATCATGTTGTCAGTATTATCTATTCAAGCACAATTCACCACTCATCACTAGCAGGTATAACCTAGAAGTGATGCCCATACAACCTTTCGTTACCTCCTATTTTGATATTTTTCCATCAAAATTTCAATTAGAGCACTAAATATGTTGATTTCCTACCTGCAAGCACCATAAATAATTGTCCTCACAAGATTATCCTTCCAATAATATTGAACTAGTGACAAGGTTGTCCTGCCCACAACCTTAGGTTGTAAGTTTAGATTGTCTTTCCTCAATCCTGAAATCTCTTAACAAAGGCTTAACTAAGGTTTGAAGGTTTAGAAAAGTCTAACTATGCGATGGTTTGCAAACTATTACAACTTCCTAATCAATCATAAATTATACTATATTTTATAAGTTTTCTATATTCCATATGTCTACTAAATGTTTGTTATTATGAGAGAATAAAAGACAGAGGATTTATGGAAACATTACAATTGAAACTAAAGAAACTTAAAACTTACTATAATAATTTTATTTAAGATTCCTTTTTATTTATCTATCTATGTAATTCCAATACCCCATTAACATATGAAACAACATACAATTTAAACGTTATTCCTTTAAAATCCCGTTCAACTTATATACAAGAATTCATAACATTAAATAATTCTTCTAGGTAGTCTAATTCGGTTTTGATTTACACTAACTCTACCATTCCTTGAATTGAAAGTAATGCTGACCTTATCTACTTAGCAATGGATTTCGAATTAAATTCATCTCAAATTGTCCAATGTATCTATCTCTAAACATGGCTTGGTTTATTAGTTGAAATCAAATAAAATTATATCCTATACTATACTATATAATCATATCCAATATATTAACCTATGACTGAATTGTTTTCTCAAACCACCGTGTTCATTCTAAACTAATCAATTTATCTTAGCTAAATCCTAAACAACCATACCACGCTGTTTGAACTACAAATTCTTATGTTTCAATTCATAACCTCTCAAGAATTCCTATTACCTAGATTAAACAAGGTAATCTCTATTGCATGCAAATGTTTGATCCCAAATTATGTTTAATGAAATTATATTATGATACACATATGTAACGTTCCTCCTCATCATAATGAAGAAACGAATTAAAATGTAGAACTTTCATCATGCAATTTCAAAGTATCTTTGAACAATTACACAGGTTACGTTTTCGAAGGATATTCACCCATACTATCTACTCTTTTCTAGTTTCAATGACTAGCATAATTTTGGAACACTTAACGCAGGAGACGAACATTATTTTTTAATGCAAACATAAATTATTAATAAATAATCACAACTATTCTTCAAATCAATTGATATTTCATGAAAGACAAGATATGTATGTAAATCACATATGTTTCCTGGGCTCATGTCCAATTCTTGACGTTTTCAAAGGTAAACGTCTAAAAAAAATTTATTATATCAAAAGGTTTACAAAACTCTGTTATGCAAATCCTCAGAGTCTATGTATTATTAAAATTAGAAATGCATAATTTCAACATTCGATTTGTTCTACTATTAACTTTAATTTTAGCGCTCTACTAAGTACATTTCACAAGAATGACAAATTGTAATAAATCCTTTCCATATTAAGTGCAGTCCTTGATACTTGAGCAAGACAAAGCATTCAATAGCAGCACAAGAGGTAATATGGTAGTACTCTTCAAGTTTCAACTCTCATGGGATGGTTTGTCGGTGACTTTCCAATGATTAGATCGGTAAGACTATAATGCAATGCAACTATGTATACCATACACACAATTTAAACACTCCTAACACATCATGCAATACATAATAAGTTATCCAATACAACATGCACCATAACACAATATTTCCAGCACAGCATACGAGTTTCAATGAAGTTTTATTTTGTTCCTAATTCACATTCCACTCTTCAATCAATTTATTTTCATAGCAAGCCCTCTTTAACACAGGCAATATAAATTGTTCGTATAAATTTAGCTTATCAACAATCATATCACAAATTTCAATCTTTCCCACGTTTGCCTTGGAAAGATTTCATTTCACCCACAGTTTGTAAATTTTTTATCAAACCAATTTCAACTCACAAGAGAGATCATATAGTGCATTAGCAATCCATTTTTATTTTATTTCAATAATAATAATTTGTCATGTAAAAATGTCATATAGACTTACTAAAAAATTATTGGTTTCCCTCCTTTCTTCCAAAGCCCTTCTCCCTTCCTTTCTCTTGTCGCGTTGCATCGAAACAAGCAGACCATGACCATCACAATACCATCCTTGTCTTCCACTTTCTAATCTAGATGATAGATACGTCTTTCTAGCTAGCACTCACATTAGTTTTAAGACTCCTCCTTTTCAATTATGTCATGTGGATACCACTTTCCTCCACGTTAAAAAAAAACCAGATTTATCAATAATTTTCCCAAAAATGCTGACTATTTCCAAATTGCTCCTTTAACATTACGCAAGGCAACAAATTTTTCTTATAACATTTCCATATTATTTATATATATATCATTTAGGAATATCAACATAAACCGATCTAGATGCTCTCAAAACATACTATTCATCAAATTCATAAAAGTTGTTGGAAATTTGGTTAATCCAAAAGGCAACACTATAAATTCATAATGATCATATCTAGTTCGAGAAGCAGTTTTACGGGTATCTTCTTCTTGGATCCTCAACTATTGATAACCAGACCTGAGATTAATTTTGGAGAAAATTGTGGCTCCTTTTAGTTGATCAAACAAATCATCTATTCTGGGTAGAGAGTACTTATTCTTAACAATCATTTTGTTTAGCATTCTATAGTCAATACATAGACTTAATGATTCATCCTTCTTTTTCACAAAAAAAATTGGTGCACCCCACGTTCAAACACTAGGTTTAATATATCCTTTCTCTAAGAGTTCCTGAATATGAGTCTTAAGCTCTTGCAACTCTATTGTAGTTATCCTATATGGTGCTTGAGCTATAGGAGTTGCTCCTAGTAAAATATCTATAGTAAAATCAAACTCCTTTTGGGGTGGAAGACTTGGTAATTCCTCAGGAAATACATCTCGAAAATCATTCAACATCGAATAAATTTGGAAAAGACTTGCTTCGGACTCACTTTCTTTCTTTTTATTAAGTTTGACCACAAAGACTCTACTACCCTTTCTCAGTGCTCTTTTAACTTGCATTGTTGTCAGAAGATGTGGTTCCACTAGTTCACGCCTGTAGTAAATCTGAATCCTTTGCTTGGTGTCGTCAATGAATTCCAGCCATCTTTTCACAAAATTTAACAATGCTTTATGTGCCTTGAGCCAATCAACACCTAAAATTATGTCGAAATCATGTAATGGAGCTACATATAAATACCATCAGGTTTTCCCTTGAGGTAGCACTATTTGAGGGTCATATAGATATTGATTAATAGTATAGGTTTATCCAGACCCATACTCAACTTTCCACCCATTAGCCATAAATCCAAATTTTTTTGGTATGTCCCTCAAAATATCTGGTGGAATAAAGCTATCAGTTGCTCCAGAATCAACCAAGATACAAACATTTCTATTATAAATTTTACCTTTCAATAGAAAAGGTGTTGCTTGACCATTGAGTTTAGAATTACCTATTTCTGCATATATCTTATGAGTAGGTTTCACAGGTTATTTTCTCTTATCGGCTCGCAAAGGACATTTTTCAACATAATGTGGTTCTTGACAAATCTAAAAACCAGTATGCGATGCCCTCTCTTATTTCCATAATTATCTTCCTAAATACTAGTTATTGGTGTATTAGCTCTCTTATCATACCTATTCTTGTAATTTATTTGACAACCCTGATAGTTTTGATTTCCTCTATTTCCTTGGTACCTACTCTTATTCTTGTCAAACCCGTTTCTGTTCCCATACCACGATTCTTGTTCCAAATCCTGTCTCATTTTGTTGGTCCCACATTTTTATTTTTTTGTAGTTCTTCATTTTTAGAGGATTGTTGATAATAATATTTCTTGGCCTTAAAGTTATCCTCTTCCTATCAATCCAAATCACAGGTAGCAATTAAGGTAGCAGGTTTTCAACATAAGGATCAGGTGTCTAATTTTTGGATGTAGCCCTAGGAGAAATTTTTGAATTTTGATCTCTTTTCGTTGCTCATATTCGGTCATGTATTTGAGCAATTGCACAAATCGTTGATAATACTCAATTACAGATATACCACCCTGCGTTAACCTTGAAAATTTTACAGTCCTTTCAAGGTAAAATTGTGGTGTTAGAAACCTATATTTGAATGCTAATACAAATGTATCCCAATGAACATCGATAGCTTTCACATTGTGAGTTTTTAGATGAGTATCCCACCAATCAGTGATAACTCCAATCAGACAAAAAATAGCCAGTAAAGTTTTTGATTTAGGTGAAAGGGTTTTAATCGCAAAGTATGCCTCCACACTATTCAACCATATTTCAGCCTCTTCCCCATCACCTTTTCCATAAAATTTGGCTATATCAAGTCTTCGCATATCCTTGTCCAACTTGGAACCTACTTGTTTCCTTCTTTGTTCAATAGTTATCTCATCCTCAACTATCACCATTTTTTCCTTTAGATAAATTCTCAATTGTTTTATATTGATGAGAAATCATCTCTTGTTGTTGAGATAGTTGAGTTTTTTGTTGCTCCATGTGTTCTAACATTTGTGTCTGTTTTTGAGCTATGTGTTCAGCCATTTGAGCACTTTGCTACTCCGTTTGTTCTTTTTTTTGGCTCATTTGTTCCTACAATAATTGCACCATCCGGACCATTTTATCCTCTTTGATAGCTAGTTCTTTTTCCTTCCTCTTTTCTCGAGAACGTTATGTGGCTTCTTCATTAGCCCTGATCCTCAAATTTTTAAAAGAATATTTTAGGATTTTCGGTCATCCCTTCCTGCTGAACCACCGTAGATATTTTTGAGGAAGTAGTTTTTTGTCCTGATGCCATTGCCTACCTAGCAAACAAAGATCCTTGTCAAATTTCGAGTTTAGGTGAGCACATTGACAACATAAATTAATTTAGTTATAGGATTTATAAAATTTATTGCCTAAATATTTACAAACTTTGCTCTGATACAAAATGTAACACCCCAAGTCTACCCACTTGGTTGTCCAACATCAGAGGTCATAGTAAGAGAAAAAAATTTGTTTCTCTTAATCTTTTCTATTTTATTTTCTAGTATGAGCATGTTAAATCCATCTTCATGAGTGACATTTTGCTGCAGAAAAAATACTCATTGGGTCAAGATTAGCCAAATCCCGTATAGTTGCCCATTTTGAACTTCACTCTCCTCCCGAGATCCTAAGTTCGAGAAGTTGATTTCTTTTAGAGGTGTGACGCATAACTTTCCCATGTCTTAACATGAACTCATGAACTTATATCCTATATTTTTTCATGTAATACTTAGCACATACATGCTCGATCTAGATGATCATCCAATCTCTATGGAGCATCGTCTAGGGTCTTACCAATATTCTGGTAACCACCCGATGTTTTGTGTTGATTAATCAACACGATGTCCCATACCATCATGTTATTAGTATTATCTATTCAAGCACAATTCACCACTCATCACTAGCAGGTATAACCTAGAAGTGATGCCCATACAACCTTTCGTTACCTCCTGTTCTAATATTTTTCCATCAAAAGTTCAATTAGAGCACTAAATATGATGATTTCCTACCTGCAAGCACCATAAATAATTGTCCTCACAAGATTATCCTTCCCATAATATTGAACTAGTGACAAGGTTGTCTTGCCCACAACCTTAGGTTGTAAGTTTAGATTGTCTTTCCTCAATCCTGAAATCTCTTAACAAAGGCTTAACTAAGGTTTGAAGGTTTAGAAAAGTCTAACTATGCAATGGTTTGCAAACTATTACAACTTCCTAATCAATCATAAATTATACTATATTTTATAAGTTTTCTATATTCAATATGTCTACTAAATGTTTGTTATTATGAGAGAATAAAAGACAGAGGATTTATGAAAACATTACAATTGAAACTAAAGAAACTTAAAACTTACTATAATAATTTTATTTAAGATTCCTTTTTATTTATCTATCTATTGAAGTAGGTGCTACTCTAAAATTTATTCGTAAAACTCATTCCTTTTTCTATATTACACTATAGAATTCTACTACATAATCGTGATATAATGTGGATAATTTTTATATTCTATAATACAGTTCTAGTATAAGTTCAAATGAATTTAAAAGAATCTTTGACCCACATTATTTAACTAAGGTAAATAATACTAATCAGAATTTCATTCACTAATACCTCATTCCAAATATCTATGCCATAATACCTTTTTTTTTTCATGTAATTCCAATACCCCATTAACATATGAAACAACATACAATTTAAACGTTATTCCTTTAAAATCCCGTTCAACTTATATACAAGAATTCATAACATTAAATAATTCTTCTAGGTAGTCTAATTCGGTTTTGATTTACACTAACTCTACCATTCCTTGAATTGAAAGTAATGCTGACCTTATCTACTTAGCAATGGATTTCGAATTAAATTCTTCTCAAATTTTCCAATGTATCTATCTCTAAACATGGCTTGGTTTATTAGTTGAAATAAAATAAAATTATATCCTATACTGTACTATATAATCATATCCAATATATTAACCTACGACTGAATTATTTTCTCAAACCACCGTGTTCATTCTAAACTAATCAATTTATCTTAGCTAAATCCTAAACAACCATACCACGCTGTTTGAACTACAAATTCTTATGTTTCAATTCATAACCTCTCAAGAATTCCTATTACCTAGATTAAACGAGGTAATCTCTACTGCATGCAAATGTTTGATCCCAAATTATGTTTAATGAAATTATATTATGATACACATATGTAACGTTCCTCCTCATCATAATGAAGAAACGAATTAAAATGTAGAACTTTCATCATGCAATTTCAAAGTATCCTTGAACAATTACATAGGTTACGTTTTCGAAGGATATTCACCCATACTATCTACTCTTTTCTAGTTTCAATGACGAGCATAATTTTGGAACACTTAACACAGGAGACAAACATTATTTTTTAATGCAAACATAAATTATTAATAAATAATCACAACTATTCTTCATATCAATTGATATTTCATGAAAGACAATATATGTATGTAAATCACATATGTTTCTTGGGCGCATGTCCAATTCTTAACGTTTTCAAAGGTAAACGTCTAAAAAAAATTTATTATATCAAAAGGTTCACAAAACTCTATTATGCAAATCCTTAGAGTCTATGTATTCTTAAAATTATAAATGCATAATTTCAACATTCGATTTGTTCTACTATTAACTTTAATTTTAGCGCTCTACTAAGTACATTTCACAAGAATGACAATTTGTAATAAATCCTCTCCATATTAAGTGCAGTCCTTGACACTTGAGCAAGACAAAGCATTCAATAGCATCACAAGAGGTAATATGGTAGTACTCTTCAAGTTTCAACTCTCATGGCATGGTTTGTCGGTGACTTTCCAATGATTAGATCGGTAAGACTATAATGCAATGCAACTATGTATACCATACACACAATTTAAACACTCCTAACACATCATGCAATACATCATAAGTTATCCAATACAACATGCACCATAACACAGTATTTCTAGCACAGCATACGATTTTCAACGAAGTTTTATTTCGTTCCTAATTCACATTCCACTCTTCAATCAATTTATTTTCATAGCAAGCCCTCTTTAACACAGGCAATATAAATTGTTCATATAAATTTAGCTTATCAACAATCATATGGTAAGACCCCAAGGTCTTACTATAAAATTATTAACAAATTAATGTAAATGTAATCGCAAGCCACTCAAAGGGGGCTCCCTTGTAATCGCTTTGCCACTATAGGGGGCTCCCTCCTTAGAATATATGCTTATTATTCTTCTTCTTGGATGATTTGATATGGATGGCCAACCTAATATATATATCTACCCTAAAGCTACGTTGGTGAAGAGACATGATGGTTCACGTATGAAGAGATGTGATGGTTCATGTTATGAAGGGTTGTGATGGTTCACTTTATAAGTTAATAATATAATAATTAAATGATTAATAATACTAACTAATAATGTTAGGATTGAGGATCCTAACATGCCACCCTTCTTAAAAAGAGCTTTGTCCTCAAAGCTCAAAGTGAGAAGCTTTGTCCTTTGTTTTCCAAGAAGGATTTGTGTAAGTTCTTGGACTCTTTTAATGGCATCCTTTCGTAGGCAAGGATATTGAGAAGGATGAAGCATTAGCGGGGGGTTTCCAAGAACAATAGTAGAATATTCCTTAGGAAAATCATGATGACGATGGGAGGGCAATCCTTGGGGTTCCTCAAATACTTTAGAATGATTCATCAAAAGTGATGGTAATGATTTCATATCCTTTTTTGGTTCCTTGCTAGATCCAATGGAGAAGGAGTGTGTAGTCACTCTGCGTTGGTTCCAAATAGGTTTGGTCATATGGCAAGAACACACTATTGGTGAGGAAGGTATCTGTAGGTCTTGTAGAGTGCATGTTTGGCTAGGATTGATCACTTTGGGTATGTTTACCTCATCCTTGCTTGGTACATCAATCAATTCTTGCACATCGACCTCATTGTCTTCATTGCGATGAGTAGGTGCACTGGTTGCTTCGGACACAACTACCTCATTTGCTTGCTCTATGGAGATACAGGGATCAACTTCCTTCAATAAATACAATGTTAGTGTAGCACATTTATGGTGGGGTTCAAATTGTTCATCACAATTATCACAAAGTCCTTTTGCTCGTCGTTCTTTCATCTCCTCAAAGCTAAGATGTTTAATTCATAAAGTTCGGTTAGATTTGGGGGTTGTGTAAGTGCTTTGTGCCCTTCCATTATGCATAGGTTTGGGAGCGATGTAAGTGGTCGTCAATTTTTCCATAAGTGGTTTCCCTAATCGTTGTTGTGCATTGATTTTATCTTCAGCCAATTTTTCCAATCCATAGGTCTGCATCATTGTATAGGGATTGAACCTTGTCACCTCCATTCTAATATCCTCTTTTAATCCCCTAATGAAGCCACTTATGAGAATTGATTCATCCAATATTGTGTTGTGTTTGGTGATATCCTCAAACCGAGTTTGATACTCACGTATAGAAGTGATTTGATGAAGATCTTTGAGCAATTCCCACATGACTGGGTCCCACATGGCTCTGATACCAAATGGTAAGACCCCAAGGTCTTACTATAAAATTATTAACAAATTAATGTAAATGTAATCGCAGGCCACTCAAAGGGAGCTCCCTTGTAATCGCTTTGCCACTATAGGGGGCTCCCTCCTTAGAATATATGCTTATTATTCTTCTTCTTGGATGATTTGATATTGATGGCCAACCTAATATATATATTAACCCTAAAGCTACGTTGGTGAAGAGACATGATGGTTCACGTATGAAGAGATGTGATGGTTCATGTTATGAAGGGTTGTGATGGTTCACTTTATAAGTTAATAATATAATAATTAAATGATTAATAATACTAACTAATAATGTAAGGATTGAGGATCCTAACATCATATCACAGATTTCTATCTTTCCCACGTTTGCCTTGGAAAGATTTCATTTCACCCATGGTTTGTAAATTTTTTATCAAACCAATTTCAACTCACAGGAGAGATCATATAGTGCATTAGCAATCCATTTTTATTTTATTTCAATAATAATAATTAGTTATGTAAAAATTTCATATAGACTTACTAAAAAATTATTGGTTTCCCTCCTTTCTTCCAAAGCCATTCTCCCTTCATTTCTCTTGTCGTGTTGCATCGAAACAAGACGACCATGACCATCACAATACCATCCTCGTCTTCCACTTTCTAATCTAGATGATAGATACGTCTTTCTAGCTAGCACTCACATTAGTTTTAAGACTCCTCCTTTTCAATTATGTCATGTAGATACCACTTTCCTCCATGTTAAAAAAAAATAGATTTATCAATAATTTTCCCAAAAATGTTGACTATTTCCAAATTGCTCCTTTAAAATTATGCAAGGCAACAAATTTTTCTTATAACATTTATTTTATTATATTATATCTTAATATATTATTATTTATAATATTTTAGTTGTTTTATTATAAAACAAACAAACATTATTTGTGTTGATACATCCATATTATTTATATATATATCATTTAGGAATATCAACACAAACCGATCTAGATGCTCTCAAAACATACTATTCATCAAATTCATAAAAGTTGTTGGAGCTTTGGTTAATCCAAAACATAACACTATAAATTCATGATGACCATATCTAGTTCGGGAAGCAGTTTTACAAGTATCTTCTTCTTGGATCCTCAAATATTGATAACCAGACCTAAGATTAATTTTGGAGAAAATTGTGGCTCCTTTTAGTTGATCAAACAAATCATCTATTCTGGGTAGAGAGTACTTATTCTTAACAATCATTTTGTTTAGCATTCTATAGTCAATACATAGCCTTAATGATCCATCCTTCTTTTTCACAAACAAAATTGGTGCACCCCACGTTCAAACACTAGGTTTAATATATCCTTTCTCTAAGAGTTACTGAAGCTGAGTCTTAAGCTCTTGCAACTCTATTGTAGTTATCCTATATGGTGCTCGAGCTATAGGAGTTGCTCCTGGTAAAATTTCTATAGTAAAATCAAACTCCCTTTGGGGTGGAAGACTCGGTAATTCCTTAGGAAAGACATCTTGAAAATCATTCAACATCGAATAAATTTGGAAAAGACTTGCTTTGGACTCACTTTATTTCTTTTTATTAATTTTGACCACAAAGACTCTACTACCCTTTCTCAGTGCTCTTTTAACTTGCATTGCTGTCAGAAGATGTGGTTCCATTAATTCATGCCTGTAGTAAATCTGAATCCTTTGTTTGGTGTCGTCAATGAATTCCATCCATCTTTTCACAAAATTTAACAATGCTTTATGTGCCTTGAGCCAATAAACACCTAAAATTATGTCGAAATCATGTAATGGAGCTACATATAAATGCCATCGGGTTTTCCCTTGAGGTAGCACTATTTGAGGGTCAAATATATATTGATTAATAGTATAGGTTTACCCAGACCCATACTCAACTTTCCTCCCATTAGCCATAAATCCAAATTTTTCTGGTATGTCCCTCAAAATATCTGGTGAAATAAAGCTATCAGTTGCTCCAGAATCAACCAAGATACAAACATTTCTATTATAAATTTTACCTTTCAATAGAAAAGGTGTTGCTTGACCATTGATTTTGGAATTACCTATTTCTACATATATCTTATGAGTAGGTTTCACAAGTTCTTTTCTCTTATCGGCTCGCAAAGGAAAATTTTCAACATAATGTGGTTCTTGACAAATCTAACAACCAGTATGTGATGCCCTCTCTTTCTTATTTCCATCATTATCTTCCTAAATACTAGTTATTGGTGTATTAGCTCTCTTATCATACCTATTCTTGTAATTTATTTGACCACCCTGATAGTTTTGATTTCCTCTATTTCCTTGGTACCTACTCTTATTCTTGTCAAACCTGTTTCAGTTCCCATACCACGATTCTTGTTCCAAATCCTGTCTCATTTTGTTGGTCCCAAATTTTTATTTTTTTGTAGTTCTTCATTTTCAGAGGATTGTTGATAATAATATTTCTTGGCCTTAAAGTTATCCTCTTTCTATCAATCCAAATCATAGGTAGCAGTTAAGGTAGTAGGTTTTCAACATAAGGATCAGGTGTCTAATTTTTTGATGTAGCCCTAGGAGAAATTTTTGAATTTTGATCTCTTTTCAATGCTCATATTCGGGAATGTATTTGAGCAATTGCACAAATCGCTGATAATACTCAATTACAGATATACTACCCTGCGTTAACCTTGAAAATTTTGCAGTCCTTTCAAGGTAAAATTGTGGTGTTAGAAACCTATATTTGAATGCTAATACAAATGTATCCCAATGAACATCGATAGCCTTCACATTGTGAGTTTTTATATGAGTATCCCACCAATCAGTGATAACTCCAATCAGACAAAAAATAGCCAGTAAAGTTTTTGATTTAGGTGAAAGGGTTTTAATTGCAAAGTATGCCTCCACACTATTCAACCATATTTAATCCTCTTCCCCATCACCTTTTCCATAAAATTTGGCTATATCAAGTCTTCGCATATCCTTGTCCAACTTGGAACCTACTTGTTTCCTTCTTGGGTCAATAGTTATCTCATCCTCAACTATCACCATTTTTTCCTTTAGATAAATTCTCAATTGTTTTCTATTGATGAGAAATCATCTCTTGTTGTTGAGATAGTTGAGTTTTTTGTTGCTCCATGTGTTCTAACATTTGTGTCTGTTGTTGAGCTATGTGTTCAGCCATTTGAGCAATTTTCTACTCCATTTGTTCTTTTTGTTGGCTCATTTGTTCCTACAATAATTGCACCATCCAGAATATTTTATCCTCTTTGATAGCTAGTTCTTTTTCCTTCCTCTTTTTTTGAGGATGTTATGTGGCTTCCTCATTAGCCCCGATCCTCAAATTTTTAAAATAATATTTTAGGATGTTCGGTTATGCCTTCCTGCTGAACCACCATAGATATTTTTGAGGAAGTAGTTTTTTGTCCTGATGCCATTGCCTGCCTAGCAAACAAAGAGCCTTGTCAAATTTCGAGTTTAGGTGAGCACATTGACAACATAAATTAAGTTAGTTATAGGATTTATAAAATTTTATTGCCTAAATATTTGCAAACTTTGCTCTGATACAAAATGTAACACCCCAAGTCTACCCACTTGGTTGTCCAACATCAGAGGTCATAGTAAGAGAAAAAAATTTGTTTCTCTTAATCTTTTCTATTTTATTTTCTAGTATGAGCATGTTGAATCCATCTTCATGAGTGACATTTCGCTGCAAAAAAAATAATCATTGGGTCAAGATTGGCCAAATCTCGTATAGTTGCCCATTTTGAACTTCACTCTCCTCCCAAGATCCTAAGTTCGAGAAGTTGATTTCTTTTCCTCTAGGTCCCATAACACCTAGAGGTGTGACGCATAAATTTCCCATGTCTTAACATGAACTCGTGAACTTATATCCTATATTTTTTCATGTAAGACTTAGCACATACATGCTCGATCTAGACGATCATCCAATCTCTATGGAGCATCTTCTAGGGTCTTACCCATATCCTGGTAACCACTTGGTGTTTTGTATTGATTAATCAACACAATCTCCCATACAATCATGTTGTTAGTATTATCTAGTCAAGCACAATTCACCACTCATCACTAGCAGGTATAACCTAGAAGAGATGCCCATACAACCTTTTGTTAACTCTTGTTCTGATATTTTTCCATCAAAAGTTCAATTAGAGCACTGAATATGATGATTGCCTACGTGCAAGCACCATAAATAATTGTCCTCACAAGATTATCCTTCCCATAATATTGAACTAGTGACAAGGTTGTCCTGCCCACAACCTTAGGTTGTAAGTTTAGATTATCTTTCATCAATCCTGAAATCTCTTAACAAAGGCTTAACTAAGGTTTGAAGGTTTAGAAAAGTCTAACTATGCAATGGTTTGCAAACTCTTACAACTTCCTAATCAATCATAAATTATACTATATTTTATAAGTTTTCTAGATTTCATATGTCTACTATATGTTTGTTATTATGGGAGAATAAAAGACAGAGGATTTATGGAAACATTACAATTGAAACTAAAGAAACTTAAAACTTACTATAATAATTTATTTAAGATTCCTTTTTATTTATCTATCTATTGAAGTAGGTGCTACTCTAAAATTTATTCGTAAAACTCATTCCTTTTTCTATATTACACTATAGAATTCTACTACATAATCATGATATAAGGTGGATAATTTTTATATTCTATAATACAGTTATAGTTTCAATGACGAGCATAATTGTGGAACACTTAACGCAAGAGACGAACATTATTTTTTAATACAAACATAAATTATTAATAAATAATCACAACTATTCTTCATATCAATTGATATTTCATGAAAGACAAGATATGTATGTAAATCACATATGTTTCATGGGCGCATGTCCAATTCTTAACGTTTTCAAAGGTAAACGTCTACAACAATTTTATTATATCAAAAGGTTCACAAAACTCTGTTATGCAAATCCTCAGAGTCTATGTATTCTTAAAATCATAAATGCATAATTCAACATTCAATTTGTTCTACTATTAACTCTAATTTTAGCACTCTACTGAGTACATTTCACAAGAATGAAAAATTGTAATAAATCCTTTCCATATTAAGTGCAGTCCTTGACACTTGAGCAAGACAAAGCATTCAATAGTAGCACAAGAGGTAATATGGTAGTACTCTTCAAGTTTTAACTCTCATGGCATGGTTTGTCAGTGACTTTCCAACGGTCAGATCGGTCAGACTATAATGCAATGCAATTATGCCTACCATACACACAATTTAAACACTCCTAACACATCATGCAATACATCATAAGTTATCCAATACAACATGCACCATAACACAGTATTTCCAGCACAACATACGAGTTTCAACGAAGTTTTATTTCGTTCCTAATTCACATTCCACTCTTCAATCAATTTATTTTCATAGCAAGCCCTCTTTAACACAAGCAATATCAATTGTTCGTATAAATTTAGCTTATCAACAATCATATCACAGATTTCAATCTTTCCCACGTTTGCCTTGGAAAGATTTCATTTCACCCACGGTTTGTAAATTTTTTATCAAACCATTTTCAACTCACAGGAGAGATCATATAGTGCATTAGCAATCCATTTTTATTTTATATCCATAATAATAATTAATAATGTAAAAATTTCATATAGACTTACTAAAAAAATATTGGTTTCCCTCCTTTCTTCCAAACCCTTCTCCCTTCCTTTCTCTTGTCGCGTTGCTTCAAAACAAGCAGACCATGACCATCGCAATACCATCCTCGTCTTCCACTTTCTAATCTAGATGATAGATACACCTTTCTACCTAGCACTCGCATTAGTTTTAAGACTCCTCATTTTCAATTATGTCATGTGGATGCCACTTTCCTCCATGTTCAACAAAAACCAGGTTTAACAATAATTTTCCCAAAAATGCCGACTATTTCCAAATTGCTCTTTTAAAATTACGCAAGGCAATAATTTTTTCTTATAACATTTATTTTATTATATTATATCTTAATATATTATTATTTATAATATTTTAGTTGCTTTATTATAAAACAAACAAACAAACATTATTTGTGTTGATACATCCATATATTTATATTTATATAAATATATATATATATATATATATATATATATATATATATATATATATATATATATATATATATATATATATATATATATATATATATATTATTTTTAAATAAATAAGTTTCCAAAAAATATATATATTCCCTTTCAGTTCTTAGAACAATATTAACCATATCATTACACTACATTTATCCCATTACTCAAAACTATGGCTCCCATGCATTTAAGCATCTTCATTGCCAACCAACACCATAAATTCTCAATTTGACAAACATCAAATATTTCTACAATGCAACTACATGATATGCATCTACATGGACCGACGACGAATGCATTGCCTATAGGGTCCTTTGCCCCTATCAACTAGCGAATACACCACCGCTCATCATTTCCCTTGACTTACCTTGCACCAGATAATCCTTCTACCTATTTAAGAGACATCCTTCCTTTGCATTGTTCTCGCCAGTAACAATAAGGGTCCCCTGCATCCACAAATACATTTGCATTATTTCATCCTTGCAGATAAATTAGGCATATAATGAAGTAGATTTTTGGAGGGTTGTTACAAGAGTCATGTGAGAAGTGTCAAATATATTTTTTTGTTTTTTTTTTTTTTATTTTACATGGTGGAATTGGTAGCCGCCACGATAATCCAAGTTTTTTTTCCATATTTTATGGCTGCCACAATATTATGCATTATCCGCGTAAGATGTGTCAAGATTAGAAGTAGGAAGTTATGTAAGTATGAGAGACTTTTTCATTAGGTAAGAAAGGTATATAAAATTTTGCATCTCTCACAAGTTTGAGAAGATCAAATGTTAAGAGTATTGAACAGTCTTATGCAAGGCTATATATTGATGAAAAAATGATATGCAATGTAACAAAGAAAGAGATTAAGTTTGTATAACACTTTTTATTATTAATAAAATCTTATTTTGTATAATATTGGTGTTGTGATTGTATGAGATTATTTTTCAAGTGATTTTACAATCTTGGAAATAGGGACCTATGATATATTTTGGTCCATTTTCTAACAATATATATATGATGGATTACAATGTAATTTTTGTGAGTTAGTATTTCAAGCATGGTTAAGAACTTGCCTTTCCAAATGCCAAACAAAATTTTATTCTATAAAAAATTAAGTTCTCAATGCTCCTTACTCTTTCATTTATGAGACAAATGAATACCCAAATATAATTATGGATATTTTCTAATATTAAACCCTATTAATTTTCACAATAATCCATTGTAAATCTAGGATAGCAATAAAAAAAATATCCATAATTTTAAATAGTAAAATCATGCATTGAAATAGACCATCTAAGAGAACCATACTTCTTTTCCAAAGGATAGAAAACTATGCTGATGTCCCCAAAGAATCCATAGATCACAACTATGAATCATCATTGTATTTGGAAAAAATATGATGAGGTCCTTCCAATATCTTTCACTAGAAGTAACTATAGTTTGAGCATATACAATTACAACCCCAACTTTGATGTTTTCCTCTTTCTTGAAAAATAGATCAACAATCCAATAAATGTATACTTATAACAATTATCGATCTTTTTTGTGCTTATCCCATGTTTTCGTAAGACCACTGAATGCTCCTATGGAAGAAATTATCACACAATCCTCATTTTTCAAATATTTTTGAATGCATAATTACATTACTCACTACTTCATTTAGTTTTTTTATGTTAAAATAAACTCAAGATTATAACAACCTATTAATTCATTAATAAATTTTTTTAGGGGTCTTGTTCATATCTCTAATATTCCACAAAGTCATTTTCATCATCACTTTTTCTTTTCATTTATGGGCTTAGCCCCACTTCTTGTTAACTCCTATGATATTTAGTTTTGGTTTTCCAAATTGATATCCCTTTGAGTTTCATTTTCTCTTTGTTCTTGCTTTGAGGGTCTTCCTTTCCTTTTTTCATTACCACCATCACTTTCATCTTCATCGATCTCTTCTATTTTTCCATATCATTCATAATGAGACTTATCTTTTAAAAGGTTATACATTATCTAGAGAATATGAAATGCAAATAATAGCCTCATAAACACTTTCTTATTTATGCTACCCCAAAATTCCTAAAGAACAAGGATGATCCTCTGTAGTAATTACTTTCTTATGCTACTTTTAAAACCCAACATGTTGCCCTAGAAAACCTAAAGTGTAAGAATTATTCTCCATAGTAATTGTTTTTTTATGTTGCCCTAGGAACCCTAAATTTCCATGGATATCATCCATATACATTTCCTTATTATGTTACTCTTGAAACCTTAAAGTGCAATGGATATGGTCTTATACTAGTTCTATTTTATTTCAAGGAGAGGATTTTATACTAGAGAAAAATAAAGATGATTTACCTAGAATAACCTTGACATTTTTCACCTCTTTTGCTTTAAAATTTGTCTCCCTATCTTCATTTTCACCTTTAACCCCTAAATTTGAACTTACACATTGTACTTCCCCATCCCTTGTATCCTTTGTTTCTTCTAATGGTTGGTTTGAGTAAACTATAATGGCCTTGGTCATTTGATGATGCAAAAGGGCTTTCTTTTCCACTTACTTGGGAGCCAAAAAACCTTGACTTGACCCAACTTCTACTATGGTACAATATTCTTACTTCATATTGAAGTTTTTCTCATGCCCAGAATATTTTCTCTTTATCCAACATTTCACTTTGCAATATCTTGCCATGTATCTAGTCTTAAAATATTTGTGACATAAGAATCCAATGTCTTCATAATCCACTTGTTGATCTCATTCTCTTGATTCAGATTTAATCCTAATGAATTGCAACAAAGGTTTTGCAACATCAATGGCAATACATATTCAATTGTATACAACATGTATTCACTCCTTAGTAGGTTGTGAACTCAAATTAATCCATAATTTTTCTTTCAAAAGCATTTTTTATCGTCATCTCCTCCACAAAAAAAATTACTCCATAATCTTAAATATAATGCATCTCTTCCATTAAACTGTGGGCCACCAACCATTATCTTATCCCAAATTTTTGAACTAGAAAGGATGATGAGGAAAAACCCTTTTGAAAGAAAAGTAATGGAGTAATTTAATTTCAATCCTCACTTCTACGTGATCTAAATTTGAATCTCCAAAAAACTTGGCCAATATTCATGGGACTTACAAATTAACCCTATGCTTTTAAGAACCATCATGTCATGCTCGATCATCTCCTCCTTGATAATCACTACTAGTGTGATATTTGTTGTTAGATAGAGTTTCTCATAAATTCACTCTTCCTCTTATCTCCAACAAAAGCATTCATACTTTCAAATAGGACATCAATACTTTCGATTAGGACTTTCAAAAATGACTTTGGTACCATACTACTTAAATTCGCTTCATAATAATCGTTTAGTTTTCCAAGAGATCTAAAAATAGGAAAAACTAGAATCACACTCACTCTCCATCATATATCATAACTTTTGTTTTCTTAATAAATTTAATAAATTTTATTATTTAATTGATTATAAATATACTTTTTAATTCATTTTATATTATTTTTATAAATTACAAATTTTTCCATACTACAATATATCTTGGGCTACTTTATGGAATATCAATAGCTCTATTCCATTTAGATATTTTATTTTATAATATTTTATTTGGCTTATAGAAACCAAGTATATAAGCACTTTAAGGGATGCAAATGTTGTAAAGAAAATTGTCCACATACCTGACTTTTTTAAGTCCAATTCCTAATTGTCAAGTGGAAAGGCCTTTGAATATGCTTGTTGTGGTGCACTGGTAAATGCCTTGGGTGTTGGTAGAGGCCGACCCAGGTTCCATTCCCCTTATCTCCATCCTACAGATATATGGTATAGTAAGGAATGTCCTATGTGCTGGTAGAGGCCGAAAAGGCTCCATTCCTCCTATGCCCAACCTGTTGAAAGTGGCACCTCGAAAGGGGTGTTTTCCACTATAAATTAGTTTTTTACCCAGGTGTTGTAGGTGAGTTGGAGAGGAGAGGGCAATCCTCCAAGGGAGGTCCCAGGTTCAAATCTCCACCCTACCAAAAAGCTGAATTGGGTATCCAAAATCCAATTGATAATGTTGGTGCGGGCAGGGTCGGGTGCGACCCGAGTGACTTTGACGGTGTAGAACCCCCTATTCGTGGTCTCTCAGACCAAGGCGGATCCGCAAGGGGTTTTTTGCTTTAAAAAAAAAAAGTGGAAAGGCCTTTGATATGAGTCACATAGTTATCATAAATATAAATTTTTTAAAGACTCAATCCAACTGTAATGGATAGTTGAAGGATTTATCCTTAATTGGAAGGCTTTCAATATGAGTCACATAATTACTACTAATGTAAAAAGACCTGTTGATTAAATTTTGTTTAGTAGTTTTTTTTCAATTTTTTATGTTTAAGACTCAATCCAAGTGAGGGTCTATGCTACTAGTCTTTCTATTTTAGTAACTAAAATTGCTATTACAATTACTATAAGAGAGATAATAAAATATAACGACTATTTAGCGAAAGAATACGAAGTTATTAGGCAAAGAAACTTCACTAAATCAACCACTTTTTTAACACTAGAAAATTGTAATTCATAATCTAAATACTCTTAAGATTTTTTCAAAATAAAATATAAACAGAGAATTTCACATTGGTGATAATTATAAACGATAAAACAAGTTTACAAAATATTACATATATAAAACTTTGCAAGATGTTAAAAAGACAAACCACATTTTCAATATTTACATTCCTTATAGATTATCATTAACTTATAAGTTTGAATAAAAATCGGAGAAAATGACCAGCTATCAAAAAGTCTCTTAATGACTACTTACAAGACACAAATAAAATTTTATATATTAAAAATATTTATTCAAATAATAGCTATTATGTAATTTATTAAAAATATATTTTATGAATAATCCTTTTCTCTGTTAAGATGTGTAAGACATATTTATAAACGCTATTTTTATAAATTCTAGCTTGCTGGGTAAAGATGAAATCAATGGGACCTCAGGCATCCCACCAGCAAACACTTGGGAGCTATCAACCAGCCTTCTCTTTTCAGGGAAAAATGTTAGGGTAAAGCTGCCACTACCAACCAGCCTACCCTTTTCAGGTAAAAATGTTAGGGTAAAGAGTAGGCTTTTGAAAGGGTCTCAGTCCCTTCTACAATGGCTTGAACTTAGATCTCGTCCCAGTTCCTTCTACAATGACTTGAACCTAGATCAACTCACTCTTGATTCTAGGATGAAACCTCAAAACCATACCACTAAGATGTCCCAACAAGAACTACTCAAAACCAATATTTATTTAAGGAACAACACAACCAAAATTTCTTGTTCAAGGTACAAGAAATTAAATTTTTATGCATACAATTTAAAAATCCAGGTACAGGGATATAATGTTTTGCATCTCAAATTATGCATACAGTAAAAAGCCAGGTATAGGTGTATAATGTTTTGCATCTAAAATTTTACTAATAAAATAAGACATCACTCTAAGATACAGAAACTCCCACGGTTTTTGTCACAATTGCATGGGAACATAAATTTAGCATCTTTGTTAATACTGCACTACAAATTTCTTGAGATATCACATTAACGCGATAGTGTCCCATACATATCTGATATCTACATTCTCCACATGACTTGCATCCTGCAATATCTAACTTCTTCTAATTCACTTATTAAAATCCATCTTGCCGATCATCATGCCTTTCTTTGACAATATTAAGAAACTAAAAATTGATAAATCCAACAATTGTTCTTTCTTTGATCAGATTTCAGAGCAACTAGATTAATAATTATGCATCAACTTCCACAGCACTCGATATTCAGGTTAGAACCTTAACTTACACAAAATCATGTAGGCATTGCAACTTACAATTAAGGTTTCATTAAAACGATTCCAACATAATCTTCAATGCAATGATATAATGCACAGGAAGAAGCATAAATAAATTTGCAAGGTATTCATTCTACCTCCGTTTCAAAACTGACATATATCCTTGATAGTTAAACAACATTTCTAATATCCTATTGCTGCCATCCTTTCTTTTTATCATTGACTACATACCAACTTTTGGCTGCTGTCGTAGTGTGAAGTCTGGGTATATTTAATGAACATGGCCCCGCTGCAATAAGGTTTGGATGTTTGAGAATAGCTGGGATGGCAATACTCCCTACAGAAGCCCCTTGTCAAAAACTTGCAGCATCTATCCAGCTGTCACCACTGTCACAAAAAAAAACATAAAAAATAGTGGTAGATATACATATATGCAATCTATTAATTTCATTTATTAATTGGAATGTCAATTTGCAAGACAAGACAATTCCTTGATTAAAATTTCTTACCCTCCGCCATCCCTAGAGCTCAAGAATACAGTTGAACCACCTTCAAAAAAATAAGGATGGCATGAGTACTAACACATACATCAAGGCTCCATGAAGACAAAACAATTTTTAGGTGTAAAAGATTCATCATTATTGAATCATTTTATAATATTTCAGTATAAACATAGTTTTAAAATATAGATGGATAGATAGATAGAAGTAAGTTTTTAGAAATGATCAAACACTACATGTAATACAATGAAATGATATCAAATGTATTCAAATGCAGTCAAAATGAAATGTAGGAAAATACGTTTAAAATGAAATGAAAATGCAGCCCTCATTGTAAAACCTTTATAAATCACGAATTTGCTAAGTTTGTTAAGGTTGCTAATTGAATAGGAAGTTTTGGTAGTTGAGTATCGATGTCCTGAAATTGCTTATGACAACCACCTAGACAATGCTTTAAATAACCCCCTTTTATTTCATTTTGATTATCCATGAGAAGATATATGGTGCAAAGTGTAACAGTGTAAGGCTAGGTTGATGAATCTGAACGCAATCACAAAACTGATCTCTGTATACTATGCAATTATGATAATACTGCATATCTATCTTGTTCTCCAATTGCATCCAATGTGATGATTATTGACTATTAGGATATTGCACAAGTGTTGATGTTATTGCAGGTTGAAAGGCTTAAATGCAAAGAGGATCACATACACAATCTGGAGTGCAACTGGAGTAAAGTTGCAAACATCGTCAGGAAGTACCAATACTGTCAGAAGGTGTAGATGTCATTAGAGAGTGTCATCCCCAACATTGGAGTCAATCATGCCATCATGTCGTCAAAGTGCTTTTATGTTGTCAAGAAGCATGCCATTTAGTAATTGTCGTCATGTCAAGTGTCATTTGAGACTGGTTGTCACACTGTGTCGTTAGATTGGATATTGTTAGACTAGTGTTGTCTAAGCTATGCTACCATCTAAAGCTTAACTTGTCGACTAGAGCTGAGTTGCCATCATGGACATGATGTCATCTTGGATAAAGTCCTCTTTGCAATTCCTTAGTCTAATAATTATCATTCTCATTCTCATTGATGTGCTACATTTGGCGTCATTGCCTAAACAAGTACAGGTTGACAAAGAGCAACAAGCATGACAAACAGGGTTTTGCACAGTGGTGAATTTCACAAATTAGCACGAATATTAATATTTTCACATTTTTAATTTGGTGAATTTGGGGATCCTAGAAGTCGGCCCATTCATCAAAAATTTTCAGGATTAATTTTTTTTTAGGGTCAATTCGCCCCGCTATCATACTTATTAGTCCCTATTTCACGTAGGTTTCCTGCCTAATTTTCACCTTCAAATTATAAAAAAATTATTTATCCCACCAAATTTACCTCTTATACCCCGTTATATATAGCTAACATGAGAGCGACACTCATACATTTAAAACATTAATTTTCTCCGATAGCGAGCGATACAAAGTAGGTAAGAGTGGAAGAGCTTGTCTGTGAAAGGATAACAGGCATAGTGTATCAGAAGACAACTTGCACCAGACGACTGACACAAGGTGACTCACACCAGGTGATTGCCACATGGTGACTCACACCAAGCAAATCGCACAAGGTGACTCTCATCAAGAAACTAGCACAAGGCGATTGGCGCCAGGTGACTAGCACAAGGCGACTCGCACAAGGTGACTCACTCCAGGCGACTAGCACAAGGTGACTTGCACAAGGTGACTTGCACAAGGCGAATGGCACAAGGTGACTCGCTCCATGTGACTAGCACAAGACGACTAACATAGGGTGATTGACACAAGGCGACTAACACAAGGTGACTGGCACAAGGTGATTGGCATAAGGTGACTGGCACAAGGTGACTGGTAAAATGTAACTGACATAGGGTGATTGGTACAAGGTAATTGACACAAGGTGACTGGCACAAGGTATTTATCGGTAAGTTTATTTTACCATTAATGTTCTTTTTTAAAATATTTTGCTCATGGACACTCAATAAAGAGGTTTTCCTATTATTTGAGCACCAATATCAAGCCTTCTTGCATCAGACATCTTATTGTCTGGAATAGTAGTTCTCTTTTACTAGTTATTTGCATTTTTTAAATGGTGTTCATGTTACTCTTCTGTTTATACAGGTAAAATGTCACCTGTTGGCAGTGGAGAGAAGGGAGGCCAGTCTTTCGATAAAAGGGGTATCTTTAAATACTTTCATAATATTTCAAAATCCAGTCAACCATCAACATCTGCACAAATTCAAGGTATGAGCACCTTTAGTTACTAACCAATTAATTTTTGTACATTGTTAAATTTATATATAATGTATTTATTTATTAAGAAGGGTGCTTTTTGGTTGATGGCTTTGTCCATTGTTTATCTATATTTTTTAACAGATTGTATGTTTTTAAATGCAATAATGATATGGAAAAAAGTTCTTTACAGAAAATACTATTGACCTTGGTATGCCTCCACTTCCACATATCCTCGATAATGAAAAGTCCACAAATGAAAATTTCTTTAATGAAATGCTATAACAACATGAAGAGATTCCTAAAACTAACACACCAAATGGAAAAGAAATTAATAGTTCAAATACAGTCCCTACTTCTGGAGAATCTTATTCTAAGAAACATAAACGTGCAAGGTTATCTAGATGTATAATTAACAGATCATTTCAACCTGATTGGGTATTAAAATTTTCATTTATTGATCCAGTGCAGCCAAAGAATAGTAGTGAAGAAATAACAAAATTGAGATGTGTAATTTGCAATTGGAAACACGAAAAGGATCATAGATTGCAAGTTAAGAAATATACAGTAGAAGAGCATTGTGGAAAATTTTATATAAAAAATAAAGAAAGTGATGGAACAATACTAAAAAATTATAGGTGGAAGGATGCATCAGAGTGTGCACATATCATATCACGAGAATATGATAAAGAAATAAAACAAAAGTAAGCTTTGGTTGAGAAAGATGCAATGATTCAAGCCCAATTTCAAAAAATGAATAAGTTCACTTTAGCTTTGAAAATTTTGCAGTTTGTTGTTGTACTCACTATTATTAAAAAGGGTATATCTATGTCTAATTTTATTGTCTAATTTTATTGATTATAAATATCTATTTCAACTAGCTGATGTGCAGAACCTTCCCAACGCCCATTGGTCAGATCAAAGTGATTGGAAAATTGTAAAATGTCTCTCAATGGTTGAACAAGATGACCTCAAAGAGAAAGTAAAAAAACCAAATTTATTTCACTTTAATTGATAAGGTGACTGTTGTTGACAACACATCTTGGATTTGCTTTCATGTTTACACATTGGAAAATCATTTAAGGCAACCTCATTTACTTGGAGTACGCAAGATAGTGGAAAATTACAATGTAGAAAACCTTTACAATGTTGTTGTAACTAATTGAAAGAAAACAATAGGAATGAAAGAAATGGAAATAGCCACTAAGTTAATATGTGTTGGAGCTAATGGTGTTGCTACAATGCAAGGACACATGAATGGTCTTTGTGTTCGACTACAAATATTTACTACCCCATATTTGATCCTTATTCATTGCATAGCTCATAGAATGAATCTTGCGTACAAAATTATGGATACATTTACAAATGTAGCAAGAGCGGAAGAGCTTGTCTATGAAACTCATGAATATTTTTCACATAGTCCAAAATGATTTTCAAAGTTTCAACAGTTTGCACTAGGAGTTACTGAAGGTAAAAAACTATTAAAATATATAGATACTAGGTGAATTCCGTTGTATCAACCAACATATAGAGTTCTCAAAGAATATCAATCCTTGGCAGGTTATATGTATGCAAATCGTAGGGCAGTTGATAAGGCTAAAGACTTGCTATTTTTAATGAGTGACATTGAAACACTTCTCACATTATGTGGTATTCTTCCAATGCTGGAAGAAATGAATACTTTGATTAAACTTGCACAACAAAGATCATTTATATTGTGGATTTCATTAGGATGAGAAAATAAATTTGTATGCATATTGATATGATGTATGCGTCTGGTCAAAGTTTTATGGATCCCATGTTTGAGATTTGGAGGGCATTAACAAACATGAATGATCCTCAAAACTTTTTAAATTTCAACATAAACTATCATCTATGTATTAATGTCCACGAAATGGAAATATCTTTATATTATTTTGATCAGCAAATGAATATATAGCTACAAATAAAGTTGAACAAATGCCTATAACATACAAAAAATTCATTTATTTGTAATGATACAAAAATTAAACTTAAACAAATAGCATAATGATTGAAAAAAGAAATAAGAGATCATTTTCAAAGAGATGAATTGTTTGAGGCTATGGGTGTGGTTAATCCAATATTTTTGGATCCTTGTAATGAATACCAAACTATAAATGGTTTGTTTCTCAAATACATGGGCACTCTTGCTAACCATTTCATTAAACATGTGGAAGTCAATGATATTGAAATCAATGGCATTCTCAACAAAGATTAGTTGATAAAATAATCAAACTATTTTGGAATGATAATGTCTGCTCAAGTTTCACAACTTACTAACCATCATGAACCAGGTTCTATTTCACGTTTGTGGAAAATATTACATCCCAATAGTATATTACAACTTACAATGAGTGAATATTTTCTTTTATATGAATTATGTCAGATGATGATTTTAAGATCAGTGGAAGATGAAAATATTTTTAGTGCACTATCATATGTAAAATCCAAATTTTGAAATAGGTTGGGAATTTTTTTTGGAAAATTGTTTGAGAGTATATGTGTCGACCTATGAGGTGGAGAAGTTTCCTTATGAAAGAGCTTTGGCATATTGGAAATCTCTGGCAGAGAGAAGAGGTGTCACGAATACTCATGATAATAAGGATAATGGTAACACTGATCAGACTATGGTGACATAAATTTTGGGTATGAGTATATAATATTTGATACAATCTGAAAATATTTTGTTCCAGCTTCCAGCATTATAAAAAAAATATGCTTTCATTTGAATAGATTTTTCAGAATATTGAGATTTGATTATAGTTTGAGATATGTATTTTTTGATATCATTAATCATATAATATGAGATTATACGTGCTATTGGATATTTTTTATATCATAGCCTTGTTAATTGATTATGTATGTTTTGATGAAATTGGATTATTTGATTACATATATGTTGATTTTAGAATATTGGATTATTATTTATCATATGTTGTGTTATTGGATATTTTGTATGTCATGTTATTTAAGCCATGTTATTGGATTATTAGTGTATGATATTCAAATTATTTAATAGATTTGTATTGTATAAACCATTTATGGTAAAGTAAATATATGTGTTGCATTTGATTCATTTCAAATATTTCATAAAACATAAAAGAACATTTATTGCATCTATATAATTCAAAATTATTTATTGCATCCACATAACTAATCAAAACATCATAGTATTTAAAACAAAATTTCAAAAAGATAATACAATTTTTTTGGAAATTTTCTTTTACTGATTTCAAAAAGATACCATTCTTTTACAAGTTACAAAAAAGTTATGCAACATGTTTTGTTTCTCCTCAATAAAAAAAATAATAGTCATTTACTTTTCTTTCTACACAGTTCCTTAATGTTCAGTTCGATCTTGCTCAATATCCTTTGCTTCCAATGCACCAGTCCTTACCATAATTTTAGCTGTAGTGTTCATCCCGATAGCAATAAACCTTCTTCCTTTGTAGGATCTTCTCTAAAGGGTGCATTTAGTTCTTTTTTTTTTTTTTAGTACAACCTCCACATCCAAGCCCTTATATTTTATAAAATTCTTCAGCCAATTGTTTTATTTGATAATGAATTGTAATATTTTCTTCACTTCAATAGCATTAGTCACACTAGATTTATAAAAAATTAGATTGCAAAATAGAAGAGAAAAATATTAATATTTATAAAAAATATATATTTAAGAAAAAAATGATTTTCAGTTATATGTAAAACTTACATCAACGGTAAGTCTTGTAGTTTTTGCAGCTAGTACTTTTTTCTTATCTATTGCCCATTCATTGAAATATTCTTGGGCCTCAGCATTGAGGTTTTCTAATCAATTCAACATTATGTCTAGAATTTCATCATTGTATGTAGACTTGGCCTGCATAGTTCTAGATTCAGCTTTATGTAACAAAGCATCGAGCTTTTATGGTTGATTCTTGACCTTTGAAAACAAATATTTTCTATTTGAAAATTGCTTGTATCAGGCATTTATTTATTTTATTAAAAATTGGGTTCGATATTCTCAATATTTTAAACAAACAATATATACAAGTAGACTATCATTAACATTAGCTTTACATCTATTAGCTAATAATTTTTTTTGAAAAACTAACTTTATCACCATCATTCAGATGATGATGGGTGGTAACTTGCTGGTGGGAAGAGGAAACTCTAGCAGCATCTACCTCAACATTATTTTTTACTTCATGATGGTTCTGTGGGCCCTGAAGCACATCACTTGTCTTGAAAGGGAAAGTTTTAGGATTTGTATCCTAAAAAAGAAAATCACCATCAAGATTCCCAAAGGCTATTTGAGATGCGCTTTGCACATTTGAAAAATTACTAAGGGAAAAAGTTGGGAACATTGAAACATTAGACACAATGTGTGAAAGACTTCTTCTTGCTCCTAAATACGGTGGGGTGAGGAACTATTTCCCATGCATGCGAGATTGGTTCATCACCATTGGTGGTACCTGTTGTGGATGGACTTTTTGTGGCACTTGTTATGGCTACATTTGCAAGTGTGCAGATGGTGGAGGTATCTTTTTGTCCAGTATTTTGAATTTAACCGATGCATCTGCAACATTTCACATAAAAATATCAATTAAAACTAGTGTAAAAATCAATGCTATAAAAAGAGATTACATTTAATCAAACATACCAGACTCATAATATGCACCCATTGATGATGCAACCATTTTCCCTTGCTCTAAAACATTTAAAAATTTCCTCAAACTAAATATAATTGTAAATCATTAAAATACATCATTTAAAATAGTAGTTTTGAATAATAAGGTTACCTTGTGAGCTGGAGGTTACTTCTTCAACGTTGACTATAACATGTCCAAAAATAAAAGGAGTCATAGGTGTATGTTGATCACCAGGAGACCTCAAACATTTAATGGATCTTGAGGTAGTTACTGGTGATGATTGTGACTGCATATCAGAATCGACAGACGCTTCTTGAATCCTAAAGGTGACATCCCATTTACTAGAAGATTAAGCTGATTTTTTTTGCTTATAAACAAAAATTAGAAAATAACAATATTTATTGAAAATAAAGAAAACATAGATTAATTGAAAATAATTTTACCTGTATTTCATCCTTTTTTATACTAATAGCCATTAAGCTTGGGTGCAATGCAGTTGGAGGAGGGTTATTTTGAATATTGAAATATGCTTCATTAAAAAAAGAAAGAACAAAGTTGTTGGTTGTTACTGCATAAGAAGATTGTATTTTTTAGGCATTCAGAAGATCCTATTTAATACGGTTTAAAATGTGCATGGACCAATAAAATATACCACTAGCAATACATCGAACCAAATAGGCCAATGCCCAAAATGATATTTCTATAGGTCACCCCTACAAAATAAGTCTTGCCTAGAAAATCTCAATGCAAGCATGGAGAAATTTATCTCTAACGTTGAAAATGTTTAGGCCCCTTTTTGAATTAGAAGAATTAACTGAAAAAAGGAAGAACATTATTAGAAAACAAAAATTACAAAAGAGACAAAATTATTAGAAAATGGAAACTATAGTACATCAAAAATGTAGAAAAATAAAAAGTAAATTTTAAAAATATACCTTTCAAATTGTCTGAATGGACATCGAATTTTCTCCCCAAAAATCATTTTTCATCTTCAGTCAAGGCGTATTGGTTGTTCACCAGGCGACCATCTATAAATGGTAGCCTTGTTAGTCGCTACACATATGAGGGTTTCATAGAAAAAATAATATCCCTATTATCCACTTTGATTTGAATAGTGGACTCGTCATGGTTGTAGGAACTAACTATCCTTTGCATCATGGAGAATTTGGTGTTAAACTGTGGCATTTTTATCACTCCTGTGACTCCAAAGTTGTAAACCCATTATGAATCTCTTCCAGAAGTTCCACAAATATTCTTAATATTGGGAAAAAAGAGTTCTTGAATGACACTTTAGAAGGTAGAGGAGAGGAAGAGCTAGCCATTTTTGCACCAAAAATGATCTAAAAATGCTCTAAATATTTTTTGAAAATGCTTTGAAAAACCGTCTGAAAATGCTCTAAAAATCGTCTCAAAACGCTTTGTAAACTATCTGAAAATGCTCTTAAAACACTAAAAATGTTGGAAAACACTCTGAAAATACTTTGGAAAAATCTCTAAAAATACTTTGGAAAAGGTGAAAAATGAGCTTACATTCCTATTTATAGAAGTCTACATGGCTAATGTTTGTGTATGTGTGACATGTGGCAGAGGAGAGGGCATGTGGCAGCATCTTATTGATGTCCTTTGATGGTCGCCCTTTGCCAGTCATCTTCTACCACTTTCCATCTATCACTCACCTTCTGCCACTCACCATCTACCACTCACCATCTACTAGTCACATTCTACCAATCACCTTCTACCGGTCACCATCTTCTAGTCACCATCTACCATTTGCATTCTACCAATCACCTTTTGCTAGTTGCCTTCTACCACTTATGTTTTTCCCCTCACCTTCTATCATTCATCTTCTACCAATCACCTTCTGCCAGTCACCTTCTACCAGTCACCTTCTACCAGTCACCTTTTGCCACTCACCTTCGTCATTTTTATTATATTTGGAAAATTTAACAAATTCATCAAATTTTGATAATTTCTTTACAAAATTTTAAAAAAATTACCACCTAGTATAGACATTATTCACCCCGATTTCTATTTTATTTGGCCTGATTTTATAATTACGTTTTTGGTACTACACCTTATGAAGAGGTGATTTATAGATTCAAGGTTGCAGGGACGAAGAAGAAATCAAGGAAGAACTTTGGAGCAACTTGTAAGGAGTGTGAGACTTGCCAACCAAGGAGTGCACCTTGGAAAAGAGATGATACAACTAGAAGTAGAGAGAGTGTGGAAACCTCAAGAATAAGATAGTATGAGGGATGAAAGTGAGAGGTGGTAAACATTGTTGCTAACAATGGAGAACAAAGTGCAAGAAGAACAACATAAAATAGTATAATGAGATGCTCACATAACTAAAGATGCAAAGTAGGGAGTGTACAAATAAATGAAGAATATATGGTGACATCTGAGCAAATGAAAAGTATATTGTCAACATGTGTGAAGGATGAGATTCAAGCACTAGAGAAACCATGTGTTGGTACTTAGGGAGGTAGACCAGATCCATGTCACATTTATTCATGAAGGTTACGAAGCATAGACGCACAAGAACTATGACAAATACTATTTGGAGAAGGAGCATGAGATCGAGTGAAACAAGTAGAGCCACCAAAAATGGAAAGACAGTAGGGTAATATCCCATAAGAACCATCATCAAGTGATAAGGAGATAGAAATTGACTTGATGGTGAATGTTGTAAACATAGAGGGCAAGCAAAAATGCCCACCCTTTACTAGAGAGAGGAAGGAAGATCCAACGAAACATATAGGTACTTCCACTACCATCTAGAGAGCAAATGGGCTGATGTAACCCGATGAATAGTTGTAATTATTCCTTGCTATATTGTGAGGGATAGCAATAGATTGGTACTTTAAAATATAAGTACGCAAACCTTAAGCCAATGGAACACTATAGAAGAAAAATTTATAAACTAATTCCAACCATTGAGTGATGATACTAATATTATAATTGATCCGTAAAGGGCCAAAATTTGACTCTTTTCTTAAATAGATCATAGATTATGCTTAATCCTTCATCTTATGTTAGTTAAATATATCCATGCTTAGACAGTATGCTTAGATTTGTATGTGATATCTGATCTACTTGTAAAATATTTAAATGCAGATATTAAAAAAAAGAAATCACACACACCATTATAAATTTCAATTGAATAAAATATTTTTTTTACATGGAAACCAAAATGGTAAAAACCATAGTCCACATAAATTGAACAAATTTTTATTAGGATTAAATGTTGTTACAGATCCTTACTGATATTCATTTGGTTGTATTTTCAGCTTTTTCTTCTCAATATTTGCCATTGCCTCTTCCTCCACTACCTCTCTATTCTCTCACTACAGATATGGAAATCAAGCCCCCATAATGTGTTGTCTAAAATTCTCTCACAATGTGTTGTCCAAAAATCTCTCACAATGTGTTCTATGAAAAATCCATCACCATGTATTCTACAAGAATTTCCCATAATCTATTATGCAAGGCCTCCATGTGTCGTGCAAAAGAAAGTAATTTTTATTAAATGTGTGTAGCCTCTTTTTCTTAAATGCATGCAGTCTCCTTTTCTTAAATGGGTGTTGGTAATTAAATCCACCCATTTTACTAAATGAGTGTTGATAATTAAATCCAACCCGTTTTATTAAATGAGTGTTGTTTATTGATTTTAATATGTAGTAAAATGTAATATCATGAACTAAGATACCTGCTCCTAGAATATTAGAGCTTTGCTAGGATTTGATGAGGAAAAACTACTCTGCTAGGGTTTGATGAAGAAAAACTGCTCTGTAGGGATGGTAGCAACTTTCGAAGGAGGTCTAAAAAATTGGAGGAATGTCGTGATGGCATCGGGTTCGACACAAAGATTGCATGCTCATGATACTTTTTTATCTGAAATGACTGGAAGGAACAAGATTTTCTAGTGCATGTTGAGAACCGCTTGTTAAAGAACAATGGATGTTTGGAACGATGTGAAGTCAAGCTAGTTCTAGTGGTTCAACCAGACTCGATGGCCGAAGATGTGGAGTATCTAACCAAACATGCCCTTATTGGTAATTTTTTGGGCATCCGAATTTCTCTCCCCTTTGTGGAGGCTTGGGTCAGGAAGACTTGGAATCCTGAAGGTGATGTGGAGGTGATGCTGAGTGCAAATAGCTATTTTATGGTGGTTTTCTCTTGTATTGTAGATCGTAAAAAAGCATTTGAAGGGGGTCCTTATTTCTATAACCAGGTGGGACTCTTTCTTAAACCCTGGCATGTGGGTTTCAACCCATCATAGGAGCGATCGTCGTGGGTTCTAGTATGGGTGTGGCTTCCATGGCTCCCATTGGAATTCTAGAGAACTGATATCTTGCATAAGATTGCCCTTCTACTTGGGAAGCCAGTTGGACCGTCACAATAGACAATGGATAAAAATATAATATTTGTTGCTCATATTTGTGTTGAAATTGACTTAAATAATCCTATTCCAGATTCTATTGAAATACAATTTGGATCAACTACATGGGTTCAAAAACTTGACTATGAAGCTCTTCCATTTCGTTGTCGGATTTGCCGTGAATATGACCACCTGCAAAGAAAATGCCCTAAGTTTGTCTTGCTAGTGGCTTCAAATCTTGGGCCCTCTCGGTTTGGACAAAGTTTGGATAAATGAAAAGCCCCGATAAAGGAAGGGGAACGGGATAAGGAAGGTTTTGTTCTAGTAAAATCTTGAAATAGAGGATGAAGGGCAAACAAAGACCTTAAGGATAGCCATCCAGATGCTCTACTCAATAATTTTGAAATATTAGATGATCTTGATCAGTGCATGGAGATACCTAAAACGTCGCTACCTAATGCAAATATAACAAGGCCAAATCATATGTCTCTTCTTGAGGGGGAACTTAAGGAATCATATCTAGGGGGTTTAAATGAAGAACAAAGGGCTTTGGATCTGAGTATAGGGGATATGGTTGGGTCTAGCCCTATAAGGGAAACTATTTTGGAAAGTGGTACATATTTAGTTATGCCCTCTCCTACTCAGGCACTGATGTAGTCATCCTTGGACTTTAAAACTCCTATGGTGTTGGGATTGTAGCAAAAAATAATTAAAAAAAGTTTTTCAAATAAGAATATGAAGGTGGGTCGAAAGAAGGACCAGGATAAAATTAAGTTAATGGGGGAGACTTTGGTGGAGTTAGGATTTATGAGAATATTGGACTCCCATTTTTATAACCCCCAAAAATTATTATCCTCTCATGGAATGTAAGGGGGTTGAATAGCATCCCCAGACAAAAAATTGTTCGTGATTTGGTTCGTGTGCATTCTCTGGATGTGGTGTTTATTTAGGATACTAAATTAACTATTGATAGTATGTTCAATATTTATCCCAATTTTTGGAGAAGGTGGCAATGCCAGTGTATTGGTGCATGTGGATATGCTGGTGGTATCACTTGTTTATGGGATCCGGTTAAGATATCCCCTCTTATTTGGATTTCTAGCAGATGGTCTATTTCAATGGTCGGGCATGATAATGAATCTAGTGAAATCATCCTACTTACAAATGTGTATGCTCTTGTTGATTACAATGGTAAAGTGAATTTGTGGAAGCACATTTGCTTTGTGAGAAGTTTGGTTCCCTTGTACCCATGGATTTTGGCTAGAGAATTCAACTCTATCACTTGTCTACAGGAGAAACAAGGTAGGGTGGACCGTCTCGAGTCTTTTTCTTCTATCTTCAGTGCTCATATTCAGGCCCTAAACTTGGTTGACATAAAGCCAGATAATGGGATATTTACTTGGCACAATAGAATGTGTGGGGAAGCTTCCATCTCAAAGAGACTGGATAGGTTTTTGATATCCATATATTGAATGGGTAATAACAGAGGTGCTAGTTCTATGATTTTGGAGGGTAGGGGATCTG
This sequence comes from Wollemia nobilis, assembly GCA_028583015.1. Taxonomy (NCBI): domain Eukaryota; kingdom Viridiplantae; phylum Streptophyta; class Pinopsida; order Araucariales; family Araucariaceae; genus Wollemia; species Wollemia nobilis. The sequence goes on along the minus strand of JAQPPZ010000594.1, from coordinate 39,154 downwards.
ATCATTGGCCTATAAAACTCTCTACTTTAGAGTTAGGGATAAAAATAATCCCTCCTTTAAGTTTCAACTTATGTGGCTTCATGATTCTAATCTTCATGATTTCATACAAGGCTGGTGGACCACTAGCAAACCTCCTCATGGCACCGCTATGCATTCCTTTATGAAGTGACTACAATTTGTAAAAACTAAATTGAATATATGGAATAGACTAAATTTTGGGAACCTTTCCTTGGCTAAGTTGGCAACTCTTAGGAGGATGGAAGAAGCTTAAAATAATATTAGATATCAGGGATTCATGAAGGAGCTTATTGTTGAGGAATCTGAGGCTACGAAAGACCTTGCTGAATGGGAATTGAGGGAAGAATTTTTTTGGAAACAAAAAGCTCAAGTAGATTGGCTTCAAGAAGGGGATAGGAATACAGCCTTATTTTATAACTTAGTTAAGGCTCATCGTAATGGTAACCTAATTACCTCTCTTGTGAATTCTTAGTGTGCCCTGCTCTCTTCTTTCAGGGATATTTCAGAAGAGACTAAGAGGTATTTTTCCTCTCTCTTCAAGGAGGACTCCCTATCAGATTATGAGAATGAAAAGCTTATTCTAAACTGTATTCCAGCAATTTTTTCTAGAGAGATGAATGACCACTTTATGGATCCAATTTCCCTTGAGGAGTTGTAAAATATTGTATTTAAGATGAAAAAAGGAAAATCCACAGGCCCAGATGAATTACCGATTGATTTTTATCTGGAGTTTTGGGATTTAATAAAATTTGATCTTTTGGAGGTGGTCCATGAGTCCCAAAAGAAAAAATAGATGTTAAGGGCCATAAATGCTACCTTTGTGGTGCTTATACCCAAAAAAGAGGGAGAAAATTCCTTGGATATGTTCAAGCCTATTGCTCTCTGCAATGTTGTGTATAAGATCATCACAAAAATTATTGCTGAGAGGCTGAAGATATGGTTGAGAAAAATCATCTCTGAGGAGCAAGGAGGGTTTGTTGTTGGCCGAAAAATCTTGGATGGGGTTGTTATTGCTACAGAAGCTATTCACTCAATGGAAAATTCTAAGGAGAAAACTATGTTCATTAAGTTGGACATGGCCAAAGCCTATGATCGGGTCAGATGGACCTTTCTTCAGAAAGTTCTTGCTACTTTTGTATTTGAGGAGGAATGTATTAGATGGGTGATGAGCTATGTTTCTTCTTCCTCATTCTCTGTTCTTATTAATAATGAGCCATCAGAGCTATTTGAGGCCTTAAGGGAATTGAGGCAAGGAGATCCTTTATCTCCTTATTTGTTTATCATTATGGTGGAAGGGTTGGGAAGATTGCTCAAGTCTCAAGTTATATAGGGTCTCATTCAGGGGTGGAAGTGGGATAGTAGTTTGCCACATCTTTCCCACCTTCAATTTTTTGATGACACTGCTTTTTTGGGAGTTTCCACTATCAGGGAAGCTAGAAATATTAGATAGTCTCTTGACATATATCTTGGTGCTTCTGGACAATTGATTAATGAGGACAAGTCTTCTATTTTCTTCTTCAATACCCCTCCTCTTATTCAATCTAGGATTTCTCACATTCTAAGATTCCAGGTTGGGACTCCCCCTTCATTTATCTTGGTATTCCAATTTCATCTCACCCTCTACCTAGATCTTCTTGGCAGTCTATGCTTGATAAGTTTAGAAGGAAGGTGAATCACTGGACTTTCATATGGCTATCCACTGCAGGTAGAGTGTTGCTTTTAAAATTTGTTGTTCAAGCTTTACCCATTTATAGATGTTTTGTACAAATAGCTCCCTCTCACTTCATCAAGGACATGGATGCTTTGTTAAGACATTTTTTATGGTATGGAAAACTTGATCAATATAAATGGAGTTTGGTTAGGTGGGATTCTATATGTAGGTCGGTGCAAGAGGGAGGCCTTGGGTTGCGACAGATAGCTCTTTTTGGGTAGGCTTTGGCTGTAAAACTTTATTGGAGATGGTGTACCTCTCAAGATCATATTTGGGCTAAAATATTATCTTGTAAATACTTGAGAGGTATTTTTGAGGCTGAAATCCCTAGAGTTAGCTTGGTTGGGAAAGGTTCAGTTATCTGGGACACTGAAAAGAGGAGCTAATTTAATCAAGCAGGGTTTGTTCTGGATTTGCAATCAGGGATCAAATGCTCTTTTTTGGGAGGATTCTTGGGATGGCCACCCTCCTATCTTGAATAAATATCCTAGGTTATGTTCCCTAAGAATTTTTTTCTTGGAAGCAGGTTGGTCTCATGTGGAGGACTTTAAAAAATCCAATCTTTTGGAAATATGGAGATGTACAGGTGGAAAGATCCACAAGAATGGCTCCAAGGGGACTGGCCAAGGACAAAGAGGTACTTGCTCTTATTATTATAGGGATACCTTATTATTCATTGAGGGGTAAAGATATTATGGCTTGGAACCCTGATCCTAACGGAACCTACTCGGTAGCCTATGGTTATCAGGTTCTTGATAAGCAAAAGTATGGGAGTCTTCCTGTCACTTGATGGAAAAAGGTGTGGAACAAATTTGTCTGGCCAAAATGTAACTTCTTTCTATGGTTTGTAGCTCGTAATAAATTCCTCGCTTGGGATAATGTGAGGAAGAGGGGATTTCAGGGTCCCTCTTTTTGTCCTTTGCAGTAAGAATGAGTATGACTCTTCTCATTTATTTTTCCAATGTTCTTTTGCCAAAGACATTTGGCACCGTTGGTGGAGTGCTTGGAACCATCCATGTTTTCATGTGTTGTCCCTAGTGGAGTTTTGGAGTAGTCTGGGAAGACCTCTAGCCAAGGCCCCCTTCCTTCAAGTGGCTTGGAATTTGGGCCCTTCTTGCATCATCTAGAAAATTTGGCTTGAACGAAAGCGACGCATATTTAGGGTAGTTATTTGGCTGTTCAACAGATCTGGCAAAGGATCCTGTATATGGCTTAGGAAACCATCCATAGCAAATGTGATGTGGGCCCTCTTTTGGATTCTAGGGAGGAGAAGGTACAGCAAGCCCTTGGTCTCTTTGGGGATGGTGTGAACTCTTCTATCCCTAGTAGGGTTCCTTAGCTCAGCAAGAAGGTTAGAAGAGATGGTGGGTGGAGGCCATCCCGTAGAGGAGTTTTAAAAATTAATACTGATGGATCTTCTAGGGGTAATCCTAGACATATTGGCATTGGTGGTGTTGGGAGAGATTCTACTGGTGGTGTTAGTTTTTTCTTTTCCATTTATAAAGGTGTTCACTCCAACAATTTTATAGAAGCTCTTGCAATTCTTGAGGCCTTGCAGGGGGTTTTTCTCTTGGCTAGCATAGGATTATCTCTGAGTCTGACTCTCAAATTGTGGTTAATATTTTAAACAGTAAAAGGGTGGAGGAAGTTAATTGGCAGATGGCCTCTGTAGCCATTCAAATTCTCATAATGAGTGAAGAGTTCAAATTTATATCCTTTGTGCACATTCCAAGGGAATAGAATGTGGCTGTTGATTACCTGGACAAAAGGGCTTCTGAACTATTGGATCCTTGGAGTATCGATAATTGGGAGAGTCTCCCATCTGGGGACTCTCAACACCTGTAGGAGTTGATCCACAAGGATGTACAAACTTAATGTGGTTTATTCTTGTTGTATTTTTTGGGTGTCATTCTAGTCTAGTGGTTTTAGCATGTTTGGTTGTTTATTTGAGTCTTGGTTGGAATCTCAGTTGTACTTAGTAATCCAGAATTTTTATAAATAAATTTTTACCCCTCTAGTTAAAAAAAAATGAGTGTTGTTTATTTAAATCCAACCCATTTTATAAAATGAGTTTTGGTAATTTAATACCAACCCATTTTATTAAATGGATGTCAGTTATTTAAAAAAAACCCATTTTATTAAATGGGTGGTTATTTAATACCAACCCATTTTATTAAATGAGTGTTGGTTATTTAAAACCAACCCATTTTATTAAATGGGTGTTGGTTATTTAATACCAACCCATTTTATTAAATGAGTGTTGGTTATTTAAAACCAACCTATTTTATTAAATGAGTGTGAATTATGGAAGTTACAACTAGTTTTACTCCATACTCTATTCGAGCAAGTGTTGATTATTTCAAAGTGAGGATTTTATCTGAAGCTCCTTTCACACTTCCTATAGATAACCTTTTAGTTAGTCTCCTGATGAAGACCTCCCCCATTGGAGGATTTTGGTCCCTCAAAATCATCTTTATTCAAATGGGGATATTGTTTCTCCACTTTCTTCTTGGAGATCTACTTTGCCTTGCTTAGCATTTTACCTTTGCAGTTGTTGGTTTTCTTGAGCTACAATTTCTACATCCATAGATAAAAATTGGATACATCATTATCCATATTAGGCCAGTAGACATATAGTTGGAGGTTAGCTACTATTTTGTGCACATAAAAATGACCAGTAACTAGTGATGTGTGAGCTTCCCTTATCAGTTATAAGTGTTTATCTCCCTTGGGCACATAGAGCTTTCTCTCTTTGAATAACAATTCATTTTCCAAATAAAAAACCTCATTGTATTTATCTTGCACTCTAATTTTCAATTCCTTGTACTTCTTCCCAGTTCAACATCTTCTTCATACTGGCCATTGTACTTTTTAAAAGAAAAATGCTCCAATTCCTTCTTTTGTTGGGGAGTAAATTGGATGCTTCCACCTCCTTACTAAACTGCACATTACTATCTGTGTTGGTGTAAATCCAGCTACAAGAGGTTAGAAAAATAAAATCCAATCACAGAATATTATCACAAAAAGTTACAAAGCAAAAGACAAAATTCCCAATGACACAAAAGTTAAAATAGATAGAAATAATCTGATAAATGCTTTCTTTATCAATCTTGGATTTCACCTCTTTTACAATGTGATACCAAGGGAATATATATAAAAAAATAAACCCTAAAAACAAAACCCTAAATATTAAGACCTAAAAATAAGAAATTATTATTTTTTATTATTTTATTTTATTTTCATTTTTTTCTTAGGCTATTTCGTCTTTAGTGTCAAAATCTAAATCACCCAAAAAAACTCGGATAGCCCTCAAAATTTATACACATCTTCATATTATCTATATTAAGCCTCCTAGAAAATCTCAACACCTACCCATGTGTAAATAAGAATTATTCCAAATATATTTTCTTCCAAATTTTCAAAAAAACACTAAATCCCATTGTAGACACCAAAACAGCACCAATCCGATTAGGTGACAACAAGCACTGATCGTACTAACACACACAGCCCCCAGGGCAGCCCTCAGAGGTTAAACAATGGTTCTAACCACTCACACAGCTATTTTGCAAGTCAAAAACCAATTTGGCACCTTTTAGACACTTTATTGCTTATTCGTCCCACCCGAGGACGAGTGTGAGTTTTACTCGTCCTACCCAGGGACGAGTGCTGACTGATACTCGTCTCACCCAGGGACAATTACCAGCGCTCGCTTTAGGGTGGGACGAATGTCAGGTTTGATCGGCAAAAATTCAAATCTCAGAATATAACAACTCAGAACTGCCACTTAGCTTTTCCTACATGACATAGGAGTGCGAGTGAGTTCTTTTGACAACTCATATCTGCCAATTGACTTTCCCTTCACTGCATGGGAATGAGAGCTAGCCTTTTAATACAACTCAGATTTGCCACTTAGCTATTCCTTCATTGCATGGGAGTGCAAGTGAGCTTTTCTAAAACACACAAAGACATGCACAGAGGCAGTTAAGAAGCCCTTGATCAAGAAGAAGTCTTCTCTTCACACAAAAAGCATTCATGCAAAGAGACACTTTTGCATGTTAATTCAAAGAGACCCCTTGGGTCTATAAAATGGTGAGTTTCCTCACCCAAAGGATATACAGAGAAGGAGAATTTTGAGCGACAAAGTGCTGCTAATTCACTTACTTGTGATTTGTTTACCCCTTGGGTTTACCCATCTACCGAAGCATAGCATCTACAACCTGGATCAACTAGTGGACGCGTTCCTAGAACGTTTTGCTTTCAATACAAAGAAAAAGGCATCACTCAGTGATCTAGCTAGCCTCAAACAGTATGAGGAAGAGTCTATGGTAGCATATGGGAATCGATGGAGGACAGTGCTTTCAAAGTTGTCCTACCTCCCTCCTATGTCTGACTTAACTCAAATGTTCGTAAAGAGCTGTTTACGATAGATATCTATGCTATTACAGCTGCAGCAATACGCCACTTTAGAAGAAGCTCTGGCGCAAGCTAGACGTATCGAAGAGATCAAGATACAGGATGGTGAAATTGCCAAGCCTAAGAAAAAAGAGTGGAACAAGAGCACCAAAACAGGGAATACGCAACAGAAACCCGTCGTGGTCAACCAAGTTGCTATTAATGCCCCTACGCCTGCATAAGCAACACAGCCTTCAAAGGCTAACTATCAGGCGGTGCCTCACAATAATTATGAGAAATATAACAAGAAGCAGGATCAAAATTAGCAACGTCACCCTAAGCGACAATTCACACCATACATTGAGTCTAGGGATTCCTTGTTTGATTGTTTGTCAGTGGCAAACTTGATTAATCTGCTAGATATTCCAACAATTGATCCCAATGCGCCAAAGCCTAAGGGGTATAAAGAGGATCTTTTCTATAGATTCCATAGAAGGAAAGGGCATGATCTTAATGTCTGTTGGATGTTTAAAGGTTTAGTGCAAGATCTCATTGATAATCACACATTGGTAGTAGATAACCCCATTGCACCCAACAACCAACAAATGGGTGTTTTCAAAGATCCTTTACCCACACATGATGCACAAACAAAACCTCTGCATGTCAACGAAGTGCAACAGAGTTACCCCATGGAGGGATATGTTGGGATGATTAGCATTGTGACAAGAAACAAGAGACACCCAGGAGTTGTCCCCGCGACAGCCACTAGGGAAGCTTCATCCACGTCACAACATCAACCAAATCCTACACAGTTGCCCCCACCTAGACCAGTGGCCATGATTCAAACTAGACTTACCCAAAGTCTACGGACCACATCGGCTAGGCTCTCCATTTATGAGCTTATTCAACAATCAACGGCCCATCGGGAAGCTCTTATGGAGATATTAAAGGCAATTGAATTGCAACCCCATGAAGCGGATTCGTTCAACAATTTTGTGGGGCATGTTAAACAGTGTACTAAACTAGTTATTACCTTTAGGAAATATGAGCTAAAAACAATGACTGGAGATGTAACGGATCCACCCCTACACATTATTGCGTGGGTCAACGGGACTCCATACAAACGGGTGTTGATAGACACTAGTTCATCCAGTAACCTTATTACAACCGCTGCACTGAAACATTTGAAACTACTAGCCTCTCACATTGCACCTTCCACTTATACCCTTCGAGCATTTAATGATATGATATGCTCGACAGTTGGCATAATTGTCCTGCCCATACAAGTGGGACAAAAGACCATTCATACGTTGTGCCACATTTTAGAATGTGAGATGGCTTACAATATCTTGCTTGGGTGGCCTTGGATCCGGGATATGAAGTGTGTCCCTTCAATTACTCATCAATGTTTGAAATATACCTTTGAAGGACAAGTACATGTGGTCCCCGCAGATTTGGAACCTTTTAAGTACTGCAATTCAGTGCAAATCATGCCGCAGTCGACCCTTCCTTCAACGCACATGGATTTCCAGTTAAATCCATCTAAACGGGGTTCGACTAAGCAAGAATATCCATTTCCAAATCAATCAAATTCTCAGGCGGGATCATCTTCTTCATCCAGTCCTCCCACAACGACGCCACCTATGATGGCCACACCAACGGACAAAGGAAAGAAGCCCCTAGAAATGGAACCACCTTTAGTCTCCAACATCTCTACAGGAGAGACGCCTAATTGAATGGAAGTTGAGATGCCTAGTTCACCCCACATGGAGTGGACTCAAGGAGAACTCCCATTCACTTCCCCTCAATCGCCAACAATTATTGTTGAGATGTCTAACACAGGCATGGGGGAGTATATAGTGCGCAATGTTGTTGCAATGCCCACACTTCAGTCTATGCAAGACATGGGAAGACCTCGACTCCCCATAGGCTCCGTGGTTCCTTTAGGCTACCCACCTAATCAGACAAACTTTATTTTTGGGGGCCTAGATCATGGCGTTGAACCTTCTCGAAAAGAAGAGGAAGATGAAGATCCCTTTGTGGAAGATGTCAACTATCTGGCTAACCATGAATTTGCATTACGATATCTTAGCCAATGCAATTGGCATGGATACGGGTTAGGCCGATATGAACAAGGAATGCATGTTTTGTGTCAACCAAGATACCAAATGCCTTATGACAAGTCAGGAGTAGGGTTTAATCACCCTTTTCCCCTCGACATCTTGGTCGAAAACATGCAAGGCCTAGGGATAGGCAACAAAGATGGGTTGGCATCAGATCCATATGCTAATCCAAATATAACTTATACATTGGGGGATTATTTCCCACTACCAACACATAACCTTGTTGACCTCAACAACCCTTTACCTATGGCTGAACAAAGAGAAACCTCATGGACTCACCCACAAGGGGAAGATGGACAAGACCACGAAGGGTCTTCTGAAGATGAGTCGGAGTACGATCATTCGCATGAATATCAAATGAATGACGATCAGGGAAGCTTCTTAAGGATGTTCCCATTGAATGATCCCAGTGAGCATAGGTTACCTCAACAACAACAAAATCCTTTGGACATAGACGACATGTTTGAAAACTTACACATAGATCCAAGACCTAGGAGGCATTTCAACCTGGCATAGTTATAGCAATTACTTCATCCGCCACTCCAGGAATATAGAGAGCATCTTTTGCCTGGAGACCCTATCAAACCATCAGTACCTAGGGTAGACCCTATTTGTAGGTCCGCGCATAGGGCTGATCCCTTTGTACCAGTGCCTACAGAGCCAGATCCAAAGCACCAAGAACATCCAGAATGTCAGAGTTGTCACATTTGCGGTAATGGAGATTACAATCATTTCATCAACATGGTCTCTATTGACTTGACCACCCCCATACATGATCCAGCCAATCCAACACGATTATTGCATCTAGACATAGAAGCTATTGATTAGGATCGCGCTGACACACCACCATCTCCATCCGAGTATTGGCCTTGCGATGGGATGTTTCATTTCACTCTAGGACAGACTCAGGATGTCTTTCATGCTGAAGAGGAACTTGACATTCCTAATGATGATCTTAATTCAGCAAATGATATCCATCTGATACCAATTCCACACCAGTTGGAAGACGGGTCCCATATGTCAGTTGAAGCAATTATTGATGTAGACATCGGCACAGATCCAATGAATCCACAAATTCTCAAGTTGGGGGTAAGTCTTTCTCCCGAAGAGCGAGCCGATTATGTTGCCCTTCTTAAGGAAAAGAAGGAGGTTTTTGCATGGTCATACAAGGATATGTCGGGACTAGACCCACAGCTAGTCATGCATAATTTAACGCTTAATTCGACAATCAAGCCAGTCAAGCAAAAACTATGCAAGATGCATCCAACAGTGGCCTTAATGGTAAAATATGAGTTAAAAAAGTTGTTGGATGCCCATTTTTTCATCTGTGTGGATTATCCGCCATGGTTGTCTAACATGGTTCCCGTAAAGAAGCCCGACGGGAGGATTCGCATATGCACTAATTTTCAAGATCTTAACAAAGTGAGTCCTAAGGATGATTTTCCCTTGTCGAGCATCGACGCATTGGTAGACGCTACAGCGGGCCATGAAATGCTTTCCCTTATGGATGGTTTCTCAGGATACAATCAGATTCGTATCAATCTTGAGGACCAGCTAAAAATGGCATTCACAATGCCTTGGGGGACATTTTTCTATAAGGTCATGCCTTTTGGCCTTAAAAATTTCGGAGCCACTTACCAACGTGCCATGACATACATCTTTCATGATTACATGCACAAAACTTTGGAATATTACATGGATGATTTGTTGGCCAAATCTCTTTTGCACCCAGATCACATCGGTGACTTGAGTAAAGTCCTTGATTGCCTCATTGAGCATAAAGTCAGACTAAACCCCAAGAAGTGCGTCTTTGGTGTCACCTCTAGAAAGATCTTGGGTTTCATAGTCTCCAAACGAGGAATTGAGGTTGATCCAAACAAAGTCAAGGCAATCCTTGAAATGCGTCCCCCAACCACCATCAAGCAGCTCAGGAGTCTGCAGGGAAAGGTTGCGTCGATCAAGCGCTTCATAGCATAGTTATCTGACAAATGCTGACCCATGAATAAATTATTGCATAAGGGGGTCACATTTCATTGGGATGACGAGTGCTAGTCAGCCTTTGATGACATTAAACAGTACTTGGCTTCGTCGCCAGTACTGGCACCACCCAGACTAGGAGTGTCGTTCTATTTATACATCTTTGCCATTGAGGTGGCACTAGGCGCCATGCTGTCCCAAAAAAATGAACTTCACAGAGAACAGGCTACATACTATCTTAGCCGCACCCTGGTCAGTTATGAACTTAACTATGCATATGTTGAAAAACTTTGTTTGGCAGTGGTGTTTGCTACCAAAAAGCTACGCCACTACATGCTTAGTAATAAGACATATGTTGTGTCTAAGGAGAATCCATTGTGATACATGATGAGTCGTACTTATCATAGTAGCCGCACGGAGAAATGGATCATGTTGTTGACGGAGTTTGACATAGAGTTCATTGGATAGAAATCTATAAAAGGTCAAGTCATCGTCAATCAACTAGCTGAGGCTCCTCTTGAAGAAGATTAGCCTCTAACTTTTGAAATACCTAATGATGGGGTCTTCCATGTTTCAGAGTCACCAGATTCTGATGAGCCTGAGTCACAGGCTGACATAACCCTATTCTTCGATGGTTCTAAATGTGAGCAAGGGGGTGGTGCAGGAATTGTATTCTTCACTCCGCAAGGCGCTCCAATGCCCTTGTCATTTAAATTAGACTTCTTGTGCACCAACAATAATGTAGAATACGAAGCCTTGCTCATAGGTCTTCAAATAGCAATCGCCATGAACATTAAACGATTGAACATCTTTGGTGATTCGTTGTTAATTGTCAATCAAGTAAAGGGGATATTCCAATGTAAATGTCCACTTTTGTGGGCCTATAAAGCCCTTGTGGACAAATTCCTGGCACAACTTGAATGGTTTGACATCGAGGCACTCCCTCGATCATCAAATCATTTTGTGGATACTATGGCCTCCTTTGGGTCACTTATTTCGCAAGACCCTTATGGTGAAATGATAACCGTTCAGGTTAAAACATTGTCACAATCTGCGATGGATCGTGCAAGCTCTAATCTGATGCCAAGAATCCACATGATCCAGATTGAACCATCTACGGATAAGTTCTCTCGAATTCGAGATTGTTTGATTCAAGCCAACTAGGGGTCCTTGTTCTCCCCGACTCCTCTTACTAGTAACACCATGTTGTTTTTACAAGTTCTTTCCTACTCAGCTTTTGTTCGGGATAGACTTCAAGAGGGATTGGCCGTTCATACTATCGAGGTTTCTGATCAACAAGATTGGTACACACCCATTCGATATTACCTCAAGCTAGGTAATCTCCCACTTGGATTGACACAAGCCGCAAAAATATCATTCAAATAGAAAGTGGCAAAGCATGTCTTATTAGGAGACATTTTGTATCGTCGAAATTATGAAGGAATCCTCCTTCGTTGTTTGGACCAGCAAGAGTCCACTTGGGCGATCACCCAAGCTCACGATGGTACATGTGGTGGCCACTTCAGCGGTATGGCCATCGTAAAGCGCATTCTTCGCATGGGTTATTATTGGCCATATTTAGAGCGAGATTGTTACGCATATGTGAAGAAGTGCGTGAAGTGTCAGCACCATGCTAATTTGACACACGTACCTTCCCAGGCCTTACAGTCGATTCAATCGGTTTGGCCTTTTTTGTAGTGGGGCTTTGATCTAATTGGAAAGATCTCCCATGTATCTTCTGGTCATCACACGTTCATTTTAATGGCCACAGAGTACTTTACCAAATGGGTGGAAGCAATTTCACTGACCACTACGACTGGAGCCCGCATTGCGGAGTTTATTTTGCATAACATCATATGTCATTTTGGTATTCCATCCAAAATTGTCTCGGATAATGGGACACCATTCAAGAATAAATATGTGCGTGCTTTGACCACAAAGTACAAGATTCAGCATAGCTTTTCAACATCATATTATCCACAGGCAAATGGGCAAGCAGAGGCGTCCAACAAAATGCTAGTCGCAATTCTTAAAAAGATAGTTGCAGACAATCATAACGACTGGCACATTCAGATCCCGCTTACCCTATGGGCTTATCGCACCAGCATTCGGACGCCCACTAGGGCAACTCCATTTTTGCTGGTGTATGGCTCCGAGGCAGTCATGCCTTTTGAGTTGGAAATTCCTTCCCTATGCATTTCAATGCAAGAGTTCATCGATGATGACACTGCACGGTAGCCCTGATTAGATCAACTGATGTTGCTTGACAAACGACGCGTTAATGCTCTCGAGCATTTGCGTATCTATCAAGAGCGACTTAAGAAAGCATACAACATGAAATTCCACTTTAGGGAATTTTAGGTTGGTGACCTGGTCTTAAAAGAGAACCAGCAGAATTCTAATTTGTCGTCCCATCTGCGGGACAAGTTTGCGGCAAACTGGTTAGGTCCTTACATCATTGACAGTCAAATAGGACCCGAAACATACCGGCTTGCATCTCTTGAAGGAATCAATGAAACAGAACCCTTGAACATCATTCATTTGAGGCCATTCCATAGCTAGAGAGCCATAGTCCATCCAAAAGCTCCAAGGATTACCACAATCGCTTGGTCAACCCAAAATGCTCCAAGGATTATCATAATCGCTTGGTCAACCCTAAATGCCCCAAAGGTATCTATAAACCCTTTGGTCAAGACAAAAGCTCCAAGGATTACCATAATCGCTTGGTCAACCCAAAAGCTCCAAGGATTCCCACAATCGCTTGGTCAACCCAAAAGCTCCAAGAGTTACCATAATTGCTTGGTCAACATAAATATTCAAAAATCAACAAAAAAAACACAAAAATCAAAATCACAAAAAAAATTGCATTTCAATTCCATGCATACTCACAAAAATCAAAATCACAAAAACAATTGCATTTCAATTCCATGCATACTCAAAAAAATCAAAATCACAAAAACAATTGCATTTCAATTCCATGCATACTCACAAAAATCAAAATCACAAAAACAATTGCATTTCAATTCCATGCATACTCATAAAAACATCAAAATTACAAAAACATTTGCATTTTAATTCCATGCATTCTCATAAAAATCAAAATACAAAAATATAGGTTGCATTCAGCATTGCATCCATACATTACATACTTCGCTAGGTCATACAAATCAAAAGCACCATAGGCTGTCATTATTTGGCAATTCCCTCATTTCCACCTCAGATCCATTTTCATAAACACCTACATCTAGCATATCACCTTTTATTTAAGCATCATCAGTTGTCGCCTAATGTATATAGGGTTTTCGTTATTCAGATGTCTTTAAATTTCTAGCCAAAAACTATACACAGTTAAGCAGATTTTACATGGGCAAGTTTTACTTGGATCCCACCTTGGTACGTAGCATCCCAACACAAATTAACACACATAAAATAATTCCTAAGTTGTGTGAATGACAGATAAAACCTGCACCATAATCCCAATTACCATAAGCGAAACGGCTATCTTGCTTATCCCCCTGTGCGAATGACCTTAGGAATGTTGAGAGTTGGCAAAAGGACAAGCATCCTCCCTACCCAATTCCCCATGAATCCCAAGTTCTCAAAAGTTGCAAAACATCAAAAATTTGCAAAACATCAAAACATTCAAATTTGACATCCTACAGTGCACACATCAAAAGGCACAAATAACAGTGATTCTCGTCACTCCATATTCAAATCTCTTGCTCAAAAAAAAAAAAACAAATAACACAAAAATAAATAGTGATCTTATCACTATAATGAGCAAGTATCCCCACACAATTGAAGAAAAGAAGGGAGTCGAACTTGAATCCCTGGAATTCTCAGCATTTCGACAGGTCATGAGGCAAGCTTCAGTACCGATTTGGTTCATAGCCTATTGGTCACTGGTAGAAAACCTCCCGCATGACGATATATCTGTCACATTAACTTGTGTGTAGATCAATGTTTGCATGTGGATGAGCTAGCTTATGGTATCCTAGATAACATCGTAGACTAATCTGACTAAATACAATAAAGGAGTTAGTGGAGCTAATTAGGTGATCCTCAGTACAGGTTCGGTTGAAAGCCCATTTGGCACTGGCGGTATCCTGATGAATAACACATAAACAAACTCAATTGCACACACAGGGATGTGACAACTTTGTTAAATTCAAGTCAGATTTAGACCTTGTTCAGAAGTCTTGTGAGATAAATGAATAGTCTTGGCTAGTTAGTTAAAAATATCTGCATCTCAGAAAAGCTTAACTACATTTGCCAAACAACCGATACATTTCATTCCATACATCACCATAAAAAAATACACAAAATACAGAAACAAAGTTTTCACATGCACACGCAATCCACAATGTTATCCTATTCCTATAGCAAGTCACTCCAATCTTGTATAGTCTATGGTGCATCGACAAATCATCAACAAATCATTGCATTCATTCCATATGCATACCTCATACAAATTAGAACCATCGCATTCATAATCGCATATGCATACATCAATGTAAAAACATGCACATAATAATAAATCATGCAAAAAGTATAAACACCAAAAAGAATAATCTATATATATATATATATATATATATATATATATATCATAACAAAAATTGCCCGCAGGCTACAATGCATTGGTCCTCGGACCTCGCTCCCATCATCCAAAATCTCAAAAACCCCTAGCCTAGGGCGTCAACCACCATGATCACGTAGGATCGATGCGACGAGAGCTACCCCCTACGATATCAGTCCTCTAAGATCTCTCAGGGCAACTGCTCGCCCCTGCATCCCGCCCACTCGCACTGCCCTCCTCTCGTTGCCTACGTCGGGATGATGCTGACTGCTTCATCCTGCTATCTCTCGTCCTATGTGACGAGCCACTGATCGAAGGCTCTGGTATTCGCCCACCAAGGCAGATAATCTCACCCTCCATATTTGCCTGATGCCGCCCCCAATCTACGTCTTGTAGCCTCAACTCTACCTCCCACCTACGGTAGTACACGATGGCATCGTCACGCTATGCTAGCTGCACCTGTAGGAGATCCCTCTCCCATGCAGCATCCGTATCACCACCCTGCTGGCGATACGTAGCCCCTGTGCTCTCTCGCTCTACCAACTGTGTCTGTAGGTGATCCCTCTCCTGCGTCATATCCGCAAGCTCTGTATCTCACCTCCATAATACCTCTATCAACTGTGCCACATCTCCGCGTAACCTCACCTCTGTATCCCCCTGCACGACTGGAGCATCAGCCTGCTCTGGAGCATCCTGCATCTCTGGCTGCTCCTCCTCCCCGAAGTCATCTCTCGCCTCTGCCACATCCACCATCTCCACATCTACAAGAGCTCCCCAACCCTCTCCTGGTGCCTCTGCACCCTCTCCACCTCTCGCTGCCTCCTCTCCTCCTAATGGTCCCTCACCTCGCCACTGCCGCAGCGTCCACCACTCCTGATACTCAACCGTCACTCCGACGTCATCTACGTCCGGAATGTCCAAAACTGTATCAGACTCCTCCCCCAATGGCTCAAGGATTGGCGTAGCTAAGGTCCTATCATCACTCTGACGTCGATAGACTATGGGTTCCCTAGGCAACCCCTGGCGTACCCCAAAATGTCATCACCTGAAGGTAGTGGAAGTACTCCTGCTTCGTCCCGTGTTGGCCTATCACCCATCTCCCCCTTCGAACCCACCGAAGCCACTCATCAGCCTCTGGCCATGCGGTAAAATCTCGATATGGCCTCCATACCACATCCTCAGGATTCAGTCATGCAAAGGCATCTCTGTAATGGTCCACGTCTCCCGTGAACCGCCGACTCTACCCCCGTTCCTTCGACCGATACCATAGCGCACCATACCCAATATCTCTGTCAACCATGTCAACCTGGGTATTCCAAGGCAACCCTCATGGTCGCTCTACGGCTATGTGCTGCCAGGCCCAGCACTACAACAAGAAACTGCACCCAATCCCCTTCTGCCTTCGGCAGCGGACCTCATACAACTCATCATATAACTACGCTAAAAGTGTCTGACCCCATCTCATAATCACCGGCTCTGTCATCGAGTAATCCACCAACTGCCATACTACCTCCAATAGGTTCCATGGGAACCTCGCTCCTTACGAGTCTGGCAGGAGCATGTTGGAAATGAGGCTCATGAGTAGTGCATGCCTCACTCCCAACATTCCCCTCGCGTACCAATACCATACCAGAATCCCCCCAATATGACAATCCAGCTCTGCCCTCTCCAACGAGGTCATCCCATCATCATCCTCTCTATGTCCAAAATATCGTGTTAGTACAGCCATCCTCTGGCCTCGTGGAGTCGTCCGAATGGGAACCCCATCTATCGAAATCCATAGAATCTGATACACGTCCTCTAGGGTGACTGTCATCTCCCCTGTCGAAATATGGAAGGTGTTCGTCCGCACATCCCATGGGCCGATCAATGCTGTGAGGTATGCCCGATCTGCCACAACTGCATCCAACCGAGCCACATGCTTGAGCCCTAAGGCATCAAGCCACTCCTAGTCATCATCACTCAATGCCTTGCGGGCATTAGAAAAAATAGTCGGTACTCGATGTCGACTCTTCACCACCTGCACATCACAGAAAACAACAAACATCAAAAACATGCATAAAATTACCATCACATGTACAAAAATGCATAACTGTATAGTAACATCTTTCATTCACATGTACATCCAAAAAAAAAAAAATTCATCCATTTTTCATTTTTTAATTTCATCAAAAAAAGACAAAAAATTGACATGGTTTACCTACGGTTTTACCTAAGTTTACCATTTCAAAACAAAAAAAATCATCAATTTTGCATCTTTAATTGCATAAAAAACGACAAAAATTTGACATGGTTTACCTACGGTTTTACCTAAGTTTACCATTTCAAAACAAAAAAATTCATCAATTTTGCATCTTTAATTGCATAAAAAATGACAAAAATTTGACATGGTTTACCTACGGTTTTACCTAAGTTTACCATTTCAAAACAAAAAATTCATCAATTTTGCATCTTTAATTTCATCACAAACGACAAAAATTTGACATGGTTTACCTACGGTTACCTAAGTTTACCATTTCAAAACAAAAAATTCATCAATTTTGCATCTTTAATTTCATAAAAAATGACAAATTTGACATGGTTTACCTACGGTTTTACCTAAGTTTACCATTTCAAAACAAAAAAATTCATCAATTTTGCATCTTTAATTGCATAAAAAACGACAAAAATTTGACATGGTTTCCCTATGGTTTCGACCTAAGTTTACCATTTCAATAAAACACGTCATCCATTTTTAATTTCATAAAAATTACAAAAAAAAAAATATGAGCATGGTTTACCTACGGTTTCGACCTAAGTTACCATTCACATAGAAAAACATTTTTAACCATGGTTACCCTAAGGTGTTACTCTAAGTTTCATTTTGGGTTTATCCTACGGTTTTCCATCTAAGTTTCCATTGGTTTGCATCCACGTTTTATTTGGTTTCATTCATTCACCTTTTAATTTAATTAATTAGGGTTTCATGTTTTAAACAAAAGACAAACACCATAAAAACACATTTGCATTTTTCCAATTCAAACTTGAGGAGATAGTGCACTTACTGGTCTCGCCTCGGCTCCGCCACTCGATGACCCGGTCTGTGCGCTCATGATGGCTGAAAAATCCGACAGCGCTTCGCGTCAGAAAATCTACCTCCTCCTCCCTAGAGCTCCAAATCGCAATTGCTGAACAGTGCAAATGAGCCAAAATCGTCATTTTCGCATATTTATACTTTTTGTCAGCTGGTACTCGTCCCTGACCGGGACGAGTGCTTTTCGGCGCGCTCGTCCCACCCTGAGATGAGTACCATCGGAGACGTGCTCGTCCCACCCCGGGACGAGTACCATCCTGGAGTTCGTTCCACCCCGGGACGAATAAAAAAAAAAAAAAAACAAAACAATTAAAAATGACAAATGCAAACAAAACCACTAAAAATTGCCGGACAAAAGTGTTCTTGCACTTAACCTCTAGGCATAAGAAAACTGATGTTGGGGTATACCTTGTCGTTATCCTACTCCCTAAGAAGGCTACCATAGCCGGACCGCTCCACGGGCAAACGGATTTTCGCCAATGTTAACCCCAAATGACATCCCAAAATGGGTTCACACCCACCAAACATAGGTCAGAACAATCGGGAAATTGCTCGAGCATGCTTAGCGGTAAACCATCTAAAGGCACCCCTGCACAAGTCATCTTGGATCAAGCAACTCGTCGCTTTTCTCATGTCGGTCATTCCCTCATCGATTCGTCGCTTGAGGGGGTAGTCACACTTAGTTGCCAATAAACACCACTATACCCAGTCTTGGAAATGACACGCATTCAAAGGATCATTGCAAAAGACAATCGTGCCCCTGCTTGGGGTAGCAAACAAGCAATCATCACAAACTGATCATATACTTGGCATTCGTGAATCATGAACTCGAGGTTCCCACAACAAAAGGTTGCGCCCTTTGCCTATTCATGACTGATCAATGTCTAAGTTCAAGTAATACCTCACCGAACCAGGTTAATGCTTGATTTAAGTTCCTTAGCTCATCAAAAGCAAGGATTCAAGAATGCAAACCCTAATCATTAGTGCTTTGGTTATATATTTTTGCTCAGCACTGCACCACGTGCAGTGCTTTCCAAAAAGGGGCATCTTTAGACACCAAAACAGCACCAATCCGATTAGGTGACAACAAGCACTGATCGTACTAACACACACAGCCCCCAGGGCAGCCCTCAGAGGTTAAACAATGGTTCTAACCACTCACACAGTAGTTTTGCAAGTCAAAAACCAATTTGGCACCTTTTAGACACTTTATTGCTTATTCGTCCCACCCAGGGACGAGTGCGAGTTTTACTCGTCCTACCCAGGGACGAGTGCTGACTGATACTCGTCTCACCCAGGGACAATTACCAGCGCTCGCTTCGGGGTGGGACGAATGTCAGGTTTGATCGGCAAAAATTCAAATCTCGGCATATAACAACTCAGAACTGCCACTTAGCTTTTCCTACATGACATAGGAGTGCGAGTGAGTTCTTTTGACAACTCATATCTGCCAATTGACTTTCCCTTCATTGCATGGGAATGAGATCTAGCCTTTTAATACAACTCAGATTTTCCACTTAGCTATTCCTTCATTGCATGGGAGTGCAAGTGAGCTTTTCTAAAACACACAAAGACATGCACAGAGGCAGTTAAGAAGCCCTTGATCAAGAAGAAGTCTTCTCTTCACACAAAAAGCATTCATGCAAAGAGACACTTTTGCATGTTAATTCAAAGAGACCCCTTGGGTCTATAAAATGGTGAGTTTTCTCACCCAAAGGATATACATAGAAGGAGCATTTTGAGCGACGAAGTGCTGCTAATTCACTTACTTGTGATTTGTGCTTTTGACATCCATAATCTCTTAATCGAAAGAGAGGTTATTGGGTGACTTTTGAAGGCACGAATCAAGAACCCAAACCCCATTCTTTTGACCACAATATCCTACCAATTTGTCGACAACACATCACATCAGGTTTCGGACCCATCCTAAGCGGATTGGTGTTAAAGCAAAGTTTCATCCGCGGGTGGTTTGCCTTCGGGCACCCCCCCGCTTTATTTCTTTTATAGTATTTAGCTAGTTTCATGTTTATGCTTTTGTCAAGTTTTCAATTCATTTAGATTCATTTTAGCCATAGTTAGATTTATCTTTTATTTTTCATACACAGGTGCTACTGATTCTTTGTTTGTTTCTTTGAACGTAGATTTGCAGCATTGGAGGAGCAGCAAGGAATCGACCTTTATCAATGCAAGCGGCAACAACGTTTTGGTTCACCCATCTTACATGTGGGCATGCGGAAGAAGGAATTTTGGAACAAGTTGTAAAGAGCAATATATAACGCTCCTATCCCCTAAAAAGGAAGGAGACACATTGTAACACGAATTTGTAAAGCATATCAATAAAAGGGCCGATTTTTATATTGCTTTAATATCTTGTGTTCATGTTCTTTCTTTTTATGCAATTTTCAATAACATAGGATTTAAGCGTTATTTTAGTTTCATTTACATTACAATTTTAGTTTATCCTTTTTGTTTTCGGAATCTCATGTTTTCACCCATTTTCGGGGAACTAGATGGAGGAATTAGAACTTGAAAAAAGACTAAAAAACAACTAGACGACTTGATTTGTATATCCCATGGTATGTCCACCTATTTACCTAACTCCCCATAAAATTTCAAGCTGATCCAATGATCTGATAAAAATTTATGCCCTCCAGAATATAGGCTCCTGCATCGCGTGCCCCTTATCATCAACAACACGAATCTCTTGCTTACATTCACCAAATTCTTGGCATGTTGTGCTATCACAAGCTAAAATTTATTTTCCAACCTGTTGGGATTAATCACATATGTGATTCCACATTTCTTCAAATCCCAAACATTGAACCTCTGCTTAAACAAAGCATCTCTTTTCCATAAATATGGACTACCAAAAATTACTTGGCAAATATCAAGAGGTACTACATCACAAGTAATTACATCATGAAATTTATTTTTGATAGAAAACTGTAAAGTACATTTCCTGGTTACCTGTAGCTTCACGTCCTTCTGCACCCATCCCAATATATATGGCTTTGGATGATCCACAGTCTTCAATCCCATCTACTTCACTAGATCCTTAGAAATTAAATTTCGTTGGGATCTGCTATCAAATAATGTTATAGTTTTCTTCCTCTGCACTTGTATATAGACCTAAATAATTCATTTTTATTGGATTCTGAAGCTTGTTCCTCCTTCTTAGAGGTTTGCTCCTACCTTAAAGGCTTAATTTTGATAGCACACACTACCTTTCCTTCATCCTCTTCCTCAAAACACCCTTCTTCCTCCTGATCAACCTTTTTGGTAGAATTAGAAAATTTCTTCTTTCCCTTATTCCACCATTTTGGCCTCTTTTTAGGGTGTTACACTCCTTGCAATATTTTCACCCTTTTGTGATTTGGTGGTTGTAGACCTTGATTTATTCTTGCCTTTACTACTAGAACCTTTGGTTTTCTCTATAGGCTTAAAGGGTTTGGATGAATTTAATGCCTTATTATATTTTAATGTATACCTCATCAATGTACTGGATATCAAATAATTCTAGATCTATCCTAATCTGATAAGACAAGCCACACTTATATTTCTTAAAAATTTAAGGATCTCGAAGATTAACACCCATTAACATAGCTTGTTTTTTATGGTGTATTCTTAGACTATTTGACCCTATATCTATATCATAAACAACCATCTCTCTTCCATATTCTTCTAATAGCCAATAGGATAAAACTAAGATCTTATAACCTTCACAAATTATGCTCATGTTTCCACAATTGGTTGTTGATTTCTTGCCAATCTAGCTGATTATTCCTCCCACCATGTGAGAGCATGGCCACCCAATTTTAGTCTAGCAAAGCTGATCTGTTTTACCTCTATATAAAACTTAGTACTGAAGTAAACCTCCAATTTCTTCAACCACCCATCTAATTTTTTAGGATCTAACTCCCCTTCATAATCTAGAATATCAATTTTTACCTCCATTTTAAATGAATCTATAATCAAGGGTTGTGATGAGACATTCTTAGGCTGTTTGGAGTGGGATCCTTCAACCTCCATTTTATCACCATTGGAAGCACTAGATTCAATCTCAGATTCTGAATCTAATTTCTTCCTTCCCTTGATTTCTTTTCTTCTTGAGAAAACACCAACTCCATCAAGCTTTGGAAAGTGTTTTCCATTTCAATAAATCTACTTTGAAATTCCTTGTTGGACATTTTTGGAGAGTTAGGTTTTGATTGATCTACCATTTTCATAGATCTAATCTGTCTTCTCCCAATATTTGGTATGGGACCAAGTCCTTTGCTTGAGATCTTCTACCTTACATATACTCTGATATCAAACTTGATTTGTAAAGAGGCAAAACTTGACTCTTTCCTCAAATAGATCACATATTATACTTAATCCTTCAGCTTATGTTAGTTAAATGTGTTCATGCTTAGATTGTATGTGAAATCTGATCTACTTATCAAATATTTAAATACAGATATTAATGAAAATAAATCACACGCCATTATAAATTTCAATACAACCCAATATTTTTTATGTGGAAACCAAAATCGTAAAAACCATGGTCTAAATAAATTGATCAAATTGTTATTAGGATTCAACGTTGTTATAGATCCATACTAATATTCAGCTAGTTGTATTTTCAGCTTGTTCTCCCCAATCTCTTCCATTACCTCTTCCTTCTCCACCTCTCAATTCTCCCACTGCAGAATTGGAAATCAAGCCCCCATAATGTGTTCTCTGAAATTCTCTCACCATGTGTTGTCCGAAAATCTCTCACAATGTGTTCTGTGAAAAATTCATCACCATTTGTTCTACAATAATTTCCCATAATATGTTATGCAAAATGTTACCTCCATGTGTTGTGCAAAATAAAGTCACTTTTATTAAATGCATGTAGCCCTTTTTTTCTTAAATGCATGCAATCTCCTTTTCTTAAATGGGTGTTGGTAATTAAATCCACCCATTTTATTAAATGAGTGTTGATAATTAAATCCAACCCATTTTATTAAATGAGTGTTGGTTATTTAAAATCAACCCATTTTATTAAATGAGTATTGGTTATTTAATACCAGCCCATTTAATTAATTGGGTGTTTGTTATTTAAAATCAACCCATTTTATTAAATAGGTGTTGGTTATTTAATACCAACCCATTTTATTAAATGAGTATTGGTTATTTAAAACCAACCCATTTTATTAAATGAGTGTTGGTTATTTAAAACCAACCCATTTTATTAAATGGGTGTTGGTTATTTAATACCAACCCATTTTATTAAATGAGTTTTGGTTATTTAAAACAAACCCATTTTATTAAATGAGTGTGAATGATGGAAGTTACAACTAGTTTTCCTCCATATTCTATTCCAGCAAGTGTTGATTGTTTCAAAGTGAGGATTTTATTCAAATCTCCTTCCACACTTAATGTAGATAACTTTTTAGTTAGTCTACTAATTAATAACATAAATTCATGTCATAAAATAAAAGGACAAAGATGTCAAGACCTATAATAGAATACTAAGGTAGTTAACTAATAAAATATAGATACCAGTTGCTAATGGGTTGGTAAAATGATGGTTCATTGATAGGTTATTACCTAAATATATGAAGAAAATGAAGTTTGTACCATCTTTCATGTATGCAGAAGTATTATAAAACGCAAAGAATTTTGAAAGCAAAGCAAAGAAAATAACGATTGAAATCATAGGATATCCTCGAAGTGAAGAATCAAATAGCAACACCGATGACAAAGTACGAAGTGGTATCCATTATTTCAATAAGAAGTTTGATAAGATGATGAAATAAATGAAAGGCAAAGTGAAGAAGGATTAAAAGGACATTTGGTGCTCACATTGTAAATATGAGGGCCACACTAATATCAATTATCCTTTGTAATTTTTGCAATGGAGTAGGATACCCAATATTTGATTGTCCATTTAACTTAAAGAGAAATAGAGAGGGAGCAAACCATGATAGTGCATGAAGAAGAAAAATCAAATAAGCCATGGAATGGACAATGAGCAACAAGGGGTATCTATAGGAATAACCATCGATATGAAATATAATATCAAGCTAATCAACAAGGAGGGTAAAATTGATTCTAGTATGATTTGAATGGGATACCAATAATTCATTGTAGAAATTGCTAGGAATGGGGATATTTCACGAAGAATTAGCCCAAACCATAGATTGGAGAAAATTCAAATGGAAGCAATGTGACCTATATGTGTAGATGGTGTGGACCAGGAAACCACAAGGAGGTAAATTTATTTATTAAATAAAGTACCCATGGGACACAAAATGTAAATTTGATTTATATTGGTGAAGTAACTAACCAACAAGAAAACAATAAAAAAGTTCTAGCAATCACAAGAGTTCAAGCTAGGAAGGTTAAGCAATATCCAAACCCTACCAAGGAGAAGGAGTGATGGAAGGAAGCCCATGATATGGTAAAGGAAGAGCTCAACAACTGAATATGGCAATTGAAGTGAAAATATCTAATTTACTTAGTGCACTACCATAGTTATATGCCACAGTAGGAGAAATGATGAAGATCAAGAAAGTAGAATAATCGAAGGAGGTTGTTGTGATATAACAAAAACAATTCATTGATCCTAATTTATTGATGATTGAAGTGGGAAAGAAGTAATATTTAGTTCACAAGTAGCTATTGGATCATAAACTCACTCAAGTGATTGTGGATGGAGGATCAAATTTTAATATCATGCCTAAAAAAACATGGAAGGATAATGAGGCACCATTTTTACAGTCCCCAAATTTTTATTTGTATGGAGTAAGTCAGTATGAGATAGAAACAAAAGGAGTACTAACAAACCAAAAAGTAAGAATAGCAAATCAAGACTTTATCTTGGATTTTGTAATAATAGCAATGCAAAAAACCTACTTATGATTTATTTCTCGAATGTGGATGGCTAAGGGTGGAAAAAGTGAACCATAATTGGGAGAATGAACACTTTACATTTAAGAAGAACCAACACAAGTATATGATAAATCTAAATAATCAGTTTGTAAGTTGACATTGCAACCTCGAATAAATCAAGAAGCTCATCATTAGATGAAGAAACATAATACAATCTTGTTGGAGGAGTGTTGCAGCTCAAGGATTACATGGAAGACAAACAAGATGATGATAAAGGACTTTTCCACTAACAAATGGAATATTATGAAGTTTTCATGCCACAATTTTTTTGCACCCACACAAAGGAGGAAGACTAAAAGAGCCAAAATTTGGTCAAATCAGTCAAAAAAATCTATCATAAATAAAGACAAGGAAAGCAAAAAATGGATAATTGAGGGTAAACCAACTCATCTAATCGATATGCACAAAGCCAAAAAAGACCAGATATGGTAAAATATGAAGGACCAAGGATGGTGCAATGAACCATGACACAAATGAGAAATAAAGATGACACAATGTGGATATTATTAGGACCCTGTATTGAAAGCAATGTCCTTCAAAAATTTTATGAAGTACAAGGATGTGTTTGCATGAACTTATAAATATTTGAAGGGGATACCACTAGAGTTGTGTGTACATTGGATACACTTGATTGAAGGTGTGAAATGAGTGAGGAGACGACCATATAGAATGAACCCAAAATATGCAGCTTTGGTGAATGCTGAGATTAAAAAAATATTGGAAGCCAATAATATTTTTAAAGTTGTGGTAAGTGAATGGGTGTCATCGATAGTGATCACCTTGAAGAAAGAATCTAATAGGATTCATATTTGTGTACATTTCCAAAACTTGGATGTCATAACTATAAAATATACCTTCCCAATCCCATTCATAGACTCCATACTGGAAGAGGTAGTAGACCATGAAATCTATTCATTTTTGTATGGATTCTTGGTCTATAACCATATCACATTGTCGAGGAAGATAATCTGAAGATAAATTTTGTTGTAGAAAATGGCATATATGCATACAATCGAATGTCATTTGGGATATGCAATGCACCCACTACATTCCAAAGAATCATCTTGTAAATATTTAATCAAATATCCACAAGAAACCTCAAAGCTTTTCTGGATGATTGGTCCTTTTATGGCAAAATAACTAAAAATTTGAATGCGTTAGAAGAATGTATGGGCTTGTGTCGGAATACCCAAATAGCACTAAACCCTAGAAAATATGTGTTGATGGTACCTTACAGTAAGTTATTAGGGCATATTGTCTATACAGAAGGACTAAAACTAGACCTAAATAAGATATGAGTCGTATTGTTGGAGTAACCATATGATGTAAACTTTTTTAAGACATTTTTAGAAATAGTAGGATACTATAGAAGGTTCATAAGCTCTATTGGATGCCCTTACATGCAATAGTGTTCCTTTCAAGTGGACAGAAGAACATCAAAAGTCCTTTGAAATATTGAAGGTGAAGTTTGTATGCATGCCCATATTAGTATTTCTTGCAAATTGGGAGAAAGAACTCCATTTCTTATATATTGTTTCATCTTCTGATTCGTGTTGTGGCTATCACACAACACACCCCAATTTTGGGGACCCACTTAAAATTTTGATATTAATACAAATTTTTGATTTGCATTGGGTGCTTTCTTGATTAGTTATACTAAGACATTTTGCAAATTTGGATGTGTTCTAGTTGATGATGTTATAAAGAGGTCAATAACGTTTGAGGATTTTCATAATCATATTTTTAACATTCGACATTTTTTGGTGATTATTTGATCTCATGGGTTTGTTCTTATTTTCTTGTGTATTAGGAAAAATACTTCATTTTTTTAACACCATGTCCTCATGCATTAATAAATAATAAATAATGATAAAAATAAATAAATAAAATATAAAAATAAAATGAATAAAACAAAATAAAAAGATCATGTTTTGTTTCTTTTATATATTCTCATTACACTGAGTTTTCTTTACATTCTGGTTTGTTTTAAAGTTGATTTTGAATTAATATATGTTTACATTATGGTTTGGTTTAAATTAATTTTAAATTAATATTTTATGTTTATATTTCTAGGTTATAAAAATTTTGGGCACGATTTTTGAGGTAAGCCTTGATCGGGTCAACCATCGAATGCAGCACTTGAGTGTGGTCAACGTGGGACATAGATTTCAAGGAGTGTGGTCAACCCAAGTGGCATGGTTTTTAGCATATCATTAAGTATCATGATTTAGGGAGTGGGTGTGTGAGACTTGATGAGTGAACAACTAATCAAATGAACTAAGGTATGTTTATCTTTATAAACCTCACATTGTGCTTCTCACAGATACATGTGGGACTAAATTACAAGGCAATTTGTACTTGTTCGATATTCATTTTTTAGGGTACTATGGTAAAATATTTTGGGTCATGGGACCTTGGATGAAGATCGTGGGACAACAATGTAGTCATGTGGTGGACAACGGATAGCCAAGTATGACACAACAAGGATGTAATGTAGCCATGTGGCAGACAATGGATAGCCAAGTATACCATGGTAAGGACAATGATACATGGTGGGATAAATCAAAAACTAAGCAAGCGCAGATGAGTGAGGGGAAGGATATCACCATGTGGTAATCGAAATGTAACATGTATTTTTATCCTTTTGAATCATGCTTGAGCCCGATGCATACTACATGTGGGACTAAAGTCTATAGCAAAACTAAATAATTACTAGTGATACCTATTAACACTCATATCAAGTACATGTAAAATAATGGGCCTAAAATACATCACATTTCCCAGTAGATCCATGTAGATTGGATTTTTATTTGACATAGTGTTCATCAAATGGTCTTAAAAGGATGCAGTGAACAATGATAGAAACACTGGATCATAGCAAGAACGCAAGAATCCATACTCATGGATTTTTTTATTGCCAGCATATATGTTTATGCTAGAACAGAAGTCTGACCAGACACTCACACATGTAAATATTATTTTTAGTTAAGATTGGACATAAGTACACTGTGATTTGATGTGGATATAGCCTTTGGGACATAAATGAATATGAATTCATACTAGGGTTGGGTCATCCGATAAAGCTTCTCACGAACACAAAATTATGGATGGTCGCACGTAGAAGTGATCGATGTTGGATGATAAATATAATGCCTTCTTTCATTATTTTTGTGAGAGCTATATTGAGGATTTTGATTTAAAATGTTGTTGTGTATGTTTGGGTGCTCCACACGAGTATAGAGGTATGGTAAATAGATGATGTCGAACATAAGGTAGTATTCATAAATTCTAGTGCCATTTGATATGTTGCAAAAGAACACAATGAAGCTAGGATGGACGAATTGCATAATACTTGCATCATTTTTTATTTCAGCAATAAAGCAGGTGATGGTAAGATGCAACCCGAAGTTTGATTTTATTAGAAAATGGGTATTCTGAGTGTAGATAGAAGATACTATGGATACATTACTAGATGTTGGTGAAGTAAATTTGTGCTTTCAACCGTTATGTGCATAGATGAACTTAGAAATGGTTTTCCACCATGACGTCGAGGCGTATTGAGGAAATTCAAAATATGGGACTCAAATGTATACCCATATTATATTAATCTATGATTCAAAACAACGAATGAAGACTATGAAGGAATGAATGGTAACGTCTAAAAGGGAAATGTAGGAGGTGGTCTTGCATTTTTGGGGTTTGTTGAGTGAGATGTATAACACCATGTAAGATAGACAAAGGTGTTACCAAGTAGAAAGGAGGGCATTATGATTACAATTTGGAAGATGAAGGTGAATGATTGTTTGGTTGGAGAAAATGTTATAAAGTTGAATGATCGGGAAATGAAAACCAAAAGGTGGAAAAGTAAACCAAAAGGTGGAAAAGAAAGTGAAGGGTCTCTTAGCCATTGAAGCTACTGAAAAGAGGGTCGAATATTTTCAATGCAAGAGCATGTGGTATTTTTGAGTGTTGGTAGAAGAAACTCTTCTCCCTTGTTGTTGTACTACACCAAATTTTACCCATTGCAATTGATTTAAGCATGGTATTTTACAAGTGTGTTCATTTAAAATTTTTCATGTTGGAAATATATGGGAATTTTTAATAAGTTGTATGCATGCATATGGTAGACTTGTTTATTTTTCCTATTATATTGTGTTATTCCGTTGAAGATTGCATCACATTAACTTTAGACTGCATGAAGATGGGTCAAATTAATGTTGGTTTAGTGCAGGATAATAATTTATGCAGATTTGGATCAAAGTTTTTAAAAAAATTAGTGACTTGCTCTTTTATTTTATTTCTTCTAACCCTAGCCCTTTTACATTTTTTAATTTCATCAAGTACAAAATACAAAAATAAATAAAAAAAATAAAACCCCTAAAAAAGAAATATGGCAATTCCAAAATTAAAATCCAAATTCCTATTTTACTCAAGTACATATTTTTAATGGAAATTTAAGGTCTTAAACTTTGCACATTGTTCCAAATAATCAAATTAATTTCATTTTATAAAAGTTGAAATTTCAATGAATTCCAACTTTTCTTTAAAGTGAATAATTAATATAATATTCCAAAGTTACATTGCAAAGTTAGATTCAATCACTTCATTTTTGTTTTCAAGCAAAGTTTAACAAAAAAAATATAAAATTTTTTAACAAAAGAAGATAAAATCTGCTTAACAAAGGAATATAAAATCTACTTAACAATCAAAGATAAAATTGATTAACAATCGAAGATAAATTCAGATTAATAATTTGAGATAAAATTTATTAAATCATCTTTCAGAGATTGTTATTTCAATGTAGATAGTTGAGAAATAATGTCACATTTTCACAAATTCCATGAACAACAAAATTATTGCAAATCAAATCAATACCAAATCATGCCCCTTGTTAATAGACATATGCTCGGTATCTAATTAAATTTTAGCATTTCACATTTTACTAAGCATTGCAAGCAAGTTTAACACATTGAAAATAATCTTGGAAAAATTACAAATATTTCCTTGCAAGAGAGGATATCCTGGCAGAATATTGACTGTGAGTATGGTTTTGCAAGTGGGTAAAATTAACACTCAACAGAATTGGCGCTAGAAGGAGTGCCACTTCAATGTAATTGAGATGATTTATGATTTTTCTTATTTTAAGTGCTTGTTGGAAATTATCTAACTCATGATGTATTGATTCTAACCTTTTAAAATTTGAGAATGTTCCTTATTGTTATGGTTTAATTGATGCATTGTTAATGAGTACTTGTCTTCATTGTTAAGGTTGGAACCAAAATTCATTATCACAAGATCTAAGGCTTTGAAAGAGACCATTTTACATAGTATTTCTCCTACAAATAGAATTCCAAAAGTCATACGATTGTTATTCCATCCAGTAGCGATTCATCGCTACCCATCATCTCATTTTTTCCTCCACTAGTAACTCCAATGACACAAGTTTTAGGAATTTTAGCTTGGTTAGGTACTCATAGTAGTCCTTTAAACATTTTTGGAGTAGCACATGACATTCCAAAAAATATAGAAAGGTATTTACCTAAATACAAACATGATGGAATTAGAATTTTTGAAGAGCATATTCAAGATTACAAGGATGTAATGATTCGACTGCAAGTTGAACATGAGTATGTTGCTTGTAGAATATTTCCTCTCACCTTAGATGAAATGGAATATGATTGGTACATTAGTTTTGCAGCCAATTCCATTACATCTTGGGCTTAGTTGAAAACAACTTTTGTTAATAAATTTAGGCTACCCATAGATCCTGCTATAATCTATCATCAATTCACATCAACCAGGAGAGAGCCTAATGAACCTTTGATATTTTCAAAACTCAGTTCCATACATTGTATAATAGGTTAGTTGCTCCTTATACTCTTCAAGCAGTTGTTGCCATACAAATGTACTTTAGGGCATTAGACCATTTAACATTTATGTTTGTAAGGAGAACTCCTCAAATCACTACGCTTCCCATGGCATACAGTGAGGATTTTATTGTAGAAAAATAATTGATGCCACAAGGTTTTGGGGTAGGACAATTGCCCTCCATAGGACAACCAGGGTCTTACAATCAAGTGCCTATGATAAATCAAGTACCTATGGTCAATCAAGATTTGTCTCAACAAATACCTATGTTGAATGCCATGCCATTTAATAATTTCAATTTCCATACAATCCACATATCACGCCCACTTACCCTACTACTCCATTACTTTTAGAGAATAAATTCACCACCCATAGAGCCATAGAAACGAATTCTCAGGTGTTGCCTACATTCTTAAACCCAACACCCACATAGAGTTTGAATCCATTTCAAAATCCAAATTTTCAAATTAAAAATACCTTTCAAAATCAAATTATTCAAAATCAAAATGCTATGTCAAATTAGAGCATTCCAAGTTTCTTGAATCCAACTAATCCTACCATTGCTATGGTTCAACCTAGTGATTCAAGTTCTAAACTTGATGATATTCAAAGAGTTGTTTAGAATCTAAGTAGTGATATGGTTCAGTTACATAAATAGGTAGCACAAAACTCACAACAAAATAGAAACTATAGTTTTGAGAGGAAAAAGTGGAACACATGACCAAATAATGGGGGTGTACCTAACCTTGTGGTTAATAAGAATAATGCATCTACTAGTTCTAGTTAAACTAATACAATTATTAATATTTCAGATTTGGCTATGAACAACTGGTGTAGGGTGCATTCCACTAAAGAGCACAATGAAAATGAATATCCATAGTTTAATATGACCTTATATATTTTGCAGAAAGAGATGGATGATTTGGAATTAGTACATAATGAGGACTCTTCTCATCAAGCCAGTTCAAGAAAAGGTAAGGGAACTGCTTTAGTTGTTAAAATTTTTGATTCAGTAGATGATGAATAAGAGGAATATGATGATCCCATATAAGAAGAAGTTCAGACCTTTAGGTAGTTTAAAAAATGAAATCACAACTACCAGTTGAGAAGTAAAAGTAAGATCCCAAATACTTCTACTCTAAATAATTCCATTATTCCACCAGATACTAAGGTAAATAACAATCCTACACATCCATCTCAAGTTGATACATCCAAACCACCATGAAAAGTGCAAGACCCTGATAAAATTGCTTATAACATTGTTGAAAATTTAAAGAAAATAAAATTTAACATCACTTTGTTTGAAGTTGCACAATTGACAAACCAACAAGACACTTTGATTAAGGCTTTGGGTGGACCAAGTAAAATTGATGTTAAGAAAACTATAGAGGCACATTTGATATTGTGAAAGGATAAAGGAGAAGCTCTTCCTTTTGTTTTAACCATTAGGATTATAGGAAGGAATTTACACAATTACCTCATGGATTCAGATGCATCAGGTAATGTAATACCTCAGGTTGTTTGTCAAAGATTGGTTTTGAAGCCCATTTATTCAAATAGAATTTGATACAGTTAGATAATTCTAAGGTAAATATTATAGTCATGATTGAAAACATTCATAATCAACTTCCATTGGAACCTAGAATTCAGCAGTATATTGATATTCATGTTGTTTATATTCCTGATAGATATGGTATGTTGTTGAGTAGGGACTGGAGTAGAAACTTGAACAGTTATATGGCCACTAATGTTTCACACATGTGGTTACCTTGGAAAGGGGTAGACAATAAAATTCAAATTGAAATAGAACCCAGACTCGAGGATTTGATCATAGAATATAATAAAACAAATGAAATCATTTATAATGATTTTGATTTGGTAGTTTATACATTGGACACTAAGTTGGTTACAAATAGATCTAATACTGAAATTACATCTTGTAGCCCACTTAATGATGACAATATTTTTTGGATACTTAAATTTAATGGATCTAAATCCAAACATGGTAGTGGATCTGGGGTTCAAATCATTATCCCTAAAGGTAGGTATTCTCTTACTGCATTTAGATTACAATTTTCATGTGCATGTAATACAACATAGTATGAAGCATTAATTCTTGGATTACGATTAGCTCTAAATAGGAACATTAAATGTTTGAAATTTTTAGGGGATTTAGAGTTAGTTTTTAGGAAAGTAAAAAAGGAAAAATACACATGTCATGACAAAAGGCTAATTCACTACATAAATAGAGTTAGAGACTTGATAGATGAATTTAGAGCCTTTAACATTTCTCTGATTTCTAGAAAGAGTAATCATGTGGCATATTATTTGGAAATCATAGCAGGTACGTTAAATCCCATTGATAACAAAAAAATAAAAAATATTTCAATAGAATTTATTCCTTGTCCTTTTACACCTGACCATGTCAAAAATTTATAGGTATTTGAAAGTGATAGGCATATCTTCGATTTTGTAACTAACTTAGGTATTTTTGAAAACTAGGTGATTGACGAGGACCAATGGTTACAAGAGGATGAAGATGAAGAAGATGAGGTAACAAGGAAAACTAATGATATCCCAAAAGGTATTATCTCACTCGAAAAGCTTTTTGATATTGACTACCAAAGCAAAAGGTGTGACAAGATCTCACTTCCAAATGATGCATATGATGTAGTTAATATTGGAAATAATGAAGATCCATATACCATACTTATTGGAAAATCCTGTACACATCATGAAAAAGAAGGAATAATGCATGCACTTAAAGGCTATATGGCTTGTATTGCACGGAACTATGAAGATCTAAAGACTTACAATCAAAACATTATCATGCATACTATTCCTTTGAAACTTGATTCTAAACCATTCAGATGGAAACAACAACCAGTTAACCCATTGCTATAACCTCTCATAGAGAAGGAATTTAAAAAGTTTTTAGATGCAAAAATTATATTTCCTATCCAACATTCCACATGGGTTGCAAAAATAGTCCTTGTTCAAAAGAAAATTGGATATATTTGGTTATGCATTGATTTCAGGAACCTTAATAAAACTTCACAGAAAGATAACTACCCTCTTCCTTCTATCGATCACATTTTACAAATGGTTAATGAATCTAAAATGATGTCTTTTATTGATGGATATTCTAGGTATAATCAAATTCTTATTAACCCACGTGATAGAATGAAGACTAGATTTACTACTAAATGGAGAATGTTTGCTTATAAGAGAATACCTTTTAGTTTGCTTAATGCAAGTGCTACATTTTAGCATGCCACAGACTATGCTTTTAGAGACCTAATTGGTAAATGCATAGTAATTTATGTAGAAGACATCCTTAATATCTCAAATAAATAGAAATATCACATTATTCATTTGAGGAAAGTACTTCAAAAATATAGAGAGCATGGAATCTCTCTTAATCCTAAAAATGTATTTTTGGAGTAACTGAAGGAAAATTGTTAGGACATGTAATACCAAAAAATGATATTTTTATAGATCCTGTAAGAATAGAGGCAATTCAAAATATTCCTCTTCCAGGTAGTATGAAAGAGCTTAGATCATTCTTTGGAAAAAATAATTTTTTTAGGAAATTCATTTCTAGATTTTCTGAAATTGTCAAACCATTGAAAGATATGTTAAAAAGGGATGTTAATATTAGTTGGTCATGTGAGGCTAGAACTAGTTTTTAGAGTGTTAAAGATGCCATTTCTAATGCACCTATTTTTGTAAGTCTTGGTTACAAGAAATCATTCTACATTTATACTTTTGCATCTAATCGTTCATTTGCCAGCATGTTAACTCAAAAAAGTGAAGATAATTCTAAAATCCCTATTGCTTTTATGATTTCATATTTGAAATATGCATAGTTGAAATACATAATTTTGGATAAACTAGTGTATGCCTTGTTCAAAACTATCAAAAATTTTAGGCATTACATTTTGCACAGTAGAGTTTTTGTCATTGTACCTGACCCTGCTATGAAAACCATGTTGGTGTAGAACAAACTAGGTGAAAACAAGAAAAGTGGATGTCTACCTTACAAGAGTTTAATCTTGAGATCCATCCAATGAAGCTAGTTCAGGGACAAGTCTTGACAAAAACACTTGCAGATATTGACCCTCAGATTTCTTTTCAACAATATCATGCAAGATGAATGGTATATTGATATTTTTTATTTTCTTTTGAATGGTAAGTGTCCTTCACATTTTACTTCCACACAAATAATAGCTCTTTGTTTAAATTCTACGAACTTAATGATTAAATTTTGTGTGTTGCATAGGAAAAACCACGAAGAAATTTTTCTTCGTTGCTTGAATAAGAAGGAAGCCACTTATATCTTATGCGAGTTTCATGGTAAGTATGGAATGAGGTATAGTTCTGCAAATGCCACTGCACACCAGATATTGAGATCTGGTTATTATTGGCCACACATCTTTAAAGATGCCCATTCCCATGTATGTTTTTGCCATATTTATCAGCTTGCAGCTAATAGAGAGACATGCATCTATTCCATTACAATCCATAGTTGATATGGGATATTTTGCTTAGTAGGGCTTAGATTCTGTAGGGGTCATAAACCCTAATTACTCATCTTCCCATAAGTTCATTCTTACCACCACTGACTATTGTACTATATGGACAAAAGCTATCCCCACTAAGAATTGCACTACTAAGGTTGTTATTCAATTTTTGGAAGAACACATTGTGACTAGATTTGGAATGTCATATTCAATATTTATGATAATGGTTCCACTTTTACTTCACTCTGTTTTGCAAAATGGGCCTACAAAAACAAGGTGCATCAAATTATCTTCTAATTATTATCTGCATGGTAGTGGTTTAGCAAAATCATCTAATAAGAACTTGTCAATTAAGAAATTTCTTGAACATTATCCTTGGGACTGGCATAATAAGTTGAAATTTGCATTATGGGCAGATAGAACAAGAATTAAAGAGTCCATAGGAACATCACCCTATAATTTATTTTATGGTTAAGATCCAAATTTTCCTTCAAATCTTAAATTATAAACACTACAATTTATGAAGTATTATCTTTAAATAGATGATAAAATTGAAGCTCGTCTTACTCACATTATGCATTTATATGAAAAATGAGAGGATGCTTTACTTCATTTTAGTAAGCATCGATATATTGCTAAAATGTGGTTCGACAAATGAACTAAGATTAAGGTATTTAGGATCTATGATTTGCTTTTATTATGGATAAGGCACACGAGAAAAGGGTGAGCACAATAAATTTGACTTCCTTTGGCTTGGTCCTTATAAATTCTTGGAGAAAACACTTTTTGATTGAAAACTTTGAGTGGGGAAGATATTCATTTACCTGTTAATGGGCAGTTTCTAAAGCATTATTTTCACCCATAAAACAATTGAATTCTTGTATATTATTGTATATAGTTTTTTTGGTTTTTCGTGCTTTTGTATTTAAAATTTTATTTTTTGCACTTTTGTACATAATCTCTTGTTTCGCAAAATTTTTCTATTTGCTTTATTTTCAGTTTTTTAGGTTTAGGGAGTAGGTTCTCACTTGCTTATAAGTTTTTCTTGCAATTTTGGTTTGCTTCCATTTTGAATTTTTTTCCACTTTTGGCATTTTCACATTTTGGGTTGGTTTCTCTGATTGATATAGTACTTTGTGATAGCTACTAAATTTTGGTCTCTCTATTGATAGTTATATCTTTTTCATGTAGGATGGATTGCCTAGTTTAGAATTAGGTGAAATTGGGGAAAAGGAGATAAAATTGTTTATTAATCATTCTTATATTTTTTATTAAGATAGTGGATTTTGGAACAATGAAATATTTCACTGAAGCTCCACATGTAGCTCACTATATTAAGGGTATTCTTTGAAACCTTGAAGGATAAATTCATTATGGTTTTAGATTAAGGTGAAAATATAATACACTCCATATTTAGCTGTAAGTGGTGTCTAGCCCATTTGACATACAAATTTTACAAAGAAATTAAATGCTTAATAAAAAAGGAAACATGTAAAATCAATCTTATGCCTAGGTGAGTCAGATAATCTCTATCAAAAGTATAGACGTTGGCTGGTAGTAGAGCAACGTCTATAAGAGATCAAGGTCATCTCCACCAGGTCTATAGATGCTTGGCTAGCAGTGGAGCAATGCAGAGGCACATATTTATGAGTGAAATTTTATAGCCTAAATGCAAAACAAATGATGTAATCTGAATTATTTCAAAAATGCAAAATGAATCATCATTCACACATTGAGCAGAAGCAAATGGTTCATCTATTTTCATTTGAAGCTACTTACCCCACTTTCTCTGGATGTTGCTAGATGGTGTTTATTTCTCTGATCTTTGATTTCTTGGTTTTAGATCAGGTTCTTCATTCGAAATGCTCAAGAGCAATCTCTAGCAGAATTGCCATTTGTTGTGGTTGTCGCACAACACACCCAAATTTGGGGGACCCGCCTAAAATTTTGATATTAATACAAAAATTTTATTTGCATTGGGTGCTTTCTTAATTAGTTATACTAATTTATTTTGCAAATGTGGATGTGTTTTAGTTAATGATGTTATAAAGAGGTCTATAACGTCAAAGAATTTTCATAATCGTATTCTTAACATTGGACATATTTTGGTGATTATTTGATCTCATGGGTTTGTTCTTATTTTCTTGCGTATTAGGAAAATCACTTCACTTATTTTTAATACCATGTCCTCATGCATTAATAAAAAATAAATAATGGTAAAAAACTAAATAAAATAAAATAATATATATAAAAAACTGAATAAAACAAAATAAAAAGATCATGGTTTGTTTCTTTTATATATTTTCATTACACTCTAAGTTTTCTTTACAATATGGCTTGTTGATTTTTAATTAATATATGTCAACATTATGGTTTGGTTTAAATTCATGTTTTATGTTTATATTTTTAGGTTATAAAATGTTGGACACAATTTTTGAGGTGAGCCCTGACCCGATCAACCAACAAATGTAGCACTTGAGTATGATCAATGTGGGACACAAATTTTGAGGAGTGCAGTCAATCCAAGTGGCAATATTTTTAGCATATCACCAAGTGTCATGGTTTAGGGAGTGGGCGTGTGATACTTGGCAGGTGAAAAACTCATCAAATGAACTAAGGTGTGTTTATATTTATAAAACTTGCATGGTGTCACCCATGGATACATGTGGGACTAAATTACATGATGATTTACACTTGTTTGATATTTTTTATGGTACAGTGGCAAATATATTGGGTCGTGGTACCATGGATAAAGATCATGGGACAGGGATGTAGTCATGTGGTGGATGATAGATAGCCAAGTACAAATTGACGAGGATGTAATGTAGCCACATGGTGGACGATGGATAGCCAAGTATGACAAGACAAGGGTGATGACACATGGCAGGGTAAAGCAAAAACTAAGCAAGCACGAATGCATGAGGTAAAGAACACAATCTTATACTGAGAAGGGGGTGAATAGTATAAGACCACTTTTTAATTTTCTTTCCCAATATTAATTATGCAATATATCAATGGCAATAAGCAATACAAAAATCACCACATATAATAGAGATACCAATTTAACGTGGCTCACTGAATGTGGGATACTCCATGAACAAAATATTTCACTAAAATTTTCTCAATAAATCTCTTTGGGATCCTTTCCCTATTACAATGCTTATGGACCTCTATCCAAAGGAGACACCAATCCCCTAATCAAGTTCGTGGATATTTATCCATAGGAGAAATATTTCTCCTCTGCTCTATCTGGTGATCTTCTAGAAGAACTGTTGCCTCCACTACACTGGATTATGGATCTCTATCCACTGAAGACTCTTGTCCTCACTCAGAAGACTTGTCCTCATTACCCTAGCTAATGGACCTCTATCCACTGGAGACTATCGTCCTCTATACTCTATAACCTCCAAAGCTTACTCTTAGCTCTATCTCAAATCTACACTAAACATGGTCCTTCAATCTAGCACAAATATACTCAATATTTGTCCTCACATATATACTAAACACAATCCTTCGGTCTAGCACAAATCTTCTCAATATTTGTCCTCAAATTTGTACTAAACATAGTCCTTCGGTCTAGAAAAAATTTGCTCAATATCTATCTTAAAATCTATACTAAACATAGTATTTCGGTCTAGCACAAATCTGATCAATATCTATCTCTGTTCTAGCACAAACCTATCCTCAAATTTGCACCAAACTCTATCCTCAAATCTGCCCTCAAGCCTTAACACAAATCTTGACTCAATCATAAATCAACTTTGCTAGATCTACCCCAAACCTTAACCCAAGGTTTGAAAAAATCAATCAATCAACTCTGCTCTCAAGTCTTCTCAAAGACTTGTCTTAAATTTGCATTGTAAGCTTCCACAAAAACTTACACCAATCTGTCCAAAAGTCCTCTCTAGAACTTATCCAGTTTTCTCAACAAGTCTTCACAAAGACTTACCTCAAATATTCTCAACAATTCCT